>JAGKQL010000057.1:9611702-9759202 GCA_018398635.1 Cyprinodon brontotheroides
TGTCGTTGTGTCCTTGGGCAAGACACTTCACCTGCATTGTCTACTGATGGTGGTCAGAGGGCCCGGTGGCGCCAGTGTACGGCAGCCTCGCTTCTGTCAGTGAGCCCCAGGGCAGCTGTGGCTACAATGTAGCTTGCCACCATCAGTGTGTGAGTGTGTGTGTGAATGGGTGAATGAATGTAGTGTAAAGCGCTTTGGTCAAGTCTCCTAACTTGAATAAAGGCGCTATATAAGTACATGCCATTTACCATTTACCATATATATATATATATATATATATATACACACACACATACGATACTACGTTAAAAAAAAAAAACACCACCTTGCATTGTCTTCAATTGCGGTTTAAAACATATTATATATTATACTACGGTTTGCTTTGCTGTTGGTGCAAACGGCTCACCATCCTGTTGAAATCAGTGATGTGTTGCGGTATAAATAAGGTCCGGTGCGTTTAGTTACTTCAGTATCAGGCGGGTTTAAGAGGAATTTTTTGCTCCATTAAATCCACAAAGATACATCCTAGTCCACAATTGCGTAGAAGGCCCACCAGGTGTTAGTGGTGGGGCTCCTAAGAGGTCATGGGACCCTAAGCACATGTGGTCTCTGTTTACCAATATTTACACCATTGCATTCAATGCATTTTTTTAGTAATCCATATATTAAGGTGCAGCTGATAGAATCTGGCACCCTTTGAGGAGAATTGTGTTGAAAGGAATCCGGTGTCCATTGCTCATCTTTTTTTATTTGTCTAAGGAAATGGAGAACTCAGTTGCTGTAAAGGGTTAGGGTTAGCAACGTTAATAAAGACGACCCAACTAAATGAGACTGTTTAGTTGATAAAGGCTTTGGTCTGTGTGATGACAAAGGTTGGAGAAATTGTTTGTTTTTTTTCCTCTTCAAATTCAAATGTTGTAAAGAAAGATAAAAAGGTTTAAAGTAATAAAAACCTACACAAAGCAATTTCTGTTATTTCCCACATTAGAAATGTAAGACTATCTAACCCTCTCGGTCTATTTCAAGTAAGCCTTAAGTTTCACTTAAGGTTTTTATAACCTCTCCATCAGCAATTTTGGGTGATGCATTGGAAGGTTCCTTTAGGTTGTGTGTGTGGGATTTATATAGAGAAAATGACGGCCTTGGTGTAAACTCAGAGGTTTAAAAACACCAGATCAGAGAGAGAGGCAGCTCTGTCAAAGCTCAGCCATGATGTGCACGTTTAAGCCCATGTTTCAGCAGCTGTGGCTGACAGGAATACGAAGAGAACTCTGTTTGACTTCTCTGCTTTTTTTTCCACGTCTTCTGAAAGAATTTAAGTGGTTACCATCAAGCAGAACAGAAAAGTGAACGCAGCAGTTTCTTCCCCCCTTTTCTCTGCATAATAGAGTTCATATGAGGCAGCTACAGTTTGGTGCATCTGTGGGTGACTTTCTATATTCAATAATGTTTTTTATGGGATTCATGCAGTTTTGCCAACAATGTGACCAAGCAGGGATTATGTTTCCACTGGGCTGTTGTCTGAATGATGGGTTTAGATACAAAAATATGCTTAAATTAGGTATCAGTGCCCAAATGTTTGTGTTTTATTACAACAAACAATCACCTTTTAATTCATTTGAATGTTTCCTTTCTATTTTTTCGGTGGGTTTTATTGAATCAATATGTGAGATGTTGATAGACTCCTACCTAACAAAAAAATAAAATGATGATGCTAAGCTCCAGGAGATGGGATCTGGAACCCAGGCTATGCATAGAGGTGAGTCCTTGTCTCAAGTGGAGGAGTATTTGGGGTCTTGTTCATGAGTGAGGGACGGATTGAGCGTGAGATCAATAGAGAGATCGGTGAGACGTTAGTAGTGATGCAGTCATCGGACTGTCGTGGTGATGAGCGAGCTGAGTCTGGGGGCAAAGCTCTCCATTTACTGATCAATCTACGTCCCCACCCTCACCTAGAGTCATGAGACCTGGGTAATGACGGAAAGGACAAGATTGCAAATACAAGCGTCCGAAATGAGTTTCCTTCGCCGGGTGGCTGGGCATTACCCGAGAGGGGCTCGGAGTAGATCGTTGCTCCTCCACGTCGAATGGAGCTAGCTGAGGTGGCTTGGGCATCTGTTCTAGATGGCTCCTGGTCGCCTCCCTCGGGAGGTGTTCCAGGCATGTCCCATTGGGAGGAGGCATTGTTGAAGGCCCATGACACGCTGGAGGGACTATGTCTCTGAGCTGGCCTGGTGTCGCCTCAGGGTCCCCCCGGAGCAGCTGGAGGAGGTGTGTGTGGATCAGGAAGGGCATCTCTGATTAGACTGCTGCCTCTGTGACCCTGCGCCGGATAAAACGGAATAAAATGGAATGGAATGCTAAGCTCCAATATCAGTAACGCATTGGGAATGAAAAGGCTGTATTGGGAGATCTGTTTTGGTTAACAACCCTAAAATCAAAAATGTCGTTCCTCCTATTAGGATATATGCTAATAAAAAGTGTTTTTAATTGGATAATATGGAAATATATGAGAAATAAAATGTTGTTGGGCTATTATTTGGCGAAATTGTCTCGCCAAGTACTTTCTTGACAAGAACAGAGGAAATATGTACCTGGAGAGAACGATAATAAATATGTGTCAGTTTGAGCTGAAATGTACTCACCTCACGCATGGCTCAGCTGGACCTGCATTTCCCCTCAGTCTTTAGAAATAATCATTATTCCACTACTAAATGAAAAATAATTAATATTTTATTAACAGAGTCAGATAAAGATATTACAAATGAAAGTTTTCTCAAATAAAACAAAAAAAAGGACCGCCATCAGAGCCAGCAGTACTTCACACATGATCAAGATGGCTACTGCAGACAGCCTAACATTAGCGCTGGCTGCTGCTTGCCTCGAAGTTTCTGTTGGTTGCTACGGTTTAAGTTTCGCCCTTAATCAGTCAGCGTGCCATATAGTAAAGCTTAAAAGTATAATGTTCTCACCTCAAGTGATCTGAAAACATACTTTTGTAGAACAAGAGCAGAAGAAAAATTTACTTTTAACTCAATAGTCTGAGCTCTGGGAGCAAGCTTCTACAGCAGTGCATGCTGGGACATGTCGGACATGTCGGTCTAAGTAACGCACAAGTCTCCCCTGATGCATGCTCACTAAAGAGGGCAGGGCGAGAGCAACAGGCTAGTATTTTGTCTGTTCTCATTCTTGTGTTCTTGGTAATTGGAAGAGTGATGAGGCTGAGGCTGGTGGTGTCTCACGAACACAGGACAACGCAGTTAATAAGAAATGGCCTAAAGGGTTAAAAATTGATTCCTGGAGGCGTTTACCAATTTCAATGGTAATATGTCACAGTTCTGGATGTGAAAATGTCCAAACAGTCTTATAAAAAAATGTATCTTCACTATGAAGTACTGACTATTTCTCAGTTCAACAACTGAATATGTTCCGTCTTTTTTTGTATTGTGACGTCACTTCTTAACGTCCCTCCTTCCCTGTCTTCTCCCCAGTTCTCTCTTTTTGGCTCTCGCTCCACAAGCAGAGCTACCAACCCTCCCTCCTCATCCTCTCGATCTTCTTCTCCTGGGATCCATCCAGCCACGGTCGGGAAAAGGACGGATCGAATTTCCGCCTCTGGTTCGGTCACCCTAAGCAAAGCTGAGTTCCTTGAACGTGTGCGTCACAGTAACCAGGCCTGCCAGCAGGGGGAGTTTGCCCTGGCTGTTCGTCTCTACACTGAAGCCCTCACAGCGGACCCACAAAACTGTATCCTGTACAGCAACCGATCGGCAGCTTATCTGAGGCTTGGACAGTACAGCAAGGCTCTGGATGATGCAATCAAAGCTCGACTCATTAACCCTAAATGGCCCAAGGTAAGAGCTTTGACCTTTGATGACTCTTGGATGAAAATGAACATTTGGGGAAGGTTGTAAGAGTCTTAATTATATCCATATTTTTATCAATTTCATTGCATATGTTGTGCTTCTTTAATTTTAGGGGGTTGTGGCACAGAGTTTGCTGCAATCCTTGATTCATGGCCTGTTTGAATAGTCTGGATTTTAATGTTTAGATAGCGAAAAAGCAAAAATGTATGCAGGAAGAATGTACAATGCTAAAAATGCTAATACAAAATGCTAAAAGTTGCACAGTTGAGCAGAAGATTGCAGCTCTGAGTTTCTCCACTGTTGTGTTTTAAAATGACTGCAAAGAGGGATGTCTGACTAAAGGCTGGTTTATGCTCAGAAACCAGGTCGTCTGCATGTGTGTCACAGTTAACAGAGATATGCCCCCGCCTCCGCAGTCACTCAGGGTGCACCTCTCCAAAATTGTAGGTGACCGCAGACAGGAGGCCTCTGATTGGTCAAATCTACATCTGATCTACACTATCCGTATTTCTTGTTTGGTATGTTACTGGCGTGTTTTGTTTGTATGACCGCCATTGTGGGAAACGACTCATGAAGATGGACCAGTAGGAGAAGAGATGAGGAGGTGCGTGAGAACGCTGGGACCCTTTTTCCACCTGGATCCCCGCTCTTTTTAACACTCATGTCCCTCCGTTATCTCACAAACTTGCCCCACTTCCTCACCGCATCGGCCGTATCTAGACCCACAGCTAGTTCATGATTGTCCCTCTTGCGTTGTGGCGTGGAATAACAGCGCAGAACGCGCTTCAATATTGGGCATAAATCAAAAATATCTGCAACAAGCTCACTGCTGCGGGAGGATAACACACTGACACACTGCTGCGGGGAGTATAACCTGCCCTTTAGTCTCTACAATTTAAGTAAAAAGGATATAAGAAAGGATACATAGATTCGTAGATTGATTGGATCTTTCCTTAATGCTGTGTCTTTGTCTTCGTTTTTCTAATAGAATAGAATAGAAAATCCCTTTATTGTCCAACAATGGGGAAATTCTGGTGTTTACAGCAGCAAGAAGATTATAGAAAAATGGTCACATAAATGTGGACCTTAGAAAAGTGAATAATAATAAGGAATAAGAGATTTCTTTTATCTTGATGTTCTGACAGGAGGCTCTGGGATGGATTAAGTACAACATGGAGTTGCGGTAGATCAGTGTATTTAACAAATATTTATTGGCCAAACAGTTTCTTCACTAAGAGTTATTGCAGGATGATTCAGCTGTATTTAGTAGGTGCCATCTGGTGTTCAGATAGTGCTGTGGCACTGCCAGCAGATGGCGCCACATTTATATCTGCTCATCACACCCGGTGCTGGAATTCAATTTAGGCTAAAAAAAGGACCAATGCCTGGTGTATATAACCCTATTTTGTAACGATGAAATAATTTTTTTCTTTTATTGTCTTGGTATACACAGTAACAGTAATGGACCTATGCACCACTGATGAGATGTTTAAAAAAAGTTATGTAGTTAGGAGAGTTATACAGTTATGGAGATTTCTCACAGTTTATCTTGCTTATTTGACACCAATTTCTTTCATAAAAAAAAGACTAAATGAGGACTTAGGAGCATTTCCATGTGAGAAACACATTTTATGTTAGATGATAGATAAAAACTGTTGGGTCTCACTGTACATTTTTATTTTCATGATGAGACAAACAGTAAAAGTCCTGAATCAAAACACTTCGACAGAAAATAACAAATATACACAGATAAAGCTCAAAGTGCTTCTCTTTATATGAAGTGATTCTTTTTATCAAAACAGTAAAAAAGTCACAGAATATACCCAGAGAGTCTTTCAGATCCTTTCAGAGAGGAAAGTGGGGAGTCTGAGGACTGAGGCCACCTCAGTCGGGACAGCTGGGGCCCGGCCAGCTTCCTTTCACTGTGAGAGAGAATGGACGGAAGTGGTGTTTGGGTGTGTATCTGAGCAGCGCTTGTGTGTGTGAGTGTGAGATAGTTTTGCACGGCTGTTATTTTGTTTTGGAAACCCTGGCGAGGCCTTGGCCTGAGTTTGGTACTTAAAGACAATACCAGAAGCAGCATTCCTGTGTCTGTGTGTGTAAGTGTGTGTGTCTGCAGCGGTGGCGGTGCCATTGCAGGGAGCTCACTGCAGCATTCGCTTTGGGTCAAAGCGAAGGTCAGCGCTGATGAAGTACCAAAAAACAGGGAATCTTTCTCAAAGCAAGACGTTTACTTCTGCTTCAATTCCTTCTTTCTGCCCTTCAGTCGGCCATCTTTGCCTTCTCCTCTCCTGCTTTTCTTCTTCTATGCTGGCCTCCCACACTTTGTCGCATTTCTGCCACTGCTCTCTTTTTTATCGGCAAAAGGCGCTCAAACACGCATCATCTAGATGGATCGCACACAAACCGATTCATGGGTCATGGGAACGGAGCGTTGGAGCTGGTCAGAAGTCACTGAAGTTTGTGTGCTTATCTGGATAACAACGGCGTGCTGAGTGGAAGAGCTTCTTTGCATTTTAATCTTGTTTTTGTTTCATGAAGTCGAGGCAAAGATTTTAGAAAGCCTTTGTGTTTCTTTGTGATTCAAACGAGGCTAAAACACAAGTCAACCTGCTGTAAGAGGGAAAGGCTTTCCTTTGACGAAGAAGATTTTATAAGCTTCTACAGACTGTTTGTTTTCAAGTGTTTGGCGTCATCTATGCACACATGCTTTTAGTTGTTTTTAAGAGCAGGTTAATTCTCTGGAAGCACAGCTCAGAGAGCTGAAGTGCAGCCTTCTGGTCTCCTAACAGTCTGATTGAATTTCTAGCCTCCCAGGTAAAGTTACAGCTCCACATGGATCCATTTCTGAATGAGGAAGCTGTTTTATTCCGTCATATGAGAAAAACGATGGACATTTCTGGCCTTCTTTAACCAGAGAATCAGATAAACCCAACCCCAGCGTAGTTACCTGCTCAAATTAAGTGAAAATACACCTATTTATTGGAAATGGATTTACTTATACTTCATTTTTTGTTGTGTCTTAGATTATATCAGCTTTTAAGAAAATTCCACCTAAAAATAAGTGCAATAATCTGCCAGTCAGTAAGACAAATGCATTTGGTAAGACATCTTGTTTTGAGAAAATATATCTTGATTCTTAGAGGGATAAGTTGGGAATACAGTCTGAACGTTTGCGTTCTCTGAAATAGAAGCTAAAGTGACCGAGGCGCTCAGATGAAGCGGCTAATTTGATGGATGTCAGTAGTTCAATTCAGTTTACAGAGACAATTCAACCAGATCATACATCTATCTAAGGAAAAAAAAAACAGTTGATTGCATCGACTCATTGACTCAAATGCAATCCATCACACTAAGCAAGGTTGTAGCGACAGTGGAGAGGAAAAACTCCCTTTTAACAGTTAGAAACCTCCAGCAGAACCAGGCTCAGGGTGAGCGGCCATCTGCTGAGGCCGACTGGGATTTAAGGAGATAGAAGCAGAGATACAAAGGCAACTTTCAACCAGCTTCACGAAGCGGCCTTCAGGAAACACACAGCCACGGTAAGAGAGAAACAGGACTACACTACGAAAGAGGCCAGGCAGAGCTCAAACATCTATCAACAAAGGTGTTATGATGGCAGCAGCACAGCTGATATTTCCTCTCCAGGATGGAGTCACAGCCAAGCAGGAACAGATCAGATTGATAGTGTTGAGTAGTGATAGCAATGCTATTCTTTGTCTCTACTGTCAACAAAAGTATAATTAATCTGATCATACCTTGATGCTGTTGGCCTGTTGGTGTTTGTTAGGAACAGGAATTTACTTTTCATTGATGTTTTTGCGCAAGCCTCTTCGTGCCGTTCAACAGCAACAGTCATTACTTTCCTGGAGTTTTTCCACAATCTCTCAATGTTTACATTTGCAAACCCTCGCAAGAAGGAAATTCTGCATCGCCATGTTTCCCACACGGATCCGTCCGCATAGTCACACATTTTCCCCTTTCGCGCAGACTCCATGAAGAGAAACATGGAAGTCCAAAATGACATAATGATATAGTACTTCCAAAAGCTGGCACCAGGTTTGTTAAAATCTGCTCATTTCTCCTGCTGCTGAAATTCTATTTAGGCTCAGAAAGGATCTAAAAACTATCGGAACAGATGTTTGGTGCATATAACCTTATTTCATCGGGATCTAATGGTTTGAGTCTCTTTTGTACATGCCTATAATGTGTCATGCACCTTTAATAAGATGTCAGAGAAAAGTTATGACGAGACTGTTTTCACAAACTTAACTCAGTGCTGTTAACTGCCTGTCAGCTGGCTGAACAAAGGCAAATGTTTTATCCACTCATAAAAGACTAACTGGGAACTTTAGAAGCATTTGAGAAATTACACAAAAGTAGAATTTCTTTTTTTCAGGAACTTCCTAAGCTAATTGGTTATTCTGAATCTCATATGGGAGTTACACGAAACTGAATACAAATGTATGTTTTAGATTTTAATTTTGTTATTCTTCCAGAGAGCCACAGTTTTTTATTCACTAGCCAGTGAAAAATAAAATGGGATTTATAAGTTTTATGTGAAATCATTTGATAAGTTGACGAAGGAAAAAGATTTTCAAATGAAGTCAGTTGTTGGGGAAAAGCTTTATTTGAATGTGTTTAAAAAAATCTGTTAATTTTAAAGCAGTGGATGGCTTGCATTGTTCTGGTTACCATGAATGATCCACAGATACAGCTAGGGCTGCAACTAACGATTATTTTGAAAATCGATGAATCACGCCCGATTATTTTTTCGATTAATCGATGAATCCCGGACACAAAATATTTTTTTTATATTAACCCTCTTTATTCCAAAATGAACATTTTAGGACAGAACAAACAAACACACCAGTACAGGTAATGCTCATTAACTGTACTGGTGCAATATGAAAAAAAATAAAATGTTTGTGTTAAAACTTCATAAACTTTACATGAAAATGTAGCTGTACATCCACCAAAATATAGGCTACTTTGTTTTCATAAAGCGCAAAGAGGGAACGAGCATGTTTGTTTTAAAGCCCCTAGAGGTTCAAACAATGAGCCCCCCCATTTCAACAAATGAGGTTTTTTTAACTAGAAGAGTTCTGCCTTTAAGACAGGAAGAGCATAGCAGTTAAAGTTACTTTACTTGAGAAAATACTGAGAACCACATGAGATAAAACTGACACATGATTTCAAAATTATAAATTGTATTTGGAATAAAAAATGAGAGAACTAGGGGCACTTTCAAAAACACATCCTCCAAAAGACAGATATTTACGTAGGGAATAATGGCAGATAATTAATTGACATATTACTGATCTTGTGGATTTTTTATTCTGCTTTTACTTCCATAAATTGCAGGATCTTCTTTACTTTATCTTTTGCCAGAAGATTTAAAACTTTAAAACCTTGCCCTCATAATTTGCAAATTTATTTTATTTGCCAAAAGAAAGTATAAAAGCTGCTTAAAAGCGAATTCAAATGAAATTAAAAGTAAAATAAGTATAGCAACCTTATCTTTTAATCTCTTAACCTACTAACTAACACGGTAAGGAGAAAGCATCAAGGATATGAGAGGCACACGAAACTAAGCAGCGGCGCGTTTCCCCGCACTTTAAAAAGCAGAAACAAACGTAGTTTACTCATCACGCTGATCGAAAACTCTCTTCACTGCCAGTGAAGACTCCAACATGTTTTCTTTTTCGGGTGCTGCGTCATAACAGTGGTAGGTTTCCGTGCCATGTTTATTTGTGTTTTACAAAAGTCGCGTATTCACGACTTTTTTCACTTTACAAAGCCGCAGGCTATTTTAATTATTGTGATCAATTTACGCGTCAATCCCGAATCGTGCAGCGCTTCATTTGCAGTCTGGGCGCTGAGGGTAAACTTCCTCACTAAAATCCCGCGGCGCCCGGACTGCAGCGCTGAGAGGGATTCCTGTGGGAGGAGGGAGAAAGCGTTGGGATTGGGGAGGCCCCCATCGCAGCAGCTGCAGCTGGACGATTAAGAGTAGGAGTAGGATACATCCTTTCACACGTAAGAGTCTCCAAAAGCCGCCAGTGACACCGTCAGAAAGTCGCCAGATTTGTCGCTAAGTCGCTTTTTAAAAATAGTCGCTGGAGGGTCTGAAAAGTCGCTGAGTTGGCAGCACTGCAACTGCGGCGCTGACTCGCCTCCCGCCATATTTTTTCTTTCGATGACGGATGGCGGATGGCGCGATATCGCCCGCTGACACAACTAATCGATGATTAAATTCCTTGCCAACAGCTTTTAAAAGTCGATTTTTATCGATTTTTATCGATTCGTTGTTGCAGCCCTAGATACAGCAATAATGAATAAACAAAATCTACTTCTTTGGAGGCATAAACTTTGAGAGCAGAGTTTTTCCAACTGAACTTTAAGCCAACCTCATCACAAACACTTTCAGGCACAAGTTGAGTTTGGTTCAGCTGGATGTTAAACTTTAGGGTTTATGCAGAAGGAATCGGTGCGAATCATCAGGGAAGCTCTGCGCCGGTCTCTGCTCTGAAGTGGAGGCAGACCAGATGGCAGGCCGCTCTGCCTGTTTACAGAGCAGCCTGAGGAGTTGGCCCCGCATCGCTCAGGATCACTCTGTCATTAAGAAACTTCTCTCTGACCACATGCAGCAAAAAATATTACTCACGTACATGCAAAGAAAGTTTTGTTGCTTCAAGTGGGATGACCAGAGAGGGTTTGCTTTGGAAGCCTCCCCACATGAATCAGTCTGAATTATAATGAGATCAAACTGAGGGGTTTCCCCCCATTTCAGGTTCATTTAGTGCTGTAAACTCAAATGCTGGTTTGCTGATGTTTGTGGCGTGAATGAAACGTGTCGTGGAAATCTTTGGGTCAGCGGGGTAATCCAGGAACATGAGAGCATGAGAGGGGAGAGAAAAGGAGAGAGGAAGGATTTTCACTTATATTCTGAACACATCTTTTATCTTTCTTTGATGTTTTCTTTTCAAATTTAAAGATTTTTTACAAATTAAACATTTGCTAAAACTAGGGCAGAAACAATTCATGGGATTAATCATTATTAATTGATTATTGAAATAATGTTAATCGATTAATCATTAACAGGAGTATAGAGACTCTAAAATGAGCCTTTTAGCTGACACAGAAACCCATTTAGCGCAGCATTTTTACCAGCACCGTGATAATTAGTTATGTGTAACATTTTGAAATACTTAAGTTCAATATAAATAATCGTACCTTATCTGAAGCTTGTCTGCAGTCATCAATTGGAAAAGTTGTAGTTTCACCTTGTTTAATTTTGCAAAAAATCTTCTCTAAGATGCAAAAAAAATAATTTGACAGACAGCAGTCGACACATTTATAAAATTATCGTTAGTTGCAGCCCCAGCTGAAACCATGGAGAGTTAAATGTTGATTGAGTCCCAGAATGACCAGTTTTTCATCTTTCCAGATGTGAAAACTAACAAGTTTTCGTTTCCCAGTGTTGGACTCCACTCTACGGCGATGACTACCAGCTATTTACAGAATGCATCATTTTTACATATGGGGTTCTGTTTATTCTCTGTGTTAGTTGGTCCAATCAGCTGCTACACAACTGTAATGGTAAAATGTGGGGCTGAAACAATCGGATTAGCTGACAGAGCAACCAACTCTGAGTAGTAATTATACCAAGATTGTGAAAAAATATGTACACATTTTGCATTTAAGACAAAAATATTTTTTCATCTGTCAATATGCTCTATACAGAACTCCTCAGGTGGAAAAGTTTTAGTTTCACTTGGTTTAATTTAGTAAAAAATGTTCTTTAAGGAAGCGTTAGCTATCCAATTATTAATCTAAAAAATATTAAAACATTGATTTGCAAAATAATCGTTAGTTGCAGCCCTAGTAACATGGATATTGTACAATAAAGGAGCGTTAAAACTAGTATAATTTTTTAAAGGTGTATAATGGCTGAGGGTGTCGAGGTTTCTACTGCGCCAACCTGTGGATTTACTGAACCTGGAAATGATTTAAAGTCTAAACCAGATATTAATACACACTCTACTAAAAAGACTTAAAGAACATATTATGTTATAGATCAGTTAACAACACTGAAATCATTTATATTTTGTGAATGAAAAAGGTAATCTGTGTTTTTTCTTTTTTAAGAATAATAAGAATTTTAAACACAGTAAAGTTCCACAGTTCAGAAGGCACCAGAAGATGATGTCATGGCTTTGTTAGGTTCTGATTGGTTTAAAACCTTTGAGTCTATAGAAAGTAAACATGCAGATTTATGATAAAGCCTCAAGAGATTCATTAGAATATCAAAATAAACCAGCTGAACCACGAGGAAGAGAGCAAGGCCTTCCCAACTGAAGGTGCTGCATCAGTCTGTTTAAAATATGAATGAAATTAAATGATTACAATGAAGTGTTGATTAATGATTGATTAGAATATTTTTTCATTCGATTAACTGAACATATAATCTAAAATCAGAGCTCTATCAAAGATAATGTCTACTTCTTTGAAACCAATTGATAGACAGTATAGTCAGAGCAAGATAACCTGTCTGTTAATGATAGTTTGACGTCTCTGTTTATTGGAAATTATGTGTTTCACAATTTTATTCAACCTTTGTCATCAATGAACCAGCAGGTTACAGTTTTTTTTAATAAAATATATAATATATTAAGTTTATATGTAAGAAAACCTTTTTTTTTTTTATTCACGAGTCCAAATAAAGTACATCAGCAACCAGTAAAGGTTTGGAGACATTTTTAATCATAATCCGTTACTTTAATAAGAATGTAACACTAAAATAAAATGAGGCTTTTATGCATCCATGTTTGATATTGAATTTTAAATAAAAAAAATTGAGAAAAAAAAAAGAAAAATTCTCCATTTTAAAATCTACAGTGTTTTTTGAAGTAGAGAATAACAAACGTTCAATTTGGTATAAAGACAATTTCCAGATTCACATATTTTATAAAACACCTGAACTGACCATTTGTTGCTTTTTTCTTTCTTTTTTTGTCTTAATGTTAGCAGTGGGCTTTATGCTGCCCTGCAAGTTTTTTAAACCTGGGTTTGAATGGAGACTAAGCCATTCTAAAGCACATATCAAAGAGCTCATTTTAAGCCTGGATCCATATTTATTTCTGATTCTGTTCATGGTGAAGAATCCCTGCTTCACAGCAGCAGGTTGAGCCAAACATCCTCCTAAATGTTCAGGGTCATTCTTTGAGCACGCCATTTCACTTTTCTGTCACCAGTTCACCACAGTTCTTCCAGCAGTCCACACTTCTCTGCTCTCTTTTTCTCATCATCTTCTCCTTCTTTCCCATCGCCCGGCTTGCCACAGGTTTGACCCAGACTGACAGCAGCTCATTGGTTAATTTGGATCACGTGTAGCCTGGTGCCAGACGCTCTGAAGGGCTTTACCGTATTAACAGGAGAAGCAGTGCAAGTGAAATTAGACACTGTCGTCAGACAGCATGCAGTAATTTATAAATGTTTTAAATCAGGTTGGTTCCAGATTAGCCAGCAGGTGGGTCCGGATCTGGATCCCGGTCTGCTAATCCATGACCTCTGACCTAACACAAAATGAATTGGTAAAATATAATGATGGACCATTGTTTACAAGTCAGCATATCATAGAAATAATATTTAGCCCGTTCATTTCGATGCAAGGGAAACCTTTTTTTTAATAGAATGGCTGCTTATCAGGTAATAACTAATCAATCAATATTATCACCCATTTTAGAACAATTCATTGATCGTTACCTTCCATCTCTATTTTAAACCATACGCCACATAAGAACTTAAACGAGCAGCATCCAGGAAGGAGACAGATGTAGTCCCAGAGGAAAGGTGTTTCACTTCATTAAAAAATATTTACTAAAATTTAACTGAGACTCTTAAAGACCTTAAAGGAAAATTCCGTTTTAACACTTTTAGCCCATTTTCTGTAGTGTCCAGGATGAAACCGAATGATCAGACACCAAAATTTTGACGATTGGTCCTGTCTCTGCTATTTGGCTCATGCAGAATCCCCCCCTGGCTGCTTCAGAATGGCTTCCATAGTGCATGTCCGATAATGTCCTTAAAACAACCTTAAACGTTCTCGTGAAGAATAACCGTTCCTGTCTTGTTTTATTTAGCATTTTGTAAATCCCAGAACTATTTTTTCCGATACATCACAACCGCTTATAAACTTCCGCTTCCGGTTCGAATCTGAAGCGTTGCACACTCCAGACCACTAGTTGGCGACGGTATCCTCTACCGTCAAACTCAAAGTCCAATATGTCCTCCTCAAGAATCCACCTTTCGTATTCCATTTTCAGAGTTTTTTAAAGTGTTTAACAGAGACGTTAGCACCTCGACGTCGGAGTACACAGAGTGAAGCAGAAACACTTGGGCCTTGCGAAAAGACTACAACTAAGCGTAAACAGGCCCCATTTCCGTTTCCGGTGGCGGAGGGATATTGACTATTCCAACAGAACTCAATGGGATTTACAAAATGCTAAATAAAACAAGACAGGAACGGTTTTTCTTCACGAAACTTTTTTTGGAACGTCATTGAACAGCGCTGACGACCCGGTGAGTAGCATATTTTAAAAAAAGAACGTTTAAGGTTGTTTTAAGGACATTATCGGACATGCACTATGGAAGCCATTCTGAAGCAGCCAGGGGGGGGATTCTGCATGAGCCAAAAAGCAGAGACAGGACCAATTGTCAAAATTTTGGTGTCGATCATTCGATTTCATCCTGGACACTACAGAAAATGGGCTAAAAGTGTTGAAAACCGGAATTTTCCTTTAATGTTTGGAAACATGTTATGTAATTTAGTGAAATAATAAACCTCCGAATACCATCCCAATCTGGATCAGTGTGACTTGTTCTGCCGTATGAGCCTCTGTATACAATGTCATTTCATTAATTTTATACCAGTTCTAACAACATTCTAATTATAATTCTTTTGTTATTTGATTTTAGTTTTTTGTGGGGTTTTTTTTGTGTGTGTGGGGGGGTTCTTCTTTTTGCTGCACAGTTTTAAAACACTGATGTTATGCTTTATGTCTCTAAATCCTGCATTGTTTCGCTCACTAAGAGCCATGTCCCACGTTTACTGAAAAAAACTAAAGTTATCAAACTGTAGTGAAATAAAACATCATTATGTCACAAGGTTTGTTCTGTGAATGAAGAGGGTTTTTGTAGGAACCACTAGAGAGCAGCACTGGCATGTGAAACTGTCTCTACAGCCACAGAGAAAAGCTTTCCTTGTGTTAAAGTGACAGAGATGCCCTCGCATGACCTCTGCTGCTTTGTGGCTCAAGTCCACAAACACACAAACCCTGTAATCCCTCCCAGGTGAGCGAGTTCTCCACAAATACGTTTCAGAAGCTGCTCAGGAGCTTTTTTTGATGTCTTCTTGGCTCTAAGTGTTTTCTCTCTCTGTCTTTTGTTTCTCCCAGTTTTCCTAAAACACATCTCTCCCATTAACTCCACCAGCAGGAGGGCCGGCTGGAGCTTCTTTGCATCTTTCAGAGATTGAGTGGACCTCCTTTGATAGGTTCCATGAGGAAATGGTGCAGATAAAAATACTTAACATGCTCACTGGCCTCCTATTGCCACGACACTTCTGTAGAATATAAGGCAAAACATTTCCGGTATTCAGGAAACACAAAAACCAGTTTGAACTGGCTACAAAAACTGCTTAATTAGTTGACTAACACCAATTTTTTTAAAGCTGATATCTATACTGATTATTTTGACATCAGTCTAACCGATCACCGGTTTGTGCTGCCAATATATTTTAAAGTATTGTGGAGGATTTTTGCAGAGTTTTTAAAATATCTGTCCTCCCCACTTTAAAAAAAAAAACATGCGTGCGAGAGCATGTATGAGGAGAAATGGCCTTGTGCATGCACTCGCACGCATATTTTTGTTAAAGTGGAAAGAAAGGTGAGCTTCAATAACTGTCTGAAGCTGTAGCTCACCACTGATATACACCTGAAAGTGCGCATGTACAGAAAAAAAGATGGCTAACAGGCTCGGACGAGCACGTAGGGCGACCTTACGTAAACATATCACTAACAATTATGAGGACCCTGCTTATTTAGATGATCCACCGAGATATCTGTTTAACAGTTGCTGTTCTTATACTATATAGAGCGGGACTATGTAGTGGACTTAAAGCTACAGTGTGTAATAATTACAGGGGATATACAGTCAGAAATGTAATATATTATAGATAACTATGTTATTTATCATCATCTCTGAGCTCAGCCTCTTAACCTTAATATTTCGTTGCCTTAGAATTAGTTATTTATAATTACATAGGGGCGGTCTGCAGCCATGGAGGCAGACATCTTTGCGCTACGGCAGCGCCAGAGCAAACAAACTAGCGATGCTTGAGCATGGCCCGATGCGGCTCGAAAGTAACTACGGCAAGTTGAGATGAACTGAGGCGGTACTGAACACTCAGACTAGACTAATGAAATACTATCTGTAAAATTATCTATGTAAACAAAACCTCATCGCACTTGAGAAGTAGGTGACTGCGGGAAGTCGTCAGGAAGACATTTGTAATCCTCGCTGTACGTACTGTTGGGGGGGAGGAAGCGGTGGGGAGGGGATGTTCATGTTGCTGCGGTCTGCAGCAGTCTGAGGCGTTAGATGTTGCTGAAAATTACACACTGTAGCTTTAATAGTGAACTCAGAGTTAACTGACTGTTCAGACAGATGATCACTACTTTTGCTCCATTGGTCACGTAGCACTCCTCCTCCACTGCAACGTGCCTGCACCTTCTTTGTGCGCTAGTCGCCGCTGTCGGTATAGATACAGCCCGCACAAAATTCCATAATGCCTAAAGAGTTTCCTCCATGCAAAAATCATAAAATACTTTATTTTTTAATTTATATAAACACAAGATTTAATAGGGGAAAATGAATCACAGGACACCAAATGGGGGTCACTATAAAATGTACAATTCAATGTACAATTGAATAATAGAAAATTCAAATAATAGAAATACATTTTATATGATGATATAAAAAGTAAACTTACCTTAGTAAAACTATATATATTTGAAAATGAAAATGACTTTTTAGCTTTAAATTAGCGGATGACTTAATTGAAATATGTTTTTCTATAACCTATTAATAAAATCTTTTATAATTCCAAAGGCTTTAGAACCACAATTATTAAGATTATTTGCAGACATTTGAGATGTAGTTGATTTCTCTAAACTCTAGTCTGTTGGTGGCAGGTCTTTTTATGTCGCCTCTGATGGACTTCTCTGAAATCCATGCCATTTTTTTTTTTTTTTTTTTTCTGCAGCCTTGTAGTGTGGGAGCTGAGGAGGGGGAGAACCCAGGAGAGAGATCAGATTAACACTGGAACAAATGACTTTAATAACGGACCGTTTATTGCTATTTTGAGGTGGCAGAGTTCTGGTCGAGCTTCGCTTGTTTTATTTGAACACTTAATAAATGGGATGTAGGTTACCCGTCTTCCCAGAGCTGCTGCTATGAAGGTGATTCTTCTCGGTTCAAAGAGCGCTGCTGCTGTTTTTGCTAAAGATATCAATTCACCTGTATTAGCTTTGGAGAGTCTGAATGAGTAGCATGTTTGGGCTGGTACATCAAATTTAAAAAGCCATGACTGGTGACGATGACTGTTGTTACAACCTGAAAAAAAAAGGGTTTGTGGGTAGGAGAAGTGGACCACATACCTGAAAAGGTCAAAAGACACATTGGAACTGAACAGCTGATGCTCGCACTGTTTCTTTGTACAGCTCCTACACAGAGCAAATGTGGTGGATTTTTATCGTTATTGGTCAAAAACCATTCATTTTTCCTTGGCCTATTTGTGAGATACAATATTTTGAGTGTGCCTTTTCTCTGCCTAAATAGGGGTGATTATTTAGAGCTAAGTTTTGGAGTTAAGAATAGGGACGATGGAAAGCAGTTGCCTCCTAGTCTAGACAAGGGTGAAGGGAGGGTCATGAAAGATAAGACTGATGTCACTCATCGTCCTTCATGTCGTGAATGGGAGACCTGTTGCGAGTGTTTATCTGGCTAAAATGTATGTCCTTGATGAATTGAATTCCCACGTTTTTCTTGGTAATAACCAAATGTTTAAGTGTGAGAAAGTTCTTTATGCAGGGGGTGGGTTGGTTCCCCTGGGGGGAACGTGTGTGTTGGGATTTGTAAGGTATAAATGTATTTATCTGAGGTCAGTCAGAGCTCTATCTCTCAGTCTGAGGACGTTAAATAAATTTGAACCTCTTTTCTTGCAAGAAATGCCTCTGTCTCAGCTTCCTAACTTCACATAAGTCACAGATGGTGATTGTGAAATCAATCCAGTCTAATTGAACAGAACATCACCAAGGAGAGCATACATTAAATTCTATGGTGACTTATGTAGCAGCAGCATATATATATATATATATATATAACTATATATATATATATATATATATATAATGCCATCCAGAAATAAAACTTAAGAAAAAAACTTCAACAAGAGAAGGTTTTGAGGATAACTTTGCAATTTTCTCAGATTTCATTTATTGAAGTCAAGACAGTGTGGTCTGTGAAATGCAATAAAACAAAAAGATATTTATAAAGCAGCTTGAAAGGAATCATGAAAAAAAGTTTTTTTTTATTTAAGAAAAAAAAAAAACCTGAAAAGAATACAATCATGAAGACACACACAATTTAAGAAAACAGCAAAGTTAGTCCCCAAACCCCTTTTTTGTTTAATTAAACTGTCTATGTTTCATTTCCAGATTTCATTTTCTTTTTTAAATTGACTTGTAGTTAACTTGTTGTTTCTAAAATTGGTGTCATTTGCTTGGAACAATAATGGAACAAAATTTACTCCATAAAAAAAGTTATCTATATTAGAAGCCAAAGTGCGAAGATACCAAATGATGAAAAAACGTTCTTTGAATTCTCACATCTCTCCTTAAAAAAAGTCCCTATATATAAAGTCCTTTTGCAGAAAGTTTGGATTTAAAATGTTGCCTTTTCCTTTAGTAAATCTGCACCAAATCGTGTTGTCAGAGTGTTTTGGCATCGATGATGTAGGATGCATTTAGTGGTGGTTAAATAGATGGTGTTTCAGCTTGCATCCAGCCAGTCAGGGGTCAAAGGCCAGTGATTCTGGCCACTGCCCTGGTCTTTTGGCCCAGCTTAGAAAAAAAAACAAAAAAAACAATTGCAACTGCAAACAGAATAAAAAAATATGTTTTTACGAGCCAACCTTCTATGAATCCAACCATGTCTCTATCCAATTTGGTAGCTCCTCCTGCCAACGGTAAATACAGTATCATTAAAAAACCAAAAAAACAACCTCTGAGTGTTTCTTCTTTGACTCACCAGAACAAAAGAAAAAAGAAAAAATAATTAAAAGGTATTTTTTCCTAAAGTTTGGCAGCAATTGAAGAAAAAGAAAAAAAACGGACACATTTAACATAGCAGGAACTGGTTATCAGAACCAATCAGTATGTAAAGCTGTGCCTAAGCTCTCCTCTTTAAAACAAACACAATTATAGGCTCATCTGTTTGGCTTCTCCTCAGCGACCGCATGCAGGATCTACCACCGATTGTTTGTCTGAGAAAGGCTTCAGGGAAGATTATTGATCATAATTATTTTTAAAATGAAGAAAATGTCATGTATTGTCAAATAGTGTTAACAGGGAAATGTGTCAGCGTGGCACGGCACAGTGTGAAGCCATCAAAGGATTAGAGAACGGAGAGCTCAGCAGTTTCCCTGTCAGATAGGGTTAATTCTCTCCTGAATGTTTCCTGCTTATCTTTAACCCCTTCAAATTAAATTATGCATTCATGGGTTTAAGTGGAACTCTTCAAAAGCTCTATGGGCTTTTCTGTCATGCTGTGTGTCTGCGGGATGTGAAACAGAAATTCAAGACAAAGCTTTTAAGCACAGTTTGCTTTAAATGTTTATCCATTTAGCTTAATTCAATACGTATAGATGCCTTTAATTCAGCAAATTGATGTTCGATAAATAAAGTTTAGCTTTAATTAAATCTATTAGACACTCTGGGTAACATGTTTAAATTTGGGGTTTGAAATAATGGTCCCATCACATTTGAGTGAGATACTGTAATCAAACAGCATCTACCACAAAGCTCAGGGAACTTAATGGTGATATCTAAGGCAGGAACTAACAATTATCTTGCAAATTGATTAATCTGTTGATTACGTTTTTGATTAATAGATTAATATTCGGAAAGCCAAATGTCTCTTGGAGAAGACTATTTACTAAATCAAACAAGGTGAAACTACAACTTTTCCACTTGACGAGGATGGATAAAGCATGTCGACGGACGAAAAAGATTTGTTTTTATCTTAAATGCAAAATGTTAATTTTTTACAATCTTGGTATAATTACTGCTCTAAATGGATCACTCTGTCAGCTAAAGACATGCATAAGAATCTCTGTACTCCAGTTACCAATTAATCTATTACTAAATTGGTTGACGATTATTTAAATAATCCATTAATAATGATTAATCCGATTGTTTCAGCTCTAGTGATATGAGATAATCATAATACGTTATGTAATTCAGTTTGTATACAGTATATAACACCAACTCACCTTATTGCATAAAGCAGGCTCCACTGTCCTACATGTTTAAGTTGTTTCTCTGCCCTTTAGACATCTGACCTGAATAAAAAAAAAAAAAAAAAGATTAACAGGCTTTTGTAGCATTTTATGGCTGCAGGGTAGGTAATACATCTGAATCAGGTTTTCTTGAGCACATTTAAAATAAAGGACAGTGGGCCCTGAAATCCAGGGTTAAGAAATCCTGCCTAAAGGGACTTTACAAACAAAACTTGCAAATTAATCCAATCGTAAAGACAAATTCTAGGTCATTAGTAGCCTAGTAAACTAGCCCCACCCGCCAGCGGCCAAAATCATTTTTGCCTGCGAATGGCCTAGCCTCGATCAATGCCTCAGGCCCTAGAACTTGCTGGCCAATCGCAATGCAGAGATGTGTTTTGAATGTATGGATGTAAAGCGGGCGGGGTTTTGAGGGCGTGACCACAAAGCTGCACAACGCTGGAGAAAGCGCAACAGTAGCATGCGCTGCGGCTGAAGCAGCTTTCAATGGAATGCTCCATTGAAAGTTAAAAGTCCTTCTGTTTTTGTTGTTCAATAAAAATATGTTTTAAAATAATTTGAGGTGAGAATATTATACTTTAAAGCATCACTATATGGTCAATTTACTGATTTAATACGTAATTAAAAAAAACAAAAAAACCTCGGCAACCAGCGGACCTCCGAAGCTAACCACAGCCCGGGCTACCCGCTCATTGGTCAGAGCGTTGGCCAATAGGGACAGACATGGTTTGAAAAACAACCCGGTTGTTCTCATCAACAATCTTCTGATGTCTCATTCATCGGGGCCAGACTAAATTACATCTTTCATCTCTCGTTTAGTCTGGTTTATCAGGCTAGATCATTAGCACGCTATCAAAAAATTATGTTGTTATGAAAAAATGCATACAAGTATTTAAACTGGTAGAAAATTTTAAATTCAAGGAATCCAGTAGTTTGCAATGAGTGACTTGCTTAGTTTAAATTCAGGGGCTGAGTCTGCCGAAGGCCAGTTTGTAGGCCAATTACGTCATAATGTGGCGCTGAGGCCTTTTAGGAATGGAAGACTCTGTAAGAGGAAGAAGGGAAATGGCGCTGAACAGTGGTGAATATTGTAAGTGCAGTTTAATAATCTAATAATAAGTATGTAAATAGTTCCATCTGAAACTAATGAAAATAGTTGTTTCAAATAGTTATTGGGTCAGATACGTGGCGGAAACCATTTGGTTTATTGAAAAGTTTTATCTGTAGCTGTGCAAATGGGTTTGGCTGAGATTAAAGCAAAGATTCCAAAATAAGTGCAGTGTGGGTACATTAAATCTGATATTCGCCACAACAGTACTGCTGTTGAAGCTCCTTGACAATGTAATTAGAACAAGTATCCATTCTTTGGCTGCTTTGAGTGTCAACTTTCACAATTGTCGTTCAACTGAACAAAATGAAACCGGATAACCATCATTTACTGATTTGTTACCTTCTCAGTTTATTTAAAATCAGCACGTACTTTGATTCACAATGGCATCTGTTCCTCTGAGCTAATGGCTAAGAAATAAGAAAAATGATTGATTGATTGATCTTACATTTGCCTCTACATTTAACCCATCCCATTGGGAAGCACTCAGCTGCCATTGTGCGGCTCCTGGGGAGCAGTGTGGGGTTAAGGGTCTTGCTCAGAGACCCAGAGTGGCACTCCGTGGGAGTGGGGCTTGAATTCAGAACCGCTAAGCTAACAATCAAAGGTAGCTTCACCTAACTAACCTACTAACCACAGACAAATGCTGCGGAGGGTAGATTCCTCAAGTAGTGAACAGTGAAAACAGCTCCCATTCAGCCTCTCTAGTCCTCTATGAATCAGTGGTGATTTGCTCGCACTGAAAGTTTGTGCCGACGCTTCCCTCACTCACCTGTATTATTTACCTGTTTTAGCTTTTTGGAACCATAAAAGTTCTATGATTATCACACATAATGGCCATTTCCCAATTCACAGGAAAGTACGGACTTTGGGAGAACGGGAGCACGCAGAATAAATATGGGTCAATTGGAACAGAAGCGTACTGATGACATCACCACACGCTCTGCTCATCTGAAGCTGCATTTCACCTCCTGTTATTAATAGTCTCTAGATAATAAATTCTGTCTCTTTTCATTTAATGGGGGAATAATAAAGAACACAGTTGGATAAACACAAATGAAAAGAACATTTTACCAAAAAGTTGCCCTCAGATCCAGCAGTCCTTCACACACGTCTATACCGAAAGAGGGCTGCTGCAGACGGGCTAGGATAAGATCTGGCTGCCGTTACCCTCGGAGCCCCGCTGGTTGCCACAGTCCTCTAAACATTTGAACTTTTTGTTAAATTACACACTAAATCAGTAAAATGATTTCATATTGTGATGCTTAAAAGTATAATGGTGTCACCTTAAAGTCAAAGGGAAGCAGCTGTTCCAACCGGTGCATTTCCAAATTCCACCGAGTGGTGCACAAATTTAATAAAATGAATAAAGTGAATGTGTTTGGTCGTTTATCAAGAGGGCGGGATTGTTGTGGCGGAAGGTTTAAGCAAGTTTGGTTGTGCCTTCTACACCACTTCTACACTTGGTTTGGTGTAGAAGGCGTACATGTTTGAGCCCTTGCCTCGCAACGCTTCCAGTTCTGTTATCTCTACGCCTGCTGAAGACACAGACGCCCATCGCCGTGAACCCAAAAAAAGTTCAAACTAAATGTCTGGAGCAATGCTACTCCAGACATTTGAGAATTAAAATTACATTTCATAAAGATCATCAAACCAACAGTCAGATTTATTTTACCTATTTTGGATAAAAAAATATAAAATAAATGTTTCAAAACATGATATAAAAAAAATGATAACAGTTTGAAAATTCACAGGATTTGTTTATTTTTTTCCCATGTGTTGGGAGGAACGGATTATATCAGTTGGCTAAAATATTTGATTTTACTCTCATTACTCTGGCAAATAATGATCAAATGTCCCCAAACCCACAGAGTTTGTTGTTGATGAAGAGAGGAATAAACACAGTTAAAGAATTGCCGGTGGCGGTTGCCAAAGCTGCGTGATGTTATTATAGTTGTCTGGGCAACCACTATGTTTTACATCATGTTGCATCGTTCAGACAATCATGTAGCGTAATGTCACTGGACCTGAGTGAAGTTGCCCCCCCACCTTCTACAACTCAGACAAAATTGATGTTAAACCTTTGTGCTGGTTTGTGCAACAAAAATTGTCATTGGTGCTGCTTTGGCTTTGAAGATATTAATGAAAGGTTAAAAGGTCAAAAGGTCAACCAATCCAGCCCACTTTTATGAAATCAGACAAAATTGGAGTCATTCATTTGTGCCGCTATTATTTTAAAGATATGAAGAAATGTTTCTAGAGGTCATCAAAGGTCAACCAGCTCCCCCCCCCACCATCTTCAAATCCTGCGAAATCGGTGTCAATCAACTGTGCTACATTTGTGCAGCAAAAGTGTCCATTTGTGCTCCTATCATTCTAAAGATGTAAAGAAAAATGTTCCCCCGGGGTCTTTAGAGGTCAACCACTCCCATGGCCCTGCTCACATTTGCAAAAATAAATAACCTTGGTGTCAATCAACTGCTACATTTGTGCTGGTTTGTGCAGCAAATATTTTCATCTGAATGGTGTGGGGGCGAACTTCGCTCAGGTGGTCACTGGCATGGTACCTACGCCATCACTACTAAGCACCGTAAAGAAATATCCAGGAGAGGATCAGTCATGGAGAATGGGGTTATTCCAAGCTTGTTACCAGAGTAAACCTTAATTATCCCCTAGAAGGAAGCACTAATTAAAAGTTCAGCAGCCTCCTACAATAACACCATGTCGACTAATTTTGTTGTGTGGAAAAGCTGATTTATCTTTCTCTTTAATTTCATTAATAAAGCCTCTTAGGCATGGTAATTCGCTGAAATTGCTAACAGATTTTTAAGACTTGGAGAAAAACAATGCATTTTATCATTTTATTATGGAAAATAACTAAATAACAACCCTGGCACAAAATGGGAAAATCTCTCCAGCGAGTGATATTTTTTTAGTCCCTTCTTCTCACTGACGCCACTCTAATGGAGGCAGCTGGCTGAATATGACCTTCATAAGAGTCCTGAGGGAGCAGAGCAAGCCCAGCATGCTGCATTCCTGTCAGCCACAAGCCCCTAATAAAGTCCTGCATCACACAGACTGAGGGAACCTGTTGGTGTGGACAGCTTACAACCTTGCCATAGGGCACAAACTAAGCAAATTAGCTATTAGTAAGCTGACTTAATGTGGTCGGCATAAACAGCCCTCACAACCAGTGATCAGTCTTGTATGGTTTCTTTAGCTGCCCTGTTATAATTTAAACATAAAGACATACATAACCCTAACCCAGGCTTTTGACAACTTGTTAGTTTTATAATTGGTGGTTATTTGCATAAATTCTCATGTTGAGCCAATATTGATTCTGTGTTTAATTGGACAACAAATTGACAATTAAAAAAAGCATATCTATTGTTGAATTTAATTGCAAAGTTGAACTTTTGAACCAAAAGTTGTTGGTTTTAATTATATTTAGTTTTAAAAAATGTTAAAAATAGACAGCAAATTTCAAAATATGAGTATTTAATTATGTGTAATTTTAACATATTATTGACAAAACTTAACATCAACTATAAATTCTTTATAAAGGTATACTTTTAACTAGGGATGCAATCGAGATTAAGATTCTGGTCGATATCCGATATGCCGATATTTTGTAGCCGTATAACCAATATCGATACCGATGTTAAAGCTGGACAAAAATAAGTAGTCATTGAAAATAGCAGTTTTGTTTATCCATTTCGACACTTTGAAAAAATAATATACTAAATAATATATTTTCATATGCTGATATCAAATTGATTTTAAAACACGACATTATCCATCTATTTTACTTTCTTCAAAATCTCG
Source organism: Cyprinodon brontotheroides (assembly GCA_018398635.1). Lineage (NCBI taxonomy): Eukaryota > Metazoa > Chordata > Actinopteri > Cyprinodontiformes > Cyprinodontidae > Cyprinodon > Cyprinodon brontotheroides. Next base: position 9,637,144 of record JAGKQL010000057.1, read on the forward strand.
TGTAGAAATTTCATCGCTCTGTTACAAACTCGAGATATTTTGCAAATTCTTGTGAGATTTTGTTAGTAAAATAGATCGATACCGCGTGAGCCAATATATCAACATATAAAATATGGCAAAATTTTGTGAATTTTGCGGGGATTTCTCAGGAGCATAATGATGACATATAGCAATATTTCATTAGTAAAAGAGATTGATATGGTGTTTTTTAAATGGCAATATATCAGCATAGGAAGATATTATGATATTTTTAATGTATCAATATTTTTTCCTCATCTTTAGAAGTTTTAAGTCTGTAAAAGAAGTTTTTGAGGAACAAGAAATAGTATTTTTTTAGACTTTAGAAACTCAGTAGCTGATCAAATATCGGGTTAAATATCGTTGGGGTCGATGCCCGATAGTCCAGTTTTAAGGCTTCATGTACAGGCCGATACCCATAGAGAATGAGCTATACTGCTGCATCCCTACTTTTAACCTGTTAACCCAAAAATGATTTTGAAACTGCAGAAAAAGTATTAATTAAATCAGCTGTTATTCTTTAACCCTTGGCGGGATCCACCTGCCCCATAATGCTACTGTTCGAAATAACGGACATTATTATTGCATTATTGTTGTAGAATGAGGCCACAAATTAAGAGACACCTACACCCGTGCCATGCTTCATGTTAAAGGGGAACGCCGGTGGCTTTAACTTGTTGCCCATATGCAGGCATTACTTGGATTACAAAACCAAATATCTTTAGAGCAGCTTCAAATGACACAAAACTCATATGGGTGAGTAGAACATGATGTAATAACGTAAAATCAAGGGCCCAATGTAAAAAGAACGGTGTTCCCCTTTAAACACCGGCTCATAAGACTGATAAACTGAGAACATAAAACATTCTATAGATATTTATTTGTAGTAATTTTTATATTCTGTGTTTCCATAGTTAATTGTTTGCTTTTCTGTTTGAAATATTTTTGAACTGAATGCAGATGAACATATTGGTTCCCTCTGTAGAGCAGAGGGGACAATTTGGGTGTTTGGCATCTTGGTTCTATATTGAATGTCTCTATATGTTTCCATTTCTATATTGATTTTCTCCAGATGCAGAGTATTTATATTGTTAGAACACTTTATAGTACAGTATTTTATTTATTTATTTTTTTTTGGAAACTCGTTCACTTATTGTTATTTTTATCACTTTTTGAAGGTTAACATTTGTGTGACCATTTTTGCTATAATCCTTTTCTGCTGTAACACAAAATTAATTTGTTTTATGCACGTGCATCCCATTATATTACACATATACAGTATATAAGGTATGCTTCTTCTTTGTACTCCTGCCTTCCTTTTTACTAAAGATGCACTGATCCGATACTCAAATTTGATATCGGCTCTGATGTTTGTCAGGGTTTGGTTGAGATTTAGAGGACCCAAATGCAGAGGTGAGGACACAGAGGTGAGTTCTTGAAGAATTGATTAAGTACTCACAGGCAGCTGGGGCAGGAATCCAAGATAAAAAAAATACAGAAAAAACCAGAGCCTCGGAAAACAAACATGCACAGGGAGAGTATATATGGAAGACTGAACAATGACAGGACTAATGAGCGATTGGGAGCAGGTGTGAACAGAGGATTCTAGAAGGGAGCTAGGGGAAAGGAGGGCAACCAAGAAAAACCTAAGAACTCAAATATAACCAGAAAAAGCCACAAAATAGGAATTAAATAAATACAACTAGAAAACAAAGAAAAACATGGATCAAAATGAAACTGATCACTCAAATAAAAATTAACAGAACCAAGACCGTGACAATATTAACCAAGTGAATGATGCCTATCCAGTAATTTATATTTTAATTGATTTCATGCCAGGTAATACAGTTACAGTGATCTAGTGAATCCCATTCTATGATTGAAATACTGTTTATATCATCCAGTAGAGCACACACAGCAACTGTGTTCATTTACCTTTTTAACAATGTCTATGTCCAGCATGGCTTTACTCGCATGGCTAGGTACATGTTAACTCATTCAACAGTTATATTAGATCAGTTTGTCGGCCAATACGCTCAGATCATGTATCTGGATCAGTCTGGATAAGAAAATATTGATAGGTGCATCTCTACTTTTTATGTGCATGTAGATTCAAACTATAAGAAAAAAAGTATATATCCTGTGATTGGCTACTTTCAGGTAATCCCGCCTTTTCTCTCAAAGAGATGAAATCACAGGAAGGGAGGTGAACAAAGGAGAAGAAAAGACTGGACTAACTCAGACCATCAGATCATTACATAGATACAAATACATTGGAACTGCTTTTTTATGAAACATTTGTTTTGATAAATTGGATATTTAAGTCCTTATAGCCATGTAGCATTTTAATATTGAAGTTTTTTTTTTTTTTGTTTTGTTCCTCCAAGAGCCAAGGGGCCTTTGACTAGATCAAAGTACAGTAGATGCCTTTAACTGGAAGGAGTTATTGCTTTACCAGTGTTCAATACTGCCTTTTGCAGAGGTGCAGCCTCTTTCTCCTCCGACATAATGGAAGGAAATCAATGCCAAAGATTCCAGCTGGTTACTAAATCATTTTTTTTCTTTAGTCTAAATTATACATGTGGATAAATAAGTCCACATTTAGGTTTAGATGTAACAGATCGGATCCAAACTGGTGTGGTTTATTTAGGTAGGGTTTACAGACTTGCTTTGGTTTCAGTGTATGCAACATAAATGCATTGAGTTCTGCTATATATTTTTTTAGAAATGCATTCAATCATTTTATTAAGTTTTCACTTACTGCTTTTCATGTCATGCATCCAGAATTTTGTATGTCCAGTGATTGTGAAATAATGACATTGAATAGATAAGATATTGATGGGAAAAAAACAGGGGGACTTTGTTTTGATGGGTTTTAATTTGTCCATCAGGCTTAAGTTTGGGATCTGAAGTAAAACCCAATGGTTACATTGACTTAAAATTTGAAATTGCAATCCAGAAATCTAACTTTGAAAATGTTTTTAAAAGTTTTGAGACTAACTTTGCTGTTTTCTTACATTTTCTTTTTGCTATTTATATTTTTTCATATTTAATTTTTTTATTATATTTTTAACATTTATTATTATTTTATTTTCTCAATACTAATTTTACATATTTCTCTTTTTCAGATTGAGTTATTCATCGTGTTGAAATTGTGTTTTCCAGATCACATTTTATTTGGCTGCATGGATGGTTAGCAGCTTTAACATTTTTAATGGTTATGGAAAAACGTTTGTATTTGGCTTGAAGTGAAAGATTGTAATCCATAAAATGCAATTTGAAAAGAATAATTTTGTTAAACTCGATCTAACAAAGAGACATTTGAAAAATGAAATATGAGAAAACAGAAAAGTAGCTCTCAAAACTCTTTAAACATTTGTTGTGGCTTAAGTTTTTTAAAAGTTTAATTTCCGGATTTTTTTGTCCCCCTTTACAAAACTTTGCTTGCAATAATAGTTAAACACAGTTCACTTCATTTATTTCTTTGAAGGCTATTTAACTGCAGATTATTGTTTTCTTGTGTTATTTAGGGGACAATAAAGGATATTTTTATTCTGTTTTGCCCTACATTATTTTAAGCCCAGTTCCCAGTCAGGAAAACTCTGCATCATTCTGCACTAGAGGCACATTCTTCCAACCTCCAGGGACAACATAGAGCAGCAGTTGTAAACTCATGAGCCATTGCATCCAAAATGAGCAAACACCGTATGGTTTTTTCCCCTCTAATTGATTTTTCCCTTTGGCTATCGTTAGACAGGCCATTTTTATAGGGATGTGGGATCTTTCATAATTCCAGACTTTGCTGCTTTATTATTGACTGTTGGGGTCCACCATAAGAAAACATTTCTTCATCCTAAAATTTGCCACCAAGTATTTGAGAAAAACGAGTGAGCCAACAATTCATGTTGACATGCACACCCACACCAAGGCTAGAAGCAAAACTAGGTGGACTGCTGTTACCTTTAACAGCGCTTCCAGCAGCTAACAAATATTATTCTGCTACTAAAACAAATACTTTGTATTTTTACAGCTAGAAATATTTGTCATTTTAGGATCTATTTGTTATATAGGGAAGGTTTAGGAGCCTTTCAGCCAATTGACTAGGAGCCTGTGGCGGCTGGCCAATAGAGGGCGCCTCCCCACTCAACCCAATGACCTTGGTTAAGACACAAAAAATAAATAAAATTAAATTACAAAATTTAGATATTTCAAACTATATAAATATGTTTCTTAGATGTGCAAGATAAATAGAGATATTTAATCTTGAATGACGATTATAGCTGTTTTCGTTCATTGTCGGATTGGTGACGTATTTCCGCCCTGGAGAAAGCAAAAATCTTTTTGGCCATAGATTCTTCGTTAAAAGTTCTCACATGCAAAGTAGCTCCTCTGGGTAATGCCAAAAAGGGGACATCCTGGGGCGCAGCTCTCCTGCGCCCAGAGCTGCAAGAAACTGTATTGTACTCACCACTGTCACTCTACTTCACGAACCGCCCTGGAAGCACGATCCGCCCTGCACATGCGCAAATACACATACATCCGGGTGTCTATAAATAATGCAATTATGGTACTAAAATTACTTATTTCTATCCTTAACTCACTAAAGAGTGCTAATACACGTCTTAGAAAATGTTTTATGACTTGTTTGACAATTTTGATGCTTTTTACATTTTTTTTTCATTAAACTACTCTGACGTCATCATGGGACATGTTCAGATTAAACAGTGATGATTAAACAATGATTATCTGTATTTTAGTTGTTTCTTTCTTTAGATTACGCACTATATAGCATAAGTTTAAAACGAAACGGAAACATAAAACTCAAAAAGACTAGATTTGTTTCAATCCAAAGCCAAAAAAGTTAGCCACTGGAAGTAGCTTAGGATCCCATTTCTGGTACAGATCTGTCAGAGACGAGTGATAAAACAGAAAGGATTTTAAGGCATTAATTTTGCCAGGAAATACGTTATTAACCTTTAGCATATTTAATATTTTTGGGGAGGGAGAAACATAATTTTTTTTCTTCCATGCTCTCAGATCTTAATAAAAAGAATAAAAATAAGCTGAGACTTCTTTTTTCACCTCGTTAAATGGCAGAGCTCAGTCTTTCTTAGAAGGCAGTATTTTCCTTCAAGACTGACAATGATTGTTTTCAACTTTTGGCTACTTAAGATTGCCAATAAAATGTAAATAATAGCAAATATAGTTAATAATAAGTCCGAAAGACATTTGATTCTTCAGAAACAGGTGCAATACAGTTTGTCCAAGTGGAGTTGCCATATGATGACGTCATAAGAAGGGGCAGGGCCCCGAGCAGATCTGGTACCTACAGCGGCGCAGAGAGGGAGAGAGATAAAAAAAAAAAAAGAAAGGCGCTGGAGAAGGAGGACACGGCCAAATGCAGAAAAGTAACAGATTTATTGATCAGTGTTTCTCAACCTTTTTTGACTTGATTTTTCTTACCATGAGTTCCCCTCTCAGTCAAAAGTATTGATGAATGTCCAAAAGTTGAAGAGCCAATAACTGAAATAAAGACTATTTTACTTAATCTTTTAATTTGAGCATTTAAATTTTATAAATGTATGCTTTCTATCTTAAATAAAAAAAAGACCATATATCGGTTGCCTGGAAGTTGGTAAGGAATCGAAATAAATACAAAATTAAATCCTATTATTAACCTGTATTTATATAACTAGAGCTTTCCTATAATCACATTTAAACATACAGTGTTAAAACAGCTGAACAGGCTGTTCTCCACATCCAGTCTGTTCCTCTGCTTGGTTTGGATGTGTGTAAAACCTGAAGGTAAAGTCAAATATATAAGAAAAAGTTACTTTTGGTTGATACAACCCTTTTCAATTTTTCAGTTGGGTCCACACAAAGCAAATCAGATCCCAGCCCCAATTTATTTTACTACCTAAGAACTCAGTCAGACAGCTTCTTTTTCTCCCAAGAACTTGTTGTTTTTTTCCATTGTTTTATACGTTGATAAATAAATTATCAAAACAAAACTACTATTTGCCATATTAGTGAGGTTATTTCTTTATATAATGTATAAAATAAGATATTAGTATTGCTAATATTGCAGAAGGATGACCCTAGCCTTAAATATTTCTTATGAACCAAACAGTTCTACCAAGGCTGCAGGATAAAAAGTAAAAACCTATTTCTAAATATATTTTTAACCATTCAGGGTTTATTACATTTCCAAACCAGGATAACAGATAAAAGGGGGCTCTGGGATTAGAGAACAGATGCTGCCTGAGCATAGGAGGAGGACAAAAGAGAAACAACAGCAGGTGAAATACCTGCTGTGGCTGCAGAGAGGAATGAGCGGATTAGAGGGCAGCAAGCATTTGGGTTTGCAGCACAGAATGAGTGTCTATGGCAAAGTATGGAAGCCCAGATGAATGGATTCATTTGGGGAGCGTGCCTGGAGGCCACACAGACTGATATAGCCACACTGCCGCAGACTTTATCTCACACTTACACTCTGTCAACACTAAATGCTGATAAATTTAGAAATTGTTTTCCCATTAATAGTTGAGGATTTTTTTTTTTACAAATACGATTTTCCGATTCTGACAATCTCTTACCACCGTTTCTTATCCCCGTCTGTTTTATTGTCACATCCACCTCAGCATCTGAGATTTCAACTGCCGATAATAAAACAGCTGTAATAAATGCATCAATATTGCAGAGGAAGAAACATGAACATAAAGCAGACACAGACTCCAAACTGTATCAGTAAGCCGGTGCACTGAGCTGCTACATTCATCACTGCCAAGGCATGTGTTGAGTGGCCATGTTTGGTGCAGAAAGTGCTCCATCATATTGACTTTGGTGACACCTGGAGGGTACAGGTGTGAGTTTTGAGCGAGTATTGGCAGTGTGTTTATCAGGGAAGTGATGGCTGAGTGCAGAAACAGAGTGATGATGCTTCACGCACAGAGGTGACTGGAACAGAGATAGTTTTTAAAGGCCTGCGGCTCTCCTCTCAAGTTTTTATCCAGCATGCGCTTTTAGCAGCCGAAGGAAAGAAGTTTGAGTTTCATAAGTCAGAGTTGATTCTTTTTTCATTTAAAATCTACCAGTCAGTCCTATAGCACAGTTTGCAAGTTGGATTATTTCATTGGGTCCACACCCCTTAGAGGAAAAGTCCAGGTCAAGCAATGAATAATCAATGGGTCATTATTGGTACCTAAACTAAAACAGAATTTAGTTCGTGGATATTTAATGAATTTAGATGTTAATCAGTAAAAATAAAAAAAGCAATTTTTTGTTGTCGCGATCACTGAGTCCGGGAAGCGGCCATTTTTGCTTAAAATATAGTTAAATTCTTGCACTTGTTCTGTGGCGTAGATGTCAATGGTCACGGTAAAGCTATCACCATTCTCCCCGCCGCTTACAAGCAGAATCAATGTATAAACTACTAGACACATCTTCGCCGTAAATCAAATCAACAATAATTGAAGATTTCCGTAAGAGGACTTCCTAATTTATTGAAAAATTTAGGAGCCTTCCTGAACCTTCCTTCGACAATGCCCACGGTCGCGGCATAGCAGTGCTGGATTTTGGAAATACATTTCTTTCAGTTATTTCACCACTTTCTGATTCCTGGGTGATCCTCTACCGCGACGTGTCATCGCTGAATTAGATTTTTCCCCAAATTTTGAAGAGGGAGGATCGGGCGCATCGAATCCGGGGTCAGGAGAAAACATCATTCAATTCAATGCAATTGCCTCTCTGCTTCACATAGTGCACTAGTCAATACCATCGCTGGGATAAAAGCGCATTCTTGACAAGTATCAGATACAAACTTACTGGGACTTTGCTCAACAGCCCATACGTCAAGCAGTGTAGTGTAAAGTTCTTTTTGTGAAACATGGATGCCTCCAGTAAAAGCACAGTCTATTCAAATGAAAATTAATCTTAATTAAAACGCACTTATAATTTTATTGTAAGATATGTAATAATTTTCATACTTAAAAGTACTTTCAGAAGTTTAAAGGAAATTTTAAGAATCATTTGAGGCTGAGAATATTAAACTTCAAAGCATCACTACTTATGATTCCATTTACAGATTTTAATGTGTAATTAAAAACAGTTTCCAAAGTTGAGAAGGACGGCGTGAAACAGCGGACCTCCACGAGGCTAACTACAGCTAAGGGCTAACCGCAGCCACACCCGCTGCAACGGCCCCTCGCGGCATAGTCATTGTCGTGCAGGAACCACTGGCTCTGATTTTTACGCATTTTGACCTTCAGCTTTGGAATCAGTTCTGGAAGGATGAGACTTACGGTTTCGAACACAGAAACGCATTGAGCAGGAAGAGGCTCGCAAAACCATTTAATTTTAAGAAGGACGTAAGCGAACTTTTACCAACAGGTTGTTTGATTTCCAGCTTCCCCACCAGCTTTCTGAAAAGCTTTCCATTTAAACAATCAGTTGCTATCATTGGTCAGAGCGGCTTGGCCAATAGGCACAGACAGCGTTTGAAAAACAACGGGTTGTTCTCTTCAACAATCTTCTGATGTCTAAATTCATGAGGGGCCAGACTAAATTACAAAGCCATTTAATCTCACATTTAGTCTGGTTCATTGAGGCTAGATATATACCGTCATCCTGAATGTTCTGGCGCAGAGCTCTTTTCGGTAAAAGCATCATGGGATTTGTTGTGACAGTGCAACAAAGACGGGTAGTGTGAGCAGTGACAAATAATAAATAATGCGGATGCGTTCATGCAGGGAGGTGGAGTTAAATGACCAACAGGGAGCGAAAAGTAGTGATCATCTATCCTAACGGTCAGTTAACTGAGTTGACAATGATTAAATCCACTATATAGTCCTCGCTTCGTATATATTGACTGAGACATTTAAAGGTTAGGGCAGAACGTTCTGTCATAGCCCTCATTAGAGAAGTATTTCTACTTATTGATGTAGTCTGTTGTTATAAACTTTAGGTGTTTGTTGTACATGGCTGCTGGATTTGGACAGAATAATACGTAGAGAAAAAGCCGCATTACAAACTGCAGAAAAGGTGTCCGCAGAATATGCATGCACCAAGCATTGCTGTGTCCCTTTCTCTTAATGAAACCAATAGTTTTAAAGGTATCGCCGCTACCTGAGCCACTCTTCCTCTGAACATAAAACAAACATGAACTTTTGCTTTTCTCCTTGAAAAAAAAACATGTGTCTCCTCTTTTTTATGTGCATGTTACAGATCACAATTTAATGTCTGCTCAACTATATTGTGTAGCTTACCTGTGAGGCAGCATTTGTTGATTTTCCTCCCACCCATGGCAGAAGCTCATCCCCGTCTTTTCAAAATAATGTGGAGCTGAAGTGTATTTTAATGACTTGGGTTTTCAGGAGTAAAACTATTTACATGCCTCTCCGCGCCTCTCCTTTGTCTGCCGCTTGTAACAGGTTGCAAATATGCAGTTTACACTTTTCATGAAAAAGAAATGAGGTTGGCACCAGCCATGAGCATAAACACATTCCTCACAAACACGCACACACACACGGTTTCAGAAAAGCTACTTCTACATTATTGATGGGATCCGGGGGCTGTGTGTGGTTTGGGATCAGCTGTGGTTGTCGAACTCAGTAAAAAAGCATTTGATCACACTACATGTTAAATGTTGCTATGTAGAACATGCATACTGAATTTTACATTTTAAACCTAAATCATCCATGTTTTATATATTATTTTAAAGAAATCCAAATAAAAGAAAACCAAACTGCCTTTATCTTTGCTTTTATAGAGCAAGCTAACAGAATTAGAACATATCATATTTGCATAATACTCTGTGATTTGTTTTCTAATTGGAACATTTGAACCCTTGCCTTGTTCTAGACCTTATCTTGTTTAAAGATCCACTAAACAAGCACTGGTCACGGAAAAGTGCACCACTAAGGTCAGCATGTTAATGCACCCGCAAATGTCATTGTGGTTCATTGCCATGCCTGTGGGTTCCTTATGCAGTACCACTAAGCACACACTGCCTGGCCTTAGCAAAGGGCATAAAACTTTAAGAGATTTTTTTTAATTGTAGCTTTCCTTAAGTGATAAAACACTTTTATTTAATATTTGCATTTACTGTACAAAAGAAACGCTAACATTTTTAAATTAACTTATAGTAAACTCTGGACTGACGTTTTCTCCGCTGTTGTTTTAATTAAAAAAAACACAATTTCTAAATTGACATATGAATTTAAAAAATGTATTCTGACATGAAACTTTAAAAAATGATATAATCAAGAAAAATGTTTTAAGAATTAGCCTACTTTGCTACTTTTGAGATTTGTTAATCATTTTTTTCCAATTTTATTTTTTCAAAATTTCCTCTTTCAGAATTTCTTTTTTAACAAATTTTATTTTTCAAAAGAATGTTTTAACAGGTTTTATATTAAATTTATTCTTTCTGTTTTTCAGATTGAGTTTTATGGATTACAGTCTTTTTAAATTGCTTTTCACTGGTTACAAGACTACATTCTTTGTAGTACACATTGACCAATACAATGATTCCATCCAATAGAAATGCATCTTCTTTTTTCGCTACAGAGGAAAGCCCGCCCCCAGAATATAGAGAATATTATTTATAAAATGCAGTTTATTAAACTTAATTTGCAACTCAGAAAATTGTTGTTTTTTATATAAAATCTGAAGAAAACAAGAAAATAATGATATTTGAAAACATAAATATTCAAAAGATGAAAACTGTAAAAAACTTTGGAAAAAAAATAAAGTATGAAAAATAACATTTAAAAGAAATAATAAAACAAAAACTAAATCTAAGAAAACGGTGCTTCCTTTCAAAGAAGTTTCTAGATTGCGTCTTTTTCCAGTTTCAATTTACAAAACATGGTTTATCAAATTTGCATACAAAACATCCTTTGCTAACAACAATAATGGCACAAATTTTACTCCATACGCCACTTCCTCTTCTAGTGTAGTTAGTATTGTATTATTTAATTCTCATTGCTAAAAGCTAGAAATGCATTTATATTTCAAGGCAAGCCTCAAAGACGATGTTTCCTGCTGTGACATAATAGGAAAACCAAAAGAAACATACATTATTTTAGGAAGAGAAAAATATATTTTGCATCACTGATACTCTGTAGTTCAAGAGGAAGATAAGAGGTTTGAAAAGGACCAACACATAATGGGTTATATATATGAGTCATCAGTGTACTCTCTCTCAGACATATAAACTCACTCTCACTGATGCATACATCTGTCTATATGTGAGTCACTAGAGATCATTGCCGGGTTGATGGCTTCAGTCATAGAAGTTAATGTGATGTAGCTCAGCTGCAGATGCATCTTTAGAAATGTGATCAGTCTGTTTTTTATGGATTCTAAAGCATTAACCCAAGGAGTTATGGAGTTATCTATGTAATTTAATGAATACTTTCAATAACAACTAAATTGAAAAAGGGACATATTCATATATACTGATTCACAATAATCAGAGAAAAATGAGACAACTGTGTTGTGAGAGCATGAAATTGCAAAGCTCCTGTCACACTGGATTTAAGAGCAGCCCTCAGTCTCCAGAACCTCAATATTTATTTCAGCATCTCTGGGTCACAGCAAATTTGGAAAACCTTAAGTGTGAAGGCAATCATGGCAGTGCTTTAGTCTAGGCCTGTAGCTTATTTTCTGCTGCTTTCTTGGCTATCATACCACAATTCTTCAACAAGTAGAACAGTATGAGAATATTTCCCATTACTGTTTATGTCATTTCCCCACATTTATTCAAGGTTTCTTCTCATAGAGCATTGATTCCAGCTTTACAGAGGCTGTGTGCCCGCAACTACACAAACTAAATGGTCCTAAAAGTGACTAACTTCCCTTAAATGCGTGTACTTTTAACTTATTGTCGTGAATGGATCAATCCGAGTCTCTGAAGCTTAAAATCCTGTTTTTTTTATTAGTTATATTATTTATTATTCTATGTAGTCATAACTGTTAGCCAAATAAAACAGTAGGGTATTGTTACAAATATTATTTGGTAGCTGAACTGCAACCTTAAAAAAAACCACTTGCCTTTGTCGTGCAGCCTATGCGCAATCTGGAGAGGTGTGTGCCTCTCCAGCTAGGCGCCTCATTACATGGGGATCCTAGGGCATACCAATCACAATGTAAAAGAATAACATTTTTTTTTTTTTTTATATTTCTTTATTTTATCATGTACACCTTTTTATTTACTCTTAAATACTTTTCCTTCTTGGAAATCCTGCTCAATGGGTTATTTCACTTGATTAATTCATGTCTGAGTAATCTTCATGAATTCTGCGCTTTGACTAGGTGATCATATTTTAAATCCTTTAATATGTGCAAAAACAAGGAAAATGTATTGTTGTCAAAAAGACTACTTTTTTGATTTGTTTTCTAGCCTCTCATTCATCTAAGTTCCCTCCTTTGTGTTTTTTGTGTGTGTTTGAATCTTATTGTTTGCTTTGTTTCTATCCCAACTGCAAGGAAAAGCTTTAGTCAATGGTAGCTGCAGATGGCAGATATCATGACAGGTTTGGCCACAGGTGTTTGTTTGTCGCAGCATTTCAGACACTCACATCCGGCCCTCTAGTGGAATTCAGCCAAAGGCAGAACGGATCACTTCTGCTCTGCGCTGTAGAGTGTGGTACATTTTTAATGCTCTCTTTACCAGCATGTCATATACCTTCCCTGGTATTTGGTTTAATCGCAGCCGGGAGTAAAAAGGTGCCAAGCTTATGATCCTAATTAACTCACTCTCATGCTCCATGTCTTCTAGCTGCAGGTCCTCCCATGTCAGGGTTTCTGTTCTGCACTTTAGCTTCTGTCAAACGGCTGACAGTCTGAGTTCTTTCTGGCCATACTAAGTTTTCAAAAGAAGTCGGCAGAGCGATGTGGGTGGATAAGGAGGAGGTGCAGTCTATCATCTGCTACCTTGTGTCTCCTGCTTCCTTCACAAAGTTACAGCTGCATTTCATCACCATACGTCTGCCCCGGGTTCTGGTATATCTCATAAATATGAGCTCAGGCTGCAGTTTAACGTATAGATATTTTTTCATATTCAGTCTTTGATAGAGATTAAAAAATTAGACTTTTTTGTGGTTTGCTTGGTCCTGCTTATTTAGGCTGATGCCATTGTTGCTTTTAGTGGTGATGTCAAAGCCTGTTTAAGTTAATATAGTAGCAGCCATTCAAAATTGCCCCTCCCAGTCAAAAGTCAGCCGAATGCAGCAAAATCCCCTCCAACTTCCAGCCACTGGACTTCTCCTTGGCGTGCATGTTTTTTAAGCTCACTCCACCCTTTCACTGAATTACAGGGTCTGACCAGGAAATATCTTTTTGTTTTTAGATCTTTAAGTCCACAAATCATGACAGAAATAATATTTTAGATGTTTAAAATGGAGCTGTAGGGCACCAGCCCAGGGCCCATCAAGGAAATTTGGGAAATTTTGAATGGCTATTACTGTAATTGCTTTGAAATGACCTTTTACTCTGTGAAAGTAAAATTATGATTCTGTGGACATTTTGACCTTTGACCAGATGACCTGCCCTAAAATGACCGTCGCCATCTGCACTGATTATCTTATTCTCATAAAACTGGACAGTTAGACCCAGTATTTAAGGTGAGACAGTCAGAAAGTTCAAAACGTTTATTAAAACAAAATAGACACAGACTTTAGAACCACGTCCGCAGTGGCTGCAGGAGGGGGCGGGGCACCGCTCAATCACTGACACTCTAGACGGAGAAACACAGGATCATCTGACAGGAGATGAGTATTAGAGTGAGTCAGTTACCTGTTTTAACAGTTCAGTCCATCCTCTTAATAGTAGGCAGGTTCAGCCGACGAGCTGCGAAAGAGATGCAGCGCAGAGCCGCCGCTAGTTGGCCCTGATGCTGTAGTCCCAGAGAACTTCTAGGAAGCAGATCTAGAGAGGGGGAAAATCAGATCAGAACAGGAACAGTTCCGAGATCCAGGGAGTCCGTAGTCCGACAAGGTGTTCCGAACCGCCGAGGAACAGATAGTTCCTGGGTTCTAGGAATCCTCAGAGCACTTAGGCAGGCACAGAGTCAGACAGGTCCAGGAGCGTGCCAAGACAGACACGTACAGATGCAGACAAGCAGGTTCAGATGCAGACAGGCAGCCTCAGTGATGGAGGGACAGAGACAAGACGTGATACCAGGATTTCTGCAGGAAACTTTATACTGGTCTCCTCCTAGTAACCAGGCTTACAGGAATAAAACTGATCCCCCCCACATTCCTGAAGCCAAAACCCTGAGTGCTTTGCGGTGAATGTCACCAGGGCACGATCAGCAGACAAGACGAACACGAAAACCCTCTCAATCCGCTGGCTACCAGGAATCAGGACATGAAACATGGAATAAAATACACTAATTAAGCAGGCAAACTAACAGGCATAAACAAACAGACAGCAAACAATGATCTGGCCTCGATAGCTGGGCTGGACCGAAAATAAAGGAACAGACGCAGGTGGATGAGATGAGTGATAATGAGAGACCGGGGAGAGTTGAGTGAAAAGAATAATTAAGGTCAGCTATCAGGGCAGATCATGACACTTATCATCATATCTTGTGCTCTGGTTAAAGCTGATCACATTTCTAATTAAAGGCCTCATATCGAAACATCTGCTGAGCCTTTTGTTTAAAACCAGTCTTTAATTTGTGACCAACCGTCATCCATCTGCAGTAGCCTCACCAAAAATGTGCCTGTCTGAATCAGGACTAATATTGTTCAGTGATATTTATCTGTCACTACAATTTCACTTCATCGTCCCTCTGAACTTTGATATTGATTCGACAAACCCATCGCATTAAAGCACTACAATCAGCAGATGAGCAGGTAAATAAAACCTTCAGATAGGGTGCAGCAGGGGTGCAGGGGTGAAGTTTTGCGACCCATTTATGGAGGTCCTCAGTCTTTAATGCATATGTCATGAATCCTGGCCTCTTGACTTTTGCCACGTCCCTTAATCCTGTTTCCTGTCTATTCTCTTAAAAAGCAAATAAATAAAACAAACAAAAAAATCCTTCCGATTTGTCAAGGAACAGCCCCGTCTCCCACATCACAGTGAGTTTATGGTTTCCCCAAACTTCCGCTGAATTCCTTCACTGGTTTCACTGACACAATGCCATCTTAGAACCAGCTGCTGTGGGTTTTGTTTATCTAAAACATTATCCTAAATGAGAGGGATTTTGTAGGTTCTTCTCGGAATCCACACAGGAAAGAATCAAAATCTAGATAAGTAAATATTTCTTGAAATAAGGGTATTTGTTATTGGATTGAAGAGAAAAAAGTGAAATTTTGCCAGTAAAACAAGACAATTTACACTTAAAATAAGAAAGCACAATTGCATTGTCTTATTTCAACTGTATTTAATCAAATTTTTTTATTTTAAGAGTAGAAATATACTCAATCCATTGGCAAAATCTCATTTACCTACTCAAATTAAGGGTAAATACACTTAATTTATGGATTTTTTACTTATTTATAGATCGTTTTTCCAGTGCAGTGTCTTAGTACTTCCAGCTCCCCATATCCACAGCAATGTTGAGACAGGACCTCCAGACAATGTACCATCAGACTTATAGGATTATCCATGCCCTAACCTGTCTTTTCTGCTGGTGTGAAAACATCTTGATGTCTCAGAGACAGTGAAAATTGACTAGAATAGGTCTCTAAAGGACAACTCACCCTTCACATGTTGTTTTTATTTGCTATTAAACTAAAACGCATAAATGCCTTATAAGGCATGTCCTAAGCATTATTTGGAAAGATTTACTGAACACTTGTTGCAATACCGCTTTTTGGTCCAAAAGCATCTGTTATGTGTCTTTCCTCGTTTTAACCGGTGTAATGCATCTGATATAAATCAGTATTGTAATCTGTTCTATGTTATTGTGGCATAGACAAGAAGAGACTGACTTGAGCAGCTCTGTTACAGTGGAGTTTCAGAAAACAGCTCCGTCTCCCACAAGGTAGTGAGATGGAGAAGGTCTAGATACAAACTGTAGCTTTTAAAGTTTAATTTTCTTATAACTTATTATCTATGTCATGTTTGGGTTTTGGTTCCTAGCCCACATGCAGAACACACACACAGAGACTGGGAAAAAAGTTCAAAGGTTAAATTGTTGAACATGGTCCACAGAATAAACAGATCAGGGGGGTAATCAGGTCCAGGACTGGTCTCGACTGGATTCGCTGTTCTGGAGTTTTGAGATAAGCGGCTGAGGGGGGGAACCAGGATGGTTCAGGAGGCTGTCGGCAGGCTGGGAGGGCTTGGGTGGGAGGCTCAGTTTGGTAAAGAGCTTGTAGATCACCTGGTTTCAGCTTCGGTTTCACTTCCAGATTCTTCTGAGAGCAGGCTAGCCATTTCCTTGACAGGTTTGCAGATTCTCCTGGAGAACCTCTTCAGGATTTCTGGTTTCTGCGCGTGTTCCGGTGCTACAGGAGAACGTAAAATGGATCGTTCAGGTTTCTCGCATCGTGAGCATTCAGACAGGCAGCTGGCTCTCTCAGGGTTTGCCAAACAAGTACGACCAACACCCTGGCACCGAGTGAGTTCTCAGCTCGCTTCAAATACCGGGTTCCCCGCTTGGTGTTTGCTTGGTAAAGTCAGCTCCAGCGCTTCAGGAGCATCCAATAAGCCTCTGGTGGAGAAAGGTAGGCAGAGCCCCAGATCCTTCCGCCCAACAGTGAAACCCCTGTAGGGATCAGTCCTCTGCCAGATCCCAACAGAAGCAGAAACCCCCAGGAAGGGATCCTCGGCGCCCTCTGGTGGGAAAGCCTCAGGACCCCAACAATCTAAAAGATTGGTGCCAAAGTAAAACTGAAAATGTCCCTTTTCTGTGGTTGGATACTTCGGGAGGGTTGTCTGCAGCTGTAAATCTTTTTATCAATCACAGCCAAGACCACGCCTGCAGCCCTAACCTCCCTCAATGTCCCTGGTCTGCTGGGCTGAACCTCTGTTATACCCATTTACCACTGCTGAATGGCCGAAAAACCCATTTAAAACCGGGAACAATCTGCTTTTATTGGCAGTGGGAACAGCTCACTGATGCTTGTCTACCCGGGTCAAATGACTCAGCAAGCGGTGCGTGTAAAAGTCGCCTTCGCTCTAATCGGCATGCTGTGGGAACACCAGAGCCAAGTTGACCCGCTAATTTATGTGATACCATTGACCGCAACATAGGGATTATAACACAACGCACCAGTCACTTCCAATCTAACAAGCAGAAACAGCTCTGTTTACATTCAATAAACATGGCAAAACACTGGTAAGAGGGATTTAGAAGGACTAAAGAGCGAAACATAAAGCAAATGAAAACTTCCCTGGCTTCCTTACATATTTCTCTCCATTGTTTACTTTCCTGATTTGTGTTGCGCTGGTGATATCATCAAAGCTAACCCAGTGTCTCACCAGACGCACAGCTACAGGGGTACAGAGCACATGCAGCTTCCAGATAGGGTTTTTTTCGCCAGTGGGGAGGGAGCCAAATGTCGATTGTTAACGAGGTCAATCCATGTTTGGAAAATATGTATTAACCTGCTACTTTCAGTGGGTTAGGGGCATTTGTTTATTTAATTTGATGTGATCCTCACCTATTTTGCATACCCAAATGGAAAAGGAAATAACTTTGGAACTGTAAGCCCAAATTCCATGTGTGATACATTATTTGAAAGCTAAGACCCTCTAGTTCCTAAATATATAAATTGGGTGAGTAGAACACAGCCAAAGCTGCATGGGTTCAAACATGACTAAAAAGCTGTTTTTATTCTAGAAATAATATAGGCTTTTTAACAGCAGTAGTGAAGGCCTGCTTGAGAATAAGGCAGGTCTCATTGAATAAAATTTGTTCTACATCATGTCAACCATAAATGCAGACAATTTCAAACCTCTAACTACAACAGTTCCAGAGCTGTGGGGCTTTGAACTGTTGGTGTCACCAGCGCCTCCAAATCTTCCTAAAGTGCCAAATGCTTTCACCCAGCTATTTGACCTTAGAATAACACTAAAGCATTTTGATGGCCTTACAAAATTCATGAAGCAAGTATTTTCCCATTTTCAGAATCAATAGTAGATATATCAAAATGTAACATTTATAAACCTAAAATAACATAAACATCTATAAAAAATTGTGAAACTGCTGCTTTTTAAGCTAAAATAACCCCAGTGCCTTTTCTGAGCTGTATTTTTTCAGCCTGAGGAATTATGATAAAACTAAATCAGCGTCCAAACTTAGCTGTGCGCATTGATCCACTCTCAGCTGTGTCTTTCACTCTTACACAAGCAGGTAACACGGCTCTGCTTTATGCAACCCAGCCATGTCTAGCCTTGTTTGAAACCTTATTTCATTGGCTACAAAGCCAAACCGCCCAAGTGGTCATAACCAATAACAGCAGGACTCTACTGTATGAGGCGTAATATCGCTCTACTTGGTGCGTCATTGGCTGACAGGTCCATCAGTCTTCACTCCTTGCCAATTTTTTTTCCAGAACCGTAGTTTTAAATTTTTTTTAATAGATTTTATATCTTCAAATTTTATTTATCAAATGTCTCGTTTTCGGACCGAGTGAGGAACGAAGACGCCTTTCTTTGGTCTGCATAAAGGTTAGCTACAACAGATTTGTTGGCCAAGAGTAGGCATATTGAGTTTAAAGACAACATTATGCAATCTGTAAAAATCCAGTATGAAAAGAATGCAATCAGAAAAATCAACCTGAAAAAAGGTGTATTTGAAAAAAAATCTGCAAAACAAAAAAAATATAGAAAAAAATAAAATAAAATTTGAAAAAATATTTTTTTGTATTAAAATTCCCATTTTCATTTGAGGATTGTCTTATTATATTTTCCAGCCCTAATGAAAAAAAATAGTCCATACATTTAGTTCTCCTCATCTTAATTACCTCTACTTTCTCATCAATTTTAACACGCTAGCATAAATTTAACAGCTTACTGTACTGTGTTATATAATAATTGTTTCTCAAATAAAGTCTGTTGTTAAAACTAATCATGGATCACTAACAGCATTAACAGCATATAGCCACTCTTTGAATCAATGTCAGTTGCAAGATTCAATCTGTGTGATGTTGCTTTAAAAGAT
Organism: Cyprinodon brontotheroides; assembly: GCA_018398635.1. Lineage (NCBI taxonomy): Eukaryota > Metazoa > Chordata > Actinopteri > Cyprinodontiformes > Cyprinodontidae > Cyprinodon > Cyprinodon brontotheroides. The sequence continues at coordinate 9,656,285 of JAGKQL010000057.1, forward strand.
CTAGATTCAAAAGGCACAATCAAATAAAAAAATAAAAAAGTCTGAAAGTTATATTCTAAAACAAACAGTTAACTTTTTAAAAAGGTCAGAGGAAAATGTTTTAACCTTCTAGCTTTTCTTTCCGACATTTCACCGACATTAGTGTGATGATTCCAATTAACGGCTTTCTTTGCAGCCACTTGTGTCACAATGTTTGAGCTCACAGTTATCAGCTGGAATATTTTCACAGTTCTGCTTGAAATGACACTAAACGAGATCTTTGGATCTACAGCTGCAGGTTGATCTGAATGTAAAGCTTCTTGGCACACTATACTCTCATATGCTGTGAAATCATAGCTGCATTGGCTTTTTGTTTGCAGGTTTTTTCTCCTGCAGTAGGTCAATTTTTATGCTTAAAACACTACGCTCATTAAGATATTTTTCATTTACAATATGCTGAATAATCAAAAGAAAAGTACTACATCATTATATTTAAATTTTATGTGCCAGCTATATTAAAAATCGTAGGGAAGCAGGTTCTAACTGTTGCATTTCCTAATTTTCCCGAGTGGTGCCGACTTTACACGGGTGAATAGTTTAGTGTCAGAGAGTAGGTGGATGAGTCTCCTCCGTCATCCATTTTTATTTAGAGGAGGAAAGCGGGGGACGAAGATGTTGTGGAAGAGGATCGCCAGAGCTGACAGAAGCTTGGTTTGGTGTAGAAGGCTTACAGGCTTATTTCAAAAGTTGGCGTATATTAGCTGCTACATATGAACCAAGATGCTATCACGAAAATATTTGATTGACACAGATGACCGTTGACATATGATTGGCCAAATTTAGATGTTCGGGCTGACATATAATTAACTTGCCTGCATAAGATAAGGAGAAAAAAAAACAACAGATTTTTAGAAAGGATTTTTTAAAAATAGAAATTTTCTATTTTTAGGGACAATATAGTCTGATTAATAGTACGTCTGAAAAGTTGGCCTGAAAAGGGCAAAAAAATTGCACATGTATGTTGTATGCCCGGCTTTACTATTTTTGGGCACAGAAAAACCTAATTCAGGTCTTTTTTTACAAAATACAATCGAGAGCGACACCAGATGTATATCTGAGTGTGAATACGCAAATGAGCTGATGGTACGGATCGTGTTTCTGGGACGGATCGGGAAGTGAGACGCATTTGTCAGCCACATAACGAGGAGTCTTGCAATCCAAACAGACCTCGGCTTCGTGCTATGAGGTAATGAGCCTACAAATCTAGCCTTTGCAGGACGCAGCTGCTGAATTCGAACTCAGTGATGTTTCTGCTCTAGCATGCAGCTAGTGAGTAAAAATAAACTGCAGCTCCCCCCAGTGGATGGTGGTAACATTACAACACAAAGAAATTCCTTTAGAGCAGATATTATCAATTGTTCAGATGGGACAAATTCTTATCTAGTACACTTACAATATTGTCAGACCCAAGGTTGTTATACAATGTTATCATCCCCAAATATTTCACAGGTTTTCTTCAGTGTTTTTTTTTAAATAAAATAATGTTAGAAATTTGAAGGTGTATTGTGAACCTATAACACCGTTTTCAGTTGCAAAAAAAAATTAATAAAACAAAACAATAACAATTGGAAAAGGACCAAAATTAGACTTAGCAGGTCACAACTACAATTGGTGCACATATTGTAATATTAAGATTGAGCTGCATCTGGCATCCTAGGGGTTTATTTATCAACTCTTATCTGACATTATTCTTTGGACTGCATTAGGTCCGTGCCACAGAGGCTGACTTTTTTCTTTATTATTATTTTTCTTTTGCATATATCAGAGAATAAGAAAACTAAAGTGTTGCCTGTTAGTCTTTTGTTTGCCAAGTTGTGACTCTGGTAATGAATTCCCACCAACTTTATAAGTACTACACTTTTTAAGCCTTTTTTAAAAATTGTTTTCCTTTTGATAAAATCTGTTTGTCTGGATTCAGAAAGGAAGCGAAGCAGGAAGCTAAGAACTGAGGAGGGAAATCCAGCTTAAGTTCTGACGCATTACCCTGCTGAACTATACTTCTAAAAACCTCCTGCAGCTGCCCTGTGCTTAAACCAGTTAATGGTCTAGTGTCAGTTTTGAGACGGCTACATTTGTTTTGTTTTTTATTGTGTAACAGTGACAGACTTTGCAGTCATTACAACAACAGCATTGCAGCTTTTGACACCAGCAGGAAAGATAAAAAAAAAAAGATTTGATTCAGTGTGGAAGATCCTGTGTGTTGGGTGTCAGACTGAGGCCTGTAGGCAGAAATGTGGCCTGCATTGAATTATATTTGGCTGTGAGTTTATTCCAGGTAATGATTTGCAATGTTATGCTAAAACAGGTCATGTATGACCCCCTTCCAAATATAGGAAAACAAAAAGTGGAAAAGCTTTTTGGATGGAAGAATACCTGTTCACAAATGTTAAATAAATGTTTATGATGTGTGAGTTTTTTATATATTGCTGCTTTTAATTCAATTAAATTCAGTTTATTTATAATCGCCAATTTACAACACGTCACCTCAAGGCACTTTATAGTTCACCAGATCATACAGTCAGATTGATTCAGTTTTTATCTAAGGAAAACCAGTTGACTGCATCGCATCGACTCATTGACTTGAATGCAACCCCTCACTCTAAGCATGCTTGTAGCGACAGTGGAGAGGAAAACTCCTTTAACAGGAAGAAACCTCCAGCAGAACCGAAAGGCTCAGTGTGGCGGCCATCTGCGAGGCCGACTAAGGGTTCAAGAGACAGAAGCAGAGATACAGAAAGAAACTGTAAAAGGCGGCGCCGTCAGGACACACAGCCAGGCGGGCGAGCTCCGAGCCAGCTCCCATGTCAGAGGATGAAGAGAGCACATCCAGCCAGTCACAGGCAGAGAAACAGGACTACACTGAAAATGAGGCTCATCTCGAACATCTATAAACAAAGAAGTTGTGGATGGCAGCAGCATAGCTGATATTTCTCTCCGGGATGGAGTCACAGCCAAGCAAGGAACAGGCAGAGGCAAAGCTGCTATGAGAAAAAGCAAGAGAGCAGAGCGTTAGAGATTGAACTAACAGATTCTGCACAGTGGGGAGAATAGAGATAGGAATGAAGCAGAATTATGAAATAGGGTCCCTATATCCTCCAGAAGTCTAAGCCTATAGCAGTTATTAACTTATGAGAGATAGCTCAGGATAACCTGAGCCACTCTAACCTATAAGCTTTTTATCAAAAGGAAAGTTTTAAGTCTAGCCTTAAAAGTAGAATGGGTTTCTGCCTCACGGACTAAAACTGCTGGTTGGTTCCACAGGAGAGGAGCCTGATAACTAAAAGATCTGCCTCCATTCTACTTTTTGAAATTCTAGGAACCACTAGTAAACCTGCAGATTGAGAGCAAAAGTGCTCTGTTAAGAACATAAGGAACAATCAGATCTCAGATTATCAGATGGAGTTTTGGGTTGTTTAAGGATTTATATGTGAGAAGGAGGATTTTAAATTCTATTCTGGATTTAACAGGAAGCCCATTTTAGCATTGTCTGATTCCCATACAGTATCTGCATAAATCATACGTACTTTTTGTAGTGTGGGATGTAGGAAAAGACTTGAACAGGTGATATTATTCAGAGAACATTTGTCACCAATAGGTATGAGAACAACTTAGCTACTTTTTAATAACCATGTTGTTACAGAAACTTTCAACAAAGGTGGATTGTTAATGTCAGCTTCTTTATTTTCGATGTTGGCTGAAACATTACAATATTATTTATTTGGCTAATATCAGACCAATTGTTGATATCTACATCAGATCAGGACATCACTATTTGTAATAGAGGTTATGAATTCTTAATTAGATGAACAAACAGCATCATGAAGACCAAGGAGCAGTGACTTAGTAATAACTAGGAGCTTTTCTTTACAGCAGTGCACCGCAAAAACGGATTTAAAAATAAGTCAACATTTCCTAAAATAACAATTTGTCCTTGATTTAAACCGATAATAAAGATAGTCTGCCAATGGAATTAGTATTTAACGTTATTTTAAATATGATTATTATGCTCTTGAAATGGGAAACATAGTTACTAACCTACTTAAATCAAAAGACAAAATACTTACAATATAATGTACCTATTCTAGTTTCATCATCAGCCAAATAAAACTTAAGATTAAATTAGTTATCTCATTTTATCAGAAGGGAAATAATTTGCTAATGGTTTTCAATCATTTCAGATAGAATGAGTTAGATTTATTTCTTATTTAGTGTCATCCACTTCCTTCTATTATAACCAAGATGATTCTCTGCATTTCAAAATGAGATAAACATAGAAACGGATGTTGGGTGCATTTTACTCTTGTAGTAGACTGAATTCAATTGATTATCATTTTAATTAAGTTCATAGAAGAACAATCTTTGAGGAGGAAAGATATGCAAACGATTTCAAGGTTGTTAATTTCTCAAGAATGTCATGCATTTTACAAAGACGTTCTATAAGGGGGCAAAAAACTGAAAGAGAATTGCATATTGCTTTCTCTGTGGTTCATAATTCTTTCACTTTTAAAGGAGTATGAATTATTTTAGTGCCTAAACAGTGAGGAATCAAGCCAGAGAGGGTTAGCCATAATCTCTGATCCTTTATAAGAAGTTGCATAAAGAACTCATTCATAAATAGCTGATAGACCCCAATAAATTAAGAGTTTTCTTAAGATAACCTTTTTAGGCTATGAAAATAATATGCCTGTTTAAAAGAGGAAACATAACTCCGACTCCATCTTGGATAGATTTGCAATGTTAAAGCTGTAGGGAAATCATATTTAATTGTTGAATCATTCTGGCCTAAACATGTATATAAATGTGTATCTTGATCAGGCTATATTGTCCCAAAATTTAGAAAATTTCTATTTAAAAAAAATCCCCACTTCAAAATCTGTGGGTTTTTTTTTAGTTATAGTTTGCAGGCCAAGTTAGTTATACCTCAGCGTAAACACCTTCATTCGGCCAATCATCTATTAACGAGTCTTCTGTCAATCAAGTTTTTTCGGTCATATGTCGCAGCTAATATACGCTTAACAGTTGAAATAAGAAATAAGAATCATTTCCTTTCCCATTGAGTTCCGTCCAGTGTTCATGGGGATGGACGTCTGTGTCTTCAGCAGGCGTACAGAGCTAACAGAACTGGCAGCGTTGAAGGCGAGGCTCAAACATACGGCTGTAAGCCTTCTACACCAAACCAAGCTTCTGCACGCCCTGGCGTCCTCTTCCACAACATCTTCATCCAGCTTTGGATGACGGAGAAGACTCATCCATGACCTCCGACACAAAACTCTCTCTCTCTGCATGTTTCCGCTGTCCATAGCGTTCCTTGACAGCGTCGTTTCTAAGTCACCAATTTGGGTGCTACTTGGTCCTAAATGGAATTTCCCATTGAGAACCTACTAGCACTAACGTTAACTGGTTAGCAAGATGCTTCCAACAAGCCGGCCACTACCAAAAGTGCTTGTGAACCTTCCGCCACAACAATCCTGCCTCCTTTATAAACGACCAATCACATTCACTTTATTCACTCTTGTAAAGTCGTGCGCCACTTGGGATAATTTGGAAATGTAACAGTTGGAACGGCGGCTTCTCCACGACTCTAAATAAATTCCTGTAGTCTGAGCTAATAAGCCCACATTAAATAGATTTTTAATTGTTATTACTTTTAATGTTGCTGCTCTGCCTGGTATAACTGAGTATACAACATGGATTGAGAGCCAAGATGTCATCAGGTAACTGTATGGAGCAGAAACTTTCCGACCAGAAACATTTTCGTAAACTTATGAGCAATTTCAAATAAGTTCTAAAATATGTGACATTTACAATTTTAGGAGCTACGGGTAAAAAAAGCTTTTAGTTAAACTAAAGAAGAAAGGAGACAAACACAGGTAGGCAGGACAGAATACAACTCCAACAGAGAACTCTTTCTTCTTCTTCTCATTTTTTTCTTTCTGTCACACTTTTTTTTTTCTTTAAATTTTTATGGCACTAGTGGCCGTTTTTTTTCCGAAAGTAGGCTGACAGGAAAGGGTGTATGAGAGAGGGAGAGACATGCGGGATACAGTAGGACCACAGGCCAGATTGGAACCAGAGTCAGAGAGAACATGCAAACTTCATGCAGAAAGACCCTTGGCCAGGAATCAAACCCAGAACTTTGTTGCTGCAGTGCTACCACTGAGCAACCCTGCTTAAGAGAGAATTCTCCAAGTATGGTATTTTGGTATCTATAAGAATATCCTTAAGATACCATCACTGTGTTTAGAGCCCATCTGTGGTGTCAACAATATAGGATAATGTTGCTGTAAACCACTGGTCAGTCTCAATTTTACCAAATACACATATGTGATTCATACATGCACAGGACAAGATCCACACATGCACAAAAAATTCACACAAGCACAGAAAAATTCAAGCACACACAGTACAAGATCCGCACACACACAGAACGATTGACGCAAGCCCACAAGATCTGGGGGGGATCTGGGGGGTCAACCCACGTGGAGTACTTTCTTATGCATTGGCTTATACAATGGAGCTTTGGAATTTGTGTGTCAAGGCACGTCAGGGCAGTCTCAAAATGTATCCATCCAATCCACATATGTGGATACCACTGTGCTTGCGTCAATCGTGCTGTGTGTGTGGATTTTTTTAAAGCTTGTGTGAATCTTGTCCCAATTTGGGGGATGTCAGGTATGGTCCTGTTGTGCGAATCTTTCCGGTGATTGCGTCACTTTTGGCAAGCTCAACACCCTTGCGCCTTTTCCTGTCCTGACGCAGGGAGTTTAAACCAAGCATAAGTTTGACTTTCGAGTGGTGTTCCAGTTAAAAAAATTAAAATTTATAATATATTAATGCTTCTCTTCAATATTATCTAGAGAACACCAGTTGTATATTCTGATCATTCATTTCTAAACCAGTCTAAAAGAAGTTGCGTACCACGAGATTTTTGAGTTACCCATTCAATATCTGCCGCATTGCAGCATCAAATTGACTGTTTGTCAAACCCTAAGGGGAAATACTGATTGTAATATTAGGAATGAATATAGGAGATGAAAGTATCATGAATTGGAGCACTGTTTTAGTAAATTTAAAGGTGAGAATTAAAATAAAATATGAATGAGAAAAATTTATATTTGATGCGATGGAAAAGTAAGGAATGCTCTAAATGTTGTAGAAGTTTTTAAAAAAAAAAAGTTGTTTAGCCTAGAAGTAACCATTTGGTAGTCCTTGCCTCAATCGAATTGAAGCAGTTGTTTTTCTTCTAAAGTCTCCCCTGGTGAATCAGTTCATTCATTGATGGATGGATGGATGGATGGATGGATGGATGGATGGATCATGGATGGATGGATGGATGGATGGATGGATGGATGGATGGATGGATGGATAATTGGTTGATGGATGGAATGGTGGATAGATGAATGGATAATTGAAATGGATGGTTGGATGATGGAACATTAGATTTAGATGATGGATGGATGGATGGATGGATGATTGGATGGATGGATGGATGGATGGATGGATGGATGGATAGGATGGGGTGGATCGAGGATGGAAGGAACATTGATAATTGGATGGATGGATGGATGAATCAATTGATGATTAATGGATGGATGGATGGATGGATGGATGAATAATTGGATGATGGATGGATGGATGATTGAGTGGATGATTGGATGGATGATTGGATGGATGGATCGATTGGATGGATGGATAATTGGATGGATAGATGGGTGGATGGATGGATGATTGATGGATGGATGGATGGATGGATGGATGGATGGATGGATGGATGGATGGATGGATGGATAATTGGATGATGGATTGATGAATTGATGAATAATTGGATGATGGATAGATGTATAGTTTGTTGGTTGGATGGATGGACGGTTGGTTAGTCTGTTAGACTGTTGGATGAACCAAACAAACCAATATTCAGTATTTCTAATTAGCGTGTAACACTTTTCTTCATTTAGATTCGCCACAAAAAGTTCAGTGTGTGTGTGTGTGTGTGTGTGTGGAGGGGGGTGCCTTAGATAGAGAGAGAGTGTGTGTGTGAGAGAGAGAGAGAGAGAGAGAGAGAGAGAGAGAGAGGGAGGGATGGCAGTGTGTGTTGGTGTTGGGTTTCCCTCTCCTCTGCTTCAGCTCTCGCCTCAGTTGTGTCCTCAGAGCTGCAGGAGCTGTCAGAGCGAACCGCTGCTGCTGCTGCTGCTGCTGCTGCTGCTGGATAACAGAACCCGCTCTGCCGACGGTCTCCAACCTCACATTGTCTGGATTATTACAAACTCACTCCTGCATGGGAAGACTCTTTCTACCTCTTCCCTACCAAACAAGTGCGCTGTAGTTTGGCTGTTTTAAACGAGCTGCTTCTGGCATGCCTCTGCCACTGTTGTGACACTTTGATGCTGCTTTTACCTGACATACAAATATGATGAAATGGCAGCCCCGGAAGAAGGTGAGTAAACTCTGAGGTTTTTTGTCCAAAGTTGCAGCGGAGCGACAGAGTGAGTGAGTGAGTGCCAAAGCTTTGGATTAACAGTGTTTTTTAAGCCCTCAGAGAAAAAGCTCAGTCACGTTCACTTTATTAAAGATAATCCTTTAATAGTGCCCATTTTAGAGAGACACTTCTGCAACATGCCTGGATGGGATTATTAGAGGATTATGAGAGGAAACCTACCAAGCTATATATGAAAAGTCACAAAGCAAGGCAAAAAGAAAGTTATTGTTGAGAAAACTGGATATTAAGGATGACTGCAGATGTTTAAACAACTTGCACACATAGACGTCCATTATGTGATATAGTGTACTCCTTAAGGGTAAATGATGATGGTAGTTATCCCTTATTAAAGTTAATGGAGAGTAATTGTGAGTGCTGTTAATCTGATGCTGCTGTCAGTTTATGGGATGTAGTTTTATTGTGAAAATACATCTGCTCTGCTGGTGATTATGCTACTGAGAAGAGAAACTGATCATTTAATCAGGTCTTTAAATTTCCTCTTTTTTTTTTACCTCAAATGAGACTATTGCTCAGCAAAACTTTAAGCGAAACCTCTTTGCTGCCTTTTGATGTATTATAAATATTAGTCCTAACCAGTAAGTATGAGATAATCGGGATAAGTCTTTCTGATTGGTTTGCATTTGTAGAGGTTTTTTGTTCTTCTGTTAAACGATATAACTTTGATGCAAAATTTGTGAAGATCTGTTTTTTTTTATATTAGACCAGTTATTCTCATTTTGACCAAGATCTGAACTTTCACATGCTCTCTTAATCACATGATCAAAGCAACATTGTATGACTTTTGAAGCAAAGTTTTAGCCTAATATGAGACACTTTGCATGATTTTTTAGGGTTAATATTTAGCGCTGTATCGATGGTCATGAGGGCTTTTCTTCTTTAGGGGGTCAGATCCTTCAATGAATGAGTCACGTGACCCTTGAATGCCGCTTAACAGCAGTCTGAGCTCCCCTTCAACAAAAGAGATAACTAGGATAGAAGTTATTGTTTGACTATAAAACAGATCCAACCCTTACCTTATCAGATGTATTTCTGGTTCTCTGATATAGGATTTATTCTAGAGTAGTGAACATGGCCTTGTATTTACAAGGAACTTCATAAGTGCTCAGACAGCTGGTCCAAATCGGAGTGAATTTATTCCATCGATATTGTTGCAAGCTAAAAAACAGAATTTTGAAAACAGTGCAGCCCAGAACTAAAACATGGAAGGTTTTATTTAAAAAGTGGGTTTGAGATTAACTTTTCATCTTTCTTAGGTTTTTCTTTTATTTTGACCAAAATATTTTTTACAGATTCTATATTTTACATCTTTTACAAATAAAAAATTCAGATTGAGTTTTATGAGTGGAATTACTTTCAAATAGCTTTTCAGCGTCCTGTCTTACCGTAAGTAATAAGAATAATTGTCTTGATGCCAAAAAAGAGCCCAACAGATTTTTACTTCTCACAAGTGGAAGTAGTACATTATTATATAGCTCTAATGTTTTATGCATATAAATTGTTTTATTATACTCTATGCAGGGAGTTTACAGTTATGTTAATAGCTGCAATGTGGCAAAGCAGATGTTATAAAGGTGCTGTTGTTATTTGTTGAAAGATGAGATATGGAGACAATGACAAAACATTTTCAGTCTGCTTCATCACTGTAACGAGATGAAAAAAGAACAGCACAACCAAAAGACATGGTACGAGACATACAATAAAGCAACACCTTGAAACTATCGCTAAAGTAATATTATTAAGTCTGACATGTACTCTGTGTTACCTGAAGATATGAATGTGGGGTTTCTGTTTGGAAGTGAATCTCTAAGTACCTGGAGCCTAGCACCTGTAATTGATTGTGAGGGTGAACTTGTGCATGTAAAGTTTATCCATATGAAAAATGCTCAATAGTTGGTGTGGAGAGCTGGAGAGGCGCACCCCATGAGCACTGAGTCCAGTGCCGGAAGACCCAAAGCCCCAGGCGCCCAAAGGGACCCCAAGAGCGAAGGCACCAAGGAGGGGCCAGCCCCGGAAATCAGACCCCCACCAAGGGAGGAGGAGAGACAGCTCCGAAGAAGCCCCCCAGCCACCGCCATGCCGGCGCCTCGGGGAGCTGCGGGATTTGAGTCCATGGTTCTGCTGCCACTCAGTAGGCCACCAACACCAAATGCACTCGGGAACGTAAACGACCAGCCCCACAGAGCACCGGAACATCACCGCACCAAGCCCATGATCGGGTTTTTCACATATTGTATTCTACTATCCAAAGCAAACGCCTCTGAAGCAATCATTGACCAATAAAAAGTTGCTATCATCCATACAGACAAACACAAGTGAGAACATGATCTGTAAAATGCCATTTGAAAAGAATGCAATTCCTAAAATTCAACAAAAATGTAAAAAAAAAAAATAGTTTTTAAAATCTTGTAAAAGAATTTTGAAAACAAAGATTGAATGATAAAAAACAGTTACCTATTTTTTCTAAAGCGCCGGATGAGCTTAATTGGTTGGGGTCAGAGTTTTTTACATTTCTATTATTACTTGCAACAAAATGCTTGGAAAAAAATCTCACTTCTATCAGATTCCAAAACGTTGATGGAAATTAGTTTATTTTTTTGCGAAACCTGAACTGTAGCCAGTTACTTCCAAGGGCACTAAACATGGAAGTTACAGGTCTTGCGCCCCTAGTGGCTAAAAGTTAGACAGTGTTGTTTTAAGCTTTGATCTAAGGCACTCTATTGTAGCTCTGCCTGCATTTTTAAGGCATGAGAGATTATCTTTCTGAGCCTCTAATCCGGTTTCTGCCATGTTTAGCTGTGCTCATCTTTCCTTGCTGCTAAAGAGAGCCATCCCCACAGCATTAGGATACTACTACTCAGTGTTGTTTTAAGGATGGTTGTGTTCAGGATCGATAAAACATTAGTTAACCAAATGTTTAATGTTTGGTCTCAGCTGAGCAGAGCATTACATAACACATAACACATAGGAAACATGTTTAGCTTGTATGTTTATTATTTGGTTGACTGTGAAAATCCGCTCCTCCAGGAGACCAAGTTTGCATCAGCAGAATCTCAACTTTCTTCTCTCCTATTTACCTCTCATTTCCTTGTGCTCCTTCTTTAGACTGGCATATTTTTGCTGCAGTTGGAACCGAGGGAGAGTAGTGAATTCATTAGTGTGAAATGTATGTGTGCATATGTGTTCCCCTGCTGGGTGGGATGTAATACCTTGTCTTGTTAAACGTATAATTTATGACCTAATATTTGCAATATTAATGAGGTTTGGGGTCAGAACAGGCAGACTGTTGAGTTGATCTACAGTTTCCAAGCCCAGGGCCCCGAGAAATAAGGGTTCCCAGGGGACACAAAGCATAAAACAAGAATAAAGAGATTTAAAATGGCAGAATAGAGGCTAAACAAGCCATCTGTTTGTGTCCTTGATAGGATGAATGAGGTTGGTAAAGATGGAGATTCAATGTCCACTGCATACACATTATATCAGCTACAGTGATGCAAACAGAACATTTTTGCTTTGAATGTACTACAGATGAGCAAAGCTGCTGGTGTTAAAAGTATCTGCCTTTCCTATGACTTGATGCAGGACGTATGCATCCACCACAGGTTGTCCTTCTGGTGTAAACGTTGAGCTCTAAGCATGTTTGGGACCAAATTACTCCATGTAATATAAATCCCTCTCGGCATGAACAGAAATATGCTTCAGGAGGCAGTTGGTTATATTTTAAAAACCTCCTCCATCAGGAGAGTGGGAAGTGTGAACTGGCAGGGGATTCGAGGCCTAACCAAATTTGTATTTGGCTCAAAGATCACAGGCAGCCGCGGCTCCTCTGGAAAGACTGTAAGCGCTGGTCTTGAAGCGGTTGATCCGGCTGTGAAGACTGGAGGGATCCCAGCGCTCCTCCAGTGAAGAGTGTTAACTGATAAGGCCAGACAGTTGGCTGTTAAGGCGCTGAAGGCAGTGATGAGACCAGACGAGCAAACTCACTCTGATTGGATGCATTCTGGGCAATTTATGCAGTTTTCCTGATGGATTCTTTTAGGCCTATTGGGAAATGGCCACCATTAGTGTTCTTGTCTTTGTTTTAAGAAAAAGTATTAGCTGCACCTGATCTACAGACGTTTCTTAGTAAATAAATCCGGTTAAGCAACCAAATAGTACACAGAAATGTTGATACATTCATACATTTACTAAGAGTATAGGTCCATTGTTCATTTTAATAATTTATCAAAACTCTTAGACAATCTTTGGCTATATTTTAATTTTAGTGGGATCCATACCAAATCAATCTGATGGAGAAAATGCAGTGGGAATTGTGGGATTAGAAATATAAAATCTATGTAGCTGTAGTATGAAGTAAAAAGTGCACATGTAAAATAAATACAGATACATGCAGTTTTATTTAAAACAGGCAAACGTAAGCAACTCTCAAGAAGCACTTTAAATAACTTTGTGTGCAGATTAAATACCATAAGCCCCCAAAATATCATAACCATGAGTGCATGTTCCTTCTATGCGCTTGTTGCTTGTTTTTTCTCTGCTAGGCAGGTGTAAACCTGTTTCTGTGTGCTCATGTTAACCTTTGCCACTTTGAAAGTGGGAATGATAGCCTGTGATTGGCTACTTTTTGGAAATCCCGCCTCCTGAGACAGGATGGTTTTCGTCATGGGTGTGGCTATTAACGTTAGCTAAAGCATCTTTAGCCTAGTAGATTTTCTCCTAATGGGTTAAAAATTCTTTAAAGTTTTCATAACATAACTTATTTTAACAAATGGCATGAATGTTTTCTGGCAGTTGTAACCATATGCTCTAAAATTAATAATGATTAATTTGGAACTTTGTATGAGTTGAGCTTACTTTAGCAAAAATGTTTATATTGAAAAAAGTGCGGCGTGAATGAACCTGGTTTATATTTGAACACAGACATTTACATTTCTTATGTTTACAGCTGATTAGAAATATATACGGAAGCAGCAGATGGAAGCTTTAGTTGATCAAAATGGAAGATAGAGAAAATAATGTTGACAAAGCATAAAATGGGGAATGCTTTTAGGAGGTTTATGTGTGGCTTTAAAAAATAAAATGCAGTTTTAATTTATCCCTAGAAGGACTGTTTCGGTGTCCTACCTCCAGCGCAGACATCAACCAGCAGCTGCCTCTCCCCTGCTCTGAAGCTCTGTCTGCCTCGCAGCTTAGCTCGATAATAATGTTATTAGTGTTTGCACCGATACTGATACCAGTATCGTGTCAGGGCCCCGATCCAGCACTAAAATTTGGTGGTATCGCTGCCGGACGGAAAGTATCAACAAATAGGGCACAGATACTCATTCCTGAGTTTCCAAAAGTTTATTCCAACTATTGTCACTCATTCCAGGTAGGCAATAAAAAGTTCTACTGGATTCACTTTGTATTTAGTCTTTTCCTGCTTCACAAAGGGAAGGCAGTTGCTTGTGCATATACACTCAGATGAATAGCTCTCATTTTCTACTCACCCCATGCTGAATGTCCTGGAGTAGCTTTTGTTGATATCTCAAATGCAGCCTGGAGATCTGGGAGGCGCTTGCTGTCTGCCGACATTCAAATAATGGAGGTGCTTGCGCCTGAGCAGAAAGGTCCGTCCACAAAAAACCGTTCAATATTCCTCCATACGCCTTTTCCAATGTAGCCAAGTGTCCTGAGCAGGCATCCAGGAATTTGGCCGAATTGAAGTCATTTAGAATGTTTTTAGAAGCAGCAACAGTAGTGTATAGGATTTCCTGGCGGCGCACATGCTGGCGATCCGACGGCGTCACGGAAGCCGACAGAACCAAACCAGCGCATTCAGCTCGGCAAAAGAACTCATGCTCTTTCTCAACACTGAAGTCCTCAGATATTTTTTCTTTTCGTTGTTTCTTTTCTTTGCACAGGTAAGCGGCACATTTCTTCTTCTACGCTTGCATTATTGGAAGAGCAGACGCTGAAATGCGCACTTTCATCTGGTTTGGTCTGCGGCTTCCGTAGAAGCTCGTGATCGCGCGTGAACGCCGCTTTCAGGAAATCCTATACACTACTGTTTATGCTCTAAAAACATTCTAAATGACTAGGGAGGGCTTTCGAAAATTACGGTTCTATTCACTCAGGACTTGGATTCATCTACTGGAATCCGATATCAGAATATTGACGATGTTTTTGTGGACTTTTATGGACCTTTTCTAGAATGGCGCCACTGGAAACACTCCATTATTTGAATGTCAGCAGACAGCAAGAAACCTCCCAGATCTCCAGATGCATTTGAGATCAAAAAAGTATTCCAGAGTGTTGTTCAGCATGGGGGTGCAGTAGAAGAATGCAAAAAAGAATCCTGTTTTAAGGTAAGCATACTATTAATCTGACAAAACTCATGATGGCAATTATTTTACATCCAAGTAGTTTGCATTTTTTCATATATACACACACATATCAATTTCAAATAGATGGTATGGGTATGGGCCAATACTGCACAGCCACATATCGAATATTGTATCGGGGGCCAGAAAATGGATCAGCGCAACACTAATCATTCCTCCTTCCACATCCAGCAGTTAGCCTCTAGAGCAGGGGTCTCCAATGTTTTCCAGGACAAGGATCCCCCAAACTGATGTATGGCGAGATGGAGCAGGGACCCCCTAATTATATATTTTTATGAAATTGTGTTCTATCAAACTGGTCCTATAGTCACTCTATTACAGATGGAGTCGTGTAACTAGAAGTAATTTCTCTCTGGGATTATTAAAAGTATTTTCTGATACCTGGTTGATGGGACAGGTGTTGTGAAATGAAACAGTGTTCAGCTTGAAAAGAGCTCCTGTGTCATAAGCTGAATGTTTGCATTGATGACTGGAAAGACATCTGCCTACATTTATCTGTTTACTACAGTGTTTTGATTTCATGTTAATATGTATTTAAAGACATTTCAATGAGTGGAAAAAAATTGCAGGGGAGAAAATATGAAAAAAAAACTCTAATCAACCAAAACTTTTGCGACCCCCATGCAGTACTTCCATAGACCCCTAGGTGTCACGAACTCCCTGTTGAAGACGTCCGCTTGAGGCTAGGCCCGTCATCCAGATCGTAGCTTCTGGAGGAGATGGCCGTATTCTCCAAAATGTTTCAACCTCTGGGAAGCTGGTAATCCGAGGGACTGTGTGTCCAGCATTGTCTTTAGAAACCTTGTCAACTGATGACAGAGATTGTTAAAAAGTCATGACTCTACTCTTTAAGAGAGTAGGGTTTTGCCTAAAGATGCTTTGCTGACATTACTAGCAAAAACCAGGATGAAAACAGTATTGTCTCAAGAGACAGAATTTCCTGAAAAGTATCCAATCGCAGGCAGTTTACTTTCTCAGGTTGGCTCCACCCTCCAAGCGTCAAAAGCTGAAAAGTGAAGGGCAGAGGTTCGCTGGTCATGGTGAAGAACATGGGTTTCTTGGATATCATTTAGTTAAGTTTAGAGGAATGAATGTTTGTCTTTAGTATTTAAGTTCAGTCACAGTAATGTTTGATGCCTGAGACAACAGCTTTAATCCAGAGGTTTATTAAACATGACTCAGTCTCCAACAATGAATGCATGTTGGTTTCAGGGGTGAGAGATCCACCAGAGGTTCTCTTAATATTTTATTCTTTTCTTGATGAGATGAGGAGTTGTGTTTTCTGCCTCTTGTCACTGGGGGACACATGTTTACCCTGCAGGAGATCATAAAGCATGTTCTGTTCTGCCCTGCTTAGCTGCACTGGCAGAACTTGGAGTGTAACCTGTTTACTTACAAAGCAGCTTAACTTTTTAAAGCTGCTCTCCTGCTTCTGATTTAAGACTTTGCCCTCAGACAGAACTCATTTTTTCATAAGGCCTCACTCAGTTGTATTGTTAAAATGTGTCCACCTAGAAATCGGCACATGCTTTTAGAATTAAGAGGAAAAGACGTACTGGAGGCCAAAGTCTGCTTGATGGACTCAGGATCTGTGGAAATTAAAACTCAGACAAAACCGAAAATGAAAGTTTTTTTATGATTAACCTTTTAAAAGAGATTTAAATGCTTGCTTTTTTTTTTTTTACTTTAGGTTTGTCATATTCTCTTTAACAACTTCAACACCAGCTTATATTTAAAATCTGAGTTACAGACACACAATTAACCCCAAAACCTCCTCATCTTCTTTTTCTTTTTTTTAATATGCAGCATATTTTAAACAGTAGAGGTGCTGAATGTTCACCGCTTGATTTTAGGGCCTGACCTGTTTTAATTAGTTCTTGTGGATTTACACACAAAGTTTAGTGTTTTCTGCTAATAGAGCAATTTATTAAGTATAAAAATGTTTTAAAACTTAAGCTTGCAGTAACACAAGCCTTTGTTTTTACTTATAAAGTACTTTTGTTAGAAACTCAATTGTTTGTTTGTATGGAACATAGATGATCGTGGGACTCACCCTTCCCTACTTTTTGCAGTTTGACTTTAGATCTCTTTTAGGTCAGATGAATTATGGGCATGAAAAATAATGAGTAGTTTAACTAGGAATTTCTTTAATTAATGAACTAATCTAAAGTTAATTGATTTTGCCTTTGACTTATTGATTAGCAGCCATTTTGGTACTTTTTAGTGTCTTTTACTTCAGATCCATCAGTTTTCTAGCCTGGGCGCCATTCACAAGAACTTAGTCCCGCCCACAAGGTTTGGGGTCGGGGAAGTTCGTGGTCTGGCATTGCTCTATAGTAGCGCGAGTATGCTAGCACAATATCTGGCAGCGCCAATCAAATTGTCAGGGCGCTATGGATGGACGATGATGGACAGATGATCGGGCCAGTAACGTATCTCAACCATGTGACCAAAGCGCGCTTGGGTGACAACAACAATGGCTGCCGCATGGAGAGTTGAGGTGTGTAGATTCTGCTTATTAGGTCTGTTCTAGAAGATATCGACAGCAAATTAATTTTAAAAAGAGGAACAGAGAAAGCAGCGATCAAGGCTCATCTTCTTATTATAGGCGTGCAATCGCACGCTTTCGGATTTTTGTTGACAACAACTACTGTATGCGTCGCTTAACATTAGGGCTGCAACCTGCTTTTAATTATTTTTTGGCTGCATAAATCCAATTAAGTGCAGAGCATTTTTTTCCTGGTTCATTCAAAACAGGCCCCATAATCACAGCTCTATGGAGCGCGTATCAGACCTCATACTCTGGACTAGAATTGAGTCGATCTGGCCGCCAGGGCTATCACTTTTCCATCAACGCTATCCACTAAAGCTGGGTCACGAGGTAAAGCTGGAAGCCTATCTCCGCAGCAGCTCTCATGGGGTGAGGCGCGGCACACCCTGGACAGGTCGCCAGTCCGTTGCAGAGGCGCAAACACAGAGACAAATAGGGATGAAACAACCTTTCACCGACACACTCACACCCTAAAGTTAGAATTTAGAGAAGCCAGTTAACCTAACAGTCATGTTTTTGGACTGTGGGATAAAAGACCTGAGTACCTGGAGAGAACCCACACATGCTCAGGGAGTAACATGCAAACTCCATGCAGAATTGAACCCAGAACCTTTTTGCTGCAAGGCAGCAGTGCAACCCACTGGTCCACTACGCAACAGTTTCCATCACATGGACTTTCAGTAGTAGCTCCTTGATGGGCCCTTGGCTGGTCCCCTACAATTCCTTTTTAAACATCATTCTTTGTACTCAAATATTCTTTCTGTCATGATTTGTGGACAGTAAGATCTAAAGAGAAGCATCATCTCCTGGTCAGAGCCTGTAATTCAGTGAAAGGGTGGAGTCAGAATATAAATATATGTACTCACAGGAGAAGGAGGAGGTTAGTCAAGTGGCTGGAAGTTGGAGGGGATTTTGCTGGGAGTTGCAGGGAAGTGTGCTGCCATCCGGCTGGCGTTTGACTAGGAAGGGCCATTTTGAATGGCTGCTACTGTAATATGATTTCTAAATATGCTGAAATAAAGAAAAGTACATATTTATATTTCAACAGGTTATTTTGCCCGCCGTAATAAAACCTGAGTTAATAAACAAAAGCTAGACATTGTAATATTGATATATCCATAAAGGAACCTATTACGTTACTGAATAATTAAAGACTAGTAACATATGTGATCAAGTGATTTAGAAAGAACAGAGATTTAAAACTACAATTAAAAGATGGGGTATGCCGCTTTAAATATACTGTCAAAGTATTACTTGGTTAAGGATAGTGGCCCGCTAACCTAAAATTTGAGACACTTTTTCCCAACTTTGAGCAGAAATTATTACACTCTGCCTCAAATCTCAGCTCACTGATTGGAGAAAGTGGCATGATGTCTACTGGGCAGGCATGACATGGTCAACTAGGTGCTTCCTGCAGGAGGGGGTCATTAATCACTGAAAAAAGTGTTTGTTTGCAGCTCCTTTGGCATTATTTCTTTGCCTTTCACCATTTATTGCACAATACAGATGTACAAGTCACCAAAAATATGATTATTAATGAACCTCCTTTGGCTTCAGTAATATCCAAATTGAATGTAAGAGTCTTATGGGTCATGAGTTGCCTTTCTTCTCCCCTCACTCAATTTAAAGAAGCTCTGGTCAAACAGAGCAGCAGTGTTCCTGGATCTTTGTTTCTTCACATCTTTTTTTTGTTTGTTTGTTTCCTTTTAACTGCATTTGTAGATTCAGTGATGGACTTTGTTCCCAGACAATGGTTTCCAGAAGTGTTGCTGGACCCAAGCAACGACTAAAGAGTGTATGTCTGTTTCTAATGCACTGCTGCCTGAAGGCCTGGAGATCCCCAGCATTCATTACTGATGTTCAAAGTTGGTCCCAGTGCCGATTAGTTGGGACTTTAAACGCACATGTTGCCGTAGCAAAAAGAAACACAGAAGTTTCTGCTTTTGTAACTTTGGTTAAATTACTCTTGAATTATAGAAGAAAAGGTTTTTCCATCCATCAATTCGACAGGAAAGTAGAATTTTTCTGAAAAGTGGTAAAACTCTTTCTGCAAAGAAGATGTAAATGTAAGGCGTCTTGATGATACATTTATTGTGTTAAATATCTCATTGTTATCCTCATTGTCTCGGTACTCTGCCTAATACTGCCTTATATGTAAACCGAAATGATTGCACATGTTTCTAAATTTTGTACCTAAAACCAGCTGCCCTGGCTGCCGTCAGTGGCCCATAAGGACATGCAGCTCATTGGCTTATTGGGACCAAAGCCTGGTGCCATACACTTCTGGAGGGCTTGTACCATAAAGATAACAGGGGAAGCTGCACAAGTGAAGTTAGACGCTGCCCTCAGACAATATGCAGTAATTTATAAATGTTTTAAATCAGGTTGGGTCCGGATTAGCCAGCAGGTGGGTCCGGATCTGGACTGCGGTCCGCTAATCTGTGACCTGTGCTCTATGGGGTTTGGCTGGCTATAAGCACAGGCCCTCTATGTGGACATCAGGCCCTCATACCATCCTCATGGAGTCTAATAGTTTCTAACATTTTTAGGGGAAAAGTAACAGTATTAGCATGCTGAAGGAAATATTGCCTTTGCAGTGGATCTCCTGTTCCTCCTTGGATAAAGCACACTGCAGTGGTCTTACTGCCTGGTTGTGGCCTTCAAGGAATAGTGAAGGATGTTTGCAAATTTTTTTAATTTCTCCACTAAGAAATAAAAATGCACATGCACAACCCTGCACCTGCTTATTAAACATTTTCAAGAGCGTGCACGAGCCCATTTCTCCTTCTGCACGCTTAAAAGTTGCTGTTTGCATCACTAATACAAGCTTACTTTCTAAAAGACGATTTGCAATTCACCACCGGCAAGTGAAAAGGTGGACGATGAATGTTGGATGGCCACTTATTTAGATGATTCACCCGAAAAAAGAACAATCCTTCCTATACCTTTAACATGGACTGTGCTGAGAGACACGCAAATCGCTCACATTGATGTTCCACCTTGGATTAGCCGCACTACGAGGGCAACTTCAGTGGGCTGTTAAAAAAAAAAACGCTTAATGATTCCTCTGTGTGACAGCACTGACAAAAATGAAAAAAGGACTAAAATTTCAACCCGAAAAGAGAACAGAGAAATGATCTGTGGTCAGCACCTAAAAAAAATCACTCTTTTATTGTGATCGAGTTGCTAATTGCCTCTAGTTTCCACCTGTTGTGTGCTCTGTTTACACAGCAGCACATTAAATAGATTCACTTTAATTATTGCAACCTAACCGGTGACATTTTGATTTGAAGTTACGTTGCCTTTATGTTTTAACAATAGATAGATAGATAGATAGATAGATAGATAGATAGATAGATAGATAGATAGATAGATAGATAGATGAGGAGTAGATAGATAGATAGATAGATAGATATGAATGTATTTTATGAATGATAGATAGATAGATGGATAGAGATTTATTACTGAAATTCTTTTTTGTATGTTTGAATTTAGTCTTAAATTTAACTCATAATGATCATAATGAAAATGTCTTAAATGTGAGTTGCTGACACCTCCATCAACCCTGTATTACTTCTGAAATGTCCTGGTAAACTATAAAAATTGTTACTTTCCAACCGACTTTAGGAAATGGGAATAAATGTTTGGTTTGCTAATGTTAATTGTGGCTCCTGCCTCTTCGTTCTTCTTTGAGATTTGCACACAAACGAAGTCCCTGAGTGGTGACCAATCATAGAACCCCTCCCTCAGAGAGACGAGAAGGCAGCACTCCTCCCAGGAGCTTGTCGTGTTTATAGAGCCGCATAGCTCCAGTATCCTCGGGACATGTTTTCTCCATCTCTGTCCTCCTGATGTACCTCTCAGCTTATTTCACCGCTGTCACAGAGTCTGTTTGGAGAGATACCGTCTCTCCCTGACTTTTAATATGTCCCAGGGATGATGTTATTCCCTTTCTTTTTCTTTCCTTGATTCATCTGCTCCTCCTGTCTTCCTTTTACAATGCACCCTGGACACGAGGAGCGGGTATAAAACAGTTCTTCTTTCATGTAGCGGGAATATATATACTTTACAAGAGAAGGAAGGTGCAGCACTTCATTGGGCCACATAACCTACACGGCTCCTGTCCTTGCTTTCTCCTCAGCTCCTCTGGGGGTTTCTTGCCTTTTGTCTGTTAGATTGTCTATAACCTGGTTTGATTGAGGCAGTAGCTTCACATGTCACCCCACAGCCTTTCTGAAGATCCCACTTTACACCCTCTGAACCAGAACAGATCTGCACAAACATCAGACCAGAACCAATTCATCTGTCGGTAAATGTGTCAAAGACTGCAGTTTGCAGGGTTTTATTTTACCAGCTTTAGATTCTTAGTTAAAACATTTGGACAATGTAGGGATTATTTATTAGCCTGCTCGTAGTCCCACTCCTGAATTCCTAGTCAGAATATGAGTAGTGGATACTGCTCCCCATAAGCTGTGATTATGGGGCTGAGTTTTGAACGAACCAGGAAAAAAAATGCCTCTAGTACTCAATTGATAGACCTTACGCAACCAATAAGAGCAAATCTTTAGGCGCGACGAGCCCTTAAGTGATGCGGCGGTAGTTGTTGTCCACGTGAAATCAAAGCGCAAGCAGTTTCACGCCTAGAATAGTAAAGATATAGACTTGACGCTAGCTTCTCTGTCTCCTCTTTAAAATTAATTTGCGCGTATATCTTCTAGAACAGACCTAATAGCAGTGATTCTCCATTTACCCAAACTCTCCAGCGCAGCCATTATTGTTGTCACAGCAAGCCATGCCGCATTGGTCACTGCGGGTTGATAACGTTGCCTTTGGGATCATCTCTGTCCACTCATCGCGTAAAGCCCCGCCGCTGACAATTTGATTTCCGATCGCCTGGACAGTGGGCTTTAATACTCGCCAGCTACTATGGGAAGCAGAGCCAGATCAACCTCTAACTCAAACCTTGTGGGCGTGACTAATCTCTGACGGCTGGCAACCCAGGCTAATTATTTATACTACTGGGAGATTTTGGTGATATTTTGTTGAGTTTAGTTGTACAATGTTTCTTCTAGTTGAAAATAAAAGTACATTTTTGCGTTCAGATTTAAATCTGCTATGTGACCGTCTATGGTAGAGTCCCTGATCCTAGTTTACTTTTACTCAATTACTTCTTCCTTACTTCTGACTTCTTCATTAGTTATTTTCACACAAGTGAGGCATTTTCGTCTCGTTGATTTTTAAACAAACGCGTCGCCGCTCTTGGCTTCGGGTTTAATGTTTATAGCCGAGCTTGTTTCACATCGCTGGGCCATCCAGGTGACCTGGTTGCCCATCCGCCGCTCAGTGGCACCGTAATTTGGACATACTTTATATAACGAAACACCTCGCTTTAGTTGTGCTGAAACCCAGCGGCGTGTTTCCTTTCAACCGCGTAACATGAATTGTCGCCATTGGGTTAGCCAGATTCGCAGCATAAGCTGGTAAATGGTCTGAAAGGTCGTGACCACGGGCTGTATTGCACGTGGAGATCTTTGCGTGCTGGGACTCGGAAAGATCTCGCGCCACCCTTCTTCAGCGGCCGGCTCTCCTTAGAGATAGCCGTACCTCGCAGGCCGGCACTGAAGCGCGACCACCCGGATTAGAGACTAACTGGCCAGCAGCGCTGAAGAGACCAGTTCTCAGCTGGAAAGGGTGCTTAATCGCTTTGAAAACTCACGAAGCCTCTGAACCTGAAGATCCTCAGTTCTGAATCTCCCAGCTAGTTCAATCATTTACTCTGTGTGTGCCTTCTCAAATAAACTGTTAAACTTTTACTCTGTTTCCTGTGGTGTTCTGCATGTGGGTTTAATCACATCATGACAGACGGAGACCAACAAGACCTCCCTCATCCTTGGCCCTATCTCAAAGAATTTTTTGAAATAGTCAAAACCTGAGCTTTCAATTCATAAAAGTGGCATCTGGAAAGTATTTTTTTAAAGTTACTTTATATTTCTTTTATACTTTAGTTTTTGGAGCACATACTCTTTTGACTTTAACTTGAGTAAAGAGTGTCAACGTTGATACTTCAACTCCTTACCAGATTGTTTTAAACTGCAGTATCTATACTTCTCTTAAGTAACAAATGTGTGTGCTTCCTGACTCCACTGTAAATTAATCATTTAAAATCATTTTGAATCAGAAACACTTAGTTTGAAAAGGAAATGCAATTTGATATATTACCCAGATCAGGTTAGGGAAAGGTTAGTTTATATGCAGGCAGCCCCGCCTTGTCTTTTGGAACCAAAAAAAAAAAAAGAAAAAAAAAAACACACTAGTAAAACACACCAGCTTTCATTCATTAATTGAACCTTAATTGAACCCTGTATGTTTATATGTACATATACATATAAACCTACAACTGCAGTGGAATCGCACACTTTCAGGTATGTCGATGGTTTTGCTCATACAAGTGCCTTTAAATTTAATGCATGGACCTAACTTTAATAGTTTTAGTGATGAAGGACTTCTTATCAACCTTTTATTGAGTTTACTTAAGATAAAACAGAAAGTTCGACCCGAATAGTTTGTTCTTCACTGGAGGCATTTTGGCGTAACCCGTGTTTAAGAGAAAGCTCGCTTTTTTAAATATTTAAACGAAATGCTACCTTTGTTTCGATTTGAAAGTGCCTTGCTTTGGTGAAAAGTCTTCCTGGAATGATCGGCGCTTGTGCGTTTTATCTTCTGCTTTCAGTTTCTCCTGACAGTTTAAAATGCAAAAGTTGTGTTAAATAAGAGGTAGCGGTCCTTAAAATCGTGATAGATATATGCCTCTGCCTTTGCAGTTCTCTTTTGGTGTCTCCATCATCAACAATGGGATTAGTCAGTTGGGTACAAAGTGCATGGTTTGAATGACTTATTCATTTAAATGAGCTCTGTAGTACACAAATGATGAGCCAAGGTCATTATTTTGTCCTCTGTGATCCACGCGCTGCAGTAAATGTGATTTTCATAGTTTACTTCATTAGAAAACAACCTCATAGGTGTTTTTTTTATTGGATGTTGATTGCGGAACCAGAGCCAATGGGGCGATTGAATATGTGCGTGACAGGATGTAATACTCCAGTGGTCATTAAAGGCAAAGCGGCAAAAACCCAAATGCAAATACATAGATATTCCATAAAAACACATGGGGCTAATGTGTGGAGTTTCAGATGAGGCAAAACCCACATGATGGTTTTTGATGATATGACCATTTTTTATGTCGCTTAATGAGGAAATCTTTCGGTGGTGTGTTGTAGTAAATCAGAAGAGGCGTATTACTGATTTACGGGGATTTTACTGGTGCAGCTTTGGGCCTTTGCTTCATCACCTATTGTACCTTTAACGGATTTAACCGCTGAAAACTGCTCTTTATGTTAGGCTTGGTTTTGAGCGACTTCTGGTGCTTGAAGTACGGTATGTAATATTTACTTCGGAAGCGGGATTTATTATCTCTATGAAACTCTGTAGGGTACGTGGACACTGCATTGTTAACATACCCCTGCTTTATAGGAGTTCTAAGCCCTCACTGGAGGTAAGATTCTTCTAAATTCTTCTAAAACCTTTAATTTTTACTGAACCCCTGCTTTAAAAAATAACTCGATTCTGATAGGGAATGGAGTTTTGAAGCTCCCATGCAAGTTCTGGGCGGCCTTTTGTACCAAAATCTTGCACAGCTGAATGTAAGATGGAAGCACTGGCCCTGTAAGGGACCCGCCGAATACCGCCTCGCCACCAGGAAATGCTTTTGCGCAGTCGGTGGAGCAGTATTTCGGTTGCGGTGGTTACGTGAAACGAAGTAGTAAATGTCCGCTGCTTTGATTATATGGGCTGTAAATAAAAGCAGTCTTAAAGAAGAAAATGCAAATGCAAATAAGGATGATTGATTACTAATTTCATTTGGTATGAGTCAAATAATGCAGCCACATTCTTAAACTGTAAAAGCATTTCTGAAAATGCTTTTCATTTTCAAATTTACATTTCAAATTGAATTTTGGTATGTAATTGCTGTGGTACATTTTGAAAAATAAATTTCAAATATCTTTTTCTTTTTCATTTTAATTCAGTAAAAGGATAAGCAGTGTTAAAAAAAAGAAAATTAAAATGCAAACAGGATGATGGATTACTAAAATTTCATTGTTATGAGTCAAACAATGGCAGCTAACATCTTAAAAGAAAAAGCATTTCTGAAAATGCGCTTTTCATTTAAAATACAGGTAACGATTTGCTTCCATACTCAGGAAGCTGGGGCCCTGACAAGCACTTCTAGTTTTGCTTGATCGCACTCTGCCCCTGATTAGAACCAAAGAAAATAATTGGCATTATTTTGTTTGACACTATGTAACCTGATACGATTAATCCTGATACATTATCCAAGATGGTATATTATGATTTTCATATTAATTTAGCTCTGGAAAACCTCAAGAGATCGTGTTGTTGATCTGCTGCAGTTGGTGTAGAGTAGCTAAATAATAGGCTGTTGGGCGGTGTGCAGCCACCTAGTGGCTGGGGGTTTAAGAGCTATGTTAAATTATGAATGTTGGCTTTTTTTAATTATTATTATTCTAAGATCCACACTGCCTTATTTCTATTTGATAAAAATACTTTCTAATGAAATATATGAATATCTGACAGAAACCCCCTAGTGGTCTCTTTATGACCAGATGACCTCAGACTTAAAATGTATAGCTGTAATACATTTTAAATAGATGTCAGACTTCCACCCAAGCTGGGATTGTATCGTTACAAAGACACACACCTACTCTTGTTGAAATTGGTCAATTGCATGCTGGGGAAAACCAAGTTTATACAGATTAACTTTATTTAACTTTATTCTTTACCTCTCAAGCCAATTTAACAGCTTAAATTTTTCTTCTTTTTACTCTGGAAGCAATTTATTTCCATTGCTTCTTTATTTGTTCCAGTATATTGCTCTTTGATTGGCTAATTTCCTAGAATATCTTCTATCAAACTACATTTTAAAAAAATATGTGACAAAGAATGGAGTCTTCTCTTTTAAATAGCGCTTATCTTCATGGATGTAGTTTACTATGCAGCTATACAAGCAGTGGACTTCTGCTCACATGGAAACGCAAAACACTGTCAAGGTCTCTGTTACTTAATAGAGTGAGATGGAGAGGGTCACAGAAAACGTGGAGAAGAAAGGAAAAACAATAGTGAAGAAGTGACAGAGAGACCTAGAACTGCCATAATGGGAATAGCAGGGAGAAAATGGATGATCTGTGTGTGCAGGTCTGCGTATGTAGCTGGACCTAATAATAGTATCCTCAGCACGTGTGTTTGGATCTGACCCACAGCTGCTGGTGTGAGACAATGTGACTCTTTAAAGATGGTGTAATGAAAGTTGCAAACCTTGGGACCCAATATTCAAAAACAGACAGATCTGGATAGTTCAAAACTAGACTTTATTTAACTCTCGGCATGGCTGCTCGTCAGCTGGGGCGGATAAACCGGGTCCTGTTTCTGAGTGGAGCTGAAGCCAGCCGAGGCCGAGGGGCAACAGAGTCTTGAAGGGAATGTCCAAAGCCGAAGTCGAAGCAGAACCAAGTTCACAGACCAGAGGATCAGAAAGCCGATGAGGTACAGAAGGGGAATCCAAGCCAATGTCAGAAAAACAGTCCAAGTTTGGTGAGCCAGGTGAATCCAGGAATCAGTCCAGAACAGAGCAGATTAAAGAGCAGACTAGGGCAAAGCAAAACTCAGGATCCACAGGACAGAAACAGGTCACAATTTAGATAATCAAAAAAGCAAACAGAGGGCTAGAGTTACTCACACAAAACAGCTTGAATATTCTGGCACTGGTAGCTGGAAAACACACAGCATATATAGGAGCTGAAAACAGGTGGATCAGATAAGCAGTAATGAGAAAAACAGACAGAGTTAAACAGGTGAGTGGAATGAGCAATCAGGCCAGCCACCAGTGCCAGGATCATGACAGAACCCCCCCCTCAAGGGCGGATTCCAGACGCCCCAATGGGCTGATCTGGGTGATCCCTGTGGAAAGCCCTAATGAGGTCCTTATCCAAGATGAACCGGGCCGGGACCCAGGACCTCTCCTCAGGTCCATACCCCTCCCAGTCTACTAAATACTGGAGGGCCTCTCCGCCTAGACCTGAGAAGACGGCGGACCGTGTAGACCGGGTCTCCATCAATGAACCGGGCAGGTGGAGGTGACCCAGGTGTGGGCACAAAACCAGAGGACCTAACAGGTTTGACCCGGGATACATGGAAAGTGGGGTGAATCTTTAAGGTACGAGGGAGCTGGAGGCGGACGGCCACCGGGTTCACCACCTTAACAATAGGGAACGGCCCAATAAAGCGGGGAGCCAGCTTCTTGCTGTCGACCTTGAGAGGCAGGTCCCTAGTTGAGAGCCAAACTCTCTGACCCACCCTGTAAGTGGGTGCCGGCACCCTCCGGCGGTTGGCAGCCCTAGCTTGACCAACCAGGGCCTGAGAAATTGCTCTCCGGGCCCTTCTCCAAGCCCGTTGGCACCTAAGGGCAGAAAGGTGTGCAGAAGGGACCTTAGACTCCTTCTCCTGTATGGTGAACACCGGTGGCTGAAAACCAAAAACAACATAGAACGGAGAGAGTCCAGTGGTGCTAGAGGGAGCAGAGTTTATGGCATGCTCTACCCAAGGGAGTTGGCTGGCCCACTTAGTGGGATCAGCCTCACAGAGAATGCGGATCTTTGTCTCGATCTCCTGGTTGGCCCTCTCTGTCTGGCCATCTGTTTGGGGGTGAAAACCGGATGAGAGACTGACAGAGACCCCCAACAATGAACAGAACTCCCTCCAGAACCGAGAGACAAACTGGGGACCCCTGTCAGAAACAATGTCAGTGGGGAGACCATGGAGCCGAAAAACCTCACGGGTGAGGACCTCCCCCATTTCCTTAGCTGAGGGGAGTTTGGGCAGAGGGACCAAATGTAACATCTTAGAGAACCTGTCAATGATTGTAAGGATGACAGTATTACCCTCAGAACAAGGTAACCCAGTAACAAAGTCCATGGCAATGTGCGACCAAGGACGGGAAGGGATGGGTAGTGGCCGGAGGAGACCAGAAGGTGGTCTTTTGGATGCTTTGGATTGGTTACACTGTAAGCAGGCTGCCACGAACTCCCGCACGTCAGCAGACAGAGAAGGCCACCAAAACTGAGAACGAACAATGTAAATAGTCTTGGTTATACCAGGATGACAGAACAGATGAGAACAATGACAAAACTCAAGGACCTTCCCTCTAAGAGCATTAGGAACAAACAAACGATCAGACGGACAACCACTGGGAGGAGTTTGGTCAAGAAGGGCCTGTCTAACCTCCTCCTCTATGTTAACCATAGTTACAGCACACCTCACAGATTCAGGCAAGACATACTCCTCAGCACCACTGAGACTCTCCTCCTCCGCCTCAAACACCCTGGACAAAGCATCAGGTTTGGTATTCTTGGACCCGGGTCTGTAAGACAAAGAGAAGTTGAATCTCCCAAAAAACAGTGCCCACCTAGCCTGTCTGGGATTAAGTCTCTTGGCTGACTTGAGGTACTCCAGATTCTTGTGGTCTGTCCAGACCAGGAACGGAATACCTGAACCCTCCAGCCAGTGTCTCCATTCCTCCAAAGCCAGTTTGACTGCCAGCAGCTCTCTATCCCCGACATCATAGTTCTGCTCAGCTGCTGACAGTTTCTTGGAAAAGAAGGCACAAGGGTGGATTCCTCCATCCTCAGCCTCCTGACTGAGCACCGCCCCGACCCCGGTAACGGAAGCATCCACCTCGACAATAAACTGCCTCTTGGGGTCAGGGGACACCAGAACTGGGGCTGAGGTGAAAGCAGCCTTGAGCCTCTGAAAAGCTCGATCCGCCTGATCGGACCAGCAAAACCTGACCTTGGATGATGTGAGGGCATGAAGGGGTGCTGCCACCTGACTAAAGTTCCTAATGAACCGGCGGTAAAAATTGGCAAATCCCAAGAACCTCTGGAGCTGCCTCCTATCCTTAGGAACCGGCCAATCGGTGACGGCGCTCACCTTCAAAGGGTCCATGGAGATTTGGTCGGGGGAGACAACAAAACCCAGAAAAGAGATAGTGCTCACGTGAAACTCACACTTCTCTGCCTTCACAAATAACTGGTTCTGGAGAAGGCGAAGCAACACTGACCTGACATGGAGCTTATGAGACTCCAAGTCCCGTGAGTAGATGAATATGTCATCTATGTAAACAAAGACAAAGTGACCAACCATGTCCCTAAGAACCTCGTTAACCAGGTTCTGAAAAACCGCCGGTGCATTGGTGAGGCCAAAAGGCATCACTAGATATTCATAGTGACCAGTCGGGGTGTTGAAAGCAGTCTTCCACTCATCACCCTCCCTGATGCGCACCAGGTGATATGCATTGCGGAGATCCAGCTTGGTAAAAACCTTAGATCCCTGAATCTGATCAAATGCTGTGTTAATTAGGGGAATAGGATACCGATTCTTGACCGTAATGTCATTGAGACCCCTGTAATCAATGCAAGGTCTGAGGGATCCGTCCTTCTTGCCCACAAAAAAGAAGCCCGCCCCAGCAGGGGAAGAGGAAGGACGGATGATGCCAGCCCTAAGTGACTCGGAAATGTATTTCTCCATAGCTTGGGATTCGGGGGCCGACAAGGAATATAACCTACCCCTAGGTGGTGTGGAACCGGGCAGTAGATCAATCCCACAGTCAAAAGGTCTATGGGGAGGTAAGGCTGTGGCCCTGCCCTTACTGAACACCTCTCTGAGGTCAAGGTATTCATCTGGGACCTTAGAAAGATCTGGAGAAAACTCTGGATCAACAGAATAACCCAACATCCTAGACTTAGCTGATAGTAAACAGGAACCTGAACAAGCAATGGACCAACCCAAAACCTCCACCCTTTGCCAGTCAATGTGCGGGTTGTGCTTAGTAAGCCAGGTAGAACCTAATATTACAGGAATCTGAGGTGAATCAATAATAAGAAAAACTAACTGTTCAACATGGTTCCCCCCCACCACCAGCTCTACAGGTTCAGTCCTAAGAGATGACTGGTTAAGCTGATGTCCATCTAAGGCTAGTACCTGATGAGAGTCCGGTGTTGGAAAAAGCTTGATGCCGAGCTTTCTGGCCAGGTCCCCATCCATGAACTCGGTATCTGCTCCAGAATCCAAAAAGGCTGACAAACTATGGCTATGTGAGCCAACAGAAAGAGTCACAGGAAGCAGAAAGTCTGGGGAGGCAGATAGCCTGGCTCGGCTCAATAGGATCCTCCCCGGAGCCTGATCCCTTACCGAGCAGAATTTCAGCCGATGTCCCTCTCCTCCGCAGTAGAGACAGAGCCGGAGCCTGTAGCGGCGATCCCTCTCCTCCTTGGTGAGGCACGAACGTCCCAGCTGTATGGGCTTAGGACCAGAAGAGAGTAAGGGTTCCGAAGTCCTCCCACGATCCTCTGAGACTGCATTGAAGGGAAGGCGGCACGTACTAGAGGACCACTCCCTTCGACGCTCCTGTAGGCGAAGGTCGATGCGGGAAGCCAACTCCTCCAGCTCCCTAAGAGAAAGAGGATAATCACGGGTGGAGAGCTCGTCCTTGATGCTCTCTCCGAGTCCCGTGATGAAGACGTCCATCAGAGCCTCTTCATTCCAAGCACTCTCAGCAGCCAGCAGATGGAAATCGATAATGTACTCAGACACTGACCGATTCCCCTGCTTTAGAGTCAACAGTCCCCTAGAAGCTTCTCTGCTGGGAAGAACAGGGCTAAAAACTCGAAGTAGTTCCTCAGAAAAAAACCCATACGAATCACACAGGGAGGAGTTATTCTGCCACACAGATGTTCCCCATATCTTCGCCCTACCCGCTAACAGCGAAATAACATAGGCCACCCTGGCTCGGTCAGAAGGAAACGCGTTAGGCTGCAGCTCAAAGTGGATCTCACACTGGGTTAAAAAGGCTCTGCAGTGCTCCGGATCGCCCCTATACAGTTCTGGGGCAGACAGACGTGGTTCATTATTGGCAGAAACAGAGGGAGGCAAAGAAACAGGCGCGGCTGTGTGGGAATGGTTTGAGGCAGTTAAAGTCCGATTGCGCAGGTGAGTGAGAATCTCAGTAACTCCGGATTCTAGCTGAGACATTTTCAGATCGACGGCCTCGCTCCAAGATCTGTCTGCTGATGGGTCCATAATTTGGCCAGAATATTCTGTAATGAGTTCAAAACCTTGGACCCAATATTCAAAAACAGACAGATCTGGATAGTTCAAAACTAGACTTTATTTAACTCTCAGCATGGCTGCTCGTCAGCTGGGGCGGATAAACCGGGTCCTGTTTCTGAGTGGAGCTGAAGCCAGCCTGAGGCCGAGGGGCAACAGAGTCTTGAAGGGAATGTCCAAAGCCGAAGTCGAAGCAGAACCAAGTTCACAGACCAGAGGATCAGAAAGCCGATGAGGTACAGAAGGGGAATCCAAGCCAATGTCAGAAAAACAGTCCAAGTTTGGTGAGCCAGGTGAATCTAGGAATCAGTCCAGAACAGAGCAGATTAAAGAGCAGACTAGGGCAAAGCAAAACTCAGGATCCACAGGACAGAAACAGGTCACAATTTAGATAATCAAAAAAGCAAACAGAGGGGCTAGAGTTACTCACACAAAACAGCTTGAATATTCTGGCACTGGTAGCTGGAAAACACACAGCATATATAGGAGCTGAAAACAGGTGGATCAGATAAGCAGCAGTAATGAGAAAACAGACAGAGTTACACAGGTGAGTGGAATGAGCAATCAGGCCAGCCACCAGTGCCAGGATCATGACAGATGGACCCTTAAGAGCAAAAATATTCACCTTTTGTGTCTTCACTAACAAACAAATCGAAAAAGTTTTTATTCAAGGATTTTTTTCAATATGTCTGCCGCCTCTTGAACATGGCAGTTGTAATCTTGGAGAAATCTGTTTAGTTCAGTTTAGTTTATCTATTTAGCACAGAGGAAAACCAGTCATGATTTTGAAGGCTTAATTTGTCCTGTATGAACATCTGGCTTCAGTAGAAACAAAGCACGCAAGTGGCGACAGTGGAGAGGAAAAAAAAATATATATTTTTAGCAGGAATAACCCTCCAGCAGAACCGAACCAGAACCAGGCTTAGTTTGAGCGTTGTTCTGCTGAGGCTGACTGGGGTTCAAGGAGATAGAAGCAGACATGATCGACAATGTTGGAAAAAGTAAAAAAAAAAAAAAAAGAGAAACTAAAACCTGAAAAAATAGAAACAAAAGGAATCAGAGAGAAATTGAAAAATCCAAAAAGCTATAAAAATAAAATGTGTAAAATAAAAAAAAGTTAAAAACTTCAGTTGCACTTTTGCACACGCATTGTAAATTACTCTCAAAACCTCCTTTTTCA
Source organism: Cyprinodon brontotheroides (assembly GCA_018398635.1). NCBI lineage: Eukaryota > Metazoa > Chordata > Actinopteri > Cyprinodontiformes > Cyprinodontidae > Cyprinodon > Cyprinodon brontotheroides. The sequence continues at coordinate 9,689,167 of JAGKQL010000057.1, forward strand.
TTAAGTTTTTCAAAGTTCCATTTTTGAATCATATTTACTTTATATCTCCTTATCCTAAACATTGGCTTTGCTCTAATAATACTGGAACAAATTTCACTCTATACATTTTAAAAACAAAAGCCCCAAGCACCATGGACACTTCCTTACTTCCTCAATCTAAAAAAAATGAAAATCTAGAAACACTCAATGAGGAAAGGAAATGATTCTTATTTCAACCGCTATGTATATTAGGCTGCAAAGATGCTAAGGGACTGAAAAAATTTGATTGACAGATGACTTACTCATATGGCGATTGGTCGAATTTAGGTGTTCAGGTTGACGTATAACTAACTGGGCCTGCATGAAGATAACGGAAAAAAAAAAAAGATTTTAAGACAGATTATTTTTTTAAATAGAAATTTTCTAAATTTTGGGACAATATGGTCTGATAAAGACTACATTATGCATGTTTAAGCCAGAATGATTTGACATTTAAATATGACTTTCCCTACGACTTTAAAATAAGTATATTTTTTCTTGAGTTGAGGAGGTAAGTGCAGACACTTTGCCAATAGAATGAGTATGACAGTTTACATTTAATGTATTTATTAGTTTTGTCTTATTTCAAGTGCATATTATCTAATTATCTCATTTTAAGAGTAAAAAATCTCATTCAATTGGCAAATCATACACTTAATTTAAGAATGTTTTAACTATTTCTAGATCGTTTTTGCATTGCTTAAAATACAGTTCATAGTTGCTATGGCGATAAAACCGCAGCTGAAAATAAAATTGGCTTTATCTGCGTATTTGCCTCTTATTTTAGTCGTACTCCTTTGAACACAAAGACTCACCCTGAACCTGTGAGTGGGAAACCAGAGGGGGTGAAAGGCTGTAAATAATTCATTTAAAAAGCTAATGAAAATAGGTCAGGTTCACATAAATATGACACAGCTTTTGAAATTGTCTTTTTTCTCTGAGTCACCCTGTTGTTTCTTTGTGAAACATGAAACACGGCCCTATGTGTGTATGTTTGTGTTGTAGCCTGATGTACTCAGTGGAAATGGACAAATCTAAGGCTGTATAACAAAAGCTAACTCAACTGACTGCTGTAAGTCTTTAGAGAATACAGAAAAGTCACTTCAGAATATGAGAGCGCTGATTGAAAGGCTCAAAACATGGAAAAGCTCCTCATGTTTTCTCCTTTAGAGTTTTGGCTTTTCTCCTTTTCATGCAGACACACAAACACTCAGCCCATCTATTGCCTATAATCACATTTCAGAGCGTTTCTTTTCCCAAATTGAATTGTAATGGGCAGACAATGGGCGTGACATCTCAATTCATTGCCTTGCTCATACAGACGCAGCTCGTCTAAATTGATCTGAAAGTGGGCCATGGTTACTGATGAGCCCAGGGCGTTAATGAGAGAAAACAAGCCAGAGATGGAAACATGGAGGCAGAGAGGGAAAAAGCTGGGGGCACTATCTCAGAAAATTAATTGCCCTTTTGGATTAGTGCCATTAGTAATTATTGCATGTGACACCAGCAGCAGAATGTTTACCTCCCCGCTGCTTTACCTGAATGATCCGCTGTAGAGAAATTCAGCTTTTAATGATAAAAATGTTCGGATTAACAGAGGAATTGATGAGCAAATATTTTGAAAGAGAAACATTTTCTCTAACGGGATTATGCTTCCTGTCAACCATCAGTGAAAATAGCAGAAATTAGTTTAATTAGTTTTTTTTTCTAAAATGAAGCTTAATATCTACTTAATATGGCATCACAATTAACTTAATTTAGTCAAACTATGTTTGTTTTGTTGTTGACTCCTTGTAATCCAGCTATATAGAATAGAATATACAGTATTAAGGCATCACATTATGACCACCTCTTATGCTAACTGTGAGGGACCGAGCCGGCCAATCATGAGGACAGAAAACTGGGTTTTATTTCCCCAAAGTATCAATAATCTGAACAAAGATTTCAGGGCCCTTAAAAGAGGTCAAATGAAGAGAGTAACTAAGGGCAAAAATATCAAGCTCAAACATATCAAAACTCATAAACTAACTGAACAAACAAAACTGACCCACAGCAAAACAGTAAGTAATTTAAATACTGTCTGATCTGTACCAGACCAACACGCTGAGGAAGCAGTGCAGTAGGGAGAAATATCTACACCAATTTAACAAAATAACTAAACAGTTAGCTTAAGGATTAAACTTAAATAACAATCATTAAACAAATTAACAAAATGAGCAAATCAAGAAGAAGAAATTATGCAACATATTTAAAATGTTGAGTCCAGCGGAACTCTAGATGGTATCACCCAATCAGTCCATGATTATGTCAGCCACATTATCCCAGTTGACGGCACTTCCACAACACCAGAATAGAAAGCACAATATATATCAAGCATTTGAAAAAATTAAATATACAAAAGTTAACCAAATGTGCGCACTACAATTGGAACGAATGTCTTCAGTATTGTCAAAAAAAAAACAAAAAAACATACATTTATGGTACTGTGTATTAAAACGTATGAAAACGACTCGCTGGCGGATACAGGCATGCTAACGCTGCCAGATGCAGGAGTTGTATTTGAAGGTTGTTGAAAATGTGCGTAATCTTGATCTTAACTTAAAGCTCCTGTAAATCATAATTTGTGATCTTAAAAAAGAGAGAAATTCGATTAAAAAAATATATAAAATATAAAATTACAAAAAAAATGTAAAGCTTGAAAAAAATACAATTAATGAAAACAGTTAAATTGATATCCAAACCCCTTTCTAGATTAAAAAGTAAAATATCTGGATTACATTATAATTTCATTTTCCAAACTTTTTTTTTTTTTGCCTCCAATAATAATGGAACACATTTCACTCCATACTACAGTATCCAGGAAAAAGGAGACAGCTTATTTAATCGCAGCCAACATGCTTGTGTCTCATATTATTCCTTTCTGTCTGTACAAAGCGTGAGGTTTAACATTAATTTGTTAACTTCACTGATAGTGTAAAAAAAAAAAAAGTTGCCTGTGGTCTTTGACATGATATTGGTTGATCAGGTTAAAGGCTTAATTAAACAGCTCAGTTAAAGTCAAGCTTTAATATGTTGCTGATCAGTTACTTCAATTCAGTACTGGTTTTAAAAAGCAGGCATACTAAATAAAATATATTTAAATATATATGTAATCCAGGATAAACTGATACCTCCTGGGATGCAAGTATTTTTCCTATAAAACACCAAATAGGTTCCATATAAATCAGTCTATATATTGAAACTTGTTCCATTTTTTTCCCTTAGAGTTTTATTTTCTTTTTGTAGAATAAATAATAAAATAATCAAATAATATGGGCACTAAGCTCGTAATGTAACGCCACATACGTTTCTTTTCTTCCACTATTATCCGTCATGTTTAAAACAGATAATCCTTTAACTGGATTAGTCAGGCTGTAAAAAGAGCTGTGGGTGAATCGGCTACCCGAGGGAAAAAATCCAGAAATGTACACGCAGCAGTCGCACATATAGTGAGCCTGTGTGCAGCCGACTGAACGGCAGGAGTTTGCTCCCAAGATCAGAAGGGATATGGTACATTAACAACTGAGTGTTCTTCTCTGCCTTTAATGTGATTTTTACTTCTTTTTTTTTTTTGCCGAGCTTGATCTGGCTGGGTTTCAGACAGAGTCGGTCTAATTAACTTTGCAGGGAACTATTAGGACAGAGTTCTGATCGCATAGTGGGAAGCACCATCCCTGGAGCCTATTTGAGTCTCTTTGCTGCTCTGTCTGCTCCCCTCCTGTCCTCTCCTTGAGTATAAATAAGGGAGCAGTCCACAGAGCCCTGACACCGCTCGCTGTGAAGGGTAGAGGGTGCACAAGATAAGAAGGCCTTAGGCTTAAAGTAGGGGGAATGAAAAGTCCCTTTGCCTCAGTAGGACTCCAAACCCAGCCTTTGTTTAATCATTCCACTTGAAATATTACAAAGGATCTGATTTTAAGTTTTATTTTCGATTTTCTTTTGAAGCAGAGCCAACTGTCTGAAAAAATCCAAAGTAAGATGAACCTGAAGCACAGTTTTACCAAGTATAGAGACATTTGTTATATAATAGAGAAATGAATGCAACTTTAAAGTATAGTGGAGGATTTTTGCAGATTTTTTAAAAGACCTCTCCACTAAAAAAAGAGAATGCCTGTTAAACGTGTGAGAGCGTGCACGAGCCCCTTTCTCCTCGTGCACGCTCTGTTTTAAAGTTGCTGTTTGCATCGCTCATACAAGCTTACTTACCAAAAGAAGATTTGCAATTTTCCACTATGTCAGACTCACCTTATGTAAACATACCAGCAGAATGATTGACAATTATTTAGATGATCCACCGTGAAAAAGAACATCCTCTATTATACCTTTAAGTGCAGCGGTGGGCGGTCAGGGCCTTCAAGGCCTTCACTGCTGACCTAAAATCAATCAGAAACACTAGCAATGGCGTAAATATCGGTAAGCAGAGACTGCAGTTGCTTACGGGCCCACGACCTCTTAGGGGCCCCACCACTAACATCTGGTAGGGCCCCTTTCAGATGTAATGGTGCAAATAATTCCTCTTAAACCCAACTGATGCTGAAGTGACTGACCGCACAGTACCGTATTTATACCGCAACATGTGGCAGATTTCAACATGATGGTGAGCCGTTTAAACCCGACACCAATAACAAAGCAGACAGTGGTGCATCCTATGTTAATAACTGTTTAGTTCATTAGACGGTTGGTAAAAAATACACTCATATATGTTTCAAATCGCAATAAAGATCTTAAAAGAATGACGTATTTGAGTATTTTATTTTTTACACTACATAGATTAAAACCATAACCGTTACGTACAATGCGTTACCGACGATGGATACCAAAAAGAGGAACTTAAATGGATTCCAGAAAAGAAAAAGGAAAGAGTTATGGAAAAACTTCCTAAAATAAACACGTTCTTTCAAAGATTTTGAGCAAGAGAGGTGGATGTTGCTGCTACAGTAAGTAAAGATTGAGATGAATGGAGAGAGTGTGGGTGGAGGGGTGGTTGGGGCAGACTGTGAAGCTCAATGTAGCCCCATGGCTCGTAGTGCTAATATACTAAAGTATATCCATGTCTAGTGAAGGTGAAGATTGAAGAAGTGTTTATGTATGGGGGCACATTTCAGGTCGGTTGTTGGCAGCGGTTGGCAATGGCTTAACGACACAACAATCGGCCCGTAAGCAACATTATCTGGGTGGGCCCCATATGAAGTCCATGTGGTGGTGCGCAGTCACCAATGGTTCCATACAAGGTGCACAGTCACTACTTTTCCGTGTGTGATGTGTGATCATATACGACTAAGAATTGCATAATTGTATCTTCTTGGCCGATTTATGGAACTGGTGCCGTATCCTGAACCTTTATCACGTGTTGTACTTCTTGTACATGATGTACTTTAGCATTCTTAATGTTTTAAGTATACACATAAGTATTATCAGTACCGTTATTCCATAGTTATCAGCGACCCGGATCTTATGTGCATGCGCAGGACGGATCATGCTTTGGGGGTGGACTGGGTATTGACACTGCATAATAGATTCGCTTTTGTTAAAAAGGTTTTCTGGCCTCAATGGCTGATACTAAATGGAGATACTAAGACTTCCTTCACAGACAACAGAAGGATTGATTTTGTTTATAAGTAACTTGCATCGCTGGTGAGTGTGATATATTTTATTTTCAGGCTTTATGCACTATTTTATCTGGTAATTAGATGCATATTGAATCTGAACAGCTACTGATGATGTAAATGTGGCAGAGCTGTGGTTATAAAGGTTCTTGCTAATTGATCTCTGAATTCTCCCTCAGTTCCTTTCTCTCAGTTATACCTGTGCTTGGTCTCATTTAATAAAATGTAAAAGTGGTGATATTAACACCTTGGCAACCATTGTTGCTATATATATATTAGGGATGAAACGGTTTATGAAAACCGTCCGAACCGTTCGGTTCGACTGTCTCTGTTCGGTTTGCATGTGTTGCGTTCGGTTCATGCGCTGCTTCTTTTTCTCATAGGCGAAGCGTTTACACTCCAGAGCAGAAGGTGGCGGTACTGCGACCAAAGCCAACCACCAGTAGTAAACAAGAAGAAGAAGAAGAGAAGCAGCTTAGCCGGGTGTAGCAGAAAAAAATCAGTTGTTGTGGAGAATTGTGTGGGTATGGAGAGTGGCAGGGGCGCAACTACATATTTTTGAGGTGGATGCGAAAACACATGATCCCGCCTACAACTTTATCCTTCTCCCTTTTTCTTTTTCTGTTTTGTGCCCCAGATAGTTTTTTTCTAGTGCTCCATCTTGCTGTTAAGTGCGCACTACAAGTGATAGTCGAAGATAAAAAAATAAAAAAGAAAAACACGCCTGAGTGCGCCTCTTAGGGGCGCGTGCGCAAGCCACCTGTGCGGGAAGGGAGAGCGACAGGAGGAGAGGTGAAGGGGGCGCATAATCAGTGGGGGTGCATCAGAGGGGCGCATAATCAGTGCTGTCTTTCTGTTATTGATCATTTTATGCTGTTAAATATAGAAAATGACAACTAGAAAATTTATTTTCTAGAGGGTTTTTTTGTAATTTCTTCCTCTATCACTGCATGAAAAGTGAGATTTTCGGGCCCCTCGTGAACCCCTCTCGCGAACCCCTCTCAAAGTGATCTGCCTGATTTCGCTAAGCTTCCACATTAATTTGCAAACCCGCGTGCTTTCAAGTCCGCTGCTTGTCGTGCTGGCCACAAATTGCCGGAAACAGACAGTGACGTAGGTGGAGAGCCATCAGCTGTACTAATGGCCCTAATTGGGCATATATGAATGCAGCAAACCCGCGTGGTCAGCCAGGTCTGGCTTGAATAACCTTTCAGTATTGGCTGAAACCACTATTCTCAAAACCAGTGAAATCGCCGTGATTGGCAGCAAACCACACGTGGCACGCCAGGCTTTAATTTTCTACTGAGTATTGACGAACCACTTCTTTAAAACAAGTAAAGTCGCCGGTGATTGGTTGGCATATATATATATTTACATATATATTTACATATATATATTTATTCATATATATATATATATATATTTATTCATTCATATATTTATTCATTCATATATTTATTCATTCATATGGTGTGTATTTGTTATCCTACACTACTACACACAATTATTATGCTACCATCAATGACATGAATGAATTTATACAGGAAATGAAGATTTGCCGGGAAGCTGTTTATGCAAAGAAAGAGCTTTTATTAAAACACACACACTACTATATAACGCCAGATCCAAACACATGCGTTTCTAAAAATTAAAAGTCCGCGGAACGGGGTCCGTTTGCTTCCTCGGGGTTGGAGGTTACTGGCAGCATTCCCTCCGGAGGCAGGTCCGATGTGCAGACGCCTTACTGTGCACAGTAGGTTCTCTACTTCGCATCGCTTTCTAACCGCGACTGCAGCTTAACACACAGAGTTCAGTGGAGATCCACCTACCGAAATGGCGGCGACCGTATAATCCATCCAGAGACACCGCCGCAGGAAGGCGGACTTCCAGAGTTCCACTCTCCTCATCTGCCAGCACATTCTCTGCCCCGCTTTCAGCAGCTGAAAAAACAATGAATCAGCGCACCGTATGGAGACAACACATCTATCAATGCACCTGATAAATAGTCACCAACAAAGTCACTACCCTCTTTCTTCTGGTCCGACCGACTTGGCAAGATAGCCTCAGCACGCAGCTTGTTGGCTGGCAGCTCATATCTGAAGCTTCCTACACGCGTCCAGGTATGAACACGCCTTTACAGGGCAGCTGGAAAAACAATTAATGAGAGTGGTATAAATAAAAAATCAAACGTAAAAGTCAGAGTAGGTAACAAGGGAAGGAGAAACATATAAAACAGTCACTTACACACAAGTCGCTCTTTATCAACATGCCAACACTGCAAATCTGGACGGTTTGCAGATGGGGAGGTTCAGAAAGCCAAAATGCAAAAGCTATGATCGGCATCCATCCGGTATCCATTGCCTCATTTACCTATAGTAGAATAGAAAGCATATTCAGCTTAAATCTTACCCTTCGTATCATTTCTGTTCATGAAAATGCCTTTCCGCAATTAGTCTGCCCTCGAAGCGCTTCGCAATTAAGACGGCATTACTGCTTCCTGTAAATCACAAAAATACACTTTAATAAAGCTTGTTCTTGCAAGGCTACAGTTAGCTGTAGCTTAGGCTAGGCTACTATTAGCCGCTATTAGCAATGAGCTCAGGCTAGCCTTTAGCCAGCCTAGCAGTGCAATCGAACATATATTTACCGCTAGCATATCTTCTTTGAGTTCGCCTTGTTCGATGCAGAGTCGCCATCATCGCCCAAGAGGAGTTTTACCTCCGAAATCCAGAAGCTCCAGACCGCCTGCACAAAGCATAGCATACATCCTCCGGCTAGTATTGCAAAAATAATCGCCGCACGCTTGAGTTTCTTGGAGATCGTGACAGAGCGTGCCGCAGATGAACCAGGGTTTCATGGATCAATAAAAATAATTAAAAAAATCATTCTTTTTTTTTTTTTAAATCAAGGCCTTAATTGGCACCTAAATTATTTAAATATGTTTATCGAAGTATTTATAATTCTTTAATAAAAAATGCTTATAAAAACAATTTCGTCAGATATATTATATCGCTATCCAGAGCGTGAAAAAAAGCTGATGATATATATATACGTATATGATATATGTGTGTGTGTGTGTTTACATACATACAGGAGTCATGGAACTCTGCTTGCAGCTCCTTCATATTTCATGTACACTAAAAACTTGTGTACATGGTTCTTGTTGATGGCATTAAAATCATTTCTAATAGCATTAAAATAGCATTAAATTAGAGTCACTCATTCCTGTATGAACCCTGTGAGCGCTTAATTTAATATGACATATTAAAAAAATCCCACCATCATCCAGCATATGTTCAGTTTCTGCCCAAATATATATTTATATTTTTGTAGATTTTTGTAACGGGGATAAGGATAATTCAAAACTGCTTTTTTTAATGAACTTGTTCACTACTTCCAAACTCAGCATCTCTTTTCATTCCTGTAATAAGAAGTTTCTTTTGAATGGATTTGATTAAAGTTTAAGTCCCTTGGTATAAAATAAATATTTTGATGGAGATGAGAAATCTGCTTCCTCATTGGTGAATAACCAATAGTTTGGATCCAATCATTTTAAATAAACGATTGTTAGTTTTTATATATATATATATATATATATATATATATATATATATATATATATATATATATATATATATATATATATATATATATATATACATATATAATTTGTGCTATAATTTCTAGTCACCCATCTGTTGCTGCTATATTATTTAATTTGACGTACCCCGGAGATTTGGCGATGTTCTTTTTCCTGTTTGGCGCGATTGCAATTGCGGATCTTGACCTGGCCGGACCTTATGACCACAGTGTGTACCAATCTTCTGATGGCTATTTCCAACAGGATAATGCGCCATGTTATAAAGTAAATCATCTCAGACTCATTTCTTTGAAACTTTTCCACTTAAGTAATTGTGAATTGAGCATATTGACAGACAACATTTTATTTTTTTATCTTAAATGCAATTTTTTTAAATAATTACTGCTCTAAATGTATTGCTCTGTCAGCTAAAGATCTGTTTTTGGTCTCTATACTTTAATTAAATAAATCAATTCAAGCTAAAATGTAAGAGGCTATACCTGATCTTCTTTGTATCAGAGAATTTCTTACCCAGAAAGATGTCACTTGGGATAAAACCCCTGCAACCCTGGTTTTGCATTTGTATAGCTCACAGCATGTTAATTTACATGTTAAAGCCCACTCCCTAGAATTCCATGGGGGAGGCATGGGGGAAGGTTTTACTGCCTAAGACATTCCCACGTCAATTTCTGACAATTTATGGGAGTTTTAGCTAAACCTGGGGTATTGTCGTGAAATTGCCGCTAACCTGAAGTTCCGCGACAACCTACAGTGTGCCGCATATTGGACGGCAAAAAATCCCACTTTTCATGCAGTGTGTATCGCGTTGCATGCGTACACTGCATACCCGGTTTTTGCGCCACTGGCCAGTGCGGGAAAGAACAGGAGTTGGAAGGCGCGCCTACAGCACTTTATAGGTCTGCACTGTATGGGACCGCACTTTTACCCAATTAAGAGTGACCTAATATGACGGCGGGAAGGAAAGTTGTGGATAAAAAGCAGTGTGAAAGCACATTGCGCCAACACGCTTTGTTTTATACTAACAGCTTACACCGACCAACATGTCAGGCTGACGAACCAAAAATCGCGTGACCCACTTAAAACCGTGGAACCGAACCGTGGATTTTGTGAACCGTTCCACCCCTGGCTAATACACATCAGTTGAGGGGCTGCCCGCTGTAGGTCTAGGTACCATATCGCCGGTGCCTGCCATTTAACTTAAGGGTAATTTCAATTCCATTTTAGCACATTTCATCTCCCTGTAACCTAACGCGTCCTGTGGGACAAAGAGCCTGAGTACCCAGAGAGAACCCAGGCTTGCACGGGGAGAATTTAATGCAGACTCGCGCAAACCCGTGGCCAGGAGATTGACTCCCTAGGACCTTGCTGCTGCAAGGACATGCCGGAACAGTGTGTAGCACTGTGCAGCCCCCTTTTTTTAAATAAAATGTAATTCTATTCAAGAATATTTATTTATCCTAAAGTTTCATTAAATGTTGTATTAAATCTTTGGCAGTTTTTCTACCAGTTCTGCTAGGTGTTGTTCGCTGAGGCCAGGAAGCAGGTTCAGACTGGGAAAGATTTTTAGCAGCATTTCCATATACATCGGCCTGCTTATGGACCCCCCTCCCTTTGAAAAAAAAAACATAGAAGCACAATCAAACATGTGCGTCTCAAATGTGAAACACAATACGAATACACACTGTGGATTAACCAATCTATATTCAAGCATCACAAGACAACCATCACCAAGACTTCTATTAACATCTTTAACAGGGACGCAACAGTGACCACCTGGCAACAATGCACGTAAGGCAGTAAGCGTTAGCCTTTAAATGCAAAACCCCATCATGCACCACAACATATTTTTGCAAAATATTCAAACATAAATTCGACAAATATAAGAGGAACATCATCGCTTAATTTAGTTTGTTGCAAAGATTTTACAGTTTAAATAAATAGGATTTTACAGTTTGAAGAAATAGAAAATTACACCAACCGTCATAAGGATGTGCATGACAAGGAAGGGCTATATATACTGCCTGCATCATTTAGGTAGTTAATATTGTATTACTTCTTGAGCTCCTTGAGTTATTTACGTACTGTCACAGGTAGGAGCTTTGGCCGGAGAGTAAGTGTTGGGGTCGGTATGATTTAAGGAGGGCCGGCTCTCGCACGCTGAAATTAGGACCGGCCCACTGGGCAGATGCCCAGTATCATAGAATACCAGTCCGAGCATGGCAGGAAGGATCTTCTGTAGTGGTCTGTCTTTTTCCGGTTCAGATGAAGCCTCTGACTGAAGACACTCTGTTGATGTTTAACAATCCTCCTGAGAGGATCCTCACTGTTGTCCACAATGTGGTTCACTTTATGAAGAATTCATCTTTGTGAAATGATCTTAGGACTAAAACATATCCAGTAAAATGAAATCTGGCTCTTCTTAGTTCCTTTAAGCTGAAAGAGCATCAAACCTGATGTTTTTCCGTAAGTTTCAGCTTTTAGGATTTAAACTTGAACAATTTAGCTTAATCACACCGACCTCTTGCAAGAATTGGACACATCTAAAAATGATGGAAACTAGAGATAAACCCGATCCGGTGGTTTTTGCACCTCCCATAATCCGATATTGTTTTTTGACTTCCGATCCGATACTCCGATACTGGCCTATACCAGCCTATCCCCAGCATGTATTTAAGTTTAAGTTAAAGTAGTATTTAGCCTTTGTTGTAAGACTCATGTTGAAAAGGGTTTTAGTAATCTTGATAACATCTAGCCAGTTGAATTAGGTGAGAGATTGAATAAAACACAAATGATTGGTAACACAAACTTACCCGTTTATTAAGAGATAAACACAAACTGACAAAATTATGAATAGCAATCTGAAATTGTACAGTGAACAGTAAAACCGGTAAACAGCTAAAGGTGCAAGTATTACTGTAAGTTTTAATAAACTGCAAAAACAGGGAAACACTGGCCCAAAATAGTGAATGGATCGCTTCAATCGGCTTAAACTGGAAATACAGACCGATTTTCATCAAGTTGATAGCCAAAGTGAAGGCATTTTTACATGCTTTTAATGAATCGCATTTTTTTGCTAATATCGGCGTCCGATCCGACACGGGGCAAGCCTAATGGAAACATCCTCAACAAAATTCTCTTGTTTATGTCATGAAAATGACCAAATTAGCCTTGAATAAGCTACAGCCGATAGCTTTAAGTTTATCGGCTGTGGCAACATATGGACGCATGCGTGGATTAAATCTCAGTTAAATCCCATTTGTTATAATTAACTGATTTTTTGATGATTATAAGAATATATTAAATAAATTTTACTAAATTCTACTTCGTACATTTCTGCTGATATTTATTTAAAAATAAAGAGCAATTGGTAAATAAGTGAAATCTACATAAATTAACATACAAAACCACACAGTCTTTTTGTTTTTGCAAAGGCTATTAGTATTCATTTTGTACGTATTACTATAGTATAGTCACAGTTTTTGCAGTGCAGATGTTTGAATATTAAATCTCCATTCTGGTCCTAGCGGGTATAAATGCTTCTTTTTAGCAAAGTTCAGGAGGGCAATTAAACACACCCTGCTGTACGACCAAATACACAAATCCAGAGGCTTCCCTTTGACTGACAGCCTAATTACCCAGCATAGGTAGACCTCTGCTGTAAAGCAGTGAACAGGATCAGAAGGCCACTTGTACTCCCTCCCCAAATCCCCTCTAATTTTTCCATTCAAGTGCTGATATGCAAGTGTGGTTGTATGTGTGCATGTGGTAGAGAGGGAGGTGGGGTGATGGCGCCTGGGAGTGTTTTCATATACAGTAAGAGCATCTAGGGAATGACCAGACTTCTGCGCCTAAAGATAAAACAGGAGAGAAGGAAAAAAAAAAGAGGGAATAGCTTTGGGGCAGCCAGAGACTGCTGAGGTAGAGAACGGGGAGAACGCCTTTTTGTTTTTTTTTTGTTTCACAGTCCCTAGACATTCCACTCTGCTTATCCTCGCAGACTTAAAATGCACTTAGTGGAAAGTAACACTTGTGGCCCACATGTTGTTGTTTTTTTTTACTCAAGCCGTGAATAGTGTTTTCTGGAGGCCCAGGGATCAGGTGTAGAAACAGCTGCAGTGAAGTTAAGGTTGGAGCACTTTGAGACAGATAAAAAGCGAAAGCATAAACGTCAGCTGCTGCTCTTCATTGACCTCCAGACATCACATTTCAAAGAGAAGTTAATAGATGCCCTCTGCTGCAGCAGCTCTGACATCAGCAGCCCCTCTTTGACCTTTTAACCCCTGATCTAAGAGACAATCAACACACCAACTTCTGTTTTTTCACACTCCTCTACAGTACTTTAGGTTCTAAATAAACACAGTGTAAACACAAGAAGAGTTGTTTTTCATTATATTTTAAATTTACGCAGTGAAACACTGTGTTAATGCCTTAAAGTATTTTTGAGCTGTTATGAGGGCTGACAAACGTCCTTTTGAAAAACGGAATCATCCCCGAATTTAGAAATAGAAGTTCCTGTCCCGTATTTAGTGGAAAATGAACGCATTTTGTCCTGTAATACGTTGAGAGTAAAAAATAGTCAGTAAAAAGCTAATGGAAAAAGAAGAGCAACAGCATGTTAAATACAAAACTTATGGTAAACTGTCCTGTGTTGCGACCAATGAGCTGACAACATATTTAACGAAACGGGATACCCTCATCCTATTGGTCGAGCCAAGTGTTGCTCATGGCGAAGATAGCGGGAGCACTCAAAGTCATACAACTCCTCACTGCTGCAAGAGCTCAGAGGAAATACAAGTGGAAAAAATAGACTATAGCCACATAATGTGGCATTGAGTTAAGGATTTTTTTTTCTGTTTTACAACTGTGGCCTATAGTCATTGCATTTAAGGCACAAATATGTTTACAAGTTTGCACAAGTTTGCTGTTGCACCAAAAACCTGCACTATTTATTGATTGTTTTATATTCATTTTTACAGTTTGAAGTTAAGCAGGACAGGCTTATGTTCAAGATAATTATTTTATTCAGCAAAGTTTGTTATTTTGTATTAAAGTGAATTGCTGGAGAATAATTTGTTTTCCATGTGTTCATGTCACTCACAAATATGCATCTAATTCAATGCAGATTTGAGTCAAATAGTTAAAAAAAATCATTTGGGGGGCTAAAAAAATAATCATCATGCCATGAGGGGTAAAGGCAATCAGGTCAGCTGGAATGCACATGAGGTGTCCCTTTTTTTTGCAGGGACTTGGCAACCCTAGCTATTATACCTAACATATATACTATGGCTGACAGGTGTAAACATAGATATCTGTCGAAATAAACAAATTTGAATGCCTCATGTTAGCTTGTGCTAACACCATTAGCAGAAGCCAACATGAATTTGAAATCAAAGTGGACAGAAATGAACAGCTTTTTAAAGTGACAGTGCAATTCTTACCAGTTGTTATGGCTTTAACCCTTTAAAGCCTGAGCCATGAAATAATTGACAGAATATTCTAATTTTCCGAAATTAGAATTGTCATTGAACTTTCTGACAAATGAAATAAAAATATACATTTTGTAAACGTTAAATTACATCTTTTATTTGGATCAGTTTTGATACATTACGCATTTCTATATAATCTTTTATATGTTTTCTCTAAACTACTACATGTGTCTGATTATGTAAGTCAGGGTTTCAAGAATCAAAACATCACAATGATATGCAGACGTTTCAAAAACTCAGGTATCAAATATGATACACTTTGCTTTAAAGGGTTAAATGAGACCCATATAAGAGGAGGATCTTATAAGGATCAGTTATTTTTTAACCCAAGCACTAAAACATTATAATGTAAGATGATGAGCTTTTCTCAGATTATCCTGAACGTTATGACTCTCAGACCTAGCAAATGTATTTATGATCAAATCAACAATATTCAACAATTATAATTCTCACTATTATCAGTTTCCTTTCTGTTTTCATTCAGTCTTTTTCTCTAATTGTTTTTTCACCATAATGCTCTCTAAGGCTAAAGTTTAGAAGGTGAAAACTAACTACAGTCTGATGTCCTGTTGCACTTCTAATGTAGTTGTGATAAAATTATCTTTTATTACAAGATAATATAGATTTTATTGATAGAACTCCTCTCTCTATCATCTTAATTCACATTATACTCTAACTGAATTTTTCTAATTACGGTGCGTTCAAGCTGCCAAATCTAGCAGCTGCATCCATGTGGGAGGAAGTGGAAGATTTCCACAAAGCAATTACTCCTTTCAGTCACAATA
The DNA here is from genome assembly GCA_018398635.1 of Cyprinodon brontotheroides. Taxonomy (NCBI): domain Eukaryota; kingdom Metazoa; phylum Chordata; class Actinopteri; order Cyprinodontiformes; family Cyprinodontidae; genus Cyprinodon; species Cyprinodon brontotheroides. Next base: position 9,704,702 of record JAGKQL010000057.1, read on the forward strand.
GATTGTGTTGTTCTGTATGAAGCATTTAGATAAAATCTGAATTTAAAATGTTTTTTCTACTTTATTATTTTACCCAAATATTGATTAATATACTTAACAAGATTATTTCCCACTGGATGAAAATCAATGTTTTCATCAATAATGAGCTCACTTATTATTGACATTTAAAAAAAAATGAGGGTTTTATGGCAATCAGTGGCTTTTTTTCTGATTTAAAGCTTTTTTCCATACCTTGGTCACACCCTAGTATGTGTCTCTATGTGAAAAACAGACTGTAGCTCTTTGTTGGAGAGTCCACAGCTGGTCCTGTAACATCTTTATTGGCCCCAGTGGATACGGTGCTTACAGCCACTCCAACTCAATTATTGCATCTTAGCGAATGTCCCACAGAAACGATGATAAATATTCATGCAGATTAACCTAGAAGGAATTATAGAACATGTGTGTAATTTTTTTCGCTAGAAGTTTGTATCAATTCTTCCTGTACTATCATCCTTAACTCTGTAATCATGGTTTTATACTTTGAGGAATCACCAAACTGTTGCCATCCTCTCATACATTCCTCATTTTCTGCCTGATGTCTTTCATATTTTTACCAAATAAATTATAATTTCATAAAGGATTCCTCTAACCAGTCCCACCAGATTGGTTCAGCGTACCAGCTTGTTACGCTGAAACTTCATCTGAACGCACTTTTGCTTTGGATAAAAGTCTTTAATGATTTTTTTGTATTTAGACGAACCCAATGACTTTAGAATCCTTCAAAATAAGCTTTTCTTCTTGATTTTTTAAAGTCGTAGGGAAACGGCTGTTCCAACCGTTTCTCCCAAATTCTCCCAAGTGGTGCACGAGTTTACACGAGTGAATAAAGTGAATGTGATTGGTCATTTATCAAGGGGTTCGGGATTGTTGTGGCGGAAGGTTCGCAAGCAAGTTTGGTTGTGGCCGGTTTGTTGGATGCATCTTGCTAACCAGTTAGCAACTTAGTGCTAGTAGGTAGAACACGATGGGCATGTAGGAAAAAGTGCTTAACAACATTTGCAAACTGATTGGCTGATTTTTTTTTTTTTGTTGTTGAGTTTTTTTTACAGTTTCCTGCCTGGCGATGTGGCAGTAATAATAATTGTCCTGATGCCAAAAAGAGCCCAACAGATTTTACTTTCACAAGAGGAGCAGTACGGCTATCGCCATAGTGTTCCGCTTGACTTATGCATATAAATTCCTTTATTTTAATTTTGCAGGGAGTTTTACAGATTATATGGACACTGCAATGTAAGTAGAAAAGGAAAGGAAAAACAGGAAAATAGGAGAAAAGATGAAAGAAATAGATAAAAGGGAGACATTGATAAAACTGTCTGCTTCTTCACCTGCAAAAAGAAAAGCACAACCAACGGACATGGTACGAGAGATACATTATAGTAACACCTAGATACTATCGCTGAACTATAAGTAGTATTATTTAATCTGACATGTATACTCTGGTAGCTGAAGGGAAGAATATGGGCTTTCTGTATGGAAGTGAATCTCTGAGTACCTGGAACCAAGCACCTGTAGTTGTTTGCGAAAGTGCACTTCTGCATGTAAATTTTATCAAAAGGAAAAGTGCTCAAAAGTGGTTGTGAAGAGCCGAAGAGGTGCCCCCCCAGAGCACTGCCCAATCACAGAAGATGATGATCTCAGTGAGTCACTTACCTTCAACAGTCCAGTCCATCTCCCTGGAAAGGGGCGCAATCCAGCTGGTGGACTAAAAGCAGACGCGTCATGGGTCACAGAGTGTCCCTGGTGCAGCAGACCCGGAGGACTTGCAGGAAGTCCTGGACAGGGATTCAGAACAGGCAGGAACAGACAGAACAGGAAGGATCCAGGCTTCTAGGCATCCTAGAGCTCCGGTTCAGAGTCCAGAAGCGTGACCAGGCAGACACGCACAGGAGCAGACAGGATCGGGTGCAGAGGGGCAGGCTCCGTAGAAGAGGGTAGTCGGGACAGGACGTGGAATCAGAACTTGAGCAGGACCTTTAAACTGGTCTCCTTATTGGAGCCAGGCTTACTGGAATAAAAACTGATCCGCCCCGTGTAAAGAGCAAAAAACCCTGTGGACTCAGCAGGAGATTAGACAGACAGAAAACCCTATTTCCTCTGGCCGCCAGGATCCAGGACATGAACCTTGGAATCAACAGAACTGAACAGAAAACAACATCTAATGATCCGGCCATGATAGCTGGAACTGAGCCCAATATAAGGGAAACCGGATGAGATGAGATGATAAATAGGAGCTGGAAAGACTGAAGCAGGTGAAAGGCATGAGTAATTAAGGCCGGCTACCGCAGCAGATCATGACATTAACCAATGTCTGGTTCTTTAGGGTTTTATTCTTTGATTGCAACAATAATGGAACATATTTACTCCGTAGAACTGGACACCCAACAAATTCCAGTGTCTGTATTTTTGTGGAGGAAGCATTTCTAAGATGTGGTTTCTCTCTGGTTTTTATTTCTCATTGCTTCTTTCTTTCTTTCTTTCAGGGAAGGAGAAAAACAGTCAATGTGTTTAGTTGTCATGTTTTTTAAGCATCTTGTGCCTCTGCACAAAATCACACTACAAAGTTTGATAAAAACATTGGTGACACTGCAAAAACTTCAGGTCAGGACTATTTTGTTTGCATTTTTAACAGGTTATCTTATTTTTCTGCCCTGTTTCATGGAGATGTGCTTTGCACATGAAACAGCTTCTGGAAACTACAGCTGATCTATTGTAAAGCATTTATTAAGCCTGGTGTGGCTACATTCCAGTCTTCACGTATGGTCATGAGTTCTTCTCACACAGAAAAAAATAGCAATGTTAATTTGAAAAAAAGAAAAAATCTCTTTAGCAGGTAGGTAAGACAACTTATCAGTGGAATATGATTATTTACATTTAAAAATAAGAAAAAAGCTACTCCTTATTTTAAAGTAATGGAGCAAATCCTCACAGATTCTCAAATAAAAGCCTGATTCACCAACAACCTTCAATAATCAGTAGTAAAACTGAGGTTCTCCTTATTGGCATTAAATCGACTCTTTCCAAAACCGACAGCTTCCCACTTTTTATTGACAGCTCCTCCATCTCACCTTCTCCCAGGTTAAGAGTCTGGGTGTGATCCTCTATAGCACCCTATCCTTTTAATCCCATATCAATAACATTACCCGGTCTGCCTACTTTAGTTCAATTCAATTCATTTTATTTCTATAGTGCCAATTCACAACACGTCATCTGAAGGCACTTTACAGTTCACCAGATCATACGGTCAAATTCATTCAAAGTTTTCTATCTAAGGAAAATCAGAACCAGTTGATTGCATTGACTCATTGATTTGAAGGCAATTCGTCCCACCAAGCAGGTAGCGACAGTGGAGAAAAAAAACAACTTTGGGGTTCAAGGAAACAGAAACTGATGTAGTAAGACAATTTAGATTTAAAATAAGAAAACACAATTGCATTGTCTTATTTCAAGTGCATACTATCTAATTATATTTTTTTAAGAGTAAAAATACTCTTATTCATCTACTCAAACTAAGGGTAATTACACTTAATTTCAGAAATGTTGACTTAATTCTAGATCATTTTTGCAGTGTCTTAGTTAAATGGACATCTTACACAGTTTGGACCTTTTTCCACCTGAAACAATATTTTGAAATCTACCAAAAATGTAATTTTTTAATCATTTGATAACTTCCTTTCATTTAAGTTATGAGTTTAAACAAAGACGTGTGATTCCAGTTTGGTATAGGATCCACTGTCAGCTGCAAATACAGTTCTGATCAGTTCTGATATGGCTTTAGGAGGCCATATTTGGTCTTGATCTGTTTACACTTATTCACACTGACCCAATATAAACAGTGAGTAAAACGTTCTGTTTGAGCAACCTTAGTTTGACCCATATTTGAAAAAGGTGAAGAAACTGTATTAATTAGGTCATTTAGCAGAATAGTATTTGAATGAAGGGTTTTCTAGTGACATAGTGGTAGATGTATATAACTTAATAACTGATACATTACGGAATAAAGAGTGAAGGTCTCATCTGGATGTTTTAAGGCAGGTTCCTTGATTTCCAAAGACATCAATCTCTATCATGTCTCTCTTTGTGAGCGTCTCTCACTCAGACCCGTGCTCTCTCTCCCTGCCGCCATTTGTGCCGCCATCTGCTCTCGATTAATGTGAGTTACGAGCAGTAATTGAAGCATCTGTTCATCCGGTGAGCATCCTTTGCTCTGACACTTTCCTCGCTGTGTCTAGGTTTAGTTGGCTTGATGCTTTGCAGGCTGCATAAACAAGAAGAAGTCAGAAAGTGTTTCATTCTCTCTGCTCTCTGTTAAAGACTGAAATATCTGATTTAGCTAAAGTTGCCTTGGACTTCTAAGATACTTGGTAGATTTTAGTCATTTTTCTCTGCTCTAAGTTTTGCTTTCAGCTCAGAGTGATTCTGTTTCATTTTACTGGAAAACGTCTTTATGCTATAAAGATTAAAGACGTATTTCATGAAGTGAATTTTCGTTCATTATTGTTGGATACAAAGATCACAGTCTGTAAAATGTCACTTGAGATAAAACTTTGAAAGAGGCTGTAATCAGAAAAAGGTTTGGAGTGTCTTTTTGCTTTTTTCTCACATTTTGTCTTTTCATTTTCTTTCTAATACATTTTTGATATTTGTATTGTTCAAATTAATTTTTTTTTTCAAAATGTATTGAATTCTATTTGTTTTTACAGATTTTGTATTTTTTTTTTCTTAAAATTTTTTGTTTTCAGATTACGCTTTATAGTTTACTTTCTCCACCTTTCTCCCTAGTATAGACACCCAGCCTTGTCAAATTAATATTTTTGCTAATGTCTATGCAGACGGATAGAAATGCATCTTTGCTCCCTACTCTACACAAAAGCCTTCCCCTCAGAAGGGAAAAAAATGTGATTGTGGATTCTAATTCGAAAATAATGCAAATCGTAAAACTCAATCTAAAAAGTAAATGTAGGTATTTACGTAGATATTATAATTTTTATATCTATCTATCTATCTATCTATCTATCTATCTATCTACATCTGGTCTATCATATCTATCTATCTATCTATATATATATATATATAGTTAGCAGTTATATATATATATATATATATATATATATATATATATATATATATATATATATATATATATAGGTAGATAGATGGATATAGACAATATATATCATGTTATAGATATCTCAGCAATAAAATTTATATATATATATATATATATATATATATATATGTATTTTATATATGTATGTATTATGTATACATATATATGTATATGTTTGTATGTATAAAATATTAACTATGTGAAAATATTTAACATACAAAATACATTTCAAATAAAAAATATAAAAAGTTTTATATACATGTATATATAAGAAATATATACAGATATATACAGTATACAGATTTTTTTTATTAGTAAATATAAAATCTATATATATATCAATTTATTAATGACCTGGGTGGCTTAGAGTTTGCACAGGAATATGTTGTTAACTTTGTTAACAGGACAAAGCTGGAAACAACGATTTATGGGTCATTCATACTTTTACAATGCATTTCCACTGTGTTTATTTCATATTAATAGATTAGCTTAACATGTTCATTGAGTTCATATCATCCATTTTTATATATCTATGATTTAGACATATATAGATTTAATCTGCCACCTCCCTGTTTATAGGCTGTTGTGAATTTATTTGTTGAGGACTTATTATTTCATAACATTTGAATGATAAGTTACTGAGTTAAAAATATAAGTTAACGTTAATGTAGATAACACAGTTCGTGTTTTAACTGTGGTTAAATTTGGGACTGCATTTATTTGTAGTTGTATTTGAGTGGACTCTATTACCCAGGATGCTCTAGGAGCAGGAAAAAAAAGTGTGTTGTTGAGCCGAGCCGACGGGCGCACGTTGTATGTTACTTTTTTCCTTCACCGTTCTTCACTAAAGTTAAACCAAATTAAACTGACCGTCTCGCTTCGTCATTTTTAGTTGTAAGTCACAACATAGGCTGTCAAGCCTCACCTGTATCTGTTTTGGTGCTATTAGGCTCTTCTTCTCCTTACCTTAATGGTACCTATAAAGAAAATGACTTTGGGTAGAGTAATATCCGTTGGACTTTGTTTAATGTTTTATGATTAAGTTTCCTGCATTTAGTTGTTTTTGGTCTCTTATTAAGAGCCTCCTGTTTTATATTTGTCTAGTCTGATCCTTTCTGTTCCTCTTTCTCTGTACTTCCTGTTTTCCTCCTCTTCCTGAGATTCCCCGTCTCCTACTGGTTTGGAGTCTTTCCTCACTATTAGTTTTGTTGTGGTTTTTTTAAAAACTGGTTTGTTTATGTCACTTTCTATGCTTTTCCATCACTGTGATGTGATACCTAGTTGTGCCAAAAACATGACATTAGAAGAGCATCACTGATTGGGTGGAAGGCAATGCCACATTATAATAATTATCATTTTAAGCCATTAATCAACTTAGTAGCTTTATTCATCATATGCACACTACAGGCAGCTAGCGTTAAGTAGTGTTCGCTTATACTAGAGCTTGTAACCTCAGTCTGACTATCATTGACTTCCCTTTCTCTTTTGTACTTACAGTGGGATGCTTGATCTTAGAATAGAATAGAATAGAAAATCCCTTTATTGTCCCACAATGGGGAAATTCTGGTGTTTACAGCAGCAAAAAGATTATAGAAAAAATTGTCACACAAATATGGACCTTGGAAAACTGTATAAGAATAACATTATAGTGAAGAGTTCAAAGATAAATAATAACATACTGTACTGTAAAGTGTTTTAACAATATTAAACTATGCACCAGGAGAATAATTAACCAATATCCAGCTACGGATATTTTTACAGTAATGGATATTTGAAAATAGCAGCAACATCAGAGGTGGGCAAAATGAGAGCAGCATGTTATTTAACTGACTAAGATAGAAACTGTGCAAAATCAGCATGAATGTAACAACTTATTGAGGTTGTTGGGAACAGTGATGGTTATAGAGCCTTCCAGCTGCTGGGAGGAAGGATCTGTGATGATGCTGCCTAGTGCATTTAGGGTGCAGCAGTCTGTCACTGGAGGAGCTCTCCAGTTCTGCAGCTTCATGCATGGGGTGGGAAACATTATCCAACAGTCTTGTCGTCTGCATCCCTCTCTGCCTCTCTTCTTTCACTCAAAGTCTAACAAAAGCCATGGACTGAACATCAGGCTATGACTGTTGTTGTGTTTGCGTCCCTACAAACCACATCACGCTAATTTTTTTGGACCTTGGGGCCACGCTTTTACGGATACATTGAGGTGATATTCATAAAGGAAAACAATAAAAATGTTTAGATTAGAGCTGATTTTAAGACCAGATACTGATCTAACAGTGGCGATAGAGGAGAAAGATAAATGGAAGCGCAGAAAAAAAAAAAAAAAAACATTAGGAAATGATTATTTATACAACGAAATCCAAAGTTAACATTAGCTAACTAGTGGGATACATTTCCTCTGAAGTAGCTAAACGCTGCACTGTGCTCATTTTCTGCGTACTATCTGTGTTTGTAAGGTTAATACTGAGCAACTAGTGAAGAGTTTTTAATGTTTTCATCTGAAAGCAGCTCCCTGCTGTGACTGAAAGAAACTCCATGAGACTGAAACTTAGCAGAACAGTTGTAAAGCTCCCTAAACCTCAGAGGAGCAGTTGACTGAAGCACGTCTTCATTTTCACAGTGGGCAGCCTCATTCACATTGTCATCTGATCGATTATTAACCAGAGCTGCAAAGAGCTCCCTGGATTGCTTTTGTGTGCATAGAGAGAAATGAATACACACACAAACACACATGCAGTGCTGCCATTAATATTAACAGGCTCCTGTACTGTACACAGCAGCTAAATTAGCCCTGTCTCTTCATTGATCTCTTCACTGTAACGGACAAAGAGCTGTCAGCTGATGTTGAAGGACCTGTCTAAGAGGCCGACGGGGAATCGGTGTGAGATACCTGCAGCCCAGACTAATCTCTGATATCTGACAAGCATTTTCAGGGATGCTCCAGAGCACTGCTGAGAGATGCACCATAAAATAAAAAATAAGAAGAGGAAGAGGGGGTTTCGGACACTTAAAGAGGCGGCGGTGGTGATGTACTCTCTACTGCGTGTGTGCGTTCCACAAGCATTACAGTCAGACTTAGCAAATAGACAGGATGTGCGTGCAGGAGGCTGGAGGTGGTGATGGAGGCAGACTCTTCCTGCTGTCAGTCTCTGTCTGGCTTTGGCATGTTTACACCCCCCATAGGGGTAAAAAGCTCAGACAGAAACACACACACACACCTGCACAGCTATTGGCTTGCACAAACACACGTATCCCCCACCTTACACGTTGTGCCTTCACATCCACCCTCGCACAGCCGTGTGGAGATAATTGCAAACGTTCTGTGATTATAATATTCCTCTTTGGATATAATCATCCTTGTTCAGTGGAAATCACCCTCCAAGAAGATCAAGAATAGACTATATGTGAAATTCACAGCAGACAAATCAGTGTGAGGGAGACAGATTTGAGGGGAAGTGATAAGTGGAGTAAGGGAGACAGGTGGAATGCCCATATGTCCCCACAGCTACCAACTCGGCTCCCTATCCCAGTCCAGCCCTGCTGCTTTCCTCTCCAGCTTGGATGAGGGTCAGAGGGCAGCCTGCCGTCTCTCTCTTCTCAGCATGGACTCTTGACATTGATGCCGGGGGCTCAGACAAAGTGAGATTCTGTATCTCTAATGCTGCATTGAAATTAAATCCTTGCTGTAAAAGATGGTTTGTTTTTTCTTTTAAAATGATTATAAAACATTTTATCATATAAATCTTGGATACCATCACATGGTCTCTTATGTTGCCACATATTTACCGTTATTTTAAAGGATATTACATATGGATATAATTGCGAAGCAACCCTCTCCAGCACATCAATGAAATTTGGGTGTTCTTTACTTTCAGTTCCAATTTGCTGTGTGTTTGTCAGTCTTTGTCAGGGGAATGAGATGCCTAGAAGATGTCCATCTATAAACTTGGGTTAGACTAGCCCCTCAAATACTTGGGATTAAACCTAGACTAGTCCCTCAAAGGCTTGGGATTAGACCTAGACTAGCACCTCAAGGACTTGGGATTAAACCTAGACTAGCACCTCAAGGACTTGAGATTAAACCTATACTAGCTCCTCAAAGTCTTGAGATTAAACCTAGACGAGCTCCTCAAGGGCTTGAGATTAAACCTAGACTAGCTCCTCAAGGGCTTGAGATTAAACCTAGACTAGCTCCTCAAAGTCTTGAGATTAAACCTAGACGAGCTCCTCAAGGGCTTGAGATTAAACCTAGACTAGCTCCTCAAGGGCTTGAGATTAAACCTATACTAGCACCTCAAGGGCTTGAGATTAAACCTAGACTAGCTCCTCAAGGGCTTGAGATTAAACCTAGGCTAGCTCCTCAAAGGCTTGAGATTAAATCTATACTAGCTCCTCAAGGGCTTAAGATTAAACCTAGACTAGCTCCTCAAGGGCTTGAGATTAAACCTAGATTAACTCCTCAAAGGCTTGAGATTAAACCTAGACTAGCCCCTCAAGGACTTGAGATTAAATCTAGTCTAGCTCCTCAAGGGCTTGAGATTAAACCTAGACTAGCTCCTCAAAGGCTTGAGATTAAACCTAGACTAGCTCCTCAAGGGCTTGAGATTAAACCTAGACTAGCTCCTCAAGGGCTTGAGATTAAACCTATACTAGCTCCTCAAGGGCTTGAGACTAAACCTAGGCTAGCTCCTCAAAAGCTTGAGATTAAACCTAGACTAGCTCCTCGAGAGCTTGAGATTGAACCTAGACTAGCTCCTCAAGGACTTGAGATTAAACCGAGACTAGCTCCTCAAGGCCTTGAGATTGAACCTAGACTAGCTCTTCAAGGGCTTGAGATTAAACCTAGACTAGCTCCTCAAGGGCTTGAGATTAAACCTATACTAGCTCCTCATGGGTTTGAGATTAAACCTATGCTAGCTCCTCAAGGACTTAAGATTAAACCTAGACTAGCTCCTCAAGGCCTTGAGATTAAACCTAGACTAGCTCCTCAAGGCCTTGAGATTGAACCTAGACTAGCTCCTCAAGGACTTAAGATTAAACCTAGACTAGCTCCTCAAGGCCTTGAGATTAAACCTAGACTAGCTCCTCAAGGACTCAAGATTAAACCTAGACTAGCTCCTCAAGGGCTTGAGATTAAACCTAGACTAGCTCCTCAAGAGCTTGAGATTAAACCTAGACTAGCTATATATATGTATGTATATATATATATATATATATATATATATATATATATATATATATATATATATATATATATATATATATATATATATATATACGTATGTATGTGTGTTAATCTATTTTAAGATTTAACTTAAAATACAGAAGGCATCTCTGGCCCCTAAATGTATAAAAAACCTGAAAAAAAAAGTTCTCAATAATTTATCCTAATTTGTAATGCTTTCAGGCCTCAGCTGTAATTCCTGACTCTTTATCCCACTTTGTGTTAATCAGAAGTGAAATGACGGCATGACCTGTTCACATTCAGCATCAACACTAACACACAGAGAACCAAAGGCTTCACCCTTTAGGTCAAACCTGACCCCCGACTCCATTTGTTTCAATATAACTGTCTGAAGACGTGGCAGGCAGGGAAAGGAGCAAACATGTAATCTAATTCCTCTCTTCTTTGTCTTCATTCACTCAGCGACATGACAGATAAAGTTAAATGAGAGCAGGGAGGGCAGGGAGACAAATGACAGGGAATGAATGCAAAGACAGAGGCAAAACAATGAAGTTACAGTGAGGTCAGCACAGGGGAGCGTGTTGGAGGAGTGTGCCAGCTTTATCCTCCTCATGAATTCGATGTCATGATTCATTGTCTCTAATCTAGCTGAGAAATGTGTGAGTTCTGCTAATGAAGTGCTGACCCCCTGCGTGTGTGCAACGCTGCATTGACTGTTTAATCAGTAGAGTTTAGGCAGAGATCGCTGAATACCTCTGCTGTGGTACCAACTAATACTTTCATAGGGATGCTGCTAGCTTTATGTAACTGTTTTATCATCAGATTGCAAACAAAAATTATGCTTTCATGCTGAACATAAGCAGGCTGAATTGTATTTTAGTAACAAGAACAGCTGTTGAAATTAATGATCAATTAATTCATGTTGTCCAGAGTTGCTTGGTGTACAGGAAATAAAGTTAGGACACAGCTTGCTTTATGCAACTGTTTAATGGTCAGATCAGTAGTTAAGGGGATCATGATTAGTGGTTATGACCTAAATTGAGAAATATTTATTTTTGATGCAAATACAATACAGTCAAAATACTGTTAGATGTTTAGTTTTAATTCATTTAAATAACATGTTGTCACACAGACTTTGCCCAGTAGTTAATGCTTCTAGTTAGATGACATACCGTATGCTAGGTCCTGTAGCGCTACCTCTGTCTAGTCAAAACAGCAATGAGTAACTCATCCATCCATCCATCCCTCCATCCATCCATCCATCCATCCATCCCTGCATTCATCCATCCATCCATTCATCCATCCATCCCTGCATTCACCCATCCATCCATTCATCCTTCCATCCATCCGTCCCATCCACTCATCCATCCATCTATCCATCCATCCACCCATTCATCCATCCATCCATTCATCCTTCCATCCATCCATCCACCTTCATCCATCCATCCATCCATCCATCCATCCATCCACTCCATTCAATATCCATCCACCCATTCATCCATCCATCCATCCATCCATCCACTCATCCATCCATCTATCCATCCATATCTATCCATCCATCCACCCATCCATCCATCCATCCATCCACCCATCATCCATCCATCCATCCATCCATCCATCCATCCATCCAGCCATCCATCCATCCATCCATCCATCCACCCATTCATCCATCCATCCACCCATTCATCCATCCATCCATTCATCCATCCATCCATCCATCCATCCATCCATCCACCCATCCATCATCCATCCCATTCATCATCCATCCATCCATCCATCCACCCATCCATCCAGCACTCCACCCATCCATCTATCCAATCCTCATCCATCCATTCATCCATCCATCCATTCATCCATCCATCCATCCATCCCTGCATCCACCCATCCACCATTCATCCTTCCATCCATCCACTCATCATCCATCCATCTATCCATCCATCCGCACCCATCCATCCATCATCCATCCATCCATCCATCCATCCATCCATCCATCCACTCATCCATCCATCCATCCATCCATCCATCCACTCATTCATCCGTCCACCCATCCATCCATCCATCCATCCACTCATCCATCCATCTATCCATCCATCTATCCATCCATCCACCCATTCATCCATCCATCCAACCCATTCATCCATCCATCCATCCATCCATCCACCTCATCCATCCATCCATCCACTCATCCATCCATCCATCCATCCATCCATCCATCCATCCACTCATCCATCCATCCATCCATCCATCCATCCATCCACTCATCCATCCATCCATCCATCCATCCATCCACTCATCCATCCATCCATCCAATCCATCCATCCATCCATCCATCCATCCATCCATCCATCCATCCATCCATCTATGCATCCATACATATCTACCCATTCATCCATCCATCCACCCATTCATCCATCCATCCAGCCATCCATCCATCCATCTATGCATCCATCCACCCATTCATCCATCCATCCATCCATCCATCTATGCATCCATCCACCCATTCATCCATCCATCCACCCATTCATCCATCCATCCACCCATCTCATCCATCCATCCATTCATCCATCCTTCATCCATCCATCCATCCACTCATCCATCCATCCATCCACCCATATCCATCCATCCATCCATCCATCCACTCATCCATCCATCCATCCACTCATCCATCCATCCATCCATTCTTTTCACTGTTTTTTTATATAATTGTTTTTCAAAAACAAAAAAGCAATGATGGTTCAACAACCATGAGTTTGGATAATTAGCTTTTTTAATAAAAATACCACTCTTTTAGCTTTATTTTATTAAACGTTTTACTCAATAATGCAAATTGTAAGCTTAGAGTAATAATAAGTGTAGCTTTTTTAATAGTTTCTCTAATGATAATAAAGACATTTTTCTGTTTTATTTGTTTTTTCGCTCTGCAGGCTTACTTTCGTCAAGGGGTTGCCCTCCAGTACCTGGGTCGTCATGCCGACGCCCTGGCAGCGTTCGCCTCAGGTCTCGCCCAGGACCCAAAAAGTCTCCAGCTGCTCGTCGGAATGGTGGAGGCTGCAATGAAATCCCCACTCAGAGGTAATCTCTTCAGATTGGTAACCCTCTAACCAGCGTTCCCTGTTAATGTATCCCAGCTCCACTGAAGCAGTATAGCAAAATAATGAATACATAAAATACATCAACGAAAGTTATTCAATATAACCAGATTAAAGATGGTGGGAAAAGTTGCCACTTACTTTTGTTGTTTTATTCAGAAGCGTTCCTGTTGAAGAGAGATGTAAAAACGTGTAAAAAAAAGATGTCTCTAATGATTCAAACCACACAAAGAGACAGCAGAACTCCTCAGCTTTGAAGCAGCTAGATGAGAGAAAAAAGAGGCATGGAGGAGAAGGAAATAAAGAAGCAATCGAACCAAAGTTGTTGGATGTAACAGAAGAGACTGGCACACAAAATAGAACTCAGCCTATTCCCAATTATTCCCAGAGAAATCTGAATTTCTGTGTGTATTTTACTTATCCAGCGTCTCTAGGGCTTAAGAAATTGTAGTCCCCTTTTTTTTTTTTTTCCAGAATCTGCATGCTGTGGCGAGGAAATGAATGAGATGATACAGAAAAAAAAGTACATTTGGATGGAAATGGACATCTTTTCTTGCCTCCTGTGTGTAAATGTTTGTCATTATTGTTGGAACAAGGATAACCGTGGAAAGATCTGGAGAATATTGCAAACCTCCCAAAAATTAGATGGTATTTTATTTTTGTTTTAAAGGTCATTTTTTTACTTTATATGTCCTTTTTAAAAAAAAGACCAAAAAATTTTGATCAGGAAAAAATAAGGTTGAATACATCAAACATCCATCCCAATTTTGATAAGAAGCCTTGAGATCAAGGAAAGTCATATCTCCATGTCAAATCATTCTGGCTTAAACACAAAACATGCAAAAAAATGTATGTGACGGAGGAGACTCATCCACCCAACCTCCGACCACAAAACTCTCCCTCCTCCTTGCATGTTTCCTCTGTCCATAGCGTTCCTTGACAGTAAATTTTTTCTAAGTCACCAATTTAGTGCTACTTGGTCCCAATGAATTTCTATTGGGAACCCATTTAGCACGCTAGTTGCTAACCGGTTAGCAGGATGGTTCCAACAAATCGGCCACAACCAAACTTGCTTGCGAACCTTCCGCCACAACAATGTAAAGTCCGACACCACTCAGGAGAATTCAGAAATGCAACGGTTGGAACAGTCGCTTCAATATTAACTTTAAAAGAGAAAAAATCATCATTATCATCATCTGACAACTGCTCCAATTTGCTTTTAAAACACAAATTTACGGCGGTTGACTTAAAATATGGTGTCAGGGGTCCTAGGTCTATAGTAGTGGGGTGATTAAATTTAAAACACTATAACCTCAATTTTCATCTTTTTAAAATGTAAAAAGTTCAGGGGCAGCCAAGCTTAAATGTCATCTAAACAGTCAAATAAAGACTTCACTGAAAAAACATCTCCCTGCTTTAGGGGCAAATAGGTCTGGCAGTCATCTGTATAAACGTGGAAATAAATCCCATGTATTTTCACTATGGAACCGAGTGGCAGCAAATACAGAGAAAAGAGCAGGGGCCCTAGAATGAAGCCTTGTGGGACTCCGTAGGATAGAGAACAACTAGATTATTCGGAGTTGCCAATTTTGACACATAAAGATTGTTTGGTCCGATATGATCTGAACCAGTTGAAAGCAGTGGGCTGGATCCCTACTTATTCATTTAGACTTATTAGAATATGATGGTCAACCGTCTAAAGCAGCCGTTAGATCAAGCAGAACTAAAATCGTATAGCTACCAGAGTCACAGGCCAAGAGAATATAGGAAGAGTGGAAAACAGCGGAGTGGCGGCCTAGTGGTTAGGGCATTGCGCTTGGGATCCAGAGGTTCTGAGTTCAAGCCCCAATCCCACAGACTGCCACTCTCGGCCCCTTGGCAAAATACCCATACTGCCCCCTGGGCGCCGTAAAATGGCAGCCCAGTGCAACCCATTGAGCTGATGGCTGCTTCTTCCGGATCAAACCAAGAGCCTTGGCAGACAGGGTTGCTGCACTAGCTGTGATCAGTTACTTCACCTAGTGTGATTAGATGTCTATTAGTAGCTAAATGATGTTTTGTAATCATAACTATTTAACAAGAAAAACTCCTCATAAGCTTCCTGCAGCCTGGAACAAAGCTATGCCCAAATGTTTTGTCACGTGACTAAATGAGCTCATTTGATTGGCTAGACGCTGCTCCACTGCATCGAGTGCTGATTTGCTTTGGCTTCAGTTAACCAAAAGGTCAACAAATTTGCAGTTACAATTTTTGCAGTTGAATTTTTTGCAGGCAAATTTTTTGCTGCTGAATTTTTAGCAGCTGGATTTTTTTGCAGCTGAATACTTTGCAGGCAATTTTTTACCAGATATAAATTCAGTGTAAGGGATACAATGTGTAAAAAAAGTCATTTTTAAAAATTCAGCGTTAAAAAAATTCAGGGTTTAAAATTTGTTGTACAAATGGCAGATTTCTATTGAGACTGTTTTTCTTCCATATAAACCTAATGAGCATTGAAGATCATTCTTCATGTATTCTTTTACCAAACATAATGGACAGGGAGTTCTGCTCTTTATGCTCGGTTAAACATTTTCAAAAAGACAAAAAAAAAATGCAGCTCTTCTAATGTTAAACCCTTGCCATGAAAAGCAGAAACATAAAGAGACTTTAGATGTCAATGGGAGTACGATGCAGCCTCTAGCAGCAGCTATGACAAATGGCATGAAACAGAATCCTACAGTAGAAGGGGCTACTGCTGATGTTATACATGATGGTGGGGTTGTTGTGCCACCCAGTAGCAGCCATCCTCAGAACTTCATCCGCTGTAATCTTCAAAGATACTGATCCTCCATGTGTTGCTGGATTGCAACGCTTGATGAGCCGCGGGCAGAGTAACAGGTGGGACCACAGTGAAGGCCGAAGGACTGTGAGGGGGTGGAGGGGGGGCTGCAGACCAACAACCGTGAGGTGGAGGGTTTTTCTCAGGCTTCCACGTGACTTTTTTTAAGGGTTTTTAAAAAAAGATTAAGTATGTCTAATGCTACGTTCACACCGCAGGCAGCAGAAGCAGCAGAAGCAGCTAGTTCAGGGTTCCATAAAACGTTTTAAAAGGCATTAAATTCCTTAAATTAAAGGCCTTAATTGGTATTTATTGTATTAAATCAGTCTTTCATAGGTCTTAAAATTGTCACCATGTCATAAATAGAATTTTATTTTGTGTAATTCATATAAAAAATTAAAGTAATTCACGATAATTTTTTTACCATGTTTACCAAACAGCTTAACTGGAAACATTTTTAATTCCATCCTAACAGCAGAACCAATAAAAACCATGTTGCAAACAGACCTTGGGGTGATGCGCCAATAACTTTTTATCTGGACAACATGGGGAAGTGTAAATTTAATGAAAATTGGCTATCCAGCCAAGAGTTTTCTGCACGGCTTAAATCAGTACCAGGTAACATATATGAGGAATGGCGGATTTTGAGCAAGAAATCATTCAAGCTCGGCACAATATGAATCAAAGCTGTGGAGTCAGTCATGTGAAGAGTGAAAAACAAAGCGGCAGTTTTAGAGAAGCAGCAGCTATTTCTTAGTTCTGTTCCACCCCTTTGTCTCTGCAAGGCCTCTACAGCATCTAAAGTGTACTTAAGTACAAATACTTCATACTGTACTCAAGTAGATTTTTCTCTATATTTTTCTTTAGTTTACTACTTATTTTTATGGTGACTTTTTACTTCTACTCCTTGGCATTTTTACACAAATATCTGTACTTTCTACTTCTTACATTTTAAAAAATTGTCTCGTTACTTTTAGTTTTGAATCATTTCAATGGAGTTACCGCTATTTTTCACCTCATCAATACCAAATTCAATCTAATTGGATGGGAATCTCACGTTGCATTTGTTGCACCACTACTGGTTAAAGATGAATCGACAGATTCGGCGGTATTCATTGGCGCAAATCATTGCAGCTTGGTGGCGGTGCGGCGTTAGCATAGTAGTATGGATCTTATTTAGATGATTGAAAATGAACACACCCGGAGATCTAGTCCTATTGGCAGACATCCATTTAAAAATGTAGGCAACGGCATGAAAAAGTGGTTTCTACTTTTACTTTTATACTTTAAGTAAATTTACAAGCCTGTACTTTGTTACTTTTTACTTGAGTAAAGAAGTTTAATCAGCACTTCCACTTTTTACCAGAGTATTTTTTAACACAAGTATATGTACTTTTACTCAAGTTCGGAAAGTGAGGTACTTTTGCCATCTCTGTCTACTATAGCCATCGTCAAGAAAAGCACCAGTAGCACCAAATCTCCGGATAATGTTTGGTGATTCGCCTGCAATGAAAGCAGAGCTATTATGGACTTTGAGTAGGGATCAAAACAAAGTTTGTGAATTCCATTCATTAGTTGTTAAAATATATCTGTTATTAGCGTGTTTTTTTACAACAGAGTATTAGGGCCATGCTACAGTTTTTTGCTTCTTTTTTTTTTTTAAGTCTAGTCAAGTCTAGTCTTTTATTGTCATTTTCTACATATATGTACAAGACATACAAGGGAAATGAAATTATGTTTACTCTCTGCAATATACAAATATACAAGAAATAAACAAGACTGACATTTAAAAACTGACCATAAAGTCTATGGACATGACAGGTAAATAGTGGTAAGATAAATATAAAATATGAGTATAAACATTACAATAAAAGCAAATAAAAACAGCAGCACATTAGTTTGTTCAACAGGCTGAGGTGCGTAGTGCAGGTAAGGTGCAGTCCTTGGTACAGATGTATTATGTGTGTGTGTGTGTGAGAGGTGTGTGGGTGTGTGTGAGAGAGAGAGAGAGAGAGAGAGAGACAGAGAGAGAGAGAGGGGCAGTCTTAGCTTCCTGTCTGCCTGGTGGCTGGAGCAGACTGTGTGGGGAGGGGGTGGAGGGAGTTCAGCATTCTGATGGCCTGGTGGATGAAGGTGTTCGCCAAAAGTAGTAATATTATGAGAATGAAGTCATCAGACAACAACCCGTTTCACAAAGAAAGCTTCGAGCTCCAACCAGCTCCACCGAAAAGCAACCTGAGTCCACTTTGACATACCGCCCAATTTGATGCTTGTCAGAGTTAGATGAGGATAGGAGCAGCTATAGGTTGTTTACAGAGGATTTAACTGAAACAAAGTTGTAAAATGTAAAAATTTTATAGCACAGTAAATGTTACTGAGTAACAATAAGTGGTCTGTAGTTATGTGGTTAATTTTTCTCACAATATCCATTATTTTCTATATTCTGGTGATTTTCAGAGAACTGAAGTAAAGCAGAAAGGGCCCTACTAAAATACTTGCAACTTAAAATATACTTTAAACTACGAATTTTACAACTTTGTTTATTAATAATTCTATGCAGTTCAAGCAACATAGCAACTATTACTGGCACTGATACAGGAACCACTAAAATCTAATCCTGTGCAAACTACACTGTGTATGAATATTTGGTAATACGCTAAGGATTCAAAAACTTAAGTTATTATCTGATTATTATAATTTTTTTTTTACAATTGACAAAAACAGCTCAACAATTCAGACCTTCTAAAAAGCTGTAGATTCTATAAAAAACTCTCCATGACACAAGACAGCCTTTCTGTTGATGTTTGCTTTTGGTAGATGTGATGGAAATTAAGTTTTTAAACGTATTCAATGGACCAAAATAGGAATAAATGAATAAAATAAGTAATAATAAAATGAGAACATCCCTCTGGTTCCTCCTCTATCTATCCTGGAAAACTCAGTTGTTCTACACATCCTCTACGTATGTGGTAGCTCTTTTCTTGGGTGGTTGATCTTTTAAAAAATAAAATAGTTTTGTCAAATTTTAACCTATTAAATGTGCTTTTTAAAATTTTTAAATTCATATACTGTACAAAGCTTGTTTTTTGCCAGCAACAGTGAAGAATGTTTTACTCTAAAGAAGTCAACCTTACTTTTTATACATTTGTTTTTAATTTTACCTCTGAAATTGGATAATTTATTTACTTAATTTCTACCAGGCTCGCTCTGCGTTTATACTGTCATAAGGACAATCAAGGTTGGAAGATCTGATTTTGGTGTTTCTTCGTGTCACAATTTATCATTCCTGCACCACATGACTCTGATTTTTTACATCATGATGTCTTCAGATAATAATCATCACTGGCAGAAGGAATCTCTACAGCAAAATGGAGATAAAACCTGCAGATAAACGACCCTGACTGGAAGATTAGCCTCTTTACATTTTTCTTGCATGATTCAACAGGAAAAAAGACAATTGTGCATTAAAATAGGATTAAACAACGAGAAACTCTGTATTACGTAGTTTAACTCACAGTCTAGACCAGAGGTAACCAATTAAAAATTAGTGGGATCCGAATAAAGAAAATCATCAACCAGTAAAGGTCCGGAGACATTTTTAATTATAGTCTGTTACTTTAAACAAAATTTAACACTGAAACAAAATGAGGTTTTAATGCATCCATGTTATACATTGACTTAAAAAAAGGAAAATATAAAGAAAAAATAGACAATTTTTTCCTTTTAAAATCTAAAGTGTTTCTTGAAGTAGAGAACAGTTTTTTCTTTTTTCTGTCTTGATGTTGGCAGTGGGCTTTATGCTGCCCTGCAAGGTACTTTTAAACCTGGGTTTGAATGGAGACTAAGCCATTCTAAAGCACATATCAAGGAGCTCATTTTGAGCCTGGATCCAGATTTTATTTTTGATTCTGTTGTTCATGGTGGAGAATCCTGCTTCACAGCAGCAGGTTGAGCCAAACTTCCTCTAAATGTTCAGGGTCATCTTTGAGCACCATTTCACTTTTCTTTCACCAGTTCACCGCAGTTCTTCCAGCAGTCCACACTTTCTCTGCTCTCTTTTTTCTCATCATCTTCTCCTTCTTTCCCATCGCCTGGCTTGCCACAGGTTTGCCTGCTGTGTCTAAAAGTAGCAGCAGCAGCAACCCAGACTGACAGCAGCTCATTGGATCATTTGGATCACGTGTAGCCTGGTGCCGGACGCTCTGCAGAGGGCTTTACCGTATTAACAGGTAAAGCCCTACAAGTGAAGTTAGACACTGCTGTCGGACAACATGCAGTAATTTATAAATGTTTTAAATCAGCTAGGGTCCAGATTAACCAACAGGTGGGACTAGATCGGCACTGCGGTCCGCTAATCCTTGACCTCTGACCTAGAACATCACAATAGTTCTTGAAACATTAATACACCATTTAAGCCACTTATACCATATTACCACACAGAAAATATTTGAGAACAACTGTGTATTTTCATTACAAAACTCACCAAATTTGCTTCAATAAAGGAAAAAGTTTATGTGGACCAGGTCTGATGATAATCGTATCAGATTTTGTTCTACCTGTATTTCCTCTTCCTCGACCTACTTCTGGTCGACTCTGAACTGTAAAAAAAAAAAAAAAAAAGAGACAAATATGAGAATTCTAAGTCGGAATTGTCTCTCATTACATCTTTAATTAAGAAAGGTTGTGAAAATTTGCATTTAAAAATAATAATAATCTGCTTGTCTTTTCTATTATTATATTGATGTAGTTTGATATCGATAAGTTTCTAGCTCATGACTTTAGGCTCTTTATCAGATCTTGTTTCCCAGGAAGCTTATCTGATATGTAGATATTATTTTTGCTCCAATGTTATGTTGAAAATATTTTATTCAGATGAGTAGAATGTAATGAGTACATATGAGACGTCATATTTAGAAGACATGCTTCAGGGTTAAAGCTGATGTGATGTGCTGAGTTTCCTCAGGCATCATATAGGCACAGTGAGACACTGAACCCCAGAGAAATCTCTTCTGGAAATGTTTTAGCAAGTAAACAACATCCAAACATGCCTGACTGGTTCTATGCCTGATTGTTGTGATGTCAGAAACCGAATAAGTTATTTATTTTGTTTGTATGTTTGTGCCTGTCTCCTATAGACACGCTTGAGCCCACCTACCAGCAGCTGCAGAAGATGAAGCTGGACAAGAGCCCGTTCGTGGTTGTGTCCGTCATCGGCCAGGAGCTGCTGACACACGGTCACCACGGGGCCTCGGTCGTAGCGCTGGAGGCGGGGTTGAAGATCGGCACTTGCTCTTTAAAGCTTCGTGGATCGGTCTTCTCTGCTCTGAGCTCAGCGTATTGGAACCTTGGAGATGTGGAGAAAAGCATGGCTTATATGCAGCAGGACCTGGAAGTTACCAAGACTCTAGGTATGGAGGAACTAAAAGGATGAATGGTGTGGAAAAGAAAACCGCTGCAGTGACTAACGTATGGTTTGCTCCTGTCACAGGTGACCAGTCGGGCGAATGCCGTGCTCATGGGAACCTTGGCTCTGCGCTGTTCTCTAAAAGCAACTACAGAGAAGCGCTGGCTCACCACAGGAACCAGCTGGTACTGGCCATGAAGCTCAAGGACAGAGAAGTATGTCTGCATCCAGTTTAATATATTTAAAAAATTGGCATTTATATGGAGTTAATTTTGTTGCAGTATTTTTGCAAGCAAAGAACACATTTTATAAATTGAAATTTAAAAAAAGAGAATTGAAACACAGAAATAATTTTCTTAAGAACTTTCCAATAGAGCTACGCCTATTAATTCCTCTTATTAGATTATTTGATTCGTGTATAAGTAATTTTTTTGAGTAATCTAAAGAATACTAAATTTCTAAATAACCAAACATTTGTAATATAGAGAAAGAACTCTATTGCACATTTTAAATGAATTGCATATGTCATATCTATATAACTGTTTGTGTATAAAGAAAGAATTGGATGTGATTGTTAAAATTCTACTTTTTCTTTAAAAAACATTTATAGTTTGCAGGGTTTTGTCTCAATTACTGCTATAAGTAGTGATTTTGAGGCATTATTCTAGGTAAGAATTTTATTCAGTTTGAAGAAATTAGTTGACAGTTTTTGTTCATTGTTCAAGGATATAAAATGTATAAATATTTATTTCAAATTTTGGTCTCTGAAGTGATGGATCAACACAAAGAAGTGCCTAACTATTAAGTAAAGGAAAACAGGTTGTGGGGTATTTGAATAATTTTCCCGAGAACAATCTATAAAAAGTGCTAAACATATGGATAAAGGCCCTCTGTGTCATAACTGGTAAAAAAATCTTTTTTCAATTCAATTTACTGGAATTTATTTATGTAGCGCCAATTCCACAACACATGTCATCTCATTGACTCATTAGCTACGTTTACATGGACACAACTAATCGGGATTGAAGGCCTGATCAGATCAAAAATGTTTCATGTAAACATGTCAGACTGAAGATTCTAATCCGATTCGGTCCCGATCGGGATCTAAAATTTAATTCGAATAAGAGGTGGTTTTTTTGCGATCGCCATTCGATTGGCGTCCATGTAAACACCCATTAGGATCTTAAGAGTAAAATAATCTTCACCGCGCATGTGTGCGGCGTCAGCGTGGCGTTTTTCGCCGCTTGTCAACAACAGGGAAACCACCGTCGCTCTGCAGCTCGCTGTGAACAACATGGCGGGGAGGAGTCTAGGAAACGCCGACTTATACACACTCAAGTTCATTTAAAGCTGCAGAAGCAGAATTTATCCTCCTCCTCTTCCTCTTTTCTCTCTCCACAGCCCAGTCGCTCTCCCACGCCCGGTTCAATCGCTCATTCTCTACATTTTCTCTCGGACATTTCGCTGCCTGGCGCTTTTTTTCTCTCCTCTCTCCTTTTTCTTTCCATTCGCTCCAAGCGCATCGTTTGTCAGGCCTCCCAAAAACCAGACGCGAGACAGAACTGCCAAGTTTGGCAGGAAGTTCTGCGCATGCTTAAAAATTTAATCTGATCCAACGCTTGGTACATGTATACACACGTCATGATAGGATCATTTCATTTAGTGTCCATGTAAACGGAGATTTTGAATTTCCGATCAACCAAGGTTTGGATCGGATCGGGGAAATTTTGCATGTAAACGTAGCTATTGACTCAAAGGCGATCTCTCACGCCAAGCATGCTTGTAGCGACAGTGGAGAGGAAAACTCCCTTTTAACAGAAAGGAACCTCCAGCAGAACCAGGCTTAGTGTGAGCGGCCATCTGCTGAGACTGACTGGGGTTCAAGGAGACAGAAGCAGACAGAGAAAAAGAAGCACAGATAAAAAAGATAACTGTCAACCAGCTCCACAGGCGGCCCCGTCCAGGAAACAGACAGCCTGGCAGACGAGCTCAGAGCCAGCTCCCATGTCAGAGGATGAAGAGAGCACACACAGATAGTCAGAGAAACAGGACTACACTGAAAAACAGGCCAGCCCCAACATCTATAAATAATGGTATTGATAGCAGCAGCACAGCTGATATTTCTCTCCAGGATGGAGTCACAGCCAAAACAGGAAGAGAGACCAGATGAAGCTACTATGATGAGAAAAAGCAGAGCATAAAGTTAGAGATTGAACTAACAAATACTGCAGAATGGGAGAATAGAAAGAGAATGAAGCAGACTGATGAAAAGTGGTTCCTATGTCCTCCAGCAGTCTAAGCCTATAGCAGCATAACCATACAGATAGCAAAATATATCCTGAGCCCCTCTAACTATAAGTTTGATCAAAAAGGAAGGTTTTTACTTCAACGATGATTAATGATTGAAAAAACTAGAATATTTTATAAACTCATTCTGTTTAAGCATCTCCATTTTTTCTCTTTCCTTCCTGCAGTGTTTGTACCAAGATTAAAATTAACTTTAAATTACAGTTTCCTTTTACTTCATAATTATGCACTTGATTGTGTTGGACTATTTAAAAAGTCCTGACAAGTTTAAGGGGTGTAAATACTTTTGGAAGAGCCTGTTTAATGGTAGAACTTTTGGAAATGTAGGATATATTTGTTAGATTCATGTTGGTCTTTATTTTTTTCCTCCTCATCAGTAAAACAGAAGTTTTTCTAACCTTCATCCCCAACGGCTATTCTTTTATGATCCTGGATTAGGCTGATTTATAATTAATAATTTTAGTACTCTAGGCTCCCTGCTGCGTCTCTTGGTTCCTCTAAAGGAGAAAAACAATCAATTTTCTTCAGACGTCCATCTGATTTTCTCCTCTGTTTTTTCCATAGAGGAAAAGATTATAAGCATGAATTGTTTTCTTAGACCAGGAGATGTTGCCTTGCTTACAGAGCACAGTGGATGAAACCCTGAAAAACAAAAAAGCAGTAAAAAAAAAAGTATAATCCATGAAAAAATAATCTATATCTGTATTAAGAATGTTAGTTTGTGATTTCAAGAATAAGATCAGTTTTTATTATATTTTCCAAACAATAAGGAGAAAAAAAAGAGAGAATTTTACAGGGATCTCTGACCTTTTTGGCAAAACATTTTAAAGGTCCCATATAATGCAAAATTCACTTTATAAACAGTTTGTAACAATCATTTATGTGTCCTTAAGCCTGTGTAGGAGGTTCAAAATGAAAAAAAATCCTTTCATCTCTACCTCCCTTTTTCCATCTCTTAGCTACTGTGGGTTCAAAAGGCTCAGTTCAAAACACATTCTCCTTATGATGTCATTAGGGGAAATAAACTGTCCTAAGTAACCTGTAGCAGCTCATTAAGGCCTTCATCTAATGTACGATTCCACGCTCCTAGGATAGTTTTACAAACTCTGGCTGCTTGTTGCGGGTTGTAGGGGTGAGAAAAGGCCAGTACTGCTCGTCCAGAGGAAGCTTGAATAACAGACAAAACTTTTTTGGTGAAAGGTTAATGCTCATGATGAATCCCTGTAGTTTCATCTTACATTGTGAGCAGTAGCTGCGTACAACGATTGAAAAAATCGCACAGTGTATGCCCGGCTTTAACCAGAGGGTGTGGACTCAAAAACCTACAACACAGCAATAGAGTTGATTCATTCCTGCTATCATTTCAACCCCCACCACCATGCAGGGGACCAAAATATCTCACCTGGTCACCTGCCCCATATTGACTCCCCTTTCAGAGGCATAGACCAGTATCGGGTATTGCAGGCTGACAAAAGATCTCAAGGACTCCCCATTCCTAAGGGGCGGAGCTGTTCTTCAGGTTCAATTCGCATGTTTTCTAAGCCAAAACAACGCTTTCTTTGGGCTACTCTATAAAGCTTTAACCTCAACAGTAATTCTGACATTTTGAATTGAAAAAGGTTTCCTGGATGGGAAGCAAAACGTCTTCAACTTTGGAATCAAAGTTTTTTTTCTTTTATTTTTTTTAAATGACTCTGACCTGGATGACTAAGATCTTCACCACCAATCAGAGGGGAAATGGGACTGCTTGCTTAAAGATCCCTCCTCTTATTGGTTTTTCTAGGTGCTTGGGGATTGGCTACATTGTGCTAAAAGGGGTGTGGTTTTAGATCTAAGATTAGCATCATAATTTAGATATGAATTCAACATTTATGGTGATTATTTTTTCCCTAAATGTTAAAAAAGCATTTAGTGTAAGGAAACTATGCAATAGTAAGAGGACTGTGAGTGATTCTTTTTTTTTTTTACTTTCTACATTCAAAATAGTCTGTACAGATATCTAAAGTTAAGTGGGTTCAAAGCCTTATTATTTTACCCACTTTAGTTGTTTTATTTTTACAGAAACATCTAATTCCTCATTAAATTGATTAAATGTGTTTCCTCTGGCCTGGCTGTTTTATTTCAGCTATATTTCAGTTGAATTGCAGTTTAGGTTCAGGAGCTTCACTTCCGTTACCGAAGGGAAGCACTCGGCACACAGTGATCCGGGGATTTATCTCTTAAACACCTGCCAAGAAGAAGAATAAATGTTTAAGACAAGTTATTTAAATAAAAGCATTGAAACAGCAGCTCAGTGGATCAAAATGTTTTCCTCTTTTTTTATTTGTGTGTCACATTGCCGCATCCATCAACATTTTATATCAAATAGATGTGTCAGATTGGCACAGACTGAATCTGAGGATGCAGTGAGATGGAACATAGTTGTTTTTCTATGGTTTTTTGTTTTTTTTCAGTGCTGCATGGGGTGACAACTGTGTAGTTTACTGTCGTTTATTGCACTTCCCATCCTGAGGTGGCTCACACGTGGCCATCAACAGAAATCTATATCCTCCCACTGTGCGTTTGCTCTGCTGTTGTACTTGTGTTTATCTGTGCAGCAGGATAGGGTTTCCGGAAAGCGTGGATCCAAACAAAGACTTGGCCTGCAGATAGCTGATATTTAACCAGCAGTGGGTGACAGGAAAATGGGGAACAGCTCCATCAGAAGATTCAGTCTGGAGAATCCGCCGCAGTCAGAGTTAAGCCCAGTCACTTATTAGACTCAATTCAGTGTAGAACATTCAAGCAATCAATTGGCTTTATTGAGCAAATCTGAAACATAAAGATGTTTTTTTTCTGGTTTGCATAATCTCAAATCAATTGTGATAAATAAAATTCTTAGCCTTAGAGTATAGCATCATAAGAACATTGTGTGGGCAGCTCCATAAAGTAGGGAAAACATATTTAAATGTCAAACCATTCTGGCTTAAACATGTATGTAAATGTACTCTTTATCAGACAAAATTCCTTTTTAAAAAGAAATCCTGTATTAAAAATCTGTTGTTTTTTTCTTTTCGTTATCTTATGCAGGCCAGTTAATTATATGTCAGCTTGTACACCTAAATTCGCCAATCATATATCAACGGTCATCTGTCAATCAAATTTTTTTTTGGTCACAGCATCTTGATTCACATGTCGCAGCTAATATACGCAAGGGTCTAAGTAAGAAATAAAAATAATTTCCTTTCCCATTGAGTTGCGTCCCAGTGTTCACGAGGGGATGGACGTCTGTGTCTTCAGCAGGCGTAGAGCTAACAGAACTGGCAGCGCGTTGCGAGGCAAGGGCTCAAATGTATGGCTGTAAGCCTTCTACACCAAACCAAGCTTTTTGCAGCCCTGGCGTCCTCTTCCACAACAACTTCATCCCAGCTTTCCTCCTCTAAATTGCATGATTCCTCTATCCATAGCATTCCTTGACAGTGTGCCGTTTCTAAGTCACCAATTTAGTGCTACTTGGTCCCAATGGAATTTTCCATTGGGAACCTACTAGCACTAAGTTGCTAACTGGTTAGCAAGATGCTTCTGACGAATCGGCCACAATCAAACTTTCTTGCAAACCCTCCGCCATGACAATCCCACTCTATTGATAAAGAACCAATCACATTCAGTTCATTCGCTCATGTAAAGTTGTGTTCCACTCGGGAGAATTCAGAAATGCAAAGGTTGGAACCCCGTTTCCCTTTAAGCTGCTCTTATATGGTTCTGCAGTGCACTAGAGACTGACATTTTTTCGGGAATCCCACGGGTCATTCCCATGGGATTCCCGTGGGATGGGGAGTCAGTATTAGTAACGATCACGTGATTGGGGCGGTACAGGATTAAACATTAACGGGAGCAGGCGGAGGCGGGAACAAACTAATAGTAACAAAAAATAAATAAATAAAATAGAAAGAAAAAATATCCAGTACTGGTGCCGCCATTTTGTAGTTTTTTCCTTGAAGCCTACACTATAATGCGAGTCAAAAAAAATACATGACTCACAAACCAACAGTGCTTCCGCTCTGGCTTTTTCACCCGCGCTCAAAAAAAAAATTTTAGATTTAATGTATTGGCAGAAATCTTATTGAGGATCACAAGAATGGGAGTGGTGCAGGAGGCGGGAGTCATTCTGAATAGGGAGCGGGATGGGAGTGGGAAGTAATTTCACCAGGAGTGGGACAGGACAGGATTTAGATTTCTAATCTGGCCCGGGATCGGGACAGGACACAATTTTTTTCTGTGGGAGTGGGGCCGGGGACAGGAGTGAAAATCCACTCCCGTGTCAGTCTCTACAGTGTACCATAGACATCTTTAAAGCAAATCCCAAATTCGCTGCTGGGGCGTATAAAATACAGCTGCCATCTAGGGGCAGTTGTACAGATTGACAAACTATTAATATCAGGGCTTAGGGAATAACTTTCAAGTAATAATGTGAACATTATTTTTGTATTTGTTATTAGAATATTACTGCATTTATGTTTATCTGCCAAATGCCAGCTAATGTTAGCTGAAATGTTTGCTGCAGGTGTTCAACCAGCTGTAAAGGCCAATGGGCTCTATGCACAACTCCCCTAGTTCCTGAACTTAAGGCAGCTCTTTTGTTTTCTTTCTTTTTCAACTGAAATGATTAATCAAGGTGTGCCTGACCTCAATAACCATGACCTGACACACCTGAAATAAACAGTTAATTTAGCGATGAAAGACAGGAAACAAAAAAGCTTCCTCATGTTCAGGAGGTAGTGGAGTTGTGCATAAAGCCCAACCAGATGTGTCCTGCCTTTTTTATGATAACACTGAGACCCATTACCAGAGTCACATATCTTTACTAAACGATTGACGAACAACCAATGCAAAGTTTTAATTAGCAACTTAACAGGTAAAGATTTTGAGTGTGTTCTAATTCATGGGCTGCATCTTCCAAGGACGCGGTCTACCTTTAATGGGTCCTTCGAAGTCCTTAAAAATAAGAAGACTCAAAGAGTTTTGGCTGTGAATTCAAACAGGTCTACCCTTCCTCGGTTACCATGGCGGCGCTCAAAGGCAGCGGCAAAGAACAACTCTGGACAAATTGAATGACAATTTCATGGAAAATGCCGCTTAAGACGCTGCAAACCAGACATTAAAACCGCATTCATGATCGCCAATGCCTGCTGGAGCTACATCGACAAAATGTTTTAAATACAGACATTCTTGACTCTTTAAAAAGCTGCGGGGTGCTACGGACGGATGTAAACAAAACAACAGCAGAATCACTTACCAGGTAGGCAGGAGGGAGAGATGCACGAGATGGAGAAAGCGAGGCCGCTGAGGCGGGCTAACATGGAAGCTAAGGAGAAATCCCAACAGACCGCAGCTTCCATCAATCCTGCTCTCCAACGTCCGCTCGTTGGAAAACAAAATGGATAATCTCCGACTTAAACTTTCTTCAAAAAAGGAGATATGTAACCGCTGCGCCATCATTCTGAGCAATACCGGACAATACTATAAGCCTGGAGGGGCTAACGCTATACTGCCGAACAAAGCACTCTGCAGTAAGACTCGAGGTGGCCCCATTGGTGGCCCCCCTTCCGAGTTTACTATTTAGGTCAATTTGTTTTATGGTTTAAGTTTAGAATTGTGAGATTTGCAGAGAAAGAAGGTGTCAATGGGGTTTGAACTTCTCTGTACGTCCATTTCACCCACTGAACTGTCGTTATTCATCTATGACAAGGAAAACTCGGTTTTGCATTCTATGACACCTTTAAAGTATAGACAGCCATGCAATGAACATATACTCCTACAGTATTCTTCTAATTTACTGAATGACAGAATGGTTAATTATTTTATTTTATGTTAAGAAGAAGCTAACAGTTTGAAAAAGATGGGATCTGAATTGCCCACCACAAAAACCAAAAAATACAAAACTCTGGGTTGTATCTCGTATATATCTTTCTCCCTTTTATCTGGGCTGACAGATTTCATCACCTACTAGCAGAGGCGAACATGAAGCAAGTTCAGTCAGTTTTACATCAATTGGACTTTTTTTCTCCCCGTATGTCTTGCTGAGGGTAAAATCTTGTATTTTTCTATGTGATTTAACTTTGACTGTTCCTAAAGCCCTGAATCCCCTCTGGTTCGTTTATGGAGCCACAGCAGCACTCTGAGGATGGAGTGCGAGCACCAATATTTCTGTCTCACCTGTCTCTGTCTCCTTTTTTTCAATGTTTGTGTTTTAGATTTTCTCTTTTTGCCTCAGCATATCCACTTCATGATCAGGTATCCTCGGGTTTTTACCTGCCCGAGCCCCTCGATTCAATTTATTCATAGCAACAAAAGAAGCAGATATAAAGCTGTGACAGGATGAATATTGTAGCTTTTTTTATTTCCCCTCTCAGCCTTTCTTTTTTTAAGTTGAAATAAACAATCCAGACATTTAGAGCAGCACCTCAGAGTCCCAGACACAACATGATTGGATTTTTTTTTCCTGCTGCAGGGGAAGAAATTTATTCTTGAGGGAAATCAAACGCTTGTCAGGCTAGTTGACTGTACACACAGAGGCCTCCTCGTCATTTATTAGATTTCTCTTTTCTCTGCCGGAGATGTGTCAACTGGATTTTATATGTTTGCACTCATCACCATGCTGGGATTTGGGGTTTTCTGTAGATATGCGTTGTTGCCTTTTCTCAAACAGGCATGAGACAGACCCATGAATACTCATTGTCTGAAATTAAAAGAGCAGGACGTCCTCATGTTAATTAGATGGGGTAAATTCCACTAAAGGTCAGATCGGGGTGTTTTCAGTGACACTTTTTAAGTGCTCATTACAGCCCTGATTTAATATCATCTGAGCGTATATTATCTGTTAAACGGCAAGTTAAATATAGGGATTTTTTATGCACTCATTTTGCTAAGGCTTAAAGTTATTATATTTTTTTTTCAAATTCAATTCCATGAAACTAAAACACTGGAAAAATATATTTAATCACAGAAACGATCAAATATTATTTAAATAACCCTCCCGACCTCATTGTTTTTCATCACAGGTGTTGAACCTCGAGGTCAGTGCGCACATTTCCAGGAAAGGGTATCTGGGTGCCGGGTTCTAAAGAAACACAATTAAATAAAGTTAAACATAAAGAAATACACAGAATAAAAAATATATTTTTCAATTATGGGTTTTAATTATGTTTAATACGGATGGAAAATGGACGGTTGTTTATGCTGCAGTCAGTTTATGAACAACTCAAACTCTGGTAGATTTACCTTGATTTATTCAATCATATAGATTTTGCAGGTATTAAGTTTTGACCTGTGTGCTGCATCACCAAATTATCTGGGTTTTTGTTTTCTTGTTTTCATTCATTCCAGCTTTTAACACTTTTAACTCCGATCTTCCCATTGGCTCTTATTAGCAGAAATTGGTGTTAAAAATAAACAACAGTTAATGGACTTTTATGAACAAAATAAGATTTTTAATGTATCACAAACAGAGATGAGCTCAGTGCTGTCTGCATGTCAAGTTGTTAACATCATCAAACCAAATCAGGCTCTGAAATGATCATTAATAATACTTCCTTTATGTTGTGGCTACCAAATATATGTTTCTGGATTTCCACCTCTCACACCGACATCTCGATTAAACTGGACTTTTTTCCCCACGCTTTCTGGCTATTGTTGCTATTGGTAACATTACATAACATTTATCTGCCTCATTTAAATACATCGACAGTGAACTGTTTATGCTTCAATGTTGGCATGAAGTTGGCCGAACAAGAGCTGGAGTTGTGGACCCAAAAAAAGAAAGTGCCAGACGTATTTCAACAAAGACATGGCTGAGCAAACGTGGCTACTATATGGTCTGTCAATTTTACAGAAAGGACTCCATTTCACTCACACTCCTGCCATGCTTCTGTGTTTTCATCTGAGAGGAAGAAGAAGAATCCTTTGCCGTTTCTCAGGCCGTTTCTCAATATGCGTTCTTGAGCGGGCTCGTGTACTCGTGAAATGTCATCAGCCTCAGCCCGAGCACTGTTCCAATTGCAGAGAACGCAAGATCGAGAACGCAACAAATACCCACATGTTGTTCTTGCCCCGCCCTCTTTATCGAGCATGCATCAGAGCAGACTTGTCCGTTCTTGAGATTGAAAGCTGTCCCAGCATGCACTGCGGCAGCAGTAGCTTTCAATAGAGCACTCCATTGAAAGTTAAAAGTTCTCTTTCTGGTGCTGTTGTTTAATAAAAGTACGCTTTAAGATCATTTGAGATGATGATTTACTGATTTAATGCGTAGATTAAAAAAAAAACATTTACAAAGTTGAGACGACCGCTCCAACCGATGGAGTTCCAAAGCTAACGGCAGCCAGGGCTAACCGCAGCCCGTCTGCAGCAGCCATCTCTCTCAGCATCGCCGTGTGTGAAGGACTGCTTGCTCTGATGGTGATTTTTTTTTTTTTGGCAATATGTTAATTTGATTTGTGTTTATTTGACTGTTCATTATTACTCATCTATTAAATGAAAAAAGTCAGAATTTATTATTACAAAGAGACTATTAATAACAGGAGGTGAAATGCAGTTCTAGACGAGCTGAGCGTGTGGTGACGTCACGAGTACGCTTCTTTTCCAATTGAACCATATCTATGCTGCTTGCTCTCGTTCTCACCAAGTCCAGACTTTCCTGTGTTCTTGCCAAGACCGCACTGGACAAGAACACAGGAGTACGACTTGCGCTCTCGTGAACTGAGAAACGGCCTCAATATGCGTTCTTGAGCGGTCTCGTGTGCTCGTGTACTCGTGATACATCATCATCCTCAGCCCGAGCACTGTTCCAATTGCAGAGAACGCCAGACCGAGAACGCACCAAATCCCTGGATGTTGTTCTCGCCCCCCCCTCTTTATCGAGTATGCATCAGAGCAGACTTGTCCTTTCTTGAGTTAATCCCTTCCTGTTAACATCGCAGCCCTTGTACAGGAGAACGGAGGACCTTGCCTATTCAGCCAGGCCAACAATCCTATTTCAGACACTTAGATGGATACGGGGTATTGGAGGCTAACAAAGAGGCCAAACGACCCCCATTCCAAAGGGGGTGGACCCCATCGTCTGTTCCAATTTGAATGTTTTGAAAACTAAAACTTTGTTGAGCTATTGTATAAAACCTGGAACTCAACGCTATTCCTCACATTTTGAATTGAAAAAGCTTCCTGGATGGGAAGTTTAAACATCTTCAAACTTTGAAATAAAATCCAGTGTATTGTTTTTTAACCTTTTTTTTTTTTTTTGAATACTCGTCTTTGTTGCTTTGTGGATTTAGTTTCCTTTATTTGGCTTGTTTCTTTTTCAGATTGTCTACTTTTTCACACAGGTGTTTCCTAACAAACTCTACAGGTAGGCGGAGAAGACAGAACTAAAACAGGAACTTGAATTGCTTTATGTTTCATTGTATTATTGGTCACCCTTTTAATTAGGAAGAATTGAATTTGAAAGTGTGAAATATTCACGTTTTAATACTAATACCTGGTTGTTACTTCTGTTAAAATATAGATAAATGCGGCCCTTTTCTTTAACACTCTCTGAAAGGTGTTCTTAATGTAACCTGTTGGGTCCAAACACAGGTCCAAGTGTGGCTGGGCAGTGTTTTCTGGCTAGGAATGCTGTGTTGATGGGTATTGTAGTGTAAATTCAGTTCCATAGTCATACTGATGAAAATACAAGGTCTGCTTGAGAAGCGAATTTCAGTTAGTGAAATGCTGGTGTGTGTTTGTTGTTTGACCTGATTGTGAGTGTGACTCTCTCCTTGTGCTCCAGCACCCTCTAACCTAATTACAGTAACTGTGATTGCATCAAAGAGGTTGTTCTAACAGGGAAGGTCTTTATTCAGGACAGAGTTTATTGATAATTACATCAGACTACGTATTCAGGGATCTGCGTTTCGTTAGGACCAAACAAATGAAAGTGATTTTGGCTGCTGCCAGGAAAATACTACTGCTACTGCTCTGCAGCTGAGCTGTTGTTTCCAACTGACCAGCCAACTAATTGTCTTGTTTGTTTGGGTTATAAACTGCTGTGGCCGTTTAGTCTCGACGATAAAGAGATGAATCGCCTGCTAGGAATAATCCTTTAACTAGGAGAAACTCATACGGATGTTTTTTTTTTCTTACTTGCATTAATTGTTGATTTGATTTATTAAGGGCAGATGGCTAAACAAACTAAAGCCGTAATTGAGCGTATTGTTTCTTCCCTTAATAACCATGATTTGATCGTGATTAATGGATAAATGTCTCTCCTTATCGCCTGAGTCTGATTACTTCCTGACCTGTAGAATCAATGATTAAGTTAAATTAAAGTTGCCCGATATCAGTAGGGTAAAAGATGATAATAAAAATACTCACATCCTCCCACAATCTAAGGAAATAAAGAACCGATTAAAAAGACAATCAGGGGCACCCTACAGTATTAAAAAAGAACAATGGATCAGTTTCTAAGACTTAAGAGACGACAATGACGCAGAGATACCAGCCTTATCCTAAATGCGGAGAAGACGAAGGAGATCATCTTGGACTTCAGGAAGAACCAGCCTAACCACGCTCCACTGGTCATCAACAGCTCAGCTGTAGAGGTGGTCAACAGCATCTAATTCCTGGGGTGCACATTACAGACACCCTCACCTGGACTGTAAACACCACCTCACTGATCTAAATAGTACAAAAGTGTATGTACTTCCTGCGGAGGATGAGGGAGGCCCCGCTGTCACCACCCAGCTACTGCAAGCGCCGTGAGAAACGCTTCTGACCAGCTGTCTCACTGTGTGGGTGGAGGCTGCCCAGAACCCGTAACATCATCAATGACCCCTCACCCCAGCAAGCAGGGCTGTTCCCTGCTGCCCCCTGGGAAGAGGCTTTGCAGCATTCCATGCAGCTAGCATATTCTGCAACAGCTTCTTCCTCCGCTACCCGTGAACTGCTGAACTGTTTAGAAAACTCTAAATCATGTTATGAACTCTGTATCACACACCATCAACACTAGAGGCAAAATGTTGCATATTTTTATATAACCAATATATTAATGATGAGAAATGCATTTAGACCATTTTATTCATTTGATTTTTGCCATGTTTTTTTTTCTCCAACACTGTTTACATTTGATCACTGTACTTTTGGAATGGAGATGTTCATTTCACTGCTAATCTGATACTCAATCACTGTCTGAAAGTTATACAAAAAAAATGCTTTGCATACATGACAATAAAAGTTGTCTAAGTCTATGCCATGTTGGTCTCTAGTTTCCCAACCCACATGCAGAACCACATGCAGAACAGATCACAGATAAATGAGGTTTATTTTAACAGTTGAACAAACAGTCAGAGATCGGAAATGGTTCCTGGCCCTAGGTGGTTTCAGAGAGAAGTCGGCACACTGCTGAGCAAAGAGAGTTAAACTAACAGATCTTACTTGGCTTGAGGTCTTCCTTCATCCAGAATGAAGTAGGATGTTGGTTATGGTTTGGTTCCTGTGTGGTTGTTCAGGTTCCAGAGAGGAGTTTTTGCCTGAGTGAGTTAAAGGTTGATTTTGTGGAGGCAGGGGTGGAGGGGCGGACAGATATGCTCAAGTTTGCAGGAGGAGAAAGAAGCGATCCAAATGCCAGCTGGGGAATCTAGAAAATCCTTGAGATTAAACTGAGGAGTTGAGGGTGGAACTGGGGCAACCAGCGGGTATTGATAGACGGCGTCACGAGGAAACACCTGAGAAAAAGGCACAAAGTACTTTGATATTGCAAATATGAAGCAAAAAGCTACATGGCAGCAAAAGGCTACATTGTTTCAAACATTTTAAACGCAAAAAAAAAATCTCAATATGATAGAATGGCTCTGTATTCAGCCCCTTAAATTATTGCCTTTTAGAACCATTTTCAGTGGGTACGGGAATTTTTCCAATCAGGCGACTTACGGCACAGTGTCGTCATGCGGCGTGCAGTGTAACCTACACACAGCCTCTCACAACCTCCCTCCCGATCAGGAATCATGAGGTGAGAGAAAATCAAGCGTTTGAGGCTAGTCCAGCCATCGTAAGGTGGTCCTGGGCAAATCGCTCAGTGCACAAAAAAGGACTCTTCTTCTTCTTCCTCTCAGACAAAAACACAGAAGCATGGCGGAGCCTGCGAGGGAAATGGAGTTCTTTCTGTAAAATTGACAGACCATAGTAGCCACGTTTGCTCAGCCATGCCTTTGTCCAAATTCGCCATCTTTTCTTTTTTGGGCTTTCAGCACAAAATTGTACAAATTGCCAAGGCAGCTGCGTTTCCCTCTAGTGAGCTTCGTATTCCTTTTCTACTCCTTTTGCTTCTAGATAGACGAAAGTCCTGGTAGCGCCATCTCACACTGGAGCTGAGTCCGACGTAGTGTTTCTAGGGATGTACAGTGTGAACAGGTAGATCGTGATCAGAGTGTCGGGTCTCATTAGTGTGAGAACAAACATCTTGAGCTTTGAACTCAAGATGTTTTGTTCTCAGCTGTAGCTACGCTCAACGATATAAAAAAAATTGTACAGTGTACGCCCGGCTTAAGCTCCAGGATGATTAGTTTATGAAGAACAGGTGTGCAGAAAAAGCCCACGGGCGTGCCCCTCCAGGTGCAGCCTCAAGTCACCTTCTAGTGCATCAGAATCAGAAATACTTTAATAATCCCAGAGGGAAATTACACGCTCCAGTTACAGTTATATATATATATATATATATATATATACACACACATCCAACTACACAAGATAATTAAAGATAAAAATAAAAAAAGATAAAATATATACACATATAGCTCATCTGTATATATATTTATATGTATGTATATATATGCATATGTAAAACTAAATCCAAGTAAAGTGAATATCCAAGTAAAGTGATAAATCCAAGTAAAGTGATACGTGGCATGAGAAAATAGTGGCAGGCGTTATAGAGGTTGATAACAACAGGTAGGAATGATTTCCTGTGGCGCTCTGTGGTGCATCTGGGTAGGAGGAGTCTTCTGCTGAAGGAGCTCGTCTGCTGGACCAGTTTGTCATGAAGATGATGTGAGTCATCATTGTCTAAGCTGGACTGAAACCTGGACAGCATCCTCCTCTCTCTGCCACCCACAGATTGGTCAGGGTGTCCAGCTGCTCCCCACAACATCACCGGCCCTCCTGATCCGTTTGTTCAGTCTGTTGTTGCTAGCAACCTGACCCCACTGCCCCCAGCATGTGACAGCAAAGAAGAGCGTGGCTAGCAACAACTGACTCATAAAACATCCTCAAAGTATCGCCTCACAGATGTTAAAGGACTTCAGCCTCCTCAGGAAGAATAGTCGCCTTTAGCCCTTTTTGTAAACCGCCTCGGTGTTTCTAGTCCAGTCCAACTTATTGTTAAAGTACTCTCCAGGTACTGAGACTCCTCCACAGTGTCAACTGATTAACCCCCTGGATGGAAACAGCGGCCACAGGTGTTTTTGTCCTCCTCAGATGAAGGTGAAAGCAGACAAGCAACCAGCAAGGTGGAACCAATCCAGTTCCCAACAGTCTAAGTCTTAAACCACACTGAGCCATTGTCCAAAAAAACGGAAAAACCTGACAGAGGTTTCTGGCCTACCAAAACTCCTCCAGGAGTTCCTGCAGAATGTTAGAAAAACAACCAGAGACAGTAGTAACCAGTTGAATCTACATAAAAAAAAATGAGTTTTCTGCATCATACTTTTTACCTTCACTAAAGTAATATAATTTGAAGTTCTAGTCAGGGATGATAGTGAGCTGGAAAAGTACCAGAAAAAGATTTAGGGGCGGCACGCAGCTCCAGGAACCCCTGATGCCCGATAGTTTGTGCCACCAACTTTAGTGCAGAGTTACTGATCGGAGCGTGCAGTGAGGGCCGGTCTGCTGTGATTAAATATCAAACATCCTCTTTCAGTACGTGTCTGATGCTTGCTCAACTCTTACAATCTCTACTCCAGCTGTGAAATCATCTTTGAACGTATTTACAATAGCTCTGTGGTTTGTTCTTCCAACATTTCATCTCTGCGCTCGCTAGTTAATAAACTATACATGGCTAACCAGCATCTGCTAAGTATAAACTTTCAGGGTTTTATTTCTTCCAGCCCATGAGAGGTGATGCAAATCCTTCTCTACTTGATTTCAAAAGAATCATTAAATTACATCCACAATTAATATTTTATTATCATATTTTTTCTTTTTTTAAATAAAGACCCAGATGGAAAGGAACATAAAATGTATTTGATTATTTCTCTTCCATAATTCTTCTGTTTTTATCTATTTGGATAAGATATAAAAGTTTCCTTCTATGGTCATAAAATGTTTTATATATTTTCTTTGAATATTGTAACATTTATCCAACAGCTCTGGATTGTGACAGCATTATAAGGCAGTGTTTGTTGTTCTGTGTGCCTTTTTTTTCTTTATATCAAGCCCACGTGAATTTCTTCAAAAAACTTAAGCAGATGTCATGAGTGAAACTTTTATAACCAAAAGTTTAACTGATAATCCTTTCTATATCTTTCTTTCAACAAAGAGTTCTGTGGGTGTTGCATCAGCCTAAGTTTAGCTAAAAACTATGATCCCATGAATAAATGGTAAGAGGGGTGTATATATATATATATATATATATATATATATATATATATATATATATATATATATATATATATATATATATATATATATATATATATATATCTTATTTA
Organism: Cyprinodon brontotheroides; assembly: GCA_018398635.1. Lineage (NCBI taxonomy): Eukaryota > Metazoa > Chordata > Actinopteri > Cyprinodontiformes > Cyprinodontidae > Cyprinodon > Cyprinodon brontotheroides. Next base: position 9,743,362 of record JAGKQL010000057.1, read on the forward strand.
ATATTTACAAAATGGATTAAAAATAGTGGAATTAAAAAAACTATTCTGAAGATAGAGAAATTCTGTATTTTCATTTTAAATTAATTATCAAATATTAATAGTAATTGTGCCTCCAGAAGGAGAAAGGAGAGAGACTCTGGGAAAAATTGGAAAAATCTGGAACAGTTACTCAACAGTTACCCAAACTGATAACAAATTACTTGTGTGAATTGGAAAATATGGCTGCCTCTCCTGACCGTTAGTTGTATACCTTGCTCCTGGGTTGTGGTCTATATGGGATATTTATCTTTATTCTTGTGACTCACATACTGATCTATATACTCTGATCTAGCCCCCACCTGTTAGTTTTGGCCCTTGTTCAAAAACTAAAAATAAAGTTAAAAAAAATAATAATATTAATTAGAAATATAATATTTTTTTATTGATTAATCAAAATGGAGAAGCTAAAGGCTCAACATTTAGAACACAAAAGAGTAATTTAGCCGTTGTATGTAGGTTATGTTGGTCTATATCAGCAAAACTCTAAAAACCCAAACAAGCAATTGTTCTTGGAGGCCAGATGGGCCCTCTGGTATACTCTGGTTGAAGGATGGACACAGTAGAGAATTAAATTCATGAATACAGACTCTAAAGAGCATTTTTATACAGAAGGACTAGGAGATGGTAGGGTTCTAAGCTGCTGCCCTAAACATTTAAGACCCCTTAAATGCTACTAAAAGCATGCACCGCCTCTACTGCATGACAGAATAAGTGCGTGCATCCACACACACACACACACACACCTATAAACTGAATCACTCACTTGATGGCAGTTCTTGTTGCCACGGTGATTCAGCAGTTTATTAGGCGGTACTTACCGTACTCTTGTTCCTATGGCCAAATTGGCTTAAATAGGTTTTGTGTGTTGATAACCAAAATCATCATTATATTAAATACTTATTGAATTTATCCTGTTGATCTTTCTGACTTTGTAATCATTTTAATTGTTTGATGGTGTATGGGGCTTTTATTCTGTGACAAGAAAGCAAAAGAAGAAGACATCTATTGTTCCAGGACTTTATGCACTAATAACGATGACAAAAACACATCTTTAAAACTGGTTTAAAGTAGGGTTGTCAAAAGTATCAATACTCAAAAAAGTATTGATACTGAAACATTGTATCCAGATACAATACTGGTTTTTAAAAGTATCGATACAGTGCCACCACCAGTGGCACCTAAGCAGTCATTGATCTTAAGTGCAGAATAGAGGAAAATGCACTTTAAGAACACTGTGTGATTGAATAATTCTGCACCCTTTTCAGTTTCAGACTTTTTAATTGGCGCAGCTGCTGAGAATTATTTTGTTTCTAACTGGTTTGGCTAGTGTCATTGTTATGTGTGCAAAGCATAGCCAAGGAAGGAACACTTAATTTTAATTTACAAGTTTTTTTATCAAGCTTGCTTAATATTGTGCACAGCATACAACCTTATTGTATTTATTTATTGTATTTTATTTATTAATTTATTGTGGTATCAAAAATGGTAATGAAAGTATCAATATTTTTTCCTTAGTATCGGTATCGAGTTGAAAAGTTTAGTATCGTGACAACCCTAGTTTAAAGATATTATTACTTCATTCTTTGCATCAACGCTTTGTTTAAAATTGCCTAGAATAAACTGTTATCACGGTTTATAGTTACTTAAACAATCTGCGCTACATTTTTAAGTATTTAGGGAAACTCATGTGGACTAGAGCTGTTACAGTCATATGAAAAAGTTTTGGGCATCCCTGTTAATCGTCATTATTTTTATTTCTAAATATTTGGGTGTTTGCAACAGTTATTTAAATATTTGAAGTATCTAAATAACTGTTGGACACAGTACATATTTCAGTATTGAATTGAGGTTTATTGGACAAACAGATAAATATGCAATACTGAAATATATAATCTGTGTCCATAAGTTATTATATATATATAAACTGAAATAGCTGCTTTCTGCAAACACCCAAATATTTAAAAATAAAAATAATGAAGATTAATTGAGGTGCCCATATGATTTTTCTTATGACCGTATATGGCGGTGATCGATTTTTGTAAATGTCAAAGCTAATGATCACCCCCCAAAAAATAAATAGAAAAATTGATTATTTGGTTTTTGCAATTTGTTGGATTTGACTCCAATCTATCAAGGCATTCATCATTTTTAAGTTATAGTTTTTTTTTTTTTTCCCTGCAGGTCAGTCATGTTTTTGAATTGAACTGATTTGAATACATCTTATTTAACATTCATTTATCATTTTAACTGTTTACCTTGTAATCTTTGTTGGACTTTGTTGCAGCATTTGGACTTACAGTGATGCATTGTATTAGTAAGCACTAATAACCACACGTTTTTTTGGTTTCTTTTTTTGTTTTTAGTAGAACAGTAAAAAAAAAAAGTTGCCTGCTTAGTTGTTTATGAGTTCTCATTGATCATACTGTGTGTGATTACAGGCCGCCTCAGGAGCGCTCAGCAGTCTGGGCCATGTTTACACAGCCATAGGCGACTACCCCAACGCATTGGCCAGCCACAAACAGTGTGTCCTGCTGGCCCGGCAGACCCAGTGCCAGCTATCTGAGGCGCGCCAGCTGGGCGACATGGGCGCTGTTTACACAGCGCTGGGAGACTTTACCAATGCTGTCCAGTGTCACGAGCAACACCTGGACATCGCAAAGGTAAAAAACCTATGTGTTTAGCCCCATTTACACTACTCCTCTGAAACCATGACGACGTTGGTCTGAGCACAGCAACCGAGATAACTGTTGAGTGTAAAATGGTATGCAAAACTGAACCGAACCGAGCCAGACGCCCTGAACCGCGCTAACATGCTACTAGTTCATCAGTAGGGCTTGGATCTGGCTCAGTTCTCAAATAACATAGAGTGCATGAGCAGACTGCATCGTCTCGTTATAGTCAGCCTCCATAATCATAACATTTCACACATTCATAAAAATACTAGCTTCCCCACCGTGCCAGATGTTTTCCAGGGATCATTCTGCTTAGTGTGATGAACCTTAACATCCATCGTTGCTTCCTGCATCTGTAAGTCCTGCTAATACTATCATTTTTCGTATCCACTTCTCAAAAGCCGACTCTGTAAATCCACCAAAGGCTGTCTTCTTCGCCTGACTTTCCACAAACAATGAAACATCACGATTATAACCGAACTTCCTGAAAGTTACAAGGGCCGCCATGTTGATTTGCTTGTTTTCCTCTAGAGAGTACTGAATAAAGAAGAAGCAGATTTTAATCTATAAACCAAAACAATATAACTTTCTTTTTTAATATTACTTTTATCTGCTTTATCATTAGTTATTTATACAGTAAAAATGTTTGATATATTGTCACTGGATGTAATTCTGTCCAGCAAGATTTTGGTTTCCATTAGGGCTGCAACTAACAATTATTTTAAAAATCAAACAATCTGTTGGTTATTCTTTCGTTGAATAATCAGATAGCCAACAGTTCCTTAAAAAAGAATTTTAATTTTTTGTAATCAAAACTGAAACTAAAACTTTTCCCAGGAGGAGTTCTGGAGAGAGCATGTTGACGGATGAAATTTTTTGTTTTTTTTATCTAAAGTCGTAGGGAATATCATATTTAGATGTCAAATCATTCTGGGTTAAACATGATTATAAATGTACTCTTTATCAGACGATATTGTCCCAAAATTTAGAAAATCGTCTTAAAATCTGTGTTTTTTTTTCATTATCTTATGCAGGCCAGTTCGTTATACGTCAGCTTGAACACCTAAATTTGGCCAATCGTATATCAACGTCATCTGTCAATCAGATTTTTTTAGGTCACAGCATCTTGATTCATGTGTCGCAGCTAATATACGCAATGGTTCGGGAATAAGAAATAAGAGTAATTTATTTTAGCATTGAGTTCCGTCCCAGTGTTCACGGGATGGACGTCTGTGTCTTCAGCAGGCGTAGAGCTAACAGAACTGGCAGCGTTGCGAGGCAAGAGGCTCAAACATGTACGGGCTGTAAGCCTTCTACACCAAACCAAGCTTCACATTCCGCCCTGGCAGCCCCTCTTTCCACAACATCTTCGTCCCCCGCTTTCCTCCTCTAAATAAAAAATGGATGACGTAGGAGACTCATCCACGAACTCTGACACTAAACTCTCCCTCCTCTTGCATGTTTCCTCTGTCCATAGCGCTCCTTGACAGTGTCGTTTCTAAGTCACCAATTTAGTGCTACTTGGTCCCAATGGAATTTCCCATTGGGAACCTACCTAGGCGCACTAAGTTGCGTTAACTAGTTAGCAAGATACTTCAGAAAATGCGGCCACAACCAAACTTGCTTGCAGAGCCTTCCGCCTCAAAAATCCCGCCCCCTCGATAAACGACCAATCATAATCACTTTATTCACTCGTGTAAAGTCGGGCACCATTCGTGAGAATTCGGAAAACTACGTTTGGAACAGCCGCTTTCCTACGACTTTAAATGCAAAATGTTTATATGTTTTTTACAATCTCAGTATAATTAATGCTCTAAATGGGTCACTCTGACAGCTAAAAGGCATGCGTTAAACTCTATATTCCACGTTAATGAATCAAATTGATGGATATTTAAATTATTGATTAATCACAATTAATCTGATGGTTTTTGCCATAGTTTACATGTTTTTTTTCCTACATTGCACGCGTTTTTAGCGATGATGATGATGATGATGATGATGATGATGATGATGATGATGATGATGATGATGATGATGATGATGATGATGATGACGATGACGCAATGCCCTTCTGCAGTCTCTAGAGAACCCGGCGAGAGGAGGCCCGCGCGTACAGCAACTTAGGCAGTGCCTACCATTCCAAGCGAGACTTTGACAAGGCCATATCTTACCATACGAAGGTGTTAGAGTTGGCACAGGAGCTGTCGGACAAATCGATCGAGATGAGGGCATACGCTGGTCTGGGTCACGCTGCTCGATGCATGCAGGTAGGTAGAACACCTTAACCATCTGTATACCATGCACTGAACTCTAACTGGAGGAATATTGTAATGTTTATGTTGTGATGGTTTTAAGGACTTAGAGAGGGCCCGTCAGTACCACCAAAACCAGTTAGAGATTGCTCAGGAGCTACAAGACAGAGGGGCCCAGGGCCGAGCCTCCTCCAACCTGGGTAAGCCTTCTGGACTGACGACTGGCTGAATGCGAGGGGGTCTATTTGGGTGTCTGATATGTTGACATTATTTTTATTCATTCATAATACAAACAGTTTCAGTCTACATTTAATCAGATTTTCTAAGCTCACACTGTTGTTGATATTATGTTTAATATTTTGTGGGGTGAGAAGCCTTTAAAGTCACATGAGTCGTTGACCCACTTTCTATTGTTTTACCACCTCACCTTCTTTTTCACCTCAAACCAGCCTCTCTCATCCATACAAAGCCGCCGCATTTATCGGGGTCTGTAAACAATTTTTTTTTTTATTCAGCCTTCAGAGTGGGAAGATTTTTTGAAAAGCGCTGTTTTCGGCTAGTTTCCATCTTTAAGCTCTAACACCCATTCGTCGCTTCTAAACACGCATGCGCATTCACAGTATCACAACAACAATGCAGGTACTGTGTTGAATGGTTGCTGCTAATGCTACTCACCCCCGCTGTCGGGCTTACAACAGAATCTTCTTCTTCTGGAATATCTCCAGGAAGAACAGAGCAATATCGAAATAAGGAATATAGTTCAGCACCTGAATTTGACTGAACGCGCAGAAAATGGACCCGTGAGGCAAATCCATATATAAATATAATTGAATGCGCATGCCCAACATTTTAAAATTCGCCTTATTTTTGCTTTTGCGACCACAGCGCCACTGTACCTACTCTACAGGCCTGGCATTACATTTTGCAGCAATTCTCATGCATCTCGTGTGGATCGATCACATTTATTTTACAAGCCTCCGCCTTTACTACTGCATACAAACGCCTCTGGTCAAAATATTAGCGTTTGTGTTCCTTTTGACTTTTGTGTGGACGGGGCCTTAGTATTTCAACTAAGCTCCTGTTCGTACCTGGAAAAATATATATTATGTTGATCCGCAGCATTAAGTATCAGGCTGAGATAAATCTGCATCAGAACACTGGAAAAAATCTAAATCTAGATAAGTTGTTTTTGTCTTAAAATAAGTGCATTTGTTCTTGGATTGAGGAGCTAAATACACTTTGCCAATGGAACAAAACAATTTACACTTAAAATAAGAAAACAATATTGCATTTTCCTATTTCAAGTGCATATTATCTAATTATCTTTTTTTAACAGTAAAAATACTCATTCCATTGGCAAACTATCTCATTTTTATACTCGAATTAAGGGTAAATACACTTAATTTAAGAAATTTGTACTTATTTCTAGATCATATTTCCAGTGAAGGAGCAGAAATACTTTTACTATGATGCAAAAACATCAGTGGCTGTGTTGATACAGTCAATTGTGAGAGGATAGGAGTATATGAGACGCCATGACTTCACCTGTTTTGTGTTCAGAGGCTATCACATGTCTGCATCATTGGCTCTGTGGATCATCAACAGTCATGTTTTATTAAGAGGGTTTTGGTTTCTGCGGCCCCAGTGATATCTGAGAGGTGGCGAATCCAACTCCAATGCTGAGTGGACAACTCAGCATGCAGCTCAAATGTTAGAGGCACTGTGAGGGGCCGACATTTTAAAAATGATGCCACCAAACTGTAGTTCAAGTGATGACAAATAAAAACCTTTAGCAACAATTACGACTTTCTCTATTTAAAAAAATATATCACATTATTAAAAAGCAGGAAGATACTTTTCAATATTTATTTACTTTATTTTTTTGCTGCATGGATTTTAAATTTTTATCTTACTTCATTCTGAACGTCCACCATCAGTTTCAGCCTCTAAAGAGCAAATTCTGTCTGAACTGTATTAGCCAAGCTGCATCAAGAGAGGCTGTAAGTTGGAGGATTTTGATTACTTTAGGACAATAATAAATAATAGTAATTCAACTTAATTGATCTCACATTGGAGAAATTTACCTCTGCATTTAACCCATCCATTTGGAGAGCAGTGGGCTGCCGCTGTGCAGTGCCCAGAGAGCAGTATGGGGTTAAGAGACTTGCTCAGAGACCCAGAGTGGCAGTCTGTGGAAGTGGGGCTCAAACTAAGAACCTCAGTATTCCAAGCTCTATGCCCTAACCCCTAGGGCCCCACTCTGCTATATTTATAACCTGGCACGCTTTGTGTATGCCTTAGTGTATGTAGTAGAACTCTGTTGCTTAAACTTTTGGGGTTTTATTTAAAGGAATAGTACACTCAAAACATGATTAGCCTTCATTTTTACTCACCCCCATGCTGAACAACACTCTGGAGTACTTTTTGATATCTCAAATGCATCTGGAGATCTAGGAGGCTTCTTGCTGTCTGCTGACATTCAAATAATGGAGGTCTATGGCCCGAGGCAGAAAGGTCCATAAAGTCCACAAAAAACGTGTCAATATTCCTCCATACTGCTCGTCCAATGTATTCCAAGTGTCCTAAGTGGGTAGCATCCAGAATTTACTCGAAACAAAGTCATTTAGAATGTTTTTAGGGCATAAACAGTAGTGTATAGGATTTCCTAAAATCGCGTTCACGAGTCTCACGGAAACCGCGGCAGACCAAACCAGATCAAAAGCGCATTCAGCTCCGCAAAGAACTCATGCTCTTCCTCAACACTGAAGTCCTCAGACATTTTTCTTTCATTGTTTCTTTCTTTGCACAGGTAAACAGCACATTTCTTCTTCTACGCTTGCATTATCGTGGCAGAGCAGACGCTGAATGCGCACTTTCATCTGGTTTGGTCTGCCACGGTTTCCTGTAGACTTTCGTGAAGCAGCTTTTAGGAAATCCTATACACTACTGTTTATGCTCTAAAAATAGTCTAAATGACTTCGTTTCGAAAGTAAATTATGGGCGCTACCCATTCAGGACAACTTGGAATACATTGGACGAGCAGTATGGAGGAATATTGAAACATTTTTTGTGGACTTTTATGGACCTTTCTGCCTCGGGCGCCATAGACCTCCATTATTTGAATGTCAGCAGACAGCAAGAAGTCTCCCAGATCTCCCAGATGCATTTGAGATATCAAAAAGTACCAGAGTGTTGTTGTTCAGCATGGGGTTGAGTAGAAAATGAAGGCTAATCATGTTTTGGGTGTACTATTCCTTTAAGCTAAGATTTTTTTTTATAACTTTACCATTAAACCCTATCAGACTCTAGTAATCAACCTTTTCCATTATATTTTGTAATACACATCCAAGGCTTCATTTTAAGTATTATAAGGAAAAAATATGCAGCGTTATTTTGTCTCCATGGAACCTAACTGTAGGTGCAATTTGGAGGTGAAGGTGTTTCTCCATAGCTGAAACAATAGGAGGAGAACAATGGTATCCATCCATCATCTTCCACTTCATCTGTCAGGGTAATGGTGGTGCTGGTGCCTATCTGCAGCACACTATGGGTGAGCAGGGTATAACCTGGTCAGTTTGACATTCTATCGTAGGGCAATGGTCCAGCTATAGTATTGTTTTTGTTTTGTTGTAACTGGAGAAGTCCCAGAACTACATGTGAAGTGCTTTCAGAAGAATTAAATATGTTTTTTTATTAGCAAACCTTAAATGTTGCTTTTATAAATACATTTTCTGCAAAAGACTAATCATATCACATGAAAAATGAATGCGTTCTCATAGCATAGAATACATTTTTTCTAAATACATATGGGGCCGGAAGCACGATCCGTCCTGCGCATGCGCGAACAGGTATACATCCGGGTGTCCATAAATAATGTAATTATGGTAGTAAAACTACTTATTTCTATCATTAACTTTCTAAAGAATGCTAATACACATCTTTAAAAATGTTTTATGACTTTTGTGAGACAATTTTTAAATTTTCTTCTTAAACTGCTTCTCTGACGTCATCATGGGACATGCTCAGAGCAGTCCGGCAAAATATGATTAAACCGTGTTAATCTACATTTCAGCTGTTTCTTTAGATTACGCAAATATATAGCATAAGGTTAAAATGAAACGAAAAACATTATACTTAAAAAAAAAAAAAAAAAAAAAAAGCTTAAACTTCTGGTATTTTATTTAACCTACGATGACATATTTATGCTGACTGGATGAAATATATATTTTTCATTCTTGGTTAGTTTAAATGACTCTTTTTGTCTAAAATCAGTAAATCCATAACTTCTTAGCTTTGTAGAATAGTTTTTCACTTTAGTATTGTTTGGTGAGTGTGTGTGTGTGTGGAGGAGGGAGGGGTTCACATCTAGTTTGGCTGCAGAAGATGAATCCTAAAATTTACCACAGGATGTGCCTCAGACTCTTTAGAACTAAGATCACTAAAATCGTACAGCATAACTGGCCTTATTCTGTTTCCTCTCACCTTTTTTTTTTTACATCATAGAAGCAGTTTAAAGGCAACAGAGTAACGCTGTCACCACAAAGTGCTGTTTTTACTGTCTGAAGTAAGAGAAAGAGAAGCAAGAGCGCAGAAGATGCTTTGATGCGTGACTAACAGGCCTAAGCTGGAGTTGCTGACACGTTCCTGACAGACGAGCCTCAGTCTGTGGTTCGGATCAATGTTTCAGGTCATCATTTATGGATGATTACAGCTCTTTGACTGCTGACTTGACAACCATCCAGCCTTCCCTCCTCCTTTTCTGTCTCCTTGTTTCCTTTATTTTCTGCTTCTCTTGTTCTCACCTTTCTGTTCTAGGTTTTGTAAGAAGAGAAAATGACATTTATTTAATAATTTTATTTTAACATCAATGTCTAAGCAGTTTAAATAGTATTGTAACCAGGACATTGTTTATTTGCCAACTGGAGGTCAGTTTTTAGTTAATATATTGTTTAAATTGTAGTTTTTCAGACAATAATTGGTCAGCTTTACAAACTTCTTTCTTACCTTTAATTAGCTTTGTTTGGCCTCTGGCTTTTTTTTAATTATTATTATCCCATTTTACTTCTACCTTCCGTTCTGCTTTTATCTATTTGAGTGGTGTTGGCATTACTGTATTCATGAAGAATAGGCCAATGTGGACGGTGCAGCCTCTGGGTTTGTATGGAGTAAATTTTGGTCCATTATTGATGCAAGCAAAGATCATATTTTTTAAATGAAAATTTTGAGATAATGGAATCCATAAATTAAACATTGCAAAACTTCTTAAGCAAACTATTTTTTTTGTGTGTGTGTAACTTTGCTGTTTTCTCAGATTTTATTTTCCCACATTTTTTATTCACATTATTTTTTTCTATTTATTTTTTAAATTAGATTTTTTTTTTTCAAAATTATCTTCTTCATATTGAGTTTGCACATTCACACATTTTTTTCAAATTGTATTTTACAGATCACTCTATCTTCACTTCTGGGGGCAGACTTTCCTTTAGAGTGAGGAACAAAAATGTATTTCTATTGGTCTAAATGGACCTTAGCAAAACATTTTTACTGGTCAAGAGATAGCGTTTTTATTGAGCTTAAAGTTAGGAGAATGTGATCTGTGAAACCCTTTTTTAAAAAGACTACAATTTGGGTTTTTTGGGGTTTTTTTTTCATTATTATCTATTATTATTGTTTTTTTTTTTTCATTTTTTGTATATATTTTTTTTTCATTCATTTTTTATTATTTATCTTTTTGTATTATAAAAAAGACTACAATTTGTAAAGCTCAATCCAAAAAAAATACCACAACATATTACATATACTTAATGCATGCAGAGTGTCAATTTTGGGCCCCCATCTGTCCTGGGCCTGGGACAATTGATCTGTTTGTCCCCCCCCTGTCGGCAGGCATGCTGGGCATAGTCAACCACGACACAAACCTAAAGACGCGGGACTCTGCCGCTTCTTCACAGATTTAAAAGTAGACTATTTCTTGACTTACTAGACAGATGAAGAGTGTTGACGCGTACTTTCTCACGTATAAACATATTAAAACATATTTTGTGCTAAACTAAAACAATAAAAATATCTGTTGCTGCCACCTCTGGTGGGACAAAGTACTGCAGCTGTACATAACAACAAGCTCTGCGGAAGACAGGAAGTACTAGATCTGTAGTAGGACCAAAATTACCCGCGTAAAAGTGTACGGAAAGGCTTCCCGGTCTTTCAAAAAGCCCCAGACTTGTGATTGGCAACAGAAAAAGAGGCTCCTGTCAAACCTTTTTGTTCTTCTCTGCTTCTGTAGCCTCCTTAATTGGCTCCCCCCCACTATGAGATGCTATCTTTGAAACATCTCGCAGCACGGCCTCCTCCTCAAAGACATCTCCTCTTCTCTTCTCTTAAGACATCCAGCTTGTCTGTTGCTGTGCTTGCTTGTTAATAACTTCTTTATGTGAAACAGAATAGTTGTAAGCGGTACTGTTGATTTTCTGAGTAATTATAATGAAAGGTCTTGCTCTTAACTGCTGGTTGTTTTCTCTTGTATACCTATTGTTTAGTTCCAGACCAACACAACTCTTTGCTTGGATTTTTCAATCATGAAGCTACATACAAAGAAACCCACTGAATTCACAGCCCCATTTTCCTCGATCACTCAGGTCTGACATCCCCGAGCAGAGCTTCTACTCATCAGATCTAAACTAATCGTCCACATCTCTAATCCTGGCTGCTCACTCTGTGTTTGATCCACTCAGGGAAATCCCACTGTCTTCTAGAGTCTCCTCCCATTGTGAACGCTGAAGTGAGGCTGTCGTCATAAGGGATGCTCTACGTCTGGTTGTGCTTACCCCTCCAGATGCCTAGTTAGGGAGGCGGTGTGTAACCATAGCCAGCTCTTTCTGCCAACTCTGCAGGCGTCTGTGTAATCCTCTTAGCCCCAGACCCCAATAAGCAAGGTTTCCCTTGATTCATAATCAGCTACATCCTCAACTCCTCTTTCCAACATTTACTGAAAAAAGCATTCATACTGTAGGGCATCTACATGCTTTTATTTTGAAGCTGCAACTGCAAACCTCAGTGTTTCTTTGTTTTATTCATTGATTTTATTGTGGTTTTACCTGAAATATTAACACATTATAATGAAATAGAAAAGAAAAAGAAACATGGTTTAAGGCTATATTTAATCATCTAAACATTTGGTTAAATTCTGTCGTGTTCGGTGAGTGAATACAATTCAATGCTCCCATTTTATCACACTCTTTAGGGGGTGACCCTCACCAGCTTTGGACACAAACCAAAATTATTGACTCTTCTTCTTCTTCTTGGCTCAAGCTCAGTCAGATTGGATGGACTCCATCTGATAAAGTCTCACCTAACATCCTCATTTTTGGGGTTTAAATCGGAACTTTGACTAGGCCCCTCTAACAGATATTAGGATCTAAACCGGAGGTCTTCAACAGGGGGTCCGCAACCCCTATGGGGTTCGCAGAGGTACTTTTTTTATATATATTTTTTTATTCCCCCCTTTAAATGTCTTTAAATCCACATTAACATGAATTCAACACACTGTAGTAAACAGATAAATGGAGGCAGAAGATGTCATTCAGTCGTCAATGCACACATTCAGCGACACAGAGGAACTCTTTCAAGGACCAAGGGGCCCTAGGCAACTGCCTAGTATTGCCTAATGGTAAATCCCTCCCTGCTTGGAAGACATCTTAAACTTACACAGCTGAACATGATGATCCAGACTGGATTCTGTTTACTTTTTAAATAGAGGCAATTATTCTAGATGTTATTTTGAGGTATTAAAGTGAAGAAGCACATTAAAAACACATTTTTAGATTAAGGGTTTCATTTTGATTGTGTTAAAATGTATTTTTTTCCTTTGATATCCTAACTATCCACTTCCTTTTCTCCGTCACCAAAATACTGCCATTGCGTACGCTGAACGTTGTATTTGCAACGTTAATAATCATGGATACTTCAGACAAACAGCATGATGTGCTGGATGATTTCTTGTATCTTCACAGCCGTCTGCTTCATTTGGCTTCGGTTTGTTATAATGTGTGTAAAAACATGCATGTGTCGTGTCCCTGAACACCTCATGCATATATAAGCTCTTTGAGTTGAATATGTTCACCGGGTGGGACTTCTTATGCAGCTGCAAACCTTGAAATGAAATGCCAATTAAAGCAAACTTGTTTGGAAGGAAGTTTCGTGTTTTTTAACTAGTTAATTCTGTCTGTACACTGATTAGTAATTATTCCTTCATTCACATCCTTATTTTTTCATTTTGAAGCTTTTCCCTTAACTGCTTAGTCTTTATTGTCCATTATTCAACATTTTCCTATCTTTTGAACATTTAATCAAATTTCCTTTAAAACTTAACTAAACTAAGAAAAGTGATGTTTATATTAAATATGAGAACATTTATATTTGACAAATGTATTTCCCCACCTATTCTGGAGAGCAGTGTTTCCCAGCCTTTTTTGACTTGTGTACCCCTTAATAATTGTGTACCCCACAATAACTGATTATAAAATAAAAACTAGTTTTACTTATCTTTTAATTTGAGCATTTCTTTCTTAGGGATTTTATTCTTTCAATCTCAAATTAAAACAACATAAATATGCCTGTATTCTAAATATGCCTGGAAGTTAGTAAAGAATTGGAATAAATGCAAAATCATATTATAAACCTTTATTTATAAAATTCCCTTATAATCATATTTAAACTTGATGAATTGGGATAAAAAAAAAAAAACTGAAATTATTGTCAGACTGACTTAATTAGTTTTAATTTGTTTTCATCACAAGACCTGAGCTGCTTTGATTGGGTCCGATAGTTCAGTGTTAAAACAGCTGATCCGAGGCTGTTCTATACATCCATTCTATTCCTCTGCTTGGTTTGGATGTGTATCAGAGCTGAAGGTGAACTTAAACAAGAAAAACTTACTTTTTGGTTGATAAAAGCTTGTTTAATTTTTCTATTTGGTCCGCAGAAAGAAAACAAAACATATCCCAACCCTATTTTATTTCACCACACAAGAAGGGAGGACAAATAATCCCTTATTTTTTATGTCTAAGCTTGAAGTTAAAGAGTCTTATTTATTTTATTTCAGAACAAATGAAAATGCTTTTTTTTGTTACAATTTAAAGAATTCAATTGTTTTATGATTTGGTATCTACTGCCTGGGAATTAAAGATGCTTATCTTTTGGGAGAGGCATATATATATATATATATATATATATATATATATATATATATATATACACATATATGTTTTTTGACCCATTCTCCTTCTGTTAACCTTAGTGATTGATTTAGAGTTTTATCTTGAGAAAATAATTTTTTTAATTTGTGCCTCAGATTTTAGTTGGAATTTATTTTTGAATTTTGAGTTTCCAACTCTAGCATTATGTTTGGGGTTACTCTGACTTTGGTTCAGTAGCAGTTCAGGAAGGTTTTAGTAAGTTTTGTAAGTTAAATTAAAGACATTTTAAAAACCTATATGACTTTTTAAGTAATAAAATACACAATGAAAATAAAAACTTGATTAAAGGACCTAAAATGAGAATCAGAGCATTTTAAGACCTTTAAGGCCTTAGATTTAGATTTTTGAATTTTGGCATTTTATTAAACTTTTCAAGTCCCAACAGGAACCTGGAAGTAAGTGTGAGCACATATATATATGTATACATATACATATAATGGGTATATATATGGATAATAAGTGTACAAGTCTAAACCCACAGAAAACCCACAGCTGGGACATAGTCAGTGTGAGCCTGACATGCGCCTTTCCAGTTTTTCCCAGATATCCATCTAGTCATTAAATTGAACACCTTTGATAACACTTCTAATAAACACACTCCAAATGTCATGAGTCTGCCAGAGACATGTTTTCCTTTCATGCAGCACATAACATGTAGACATAAAGGATCAATCTTTGACTTCCTTCCTGACACTTTTCAGAAAGGCCAGGTTTGAAGAGACTTCCTGTGATGGATGCTCTGTCAACAGATTCTCCCATCTGAGCTGAGGATCTTTGTCTTGCTTGTCAGTAGGTGGGCAGCCATGTTCTGCTTGGACTCACTGGATTTCATTTGAACACTTAGGGCTAAAATATTGAAGCTCACACCATTTTTTTTTTTGTTTATTTTTAAGCAATTTGAAAAATAATACATGTTTAATTTTCCCTCTGCCTCACACGTATATCTTACTTTGCAGGTGTATTACATAAAACCCCATAGGAGTATGCTATAGTATGTACTTATCAAGTTTTAAAAAGCTCTATTGGTGGCTTTCACATGTGCTTCTCTGGATAAAAGAGAAAATAACTTTGCTCCAATCTGCTCCTGTCGATTATTTTCCTGATTGCTCTTACTGGACCATTTTGTCTGTTGATGTTTTCTTGTTCTAAAGATTGATTGCTCTTCTTGCCACAACATAGATTGTCCAAACCTCCTTTGTCCCCTGTGATGTACTAACACCCACTTCCTGTCAGTATTTCCCAAATATTTCAACTGATGAATTAAAGACACCTAAACATTTTGTTCAGTGAAATAAGTTTCTGTCTTGGAAATTAAACTCTCTTTGCAATGGATCACTATAGTACTAAGCAATAATAGCATTTAATGGAAACGATTAATACATAACAAATAACACTTTCTGCCCTCTGCTAATCTTGGTGGCATTGGAACAAAGTTAGTCAAATATGACCTAGATCTGATTTTGATGTAATATAATTAACTAACAGGTTGGTTAAACACGCTTATCATGTTGGTGGCCTTTATTTTATGTCATCATTAGAAATAAAAGAGCATTTGAGACACATATGAAGCCACCCTGCAGTCTATTACCAGACAGTCAGTTGCGAAACTGACATGTGACCTCAT
>JAGKQL010000057.1:9762423-9791995 GCA_018398635.1 Cyprinodon brontotheroides
GATGGATGGATGGATGGATGGATGGATGGATGGATGCATGGATGCATGGATGGATGCATGGATGCATCCATCCATCCATCCATCCATCCATCCATCCATCCATCCATCCATCCATCCATCCATCCATCCATCCATCCATCCATCCATCCAGTATATGGCTTCTTTTCCTATCAGAGCACAATGGCTGACATCTTCTCCTGTGAAGATGGTAAACAAAGTGGGCACAGCCTGTTAGAGCAGAACAGCCCAGATGTTTTCCTGTTCTTATTATTGCAAGAAACCAATAACTAAAGCAGCAGTATAATTATTTTTACCAATCTCCTTTTACTGAATTTATTCAGGTGCTTTTTTTAATTTTCCATTCGCATCTGAAATCAGAAGCTTTTGCGGGCAGTCGAAACCACTTACAGAAACAAATTATTTGCCTTTGTGTGAGTTTCAAATTCTCCTGTCTAATATTGGATGTCAATCTGAAAGCTACAGAGTACAAAACATATCTGAGTATTTTCAAAAAGTCACATATAACTAAATCTATTAAAAACGGTGTATTAGTGCTATAAGATTAAAAGAGCATTAGATTAGATTAGATTAGATTAGATTAGATTAGATTAGATTAGATTAGATTTATTGATCTCACAGCGGAGAAATTCACCTGTCACATATTGGCATAGAAGTCAAAGAAGGTGCAAACAAGGAGGAAAAAGGTGCATTAAGAATAAACAATAAACAATATATATACAGTTTTTAGTGAGTTTTGACTGCGCTTAACTAAAAGTAATCAAAGGATAAAAGTTAGCAATGAATGAATGAAGAAAAAAGGTGAATTTTAAGAAGAGGAAAACAAAAACGTGAATCAACTACAGTAGAAATGTGACTGTCACACCTTAGAATTGAGATTACAAAAAAGACAGAAAGTTAATTCCAGTTTGTTTAGACTAGTTTTGTTTCTGAGGTGAGGATATTTATCTCTTGTGTCCTAAGCTCCTTTTTTTAGAAAACAAACATTTCCTGCTTTGTCTGTAAAAACTGGGTTGCTTACAGAGAAAAAATACTTCATCACAGGATATACGTGGTAGTCATAACAGTTCCCTGTCCCCGGACAGAGACTCTGATCTCTGCTACTGCGCTACTGAAGAGCCTCAGTGACGGATATTATTAAATTTGTTGGGGTTTCACACCAAAGCTTATGAATTATTTACTGCTCTAGGTTTATTTTCATTTCACAGGTCTGAAAAGAATGGCAACCCATAAATTCACAGGGATATATTATGTATAAATTAATTTAATGGTGGGTAAACATATTGTTTAATGGGCCATAGTGTTTTAAGCTTAAGGAGAGCGGTCCGAAATCTGCTTTCCTCACAGTGAGTTTCTAGTTCAAACTAAGTTCAGTAGCAGGGAGGGATGCTGTTCTTCATGGCCTTTCTGATTCCATAAGAGATATTCAGATTTAGCGTTGGTGAATAACAGTGGACTGAGTCATGTCTTTTTGATTCATCTTCAAATAGAAAACAATCACTGAAACCTAAAGCAGAGGTCAAGGATTAGCGGACCGCAGGCTCAAAATGAGCACCTTGATATGTGCTTGAGAATGTTTTGTCTCCATTCAAAGCCAGGTTTAAAGCCTCTTTTAAAGCAGCATAAAGCCCACTGCTCTCATTAAGCCATAAGAGTCAGTTCAGGTGTTTTATAAAATATGTGAATCAGGAAATTGTCTATATACCAAACTGAACAATTGTTATTTACTTCAAAAAGCACTTTAGATTTTAAAATGGAAAAATGTTCTATTTTTCTTTCATATATTTTTGTTTAAAAATTCAATGTATAACATTGATGCATAAACGCCTAATTTTATTTCAGCCTTAAATTCTGTTTAAAGTAACAGATTATAATTAAAAATGTCTTCAGACCTTTACTGGTGGTTGATTTTCTTTATTCGGACAACACTGACTTTTTAATTGGTTACTTCTGACCTCTAAGTATGTGACAGCCAGTGTGCCTGGCTGTGTACATTGTTTCCTGGGCGATTGCCGCCTTTTTTGCAAAGCTGCTTTTTTGTATCTCTGCTTCTTCACCATGCTCCTTGAACCCCAGTCGTCCTCTGCAGATGGCGTGTTCTCACTGAGCCCTGCACTGGATTCTGCTGGAGGTTTCTTCACCTGTTAAAAAGGGTTTTTCCTCTCCCACTGTAAGCTACTAAACATGCTTAGGTGTGAGGATTGCCCTTTGAGTCAAGGAATCGATGCAATCAACTGGTTTTCCTTAGATAGAAAACTTTGTATCAATTTGACTGGATGATCTGGTGGACTGTAAAGTGCCTTGAGATGACATGTTGTGAATTGGAGCTATAGAATTAAACTGAATTGAATTGAATTTATTATTTCATGATACACATATCTGTATTTTATGTGTTTTATTAACTTCATTTCTTGTGTCCAATTTTAATTTGCTTAATTTCTCCTGATTTCTTTCACTTTCTGCATCAGGCATCATTCATCACATGAAGGGGGAGTATGAAACGGCGCTGAAGCTGCATAAAGCCCACCTGTCTTTAGCCCAGGAACTGGGCGACTACGCAGCTCAGGGGAGGGCCTACGGTAACATGGGCAACGCCTACCATGCTCTGGGCATCTACGACCAGGCTGTGCGGTACCACCGACAGGAACTGCAGATCTCTCTGGAGGTTATTTCTATAGTCTTTCTGTTAAAGGCAGAGATGTCAGGCCGCATTCCTCTTGGATGAATCTTTTCTCTTGGTGCTGCAGGTAAACGATCGTCAGTCACAGGCTTCTACTCATGGTAATCTGGCTGTGGCTTATCAGGCGTTGGGGGCTCATGACCGAGCTCTCCAGCACTACCGTCACCACCTGACCATTGCACGGGAACTCAGAGACACTCAAACTGAAGCAAGGGCTCTAGGCAAGCCAGATAAGAGGAAATATTAGTCTTTTACTCAAATAAATGAAATAATAACCAGTTAAATCAAGTATTTTTATTTAACTCTGCAGCAAACCTCGGTAACTTCCATAGTTGGAGGGGAGAGTACGCTCAGGCGCTACCATACTTCCAGCAGTATCTGGCTTTGTCTCCTGGGCTGCAGGACCTGGAAGGGGAAGGAAAAGTCTGCCACAACCTGGCCTACGCTCACTACTGTCTGGGACAGTACAAAGACGCTGTCAGGTGAAAGATGCCAGGCTCTGCAAAACTATGGGTGTACTTTTTTATGTTCTGTAATCAACTAACTTTAATGTACTTAATAACGATTTTAGATCATGAAACAGCTCAGACTGATGCATACAAATGAAACGCACAAAAAAAAACAATTAGAGATGTGGTAGAACCCTTTAAACAGGTCAAAATCTGATGGAGGTAATGTTTTTTACATAGCGTACACAAAGGATGAACATGGTGAAGCGTTAAAGTCATAGGGAAATTATATTTAAATGTCAAATCATTCTGGCTTAAATATGTAAATAAATGTACTATTTATCAGACGATATTGTCCTAAAATTTAGAGAATTTCTATTTTTTTAAAAACCCTGTATAGTTTTCCTTCCGTTTCACAATCATACACTACTTTGTGTTTGGCTTTCGTATAAAACATCAGCAAAACACAGCATAATTGTCATTATCGTGAGAAAGTGTTGATAAGTTAAAGCGGGAAGAATATTTTTACAAAACAAAATGCTGTTGCTTTAATCTTTTTTCCTTAGTCACATTACCACATTAGTATTTCTTTATTATTTAACTGAAAATCCCCATGATTCCTTCCTTTTCTCTTTTCTCAGGTATTACGAGCAGGACCTGGCCTTGGCTAAAGACCTCCAGGACAAATTAGCACAAGCAAAAGCCTACTGCAACCTCGGCCTGGCCCACAAAGCTCTAGGAGAGTACAGCAGAGCGGAAGAGTGTCAGAGATACCTGCTCTCTCTAGCACAAGCTCTGGATAACACACAGGTCACCTGCAAGAGCTCTGTTTTCTCCCTCGGTGAGGAGTTGTTGTTTTTCAGGGAGTAGTTGATTATAATCCACAGTGTTATGTTTATATTTGTCAGCAGGCGGTTTTCAGAGCCTACGGGAACCTCGGGGATGTGTTTGTGTGTCGGGGGGATCTCCCAGGAGCTGTGAAGTTCTACCAGCAGCAGCTAAGTTTGGCTCAGAAAGCTGCCGATCAAAAGATGGAGGCTGATGCGTACGCAGCGCTGGGATCAGTTCACAGGTAATGAGGAAGTTTAGCAGTTTGTGCTTACTGTCGTATTACCATACCTTTGTCCTCGGCGCTGTGACAGCAGGGGACAAAGTTCTGTCAAAGCAGAATTTTATATCTACATTTTTATTTACTTATTGAGGAGGAAGATACTTTTGCACGTCTGAAATCAGAGATGCACAGATTGGAAACTTCAAATTTCTAATCTGCTCTTTGTAAAGCTTTGATCTGCCAATAATGATTTTCAGCTGATTTTAATATGATTATTAGTAAAAACAATATAATTTCCAGCCTTCTTACTGTGAGGGATCATGAATTATTCATACTGAACCTGTGTCGTTATAGAGGGAATTTTTTTTTGTTATTGTTGCAAGAAAAAAACAGAATTTTCAAATGGAAACTTGAAGAAAATGTGATCTAGAATAAAACTTTGAAAAATACTCTATATAAAAAAAAAAGGTTTTAAAAGTAACTTTGCTGTTTTCTCAGATTTTATTTTTGTCTATTCCTTTTTTCAATTTTAATACTTTAAAATTTCAGTTTTCAAAACTGTAGTTTGTTTATATTTTTAACAGAGTTTATATTTTCAAATGTTATTTTTGTAAAACGGTTTTACGGATCACATTACTTCAATCTAAACACAAAAGCTCGCTCTGGACCAATGAAAATGCTGTTGCTAACGTCCAGCAGACCAATAGAAATGCTTCTTCCCTCCTCACTCCAGAGGAAAGCCCGCCCCCAGAAGTGAATTGAATGCGATCTGAAAAATGCAGTTAGAAAAGAATGCAATTCACAAAACTTTATATGCAAATTAGAAAATAAAAAAATTAAATCCAGAAAGAAAAAAAGTGAAAATAATGGGAACAAAATGTAATAGGAAAAAGTTAAGTGATAGATTATGAAAACTATGACAAATTAATAAAAAAAAAAAAAAAAAAACAGCTACTC
This sequence comes from Cyprinodon brontotheroides, assembly GCA_018398635.1. Taxonomy (NCBI): domain Eukaryota; kingdom Metazoa; phylum Chordata; class Actinopteri; order Cyprinodontiformes; family Cyprinodontidae; genus Cyprinodon; species Cyprinodon brontotheroides. The sequence goes on from JAGKQL010000057.1 coordinate 9,767,579, forward strand.
TATAAGTTACTCTCAAAACCTTTTGATTAAAGAATTTTTTTCAAAGTTTCAGTTCTGTTTCAAGTTTCTTTTCAATCTCCATTTAAAAAACATGTTATTTCTCTTGCAACAATAATGGAACAAAATTCACACCATAGCCGTCACTAAAACAGGGACTGACCAACAAAGACTTAATGATTACAGAGCTGATCCTAACTCAAGGCCTCACGTATTAAGTATTAGTGCTCGTAGTACAAAAACAGCAGTCTGTGTGTCTTTGCATTCTACAAAATTTGGATCCTTATCTAAGCTTTTTTAAATATTTCTAACTGGGCCAAATATTTCCAGATCCATTATGTTACATAAAAGGAAGACTTTAAAAGGAGAAGATTATCAAACTTTGTTATCTGTTTAGCCTGCTCTTCCTCTATGCCTTCTCTGCTTTAGTTTTTAAAGCAGCACTAAGTAACATTTTTACTTATTATAAATATAGAAAAAATACTATGAGAAAATTATAAATTCACTCTATGAACTTTTTTTTTTGATTAACACATTTTCAGTGTTTCAATTTTGGATTAGATTTATGTTTTTTATTAAATAAAAAAAATAAAAAAATTTTTTGCTAGCAATAATAATGGGCAAAATTTACACCATACTTATCAGACTCCAAGATGACGCGCAAAGAGGGTCAAATTTTATACCTCTTGGATGAAAGTGTTTCTAACAAGAGAATGACTTCTATATTTGTTATCTTTAATCTCAATCTTTTGATGTCATTAAATGTTATCAGTTTATGGTTAATATTCTAGCGATCAAAACGTCCGGTACAACGTCCGGTTAATTTGGACATTCCCCTTCACTGCTGCCACCCTGTGGTTCAGAGGTGAACTGCTTGTTCCAGTGGTGGTGAATTAGGGCCATGGGGCAACAGATCACCTGGTAATGGGTTGCATTAATACGCTTGGAGGGGCCATGGACACCCGTGGCCATCCCCCAGCTCCGCCTCTGCCAGTTGACAACATGAATTATCTCTGTCCACAACCTTTAAATCGTTGGACTAATTTTTGTGGGTAAAAAGATTGATTCAGACCCAGTGATTGGTCTGTTCTGGATTGTTTCCACTCGACCACTCTTCTGGCACACAGAGTACGGTAATATTGATTAAAGGGAAATAATCATCACCTCCTTCTTACATTCAGTGGATTCAGGGCTTTTTGTGTTATTTTGAAATTGGAGAAGGTCAGTTTTGTTGTGAGAAACTTTTTCGATAAATTCTCCACAATGTGGAGCTAAATCAGGACAGCTTGGATCGACATTGAATGTGAGATTTCTCATTGTAAAGTTAAACACTGTAAAACATAACACTTAAAACTGTAACAATAAAAATGCAAACCCTGATATTTTTGAAATACTGATATTTAAAGCATTGATAGTGTTTAAATATTCAATGCCAAATCTCACATTTGATGTCCTTGCAAGCCGTCACTGATTTAGCTCCATAGGGCCCTTTGTTTAATTCTTAAAAGAAGTCAATTTCATTTTTGTTCTGACAGGATTCTGGTTTATATTTATACCCTTTAACTTTGGCACCTGATTCAGTTTTTTTTTTTTTTTTTATGTGTGTGTGTTTTATTTATTTATTTCTGTTTAGTTTTGTACATTTAGACCATGTTTTTTTTTTTTACTTGTCTGTTTGTGTTGTGCCTCTAATGCTTCCTTCTTTCCTTCCTTCTTATCACCCGTCACGAAGGCTTCTTCGCCAGCTAGACGCCGCCTTGTCCTTCCACAGCCAGGAGCTGACTCTCCGTAAGGACCTGGCCGACCCCCAGGGGGAGTGCCGGGCCCTGGGCCACCTGGCAGCAGTCCATATGGCACAGGGGGACTACACCACAACCTTCCAGTGCTACGAAAGCCAGCTGGGGCTGGCGCAGGGGCTCAGAGACGCCCGTCTGGAGGCCCAGGTCCACGGAAACATGGGCATCACCAAGATGAACATGGCGGTGTTTGAGGAAGCTATCGGATACTTTGAGCAGCAGCTGGCCATGCTGCAGCAGCTGAGTGGAAGCGAGGCTATGCTGGACAGAGGGAGGGCCTACGGGAGCCTGGCGGACTGCTACGACGCTCTGGGAGACTACGAGGAGGCCATCCAGTACTACGAGAAATACCTGACGGTGGCTCAGAGTCTTAACCATGTCCAGGATCAGGAGAAAGCCTACAGAGGACTTGGAAATGCACACAGGTTGGTGTCAAGCATTTTTTAAAGGACTCATAGAATGCAAAACCGAGTTTCCATTGTGATAGATGAATAACAATAGTTCAGTGGGTGAAATGGACGTACAAAGAAGTTCAAACCCCATCAACACTTCCTTTCTCTGCAAATCTCACAATTCTAAACTTCCACCATAAAATGGGCAAATCCAAATGTTGCCTTATTTGGTTCTGGCCTGAAATTGACATTCAGACCAGCCCACTGGTTCACTGACCCAAGAACTTGAACAGAGGTAGATGTAAGACACCAGTTTAGCTGTTTAGCCTACAGATGGGTTTACTTCTATAAGAATTACAAAGCAGAGCCAGAACCACAGGTGTAAATGCAGTGTTCCAGGCTGCACAGAGGAGGGGGGACATTTTCAGTCTTACCAAGGATCCAAACACTCGACAGGCATGGATTATGTTTGTCTATCAGAAGATCCCTGCAAAGTTTGATGCTCAGCTGTTCATTTGCTTTAAGCATTTTAACGATGACAGCTTTCAAAAATCTTGGACAGCGTTCAAAGCAGGATTTGCTGAAATTTTTTTTACTGAAATGAGGGGCTGTTCCAACTGTAAGGCCTTCACAAACACAAGCTGGAAGTATGATTTTGTGTCTAGCGTATCTATGGTGAATCCAGATCTGGATTTCTGAGGAAAGGAGGACACTTTTTAGGGGAGCAACCACACCAAATCCGGTGACACAGTATGGGGTGGAACCATGGAGCAAGTGGTGGGTCGGGTTCGGTCGCTCCATTCACAGGACCAAAATCCCAGATGATTTTGAAATTCGCCCCCAGACATTTTTTTAGGTATGAAAAGTAGGACATGTCCGGGAAAAAGAGGATGTCTGGTCACCCTACCATATCAAGAACTTTGATGTTTCAGTGAGTGAGTGCTTTGTTGCTATGATGAGTCTTTGCTCAGCAGCTTCGCTTGTTGTAAACCAACCAATCAGCGTACAGGTCATCTTAATATTCATGATCATACCATAAAAAGAAAGAAAACCTGTCGTTTCATTCTGGGGCTTTTAACCAGGCTGTCATTAGGGCTCATAGAACAGCAAATATGCCATTTTCAGCCCAACCAATGTTACACACCCTATTCAGAGACCTTAAGGACCAAATACCCTAGAGAATCATTCTATTCTATATTTATATAGATGAATATTTATATATATAGTATCAGGGTTTTGTTGGGGTTTTGAGGACCCAAATGCAGAGGTGAGGAGGCAAAGGTGGCTTCTTAAAGTTTTAAGATTCACTAACATGCATTCCAACTGACACAAAACATTTCTTCAGCAAAATACCACTAAATTGTATCAATTTGATAGACTGTCTACCCAAAAATAACTACTGTACAAGAGACATAGTAAAGACCTACAGCTCTCCACCCATTACTTTGCATCGTGTGAGTTGTGAAAACCTACCGTAGCTCAAGAAAGGACAACTTTATCCAAATATCAGATCCCAAATGCATTGTTAAACAAGTATCAGAACGGAAAAGAAAAGAATTGAAAAGATGTCATGTTACACTGAGGGTTGACAGGTCGTAGTACACAAGTTGTCACATTAAACAACAAACCGCCTTAGACATAAAACAGGGCAGTATCTGGACTAATAACGTAGTCAGTTGGGCTTGGGAGATGTGATTGAGTGGTGTGCACAGGTTGTAACCTCATTTACCAGAAAGAGTTTACCTAGACAGATGGTCAGCACAAAGAAGTCTGACCAAATGGGTTGCATTATATCTTTTTAGCAGAAATACACTTTTAGCTTATGAAAATCAGCTTTGAACAACATTAGAGATATGCATTCAACTAAGTGGGGAGGTTGCTACAGTAATACCAACTTTAGTTTAAGATTCAATAACATCCATTCCCACTCAGTAGGGCTGAAACAGCAGTCATGTTAGTGTAGAGTACTGAAGCTCTACATCAAGCCACCAGTTGGTGACCCAATATAAATTCCCTGACCGGGAATCGAACCCGGGCCGCAGCGGTGAGAGCGCTGAATCCTGACCACTAGACAATCAGGGACATGTTTCTGACCTTTTTAGTAGGGTTTTCACATCATGTCTGTTAATCAACAATGTGATGTGAAGCTTTGCAATATGCTCCTCAAGTTAGATGAGTGTCTGTCGTCATCACGTTAAAATAGAGACAGTTTAACCACATGGATGTAAGCTTGGACAGCACCCTCCTCTCAGCCTCCTCCACTGAGTCCACAGTGCAGCCTAGTATAGAAACGGCCTTTCTCACCAGTTTTTTTGGTGTCTTGTCTGTCCCACTCTGCGCTGCCAGGGGCTCAGCAGATGACAGTGTAGAGGAGGGCTATTGCCACCACAGACTCATAGAAGTTTTTAAGCAGGGACCTGCTTAATCCAAAGGACCTCAGCCTCCTCAGGAGGTGGAGGTTGGCAAGTTATTTTTATGTTAAAATATCAGCAAGTGATAGCATTGATGCCTCCGGCCAGAGTTGGATTTAGGAAATTTGGGGCCCTCGGCAAATACAGGCAGGGTTCCCTCTGAATTGAGAAGACAAAACATAAAACAGACCCATTATACACATGCAGATATTTTTATAGAATAGGTACACATTTTTGTTCTAGGTTTATCCTGTCACTGCTTATCCCTTTTCTTGCTGTTTTCCTCTATGTTTTCTTTTGTCCCTTTTTTCATATTGGCAATGTGCTCGGCTGACTTTTCATGCTGTCTGAAAAGAAATCAAAGATTTTCTAATCACCAGGCCCATTCTAACTTAGCTGATTGCTCCTTCCTGTGTTTCCAAAAAGGCAACTCCAAAAGTAAATAACCCAGTCTGTTCTCCATTTTTCATTTGGATGAAATAATAGCTGCATGAATCATGACAACAGACAAGATAGAGGAGAGCAGGAGGCGGGGTTACTAATCTATTTGCTCTGGAGAGCAGAGTTCGATGCTTTTAGATGTTGTCACCAAAGTCTCCAGTACCAAAAGAAAGTTGCTATATTTGGCGCAAGGCACTTTTTTGAAATCAAAGTTCTAGAGGAGTCTGAAAAGTCGCTATATATAATATAGCGACAAAAGTTCTAAGTTGGCAACACTGCTCTTCGCACTGTTTATTTTCAAATGGTTTGCTGCTGTCTGTTTGGACCAATCTGCACATGTGCAGGAAATGGACTGATCCAACGTGGGGGACAGTGAAGGGAGGAGACACTTGATATTATAAGCATTATGATGGAATTTTAATGAAAGGATTTTTATTAAAAACATCATTAATATGCACAAATAAGGAATAACTGTGTAAACCATACATTTAAAAGGAGTTTTATGGGGCCATAAAACTCTTTTTACTGCAGATAAATCAACAAATGCAGACGGATTAATCTGCAGTAAAAGGAGTTTTATGGGGCCCCCAGGTATTTGGGGCCCAAGGCAACTGCCTAGTTTTGCCTAATGGTTAATCCCCTCTTCTTCCGGTCATGTTTATGCACATAATAGGAAGATCAGGGAGGTGGGGACAGCAGAAACAGCAGATCAGTCATGTTAGCTAAAAATCTGCTACATCAGATATGATGTCTCCCATTTTGCATGTTAACCCTTTTTCTTGCAAAAGCCAAAAAACACATAAAGCTAGCATAGAAACTTTTTTTTTGAGGACTTTTCTTAAGATTTTGTCTTTTCCATCAGGCTTTTCTGATGCAATTCTTCAAAATGCACATTAAAAAATGGATTGAAATGCACCTACTGACCGGGAGCAGTAAAATTATTAGTTATTACCTTTGATTGAGAAAGTTATATTTCTCCTATTCAGATTGGCCCAGATCCAATCCAATTACTTGTATTTCTTTATTCTTGGTTAAACAACTATTAAATCTACTAAACTTTTTTATTTGAAATGTAAAGCAATGATATTGTTCTCCCTAATCCCTGTTTGGTAATGAGAAGTACCTTCAAACAAATCCTCTAAGAGGGGTGCTGCCATGTAGTACTACATGAGTAATGTTCCCTGACAGAAGGCTTAATGAGGAGTTGCTTTTATCCATCTGTTGTTTCTGCTCTCCTGGGTGTGAATGAGATGTTAAAATGAGTAGATAGGAAGGCTCTGATTTATCTGAAGCTCAGCCTCTCTGGATGTATCAAAAGCAGATCACGCTGCCTGCTTTCAAAAGTGCAGAAGTAATATCGCAACACCTGTTTTCCCTTCATATGCAGGTCCATGGGCAGTCTGCAGCAGGCACTGGTGTGCTTTGAGAAGCGGTTGGTGGTAGCTCATGAGCTCGGCGGTGAAGGAGGGGGTAAAGCTCAGGCTTATGGGGAGCTGGGCACCATACACAGCCAGCTGGGTAACTACGAGCAGGCTCTCTCCTGTCTGGAGCATCAGCTGAGCATCGCTCGCTCAGCAGGGGTAAGGTCCCCCTCAGTGGAAGGCTGCCAGTTTGTCATCCTTGCAGGAAATAAGATTTATAAAATGTATATTGTAGATAGTAAATGCAATAATCCCTGTATTATCTGGCAGGATAAATCCCTGGAGGCAGAGGCAAGCGATGCCCTGGGAGGCGTTTATCAGCTGATGGCAGACAACGAAACTGCTCTGCAGGTTTGTGCTGTTTTTTTATTTTTCTTTAAACTCAGCACAAAAAGTAAAAAAAGGTTAGGATTTGGAAGATAGCTGAGCTGACACAGAATCCTCAGTTAGTGATTAAAGTGCTGTCCTGCTGCAGTGGCACCAGAGGGCGCTGAGCATCGCTGAGCAGACGGGCTGCGTGAGGAGCCAGGGCCGAGCCTATGGAAACCTGGGTCTGACCTACGAGGCTCTGGGAAACTACGAGCGGGCCGTGGTGTTTCAGGAACAGCATCTCAGCGTGGCGGCGCAGACCAACGATCTGATGGCCAAAACTCTGGCCTACGGAAGCCTGGGGAGGACACATCATGCCCTGCAGAACTACGCCCAGGCTGTGATGTACCTGCAGGAAGGTGATGCATGAGACATTTTGACACACTTGCTCTACCTTAAGATATACTGGAGCCCAATGTGAAACACTGGCACCAATTCATCACAGACTTCTGTGTTAGTTTTTTTACTGGGACTTTATTCACTAACACAGAGAGAAGCAAGGCTGCCATACACTGGTGCCACCGGACCCTCTGACCATCAGTAGACAATGCAGGTTAAGTTTCTTGCCCAAGGACACAATGACACTGAAAGCCAGGGCCGGGGTTTAAACCCTCAGCCCTTTGATTTTCAGGGCAAGCTCCTACACCGGACACCACTGCCCTACACATTAGTCTGTGGTGTTTACTTTTAACACTAGTGTTAGGTGAATTGAAACTATTGAGAGCGTTGTTCCAACTTTTCCAGTCATATTAAAATTCAATCTAATTTGGATCATTATAGACACTTTATAAATGTTTCGTTTTATTAGCCTCCCTATGATTTGAACTAACACTTCTAAATTTGCCCTGTACATACGAAGCACCAGGACAGATTACTACAGTAAAGCTATGTTGAAGTAGAGTTATTATTACTTGAGTACTACTTTTGGCTACCATCCCTATGTTGAGGAAGGATGTTCCAAACTGATATTTATATTGGAAATCGATCCAGGGTAGGTAGCAGATCTGCTCGGGTTCTGCTTCATGCCAGTGACGTTACGCTACATGATTGGCTGAATGTTGCCACATGATGTAAAACATTATGGTTGCCCAGACAACGATAATCACATCATGCAGCATCCATGTGCAGAGTTGGGAGCATCTGTAGCATTGTCCAATGACCTGATAAATAACAAAACTGGGAAAAATATGTTAAAAGTGAACAAAGTTACTGTTAGACCATGATATAAAGGGGGAGAGCTGGGTAGCGTTGTGGCTAGCTGTGCTCAGTAGCTAACAGGTTAGCCTCTTTTTAGCTCGGTCAGTTAGCCATGTTAATCTACACTACTTTTAACTTCGTGTCAGCTGAGACTTGTTTCATCACCTTGTTAAATGGCAGAGAGCTCAGTCTGTCTTAGAAGGCAGTACTTTCCTTCAAGACTGACAATGATTGTTTTATAGTTTCGGTTACTTTAGATCGCCCAATGAAATGCAAAATAATAGCAAATAAAGGTAATAATTTTATTTGAGACTCCAAAAGAGATTTGATCCTTAAGAAACGGTTTGCAATACAGTTTCATGCTGAGTGGAGTTGCCATATTGTTAGGAGTTTGATACTTGTGGGTTGAGGACCCAAAAGCAGAGGCAGGCAGGCAGAGTTGAATTTATAGTTGATTTAATAAAAGAAACAAACACTGAAAAAACAAAAGTCCAAAAACAAAGAAAGGCAGCAGAATCCAAAATGAACTTAAAGAAACCAAAGTCAAAAGCAATTACAAGAAACCAGTAGTCCTAGACTCAAAATTCAAAACATGAATAGAAAACAGCGTTTTATCAAACCAGAAGAAACCCAATGGAGACATCAGGGGAATCAAAACTTTCAAGGAGGAAGGCTCAGAGGCGAGATTGGACAAAATATGTAGAATAAGGTTAGGCGAGATAGGACAGCAAGAGAAGGGAAATGAGACAGAGAGCTTTTAAAAGGGACAGAGACAAAGTGGGGGTATTATGAGGCAGATAGGAAACAGGGTGAGGACAGAGGCAGAAACAAAAGAGGAGCTAAGGAAAAAGGAGAACACAAGGGGGCAGCAGAGGGCAACGGTTAAAAAACCAGGAAGACTGGAAATAACTAGAAAATAGAACAAAATAATGAATTCAAACCACTAAGACTATAAAATATGAAGAAAAGTAAAACTAAACACTCAAACAGAAACACATAACAGAACCCAAGACAGAAACGTGTAACACAGGAAAAAGCCAAGGAACACAAAAAACTAAGAATTAGGCCATAAAAACTAAGAAACAAGGAGAAAAGCAAAACTGGATACTGAAGAAGAAAAACATCACAGAAAACAGAAACCTAACACATATGATGATGTCATGAGAAGGGGGCAGGGCCCCGAGCAGATCTGGTACCTACAGCGGAATTTAAAACAAAAAAACAAAAACAGCCAAATGTTGAAATTTGCATCTAAAATCTCCGATATAAAAAATAGTGAAAGGAAAACTTTGCTTCTAATTAGTTATCTTATCGTAAATAAAAAAAAGTTGCATCAGGGAACCCCTAATGTCGATCTTATTGTTTTTGGCCTTTGATATTATGTTAGATTACAGAGCTTTCTCAAAACAGGCACATCATTGTGTGCTATGATCACTGCTCCCTTAAATGATGCAGCCCAAAGTCAGTCTAAATTAGCCTTTTCTTCATTATTCCTCACCTCTGTCTTATTACTCTCAGAACCCTTGCTTTTAATTGATCATTACCTCCACAAGCATCACAGGATTGTGCTCAGAGAAGGCACTGAGGAAACATTCTGAAATGTGCATCCAATTAACTCCCAGGAAAAACAGGAGCACGGAGGATCGCATGCCTGCAGAGGGACGAACACAAGGAGGCAGGGGTGTGGGTTTTTGTTTGCTGTTTTTTTATATCTGATGAGATTCGGCTCTAATGAGAACTAAACAGAACCTGTCATGGCGGCCTGCTCCATGCCAAGCAGCGGGATCAAACATGTCTGGGACAAACTGAAGACAAGAGAATACGTGAGCTTTGAATTTGAATGAGCTGATCAAAAAGCAAGAAAAAGAACAGCGGGAGAAAATGAAGGACGCATCCGAGCGTCACAGAGCTCATCAGTCGATGCTCGCTTCAGTACTGCAACAGTTGTCACGAGAGGTGCAGTCTTTGATGAGCGTCCTCGAACTGCGGCTGATCTCCTCGGTGTGCTTCCCCGTCAGGTCTGCGGCTGGCTGAGCAGTTGGGTCGGAGGGAAGATGAAGCAAAGCTTCGTTATCGCCTTGGTCTGTCTCTGTGGGCCGGCGGTAACTTGGAGGAAGCCCAACACCAGGTGTGTTACTGAAGTCAAAAAGTCATGATATTTATCTAGTTATACCTTAAGAACCCTGTGGGTACATTTAACTATATAAACCACCCACTCTCTAATATTCACATATCCTGTTTTAGATGTAAGGTTACCTAAAGTAATTGATGAGGTTACTGGAGGGAAACCACTTTAAACCCACTGCCTCCAGGTGTGACATCATAAGAAAATAACAAATGAGGCTGAATATCAGAGAGATGATCAGAAAGCCTAAGCACAACATACCAGCTGCTTGGTCCTCACATTTTCTAAATCTCAAATCTGCTAAATCCCATCATGTTCTGTTAAAACGTGGTGATGGGGAAATTTCCAGAATGGTGCTTAAAGGTGCATAGTGATGTTATATGGCTATACCAATGAGACCATAAACCGTTTGATTATGATAAAGTAAGGTTAGAAGCATAAAGCAGCCATCCTGATTGTCTTCAGACCAGGGGTTACCCTCATTGGGGGCCCACAGAATCTTCTGAAAACAGCACAACTAACCAGTGAAAATTGAACATTTTATTTTATTCTGTTGCTCTTCTTTTTTAATAATTTATGGAGCATTTCATCATTTTAATCATACAGCGTTTTTAAGCATTAATAGAGAAAAATTATATCATAACGAAAATTAGTAGTTAAAAGAAACAATAAAAATATGATGATTATGTATGAAGGTGAATGCAGGTCCTTCCTTCCTTCCTTCCTTCCTTCCTTCCTTCCTTCCTTCCTTCCTTCCTTCCTTCCTTCCTTCCTTCCTTCCGTCCATCCATCCAGTTCATAGATCAGTATTAGAAGCCCTTCCTATGACTCAGTACCCCTGAAGTAGCCCTTGGCCTTAAAAAGGTTGGTGACCCCTGGCTTTAGACAGTCCTTTTTTAGCCTAAATTGAATTCCTGCAGCCTTGTGATGGACTGGCAACCTGTCCAGCACCCCTCGCGACCCCACTTGGGAGTAAGCGTGGTAGAAAAATGGATGGATGGATGAATTCCTGCACCAGGAACAATGAGCTCATAAACACATATAGCGCCATCTGCTGGTAGAATCAAAGAACTATCAGAAAGCCAGATGGAGGCTGGTTCTCAAAAAACATTCTATTAGCCTAAAGGTGTTTTGTTAATGTTACCCAGTCACAACTAGCAAGAAAACAGAACTGTTTCAAGAGGCTGGATCTTCTGAAAAGTAGCCAATCACAGGCAGTGTACTTTCTCTGGCTGGTTTGAACCTCAAAGTGAGAAAAAGTTGAGATGGGTGCACAGAAACAGATCTACATGTTATCATAGGAAAATCTACAGACCTATAAAAGTGAGTGAGAGAGTGATTTACATACGTTTGTTTGAAATAAAGCTGCTTGTATCAGTATTTATTACAAGTGTGCACTTTTGGCAGATTTCTGACGTCATATAACCAGAGGTGGGCAGTAACTATTTACATTTGCTCAGTAACTTTTACTTAAGTAGTATTTCAGTAGTTTTGCTGTACTTCTCACCTTACTGGAGTAATTTCCATTTAATGTCCATGTCCTACTTGAGTAAAATTTCTTGCTATTATGTAACGAGTTATTCAGCAATCAGCTAAATATAAAATAAACACTAGATGTTGTAAGAGGAAGTTCTTTACCCTCTCCTAACATATATACGTTTCTTACTATAGTGATTGGTTTTATAGGCTTTCTGTTGCAAAAATGTTTTGGTTTCCTATCTGCATTTTTTTTTTTGTTATCTATTTTAGTCTTTAAAAAGCCAGTCTAAGTAACAGCATTATTTCTAAACCCATGATCAAACTCTTACTCTGTACACCAGTTTACTTTCTAACTGATACTTTTTTACTTTAGCCTGAGTAATCCGCTGATAAATCCTTTTATTTGTCATTAAAATAATGTTTAAGCATTGTTACTCTTATTTGAGTAGATTTTTTGGGCTATTTTGCCCACCTATGTTGGGCTCTAATTTCTCAACATGTATGACTTTTTTACAGGTCTAAATTCAGCAAAAGATTCGATAATGAAAATTATAATCTAAAATAGTCCCATTCTTATGAACTTATTTTTATGCTGATTTGAAAAGAGAACTATCCTGTCAGATTTAAGGGTCTTTGCAAATAGCAGAACCAGGCTGTGTGCTGGCAGCTCCACCCAGTGGTGGGGATTGTAACTGCAGGCTGAATGTGGTTTTAACATTTGAAATCAGTAACTTCTGCTTGCAGTATTTTAAAATTAGAATAATTTAAAAGGAAAGGTTGTTAATTGAGTTCAAAGCGGGAATGTTTGTACATAACGTTGTAGGTGTTTTTTTTCATTGTGTGATTGTTTGCTGCCTTTCAGCTCTACAGAGCGTCTGCACTGTTTGAGACAATCCGTCATGAGACTCAACAAAATCTGGATTACAAGCTCTCCCTGTTTGATCTGCAAACCAGCTCATACCAGGCTCTCCAGAGAGTCCTTGTCAGCCTAGGTGAATTTGTTTCATAATTCTTGTTTTTTGTTTGTTTTCTTTTGTAGCTGTGAGCTTTAACTTGTCACAAAGTATGTACTCCAGCTCGCCCCCTGATTGTTTGAGTCATCCTCATGTTCCGGCGGTTCCTTCCAGGGCGGCATGACGAGGCCCTGGCCATAGCAGAGCGAGGGCGGACGCGTGCGTTTGCTGATCTCCTGGTGGAGCGCCAGAGAGGAAGCAAGCAAGCAGCGAGCGCTGACCCTTATATCCCGGTCACTGTGGAGCACATCCTGGAGACGGTCAATGGTCAAAAGGCGTTGATCCTCTACTACTCCTTGGCAGGAGGCTTTCTGTACAGCTGGCTGATTTCTCCAGGCACAGGTGTGCAACTTTTGCTTACACAAATATGGTTATTTTTAGCACATATCTTGATTTCTATGTGTGCTGAATCAAAATCAATCAACTTCTACAAGATTCTATTATTTGATTGGCCGGGATGACAATCCTACAAATTGTAACTGATTTTTAAGTCATTGAGAAATCATATTTTAAATGTCAAATCATTTCTGGCTTAAACATGTATATAAATGTGTATGTGTATATCAGACCATAGTGTCCAAAAATTAAAAAAGGTATATATGAGAAAAAAATCTTTTCTTAAAATCAGGGTTTTTTTCATATCTTCTGCAGGCCAGTTAGTTATTAAGATCAGCCTGAACACCTAAATTAAACCAATCATATATCAGCGGTCATCTGTCAATCACATTTTTTTGGTCATATCATCTCTTTTCATATGTCTTAGACTTAGACAGACTTAGACTTAGACTTCTTTATTTGTCATTTTGTATGCACAGAGTGCATACAGAACGAAATTCGTTACATACAGCTTATGAACATTGCATTGATATTTCAAATGTCACGAGTTATACAAAAAGTGCAGCAGTGGTCAAAGTGTGAACAGTGCAGAGGATAAGAGACAATGTGCAAGTTGCAGTGGTTCAGTGCAAATAGGCATTTTGTGCAAAAAAATGCGTTATTGAGAATAGAAATGAGAAGAACAATTAAAGGGCTAAAAGTTAAACGTTCAGCAGCATTGATGCCCGATAATGTGCAATAGGTGCAGAGTTTGGTTTTGTGGATCAAAGGTTCAACAATCGCAGCTAATAAACGCAACGGTTGAAATAAGAGATAAGAATAATTTAATTTCGCATTGAGTTCCGTCCCAGTGTTCACAGGGATGGGCGTCTGTGTCTTCGGCAGCAGTCGTAGAGCTAACAGAACTGGCAGCGCTATGCTCGAGGCCAGGGTTCAAACATGGACGGCTGTAAGTCTTCTACACCAAACCAAAAGCTTCTGCCGCCCTGGCGTCCTCTTCCACAACATCTTCATCCCCGCTTTCCTCCTCTATAAATAAAAAATGGATGACAGAAGAGACTCCATCCACCCACTCCCGACACTAAACTCTCTCCTCCTCTTGCATGTTTCCTCTGTCCATAAGCGTTCCTTGACAGTGTTGTTTCTAAGTCACCAATTTAGTGCTACTTGGTCCCAATGGAATTTCCCATTGGGGACCTACTAACACTAAGTTGCTAACAGTTAACAACTTCAGACAAACCGACCACAATTAAACTTGCTTCGAACCTTCTGCCACAAGAATCCGCCCTCCCGATAAACAACAGTAAATTCCGCTTTCATTACTTTCGTGTAAGTGGTGCACCACTCGGGAGAATTTGGAAATGCAACGGTTGGAATGGCCGCTTCCATACGACTTCAAAGCATACAATCATAGTTTTTTTCTCCAAAATAAACAAACATTTTTGTTATTGAGGATCCCGATCAATCCTTTTCAATAAAAAAACACCCTGAAGGGTAAAATCTGTTAAGCCTTGAGCCTCATCCATCCTTTATTGCTGTATAAAGATAATTGCCCCAGCTCTGTTTTTTAAATCCAACGCAGGAAGTCGAGTGAACACAAAGTACTCAAATTTCTGTCTCTTTCCTCACACCATCCAGGCATCGTGAAGTTTAACGAGGTGTACCTGGGTGAGGGAGGACCAGACACTTCTGAGTTCCAGGACGGTGCAAGGAGTCCTCATGGAGGAGGTTCTGTGTCTTTGGATCAGTACATCTGCAGCGCTAGAGAGGCACTGGGAGTGGACAGCCATCACAGCAGGTAGACATTAACACAAAGAAAAACAAGTCTTCTAGTTCAACAAAATGGTCACGATTTACAATGTGTTTAAATGCTTTGAGGATGTGACTCTCTGCCCTGGGCGGCATGACCTCTGGGATGCCACAAGCAACAAAAAAATGTGTACAGTGAAAATATATGTTTTTTTTTATTTTTTTTAGTTCTAAGTAAGTAAAGTTTTAGCATATTTTAGGATAAAACAAAGTGTTTCAACCATCAAAGGATTCTAAAACTACTAGATTGAAGTTTTCAGCTGGACTTTAGAGAAAACTGTTGATTTATGGAGTGAAATTTATTACATTTTTGTTGAAAAAAAACTGCTTTTGTAAATATAAAAAAAAAATATTTTTGAAAATGGAAAAAAATGGAATTCAGAAATTAAACTTTCAAAAAACTTTTAATAAAAAGGATTTGAACTCAAACCTCAGATTGTTTTCCCCAAATAAGTTTATTTTTTCTTTTCAAATGTTTTCAAAGATTACTAAATACTGTCAGATAACTGCATGTCTAAAATGTCAGTATTTAATCCTAATCTCTCGGACTGTATTGAGTCCTACTTTTTCTTGACATTTTGTAATGTTACAATTACAAACCTGCTTTATTTGATCAAAATGAAATATGCTTTGCAATAATAATTAAACATGGTTTACACTGTTCCAGAAACAGAACAGCAGGACTGTTTACTCATAGTATTTCAGAGTGAAAACAATCTAAACCATGCAAGTAGGGATATTGCAGAGAAAGTAAAGAACATAAAGGCAGCAGAGTTTGTGCTGTTATAGTTTTGTGGGTTCTTAAAGAGACGAGGCAGAGCCATGTTCAAGTCAGGAAGGAACATTTATTTTCTTCCTCCTGGGAACATATCATCCTGTCATCCAGTGAATCTTACCTAGAAACCACTACAGAGTTCGGTCAGTGTTGAGATTCAATTCAATTCAGTTTATTTCTATACGCTGATTGACAATACATGTCATCACACCAGATCATCCAGTCAAATTGATTCAAAGTTTTTCTATCTAAGAAAACCAGTTGATTGGCATCGACTCAAATGCAAACCCTCACACTAAGCCATGCTTGTAGCGACAGTGGAGAGGAAAAATTCCCTTTTAGCGGGAAGAAACCTCCAGCAGAACCAGGCTCAGTGTGAGGCGGCCCATCTGCTGAGGAGCCGACTGGGGTTCAAGGAGACAGAAGCAAAAGATACAAAAAGCAGCTGTAAAGGCGGCCCTGTCACGGTCAGAGAAACAGGACTGCACTGGAAAACAGGCCAAGATGGCGTTCTTTAGAAAAGAGACGTTTCAAAACAATTATATGAAATCTTTCTATCACAGAAGCATCTATGGAAGCCTATTGCATAAACCAAAAAAAATAATAATTATAATTACGAGATACCGATATCATAATTATGAGTTTTTCTCTCATAATTATGAGAGAAAAACTCAGAATTATGAGAAAAGATCTCGTAATTATTAGATAATATGTTATATTTAGGAGTTCAGGAAGGACATTTATTGCCGAGCTTCGCTACATGTTTTGCTCTGTTACTGCAGGAACAATTAAACCAGCACTGGATCAATGGCGTAAATATCGGTAAGCAGAGAGCTTAGGGCCCACGACTTCTTAGGGGCCCCATAACTGACACCTGGTGGGCCCCCTACGCAATTGTAGAGTAAGACGTCTCTGTGCAAATGTAATGGTGCGAAAAATTCCACTTAAACCCACCAGATACTGAAGTGAAATAAGGAAAACTTGCCAGATTTCAGCATGATGGTGAGCCGTTTAAACACGACACCAATAGCCAAGCAGACAGTGGTGCTTTTAATTACTAGGTTAATAACTGTGTATAGTTCATTAGACGATTGGTAAAAAATACACTCATATGATATGTTTCAAACCGCAATAAAGATCTTAAAAGAACAATGTATTTGAGTTGTTATTTTTTACAATACGGCGTGGAATTATATGTAACCCAGAGCGTAGATTAAAACAATAACCGTTACGTACAATGTGTTAGCGACGATGGATACCAAAAAGAGGTACTTAAGTGGATTCCAGAAAAGAAAAAGGCAAGAAGAGCTGCTGGAAGAACTGAAAAAAAAACTTCCCAAAATAAACACACGTTCTTTGAGAAAGAACCGAAGATGGAGGAGGACGTTACGTTGATGCTACAGTGTGTAAGGATTACGTCTATTAGATGAATGGTGAGGCGTGGGTGAGGGAGGGGGGCTGTGAGAGCTGAATGTAGCCATGGCTTTGTTGTGCTAATATACTAAAAGTATCCATGTCTAGTGAAGGTGAAGAATGAAGAAGTGTGTGGTAAGTGCGCTCTTACCACTGGTTCCATTCAAGGTGCACAGTCACTATTTTTCCCATAATGTGACCAATGTGTGATCATATACTACTGGGATTTGCATAGTGTTTTTTTTCTTGGCTGATTTATGGAACCTTTATCAGTGTTGTGCTTCATATAGGGCCCACCAGATAATGTTGCTTAGGGGCCTATTGTTGTGTCATTACTCCATTGCACGGGATGCTTTATGGTTACTCGTAGAATGCATAGGAATGCATTTCAGCAAGTGGTTTCCCAAAAAGAACTATCACTGGTACCTTCCAAAATCTAGATCCTCAATGAGTTCAGCTGGGGCTTCAGAATGCGTTTAAAGCTTGACCAGGTCCCAACTTTATGTGGCACCTTGATTCATATGAAAAACTAAAACCATATGGAATCTGTATTATTGGAGCTGTTGACGGATTTTTGCGTATAGTCAAAAGGCTGCATGCTTATTCCACAAGTAGTAATCCCTGGTTTATAGCTGGGTACCTTGTTGATGAAGTGGAAAACAGGAGCAGAGCTCCAATGCGCATCACTTTAGACCTGGGAACAAACAAGATCTCTTTTCCAGTAATTATGAGAAAAGATCTAATAATTATGTGTTAAAATCTCATAATTACAAGATTGTTATCTCGTAATTACGAGATCTTTTCTCATAATTAAGAGATAAGATCTCCTAATTACGAGATACCGATCTCGTAATTAGGAGATCTTATCTCATAATTAGACAGATCTTTATGAGATCTTATCTCGTAATCAGACAGCTTATCTCATAATTACGAGATACTGATCTCGTAATTATGAGCTAAGCTGTCTGATTTTCTGTTCTTTGGTGATTGCAATACGCTTCCGTACCAATCAGTGTCACGTATACGTTTCTAAGCTCCCTGCAATAGAGAGAGGGAGCTTATAAAAAGTCACTGTGATGTTTGACGTAATTATAACAGATGATTAATTTAACAACAGATAAAATTAATATCAATGATTTGATTGGGAAAAAAACATAAATATTATTCCTTGATGACATCACAATATCCCAAAAGGGTTTGAAGGGGTGTGAATACTTTTGCTTTATTCAATGTGTCCATAGTTCAAGGATTTGAAAAAGAAGCTGTGAAGCTAAAGGACAGAAAAGTTCACCGAGCCGCACCTGTGAATCTTTGTGTTTTCAGAGTTTGCTCCAGCAGCGAGACGGAGAGCGAAGCCGGAGATCTTTTAGAGCAACAGTTTGAGGAGCTGAACAACAACAACCTCCCAACGGGCTACCTCCGCATGGTGTCCAGAAATAACCGCTTCAACAGGTCTGAGTTCAGCTTTATAAACACATCACTGAACTCTAATCATTAACATCCAGAGACGTCCTCTAAAAAAACACATCCTGCCCTTTGGGTTATTAAGGCTTAATACTGACGCAGTAACTCCTCCTTCATTTGTATTTGTATTTGTATCTATGAGTCATACAGTCCGATCGGTTAAAAGTTTCCTATGGGGTTCGATAACTGTCAATAAAAATAAATGCATGTCTCTACATTTGTGAATGTCAGTCAATAAGATTGTCTAAATTTAAGATTTCTAGTTGTTCTAAACCTTTCTGACAGCAGATGTTTCATCTGGTAGATGGTAAGAAGACAACTTACAAACTTGCCACCAATAAAAGAACACAAGTATAAATCACAACTTACACATTTAATTTATTAGTAGCCTATAATAAATTTACGCACACAAATACAAAATTCATAATTAGTGCAAAACCCCAAACCGACAAATACTAGTCACAGAATTACAAGTACAGTTTTTGAAAATGAATTGTAAGTTTGTAATTTGCACTTTTAAATTTGTGATTTTTATGTCTAGTTTTGCAAACTTCTAATTTCTATACTTATATTCTCATAAATGAAACATCTGATGTCACATGTATGTATTAGTTGGCAGCAAGAAACAAAAGCAAATGTTATATTTTAAGTTTATTGACTTGCAGTTACAAATTCAGACATGCATACCTTCTCATGGACAGGTTGAAGGAGGTTTTGGACGACCCAAATGCAGAGACAGAAGCTTGTAGATTAAGTAATTCAAAAGGGTGGCAACTTAAACAGGAAATACATGAGAATTAAAAACTTATAACCAAAAACAACTAGAATAATACAAAATGGAAATTAAACCAATAAAAACTGTGAAACAGATCCTAAGCCAAGACCTTAAAGAATGAGCATGTGGTGACAGCAGACATTCGGCTGCATTTTGTTGCTCATTCTGAGCGGCATTCTGCTGAGGCCAGATGGGGATTCAAGAACCAGAAGCAGAAATACCAAAGGAATAAAAAAAAACACTGATCTATGTCTTCTATTTTAGAAAAAGTAACATTCATCACAACAAGTAGCCTCAATCTAATTGTAAAACAACTGTCGCCAAAAATATATTGGTTACAGCATAACCAGAAGAACAAAGACCATTTATAATGTGTTTGTGTGGAGCAATGACTCTTGTTTGAATGGTTAGCCAAGGCCTGGACGATAACACTGTTTAAAAACCATTGCATGCGTATTCGATGTATTACCACATGTGGAATGAAAACAGTCTGATTTTATTGGAGAGGAAAAGCCATTCTGGCTGCCATTAAAAAGTCAGATGTGAGTTGCATATGAAAAGCAGATTTAAGCGCCATTTGCCTGCAGTTTAATCATAACCTAATGGAATGTTTTCCTGATGTCCGCCTCTAACAGGAGCTGTCGGAGTATGACGAGCCTTTACAGTACTACAGTGTCTCCTGTGAAGGACGGCTTATCCTCCCCGCTGTGTCGACCCATTCATGCTGGCAAACCTCCTCTACGAGCCCTTTATGACTTACTCATCGCACCCATGGAAGGGGTATGTGACGTGAAACATTTTTTCTTTATTAGTCTCCCTCAGAAAAAATCACAAATTTCACAGGCGAAAATCAGATGCGCATGTACCACATGTGAAAGTAACATGGTACATGGTATGCACATGTGCATCTTATGAAGAAGCAGACGTATACTATGGATTTGGAATGCTTTGTGTTAAAACCACGTTTTCACTTGTGATATACATGTGCTTTACACATGATTCCCATGTGATACACATGGTTTTCACACATGTGTCACATGCTTTTGACAGGAAACATTCCAAATCCACATGTATATCTGTGCTTTTTACATATGATTTACATGGTTTTACATATTTGTTACATTTGTCTTTCACAAATGAAGGTGATGGAAATATTGTGTATAGGTTGCATGTGGTACATGCAAAAGGCATGTCCCACATGTGAAAGTAACATGGTACATGGTATGCACATGTGCATCTTATGAAGAAGCAGACGTATACCATGGATTTGGAATGGATCATGTTAAAAAATCATGTTTTCACTTGTGATACACATGTAATTTACATATGATTCACATGGGTTTCACATGTGAATCACATGCTTTTGACACAAAACATTCTAAATCCACAAGTATATACTGACCATGTGTTTTAAGAAGTATGATTTACATGTGGTTTACAAGTTGTTTACATGTGTCTTTCACATATGAAATTGATGGAAATGTTCTGTATTGGTTGCATGTGGTATATTCAAAACGCTTTGTACCACATGTGAAAGTAACACATGGTACTGTACATGCAATGCACATGTTCATCTTATGAAGAAGCAGACGTATACTATAGACTTGGAATGTATCATGCAAACATCATGCTTTCACTTGTGATACACATGTGCTTTACATGTGATACACATGGTTTCACATGTGAATCACATGCTTTTGACACAAAACATTCCAAATCCACAAGTATATATGTGTTTTAAGGTATGATTTACATGGTTTACAAGTTGTTCACATGTGGCTTTCACAATTGAAATTGATGGAAATATTCTGGATAGGTTGCATGTGAATCACATGTCAAATTATGTGACTCATACACTGTAAAAAAAGTCAGTAAATTTACGGTAAAAAAAGGTAAAAAACCAACAGTTTTTGACCGTCGTATCAAAAACAATTGCATTACCGTAGAAATTACATGGAACTACCGTAAGTCCGAAACTGCAAAGAAAGTCAGTAGATTTACGGTAAGAAATGGTAAAAGAGTAAGAGTGTTTTGACACGTCGTATCCAAAAACATTGCATTACTCAAGGGAATTACATGGAACTAGCCGTGTGGTTCGAAACTGCAAAGAAAGTCAGTAAATTTACGGTAAAAAAAGGTAAAAAACCAACAGTTTTTGACCGTCGTATCCAAGGGAACATTGCATTAGATTAGAAATTACATGGAACTACCGTAAGTCAAAACTGCAAAGAAAGTCAGTAAATTTCTGGTAAGAAATGGTAAAAGACCAACAGTTTTTGACTGTGGGTACCCAAAAGCGTTGCATTACGGTAGAATTACATGGAACTACCGTAAGTCGAAACTGCAAAGAAAGTCAGTAAATTTCTGGTAAGAGATGGTAAAAAGACCAACAGTTTTTGACGCGTCGTATCCAAAAACATTGCATTACCGTAGAAATTACATGGAACTACCGTAAGTCAATACACATATATATCATGAATTTTTGACAGTCATGAGCAATAAAAAAAAGGATTGTAAAAATAATAGAAATGGTAAAATCCATAGAAAAATTGTATTCTTTACCAGTAATTAATAATCAATGGTACTAATTTCCCAAATTACAAAGTTTGTTGAAGTTAATCAGCAAAATGTTGCATAGAACTACATTACAATAATTGATTTCTACAAATACATCTTAAAATATATTACTCTCTTCTATTGACTTGTAGTGCAGGGGTTCTCAAAATGTTCTGCTTTATAAATCTATATATTGTATTTAGTAAATAGTTATAGGGTGACTCAATCATAAGCATTTTAAAACAATGCAACACAGTTGCTTAGCAAAATAATTGCTTTCATTATTTAATCATTTATTGGGAAATATTAAGATATTTATTCATAGCTATTTATTCAAGCTTTCTCTTTTTACTCATAAGGTTCTCCATACCCAGTGGCGCAACTGCACATTATTCAGGTGGATGCTGCGACCCTATGCGTTGCATACGCTGCATACCCACTTTTTGCGCCACTGTCCATATACCTTTCAGGGGTCACATCACAATGATTTTCAAAATCATCTTTCGGACTCCCTACCTCGGGAATCCTGTTCTAGTCAACATTTCTAAGATAAATAGAAGCTCTAGTGACCATTCATTGAGCGTGGTCTGATAGGACCAGTAAATGGTAATGAGGGAGGGTGAAGACATGCATCTTGGGTGGTGAGACCTAAACTCAGAACCTGTGACTACCGCGTCCAGAACCTTCTCTGTTCATGAGTTGTGTGTTACTTCTGAGCCACCGCAAGGGTACTGCATGTTTAGGCTAACAGAGAATTGTTTCTGAGTGACGTCACCCATACAAGATCGCTCCTCCCCACTCATCTTCATGTGTCCCCATGACATGTTTTATAAACAGAGTAAGGACCATCACGCAGTGTTTTGTTCATTAAGCCGATTAAATAAAAAAGAAATAGAATAATAGCAGCTACAGTGTGTGAAGAGCATTACACTCACTGAGACTTGAGTCCTAGTGTCCATGAAAATGTGTCGTTCAAAACAATCAAATCGTGCGTAAATATTACACCACTAACAGAATTTACATGTACCGTCAATCCTTACGTAAACACAGAGTTCTCCATTTTCTGTTGAGTATTTAAGCACAAGCGGGACAGCGGTTGCAATCGATTACCCAAGTTGCTTGATATGTTAACTGCGGTTTTAGTTATGATGCAGTCAGCGGTGGGAGGTCTCTTGTCTAAAAGGTCGAATATAATTTACATAAGGGCGTAGTTGTCTTTAATACCAAGAACATGGGACAAAAACAGAAGAGATTTAATCTTGACCACGTGCCGACAATGGGAACCAAGGTATTCTGAAGGAAGGAGAAGTGCGAAGACAAGCGCACCGGTGTGCTATTTTCATGCGACTCAGTGAAGATTCAGATCCAACTACTTGGCGCATCTCTGTACGTGGCACCTGACAGGATCCTGTTAGCGATGATAAAGTGAAGTGCAGCACAAATAATCGCTTGTATTAATATTGACTGGATGGCTGAGGGGCTGAAAATTATAGATAAAGCGAGGAAAAAAACTGGTGAAAAATAATAAGATTTGAAAATATAATAGCCGAGAATTCCAAAACATCTAATTGTAACCCTCTTCATACAATGAAGCGTGTCGTTGCCTCAGGGCTGGGGGTTGGCGAGTGAGCATGGCTCCTTCACCCCGCCCCCAAGACAGCGCTTCTTCCTCTGAGGGGGTAGGCGTTTATGTTTTAATCCACCTGAAAAATGTGTGGTTTAGCAACTGTGTTCACCCTTATTAACTTCCTTAGAATTTTTCCACTCCTCCACTTTCTTAAACGGGGTCTTTTGTGGATGCACATGTTCCAAACACCAAGTTAGCCAGTGCTGAAAAAATAATTAAAATATATTTCATTTATTTTTATTACGAAATGAAATACATATTTTTTAAAATTTAAAATAGCACAGCATTTTGAAAAACAACCTATTAAATAAATAAATATATAAGAGATAAATCACGTTTCATGCTAATTCAGACAGAAAAACTGAATAAATATATATCCCAAATAATTGTGACAGTCCACGAATGTAGAAAATACAGAAATATAGTGTAAAAATATAAGTAATTGTAAGTTCTTAAAAAATTGTAATATTACCAGCAGTTAATTACTAAACTTAACGGTAGCAATCAGCCAAAATTACAAATTTAGCACGATGTTTTAGAATCTACAATGTAAAAGCGTAAACAGGGCTGCAAAATAATTTTTTACAAAGAACAGAATGCTGGTGTGATAGTACCGGTTTCTTTTTGTAATGCCTTTAAAACACCAAACAGAAATCTCAGCGGTAGACCAGGCATCGATCTAGCGATCCACCGTTACCGAAACAAACTCTCCCAATAGCATACCATCACTTATGAGTATTTGATCATTAACATTAGAGAATTTGTATGTTAGCCCTCTTTAGCAGCGGATAATGAAGCTGAAGTTGGTTTCCAATTGCTGCTTCCAATTTGAAATGGCTAAAGAGGGCAATTCCACCTATTTTTTCACTACAATCCAGCATCTTTTACTAATTTACTCTAGCTAAAAACTACAACACCTAGACTCTTCAAATCTGGACTAGATTATTCTCAACTCATATCAGAATATTTAAAACCAAGTGTGGGGTTTGTAAAACCTTTATCTGATTTGTGAAACTTCAAT
>JAGKQL010000057.1:9803985-9879818 GCA_018398635.1 Cyprinodon brontotheroides
CCCTAAGTAACTGTTAAATTCTCTGCTGTTTGCTTAACAGATCTGCCACTAGCATTTTGGTTAATCTAGTTTTAAAAGGTCAATTTATAAACGTGTAGTTGTTTTTTTCACATAATAAGAGTTTGTATTTTCAAAGACAGATCAAAATTTGTTCATTTATTAAGGGAGGGTGAAGTTTGGAAACCTTCTTTATTTTTTTTTTTTATCTAATGCCCCACAAAACTAATGAGATTCAACACATTCTTTCAATTCTTTAAATTTTTCTTTTAATAAAACAACTTTAAACCATAGAAATGCTAAAACAAAAAATCTGCTAAATGTAAAATTGAATCCATTTCTATTTGCAGCCTGTGGACTTTCTTTTCTGTCCTTGTGCTGTTATTATTAAAGATCAATCATTACTGATACTCTTTTTGTTAAAATCTTGTTGTAAAACTTAATATTAAATATTTAATCTTATTATAGTTTATATCAACCTAATTGATAGTTAATTACCAGGCAGACTAATATGCCTAAAGCATTGATTTCTTTCTGTATAGTTATCCACACACAAACAATTGCTTTAACAGATATCTGGAATATTACCTTTATGTTTTTAGCCTTATCTTCATAACCATTGGTACGTAAAACATTTATATATAATAATGTTTTCTATTTCTGTATAGCTTCCCAATAGTAAAGGCTCTTCTCACCCTACATACAGTCTTATTAAATCAGAAGTAACTTAAATAGGTTAAAACATATCTCTCTTTACAGGGCAAGATTATTGTTTCCCAAATTTATTGCTAAACGAGAAGATATAAAATCCATCTATATTTAATCTCCACACGTTAAATCTTAGCATTATAACATGAAGACTAAAATGAACTTGTTTTTACAACAAATACATCCATGTTTCTGTTTTTAGTTTCAGAAATCTAAAACAAAGTTAAAAACCAACTGTTTAGGATTAAATCATGAGACGCCTGTAGGTCCTCCTTTTGCCTTTATCGGGTTCATCCATGTCTTCCAAGGATGCAGCTGATGCTTTCTTGGAACAAAAAAAAAGGATTTTACTGTGGAAAAAAATTTACTTTTTATATTGACACTAAAGATTAATTGAGTCAACCAGAGATTTACAGCAAATTTCCAACCTTTGGTGACAAAGGCCAACTGATTTTTCCAAGGTCCAAATTCTCTTAAGTGCAGGTCTTCGGCAGGGAGTCTGCAACCCCTAGGGGTTCCACAGAGGTACTGCATTGGGGTTGCGAAATTTTTGGTTGATTAGACCCCCCTGCAATTTTTTCCATTAATTAAAATGTATTTAAATCCACATTAACATGAATTCACTGTAGTAAACAGATAAATGGAGGCAGAAGATGTGCCATCAGTTTTGGGGGTCCTTGGCCTGGAAAACATTGAAGACTCCTGCTCTTTAGTATTTAGAAAAATTATAATAATAATTGAACTTTATCAATCTCTCATTGGAGAAATTGAACTCTGCATTTAACCCATCCTCTTTGGAAGCAGTGGGCTGCCATTGTGTGGTGCCCAGGGAGCAGTATTTATTGGGTTAAGGGTCTTGCTCAAATTGGAAGCCCAGAGTACAAGCTGTGGGGATTGAACTGGGTACTTGCAACCTTCTCAGAGCACAAGTGCCCTTCTCTAACCACTAGGCCATCACTTCCCATCCCGTTAGTCAGCAAATACACCAAAAACCCTGAGTCACATTATGTGACAAACTGATTATCGAGTTAAATTCAAGCTTTCTTTAGCAACTTATATGGATGATTAGCACTTCTAGCTAACTCACAGCTAAAATAGCTGACTCTAACTTTATGATTTCATAAAGCCTGCCATCATTTCAAGATCTGGAATGTTCTATAACAGAGGTTTAAAGCAGGAAAGAATAAATCAAGCAGCTGTGCTCTGCTGCATTCAGCCGTTATACCTGTTCATTTCGTTCACTCTTTCCGTTTGTAGACTCCATCATCAGTTGACCTGCCTGTTTAAAAAAAACCAAAATATTTTCCTTTAAATGCCTTCTGGCATTACTGTCTCTGCTAAGTTTGTTCATATCCCTCATTAGTCCTGAGAAGAGCTTGTCTTGTCAAGTTTTCTTTCCTCAGTAAAAAAAACTTTTTCATTAAAAAAATATCCCTCCTTGTCATCGTTTGCATGACTGATATGGAGGGAATTTTGTTCCATTATTGTTGCGAGCAAATCTGAATCGAATAATTAAACTTTTATAATCAAAGGTTTTGCTTTTTTTTCATAACATTTTTTCCAGTTCTATTTTCTTCACTTCTTTAAAGATTTTATTTTAATTTTATTTTGAGATTTACTGTTATTATTATTACTAGAGATGCAGGATCCAGTTTTTTTTTTTTTTAACCAAACCAATCTGATTATGATATCCGGGATGAGAGTAACGGCTGATGTGACGTTGAACCATTGCATGAATGAACCATATATCTTGCCATGTGACTGAACGCTTTAGCCTTGACATAAATATAGTTTAAATAAGTTAATACATAACAAGGATATAAATGCAGTATTATCATTTATTATCAAATGAGGATCAAAAAGAAATAAATAACATTTCCATGTCAAATGCACTAGATTGGATCTGCGATTTCTGATATAAAATCATCGATATCCGATCCAGTAAAATCATCGATTTCTGATCCAGGAATCAGATCGGTGCATCTCTAATTATTTTTATTATGACATCTTAATCTCAGGAAAGAGTAAAGTTTGAAACCTTTTTTTTTTCTCGGAATGCAATATTTTGTAATCTTTGTGTTCTTTGCTTGCAATAATGATGGAACAAAACTCCCTCTATAGGTTCATTATGGAGTGCTGCATTGTGGAACAGTTTGTAGCACTGCTGCCTTGCAGCAGGAAGGTTCTCGGTTAAATTTCCGACCTGTGTCTTCCTACAGGAAGTTTGCATGTTCTCCCCATGAATCTATGCAGGTTCTCCGCCTTCCTCCCACAGTCCCAAAAGGTTAGGCTAGTTATGTTCTCCAAATTGTCCTTAGATGAGAGAGTGCATGGTTGTGTGTCTCTGTGTTGGCCTGCGACAGACTGGCCACCGCTCCAGGGTTTACCCCACCTCTCATGCAAAAACTGTCGGAGATAGGCACCGTGAAAATGGAATCATTGTCATGCATCACAGATCATGTATAAAGCTAGTAAACAATGACTACCACTCAATATCCAAAATCCTTTCAGCCATAAAAATGGAGGCTAACATTTACGTGAAATGTGGAATCCCTCGGTGAAAACAGTAGGTAGAGTTTTTGTGTGTCTGTATGTGGAGATAAACTGTGGAACAGCCTGGAGGACGAACATAAGCAGTCTCCCAATATACATTTGTTCATTACTGTCTGCTTTCTTATTCATAATAAGATTATTGATAGTATTGGATTGATAATGAATATTAATGTAAACTGATGAATGGTGTTTGTATTGTTATTATTATTGGTGCTACAATTGATACTCTTATCACTATTATTTCTTGTCATGTGTGTTTTTGATAGGATTATATAATAATAATTATATTTGGAGTAATTCTTTAGTTTTATGCAGCAAAGGGGTGGGATTAAACCAGAATGGTTTTCTTCCCACTCCTTTTGAACAAAGACTTGTTTTTCAATGGTATCTTTTTTTTTTTTTTACATTTGTTTTTAATTATTGTCTTATGTTCAAATAAAACGTTAAATAAAAAAAAAGACCTACTAGAAAAAATAGATTATATCTTTGTTTTCAGTCGACCAACAGTTGAGTCCAGGCACTCTTTAAAAAGCCCTGATGTCATAGTTGGACTGCATCACAAAAAAAAGAGAGACAGGTTTTTGAACTTTTCTAAAAAATAATAAATTTTACTTAAATACAGATAAAAGACAAACGAATGTAGCATCATTAGCTAACAAGCTTCCTCTGTTAAAACAGGTTAACAGACACAGATGTGAGATTAAGAAGCAGTCTTCTTTTTGTGAACTTATGCTTAATTTTGACCTCCAGCTATTCTGTACGTTCAGATGCAAACACCACAGTAATATTGTTTTAACCCAGGTGGCATTCCTGGGGTGTTTACATTATTAAGTGCAGAGTTTTAGTTTGATGAGTCCTTTGAGGCAGCAGCAAAGGTTGTTACTGAGCTAAAGTAGTGCGCTGCGTGGGAGGCTTGGCAAAACACGTTTACCACAATATGTTCTTCAGATTCCTCTGCAAGCGCACCTTTAAGATCTCACTGAAAAACATTAGAGGTATTAGAGAGTGTCGGTAACCTTTGGTTTGAAGTTTCGTTCCTTTATATAACTTTTATTGACTAGAAAAATTATCTGGCCTAAAAAAAAAAGACATTAAAACCAAAGGGATTGAGGGCAACTTTTTGTGGGTGTTTTGGTTTAGTTTTAAGATTTGTTTTTAATCTTTCTCAACCTCTCTCTGTTTTCCCTCCCAGCCGTGTCGTGTTGCCGGTCTCTGTTGAAGAGGTGAGTGATTTTATGTTTTCCTTGACCTCAGTCTGCAGACAGGGTTTCAGCATCATTATAGGTCATTAAATTATTATTTTTTAGATTAAGGACTTAATTGCCATTAAAAACCATTATATGTGATGATCATGGCATTTAAATGCTTAAAACTATATTGTCAGATGTAGCTGGTTCCGCATGTTTGCGCGGAACTGCTTCCGTTTGATTGTAAAGCCGTATGTTTGGAAAATAAGCTTTTTTTTTATATTCCCCCCCTGCAATTTTTTCCACTTATTGAAATTTCTTTAAATCCACATTGACATGAATTCAACACACTGTAGTAAACAGATCAATGGAGGCAGAAGATGTCTTTTAATCATCAATGCACACATTCAGCGACACACAGGAGCTCTTTTTCAGAAGCCTGGACAACCGTTTCATTCACAAACACCTGTCCCATCAACCAGGAATCAGAAATACTTTAATAATCCCAGGGGAGAAATTACTTTAGTTACATTACTCCATCTATAATAGAGTGACTATAGGACCAGTTTGATGTAACACAATTTCATACAATATATATAATTATTGCTCCATCTTGCCATCAGTTTGGGGATCCTTGACCTGGAAAATGTTTGAGAGCGTTAAAGGAGCATTAAAAAGCATTAAATTAGAGTTACTCATTCCTATATAAACCCTGGCTGAGTAGGAACGTTTAGATGCCTGCGTAGGGATGTTTGTTTGTATAGAAAACTCCTCCACTCACGCCTGAGTTAAAAAAAATTAGTCTTTTTTTTTTTTTTTGTACTCCTTTTTAAAGCTGTTTATTTGGGCGTTTTTATTTTTTGGTTTATTACAGTATCAAGTAGGGCAGCTGTACTCTGTGGCTGAGGCTAGCAAGAATGAGACCGGAGGAGGAGAGGGCATCGAAGTGCTGAAAAATGAACCTTATGAGAAGGAAGGCGAGAAGGGACAATATACACACAAAATCTATCATCTAAAGAGGTAAGCATCTGCTTGTTTGTTTCTTTGTTGTAGTTCTCTGTTGTGATTTAAAATTGTGAAATTTATCCTTGGGGGAGGTAATGCTTATTAGAATATCAGATCTTTAGAACTTTTTAGCCGTGTACACATTAAATGTGTTTAGGAAAAGGGTGAAGAGTTGCAGCCAGGAGGAGCATTTTATAGATCTAAGTGTCTGAGAGCGTTTCAGCCGACTAACCATCAAGGCCATAAAGGGCAGTAAAACAGGTGTTTTCTCTCTGCTACTGTGAGTCGGCAAATTCACCAGCTGCTTTATAGGACAAGAGTTCTGCAACAGATCAGTTTATGTTTTCGATTTTGGCCTCAAAAAGAAAAACAAAAACTGAATTGATATTGAAATACTTCATAGGCCCTAAAGGAAGCAGAATGAATTTAAGACGTTCCCTTTGAGTTTGAGTTCACTGAAGCAGGATACTGCATTCTATTTTTTATAAACAGATCTTTTTTTTTCAAGATTTCATGTTTTAAATAAAAAAGTGATGTAGACTGTTTATCTGTGTACAGCCTTGCTAATAGTTATTAGGTAAGGGATCTCTGCCGTCTTAGGTTGCCGTAATATTCATGTTTATGGGATGCAGTTGGTTGTGTTCAGGTTCTGGTCTAAGATCTTTCTCCTTGTGCCCTCATTGGTTCTCTCCAGGATCCAGGCTTCTTCTCTATGTCCAAAAACTTGAATATTAGCTTAATTGGTTTCTCTAACCCATAAAAAAACAATGACACAGGCTACTGAAAGTTATTTTACTCTATATTTACTTATACATGTAAACTAAATTAATTGTATATATTTTTTAATACTTGTACAATTTTAAAAGTATATTTATTTCCTTTATATATGTCTATGTATTTATTTTAACATTTCATGTTATTTTTTTGTATTTATTGAATTGGGTAATGTATTTTTTATTTACAAAAAAAAAAAAAAACAAATAAATAGAGTAAAATGTATAAATTTCATGGTACAATAATTTATTTCATGAGACGTTCATATTCCCTCCACATACCTCAGGAATCACCATTGTGAATAAAGAATTATTGGTAAAATCAGACATACTAATTTTAATACAAATTATTAGTAGTACATGATTATGATTTCCCATTATTAAGCTACCTTAGCTAACCAGCGCTTTGCAGGATGAGCTGTTTAATTTAGTTTTTTCCCTCCTTCTATCCAAAATGCTCAGCGCTCCATTTCACACATCTAACTGATAAAATGTTCCTAAACGAGAAAGTAACACATACAGCTATGAGCTGCTGATAAATATAAAAAAGTTACCTGTCCAGTAGATGTGTGATTATGGCAAGAATTTTGCGTTACAATACAGATGCCCCCTAGCAGCTGGGAGGTTAAGGTGCTGATCAAAGATATTGATTTCATGTAATTAAGCATTAAAATCATGTGGCAAGGCATACCAAGTAGTTCTGAGTGATTATTAATCAAGCAGGTTTATTTCTAACATAAATATCCTCCATTTGGTAGCTCCACAACAACACTCCGAAGCTCAGCAGAGGGTAGTGATGCTGAGGGACATGGAGGCAACTCTGAGGATGACGGCTAATATGACCAAAGTAGCCTTGGTAGAAAACACACGGCTGGAAACACGGCTTGCTGGTACAAATAAACAGTTATTAGGGAATTAATATAAATTAGTTTAAATTAGGGCTGCAACTAATGATTATTTTGCTAATCGATTAATCTGTCAATTATTTTTTTCAATTAATCGATTAATAATATAGTTAAAGGTTGTTTAAAGAAGATTTTTTCATGAAATCAAACCAGATGAAACTATAACGTTTCCACTTGAGGCGTTCTGAATGGGCATATTGACAGATGGAAAAAGTTTTTTTTTAATCTTAAATGCAAATTGTTTTACATATTTTTTTACTTTTATATATAATTGCTGCTTTAAGTGGGTCGCTCTTTCAGCTAAAGCCATTTTTTAGTCTCTACTTTACAGTTAACGAGTTATTGAGCGCTATTTTAGTTAACAATTATTCTTAATAATCGATTAATCCGATTAATTGCTTCAGCCCTAGTTAAATACTTGAAATGAAGATGATTTTCTAATAAATCCTCCACCGATGTTACAAGAAATCCTCTACTATTTTCTTAAAGATATAATTAGCATCTCCACCTCTCCTTCAGTACCAGGGTTAGCAGATCTGCCTGTTTCCAGCCAATCTTAATGGGAATGATTATTGTTTGGTTTGATTTTTGTAGTAGAGCCGAAGACCCTAACGGTCAGCTTTGGGATTCAATATTTTAACTCATGATACAATGTGTGAAAAAAGGTTTTTCTTTTAACTGACAAAAAAGTAATTTCTAGTTCTTTTTACCCTTTATAGGGCAAGTTACCCTTTTTGATAACTTGCATACCCCTTACAGTGAGATCTAGAAGCACAAGATCTATATCTATCCATTCAGCAAAGATGCTGCTACATGGCTGTACATCTTATTTTGGCATTTGACAAATTGGATGAGCCCTTGAATGATATATTACCTACTGTAAATTAAGTTGAAAGAAAAAGTAAAGAAAAAAAGGTGAAAAACTAATTGAAAAGTTCAAAAGCTAGTTAACAATTATATTTAGATTTATAAACAAAAAAAATTAAGTGCCAGTATCAGCATTAATGCTTCTAAGGTTAGGTTGGACCAAAAAATAAAGTGTTTCTTTCATTCTGAGTGTTTTTCATGAATTTCTTATAGAAGCACTTTCACGAGTTGGCATTTCTTGTTATTACATTGACATTCATTTTTTTAATGTTACAAAGGTAATAATGTCTGGTCCTGGATTCCAATAACACTATTAGCTTGACATTTAGATTTTCAAAGTATTTCACTGAGGGCCCTATAAAGGGATCAAACAGTGTTTTGATCTAATTTAATGCAAACTAACAGAGCGTGGAATGTGAGCGACAGCAGTCGGCTCATTAATGTTCTCATGTTCAGGCTTGTTTCTGCCTCCAACTCTTGACTGGTGTGATTATGGTGTTTTATTGCATTCCATAATTGTTCAGTCAGCGCATCATATAAGCAGGGCGGTTTAGCGGTGTAGTAGACATGTACTGCAGCCTGTGGAGGATTTCGCAAACAGAAAACAGAATGAATTCAGCTTCATATCTGCTAATAGAGAAGAAACTCTGGTTGAAATGAATCGCGGCTCTGATCTGTGTTTATGTTGCTTGGTTTAGTGATTAGGCTTTAAGACTGAGGATCACCAAGTGTCTCCTCAACCAAGCTTCTCACACCTAAGGAGCTAGAAAACAGGCTGTGACCAATAGGGAGGCCCGATAATCGATATTGGCGTTGGTATAAGCTGCTGACTCTATAGAGTGAATTTTGTGCCAATATTTTTGCAAGCAAACATCATGGTTTGTACATAGAAATTTGAAAAGAAAAAAAATGCAATCTAGAGAAGAAGGTTCTGGAGAAAAGAAAAAGGTTCGGAGGGTAATTTAGCCTTTTTTGTTAGAT
The DNA here is from genome assembly GCA_018398635.1 of Cyprinodon brontotheroides. NCBI lineage: Eukaryota > Metazoa > Chordata > Actinopteri > Cyprinodontiformes > Cyprinodontidae > Cyprinodon > Cyprinodon brontotheroides. The sequence goes on from JAGKQL010000057.1 coordinate 9,812,962, forward strand.
TTAATTTATTAACATTTTTCCCAAGTTTATTTTTCACATTTTATTCTTTAAAAAAAAATGATATACATTTTTTTTAATGTTTTATTATTTTTAAACAGATTTTATATTTTCAATTCTTTTTTTAATTGGTCTTTTTCAAATTTAATTTAATAGATCATTCTCCTCACTCCTCGGGAAGGAATTTCCTCTGGAGTATGAAGAGAAGATACATTTCTATTGGCCTGCTGGACGTTAGCAACAACATCTTAAAACTAGAAAGTTTGGAAAAAGTAGATAAAATCTGTCAAAAAGAAAATTAGGTGGTTGTTTTTTTTTATAAGAGCTTTAAAATGAACATTTTAAAAGATTAAAATAAAATAAAAAGATATACCAAAATCTGAGAAAACAGCTAAGTTTTAATAACTTTATTTCTGGATAGCATTTTTGGTTTTCAAAAAAAACATTTTTTGTGTGCAGCAATAATGGAACAAAATTTACTCCTTATCGTTGTAGTTTTTGCATTTGTTCTGTCATGTTATGATGATGCAGCAAAGAATCATGGTTGGTTTTTCATGGTGTCCAAACGGCAGGAAAGTATCGCTAAATATAAATTATCAGCCATATAATAGAAATATTAATGTCGATATCGGTACAAATATTTATATCTGTTCCTCTAAAGCGGTAAATAATCTGCTGTGGTATTCATTCATGTGATTGTTACAGTCTGCTCTCATCTATGTGCTTCATTTTTCCTTTTTATCTCTATTTTCTTTGCTTGTTGTCGACTGCAGTAAAGTCCCTGGCTATGTGAAGATGATCGCACCAGAGGGAGCGTTAGTATTTCATGAAAAAGCTTGGAACGCTTACCCATACTGTCGCACTAGTAAGTTCACTCAGCAGAAACAAATTCACTATTTGATGTGATTCAGCTATGTTCATGTTAGATATGCTCTGCTAATAGCAGAATTTAATAATCTGTATTTTTATTTCTTAACTAATTTCTCTCTTGTCTCTTTTTCTTTCCTCGATGTGCAGTTGTGACGGTGAGTTTACAAACTTTTAGTAAACAGTTTTTAAAATTCTTCAAAACACTGTTTTGTTTTTATATTGTGATATTATCAACATCCTGAAGCCTGATTTATCACTTAAGGAAGATGAAATATAATATCCTATGATACATTGAATCCAAACTGTTTTTTATAAAACCTGTAAAATTCAGTTGAATCTAAGTATTAGTATACATTTACATTTTCTTTAAAAGGCCCCAGAGGCTATGGAGTGAATTTTTTTTAATTGTTGTTTGCAAAGCACATGGTTTGTTCATAGAAGTTTGAAAAATAAAATCCTTATTTTATTGAATTTAAAAAAAATTTGCAACCCAGAAATGAAACTTTATAAAGCAATTTAATAAAAAAAATGTTAGAGTAACTGCTCTTTTTTCCGATAATAAAATGTATTCATTCTTTTTTTTTTTTCAAAACAAGATGGACATTTTTTTCCCCATTTTTTTTAAAAGTTCAGTCGGATTCTATTCAAATGGTGTTGCTAACGTTCTGCAGACCAATAGAAATGCATCGTTGCTCCTCAAGCTCGCACCAGAAGTGAAAGAGATCAGTAAAATGTAACTGGAAAAGATTAAATTGATCAAATTCAATCTGAAATTCATTTATGTATTTATTTATTTTTTAAGAATAACATTTGAAGTTATATTTGTAAAACAATGCTTAAAAAGTACAATTTGAAAAAGAATAAACTTGAAAATACATATTATAGATTAAACAAAATTAATATAAAATAGGTTAAAAAAAATGAAAAATAATTTATGAAAAAAAAAGAAAATAGCAAAAATATTTCATTACATTTAATGAGTTTTAAGTTTAATTACTTTTTTCTTTTTTGTTTTTTTTAAAACAATTCACAAAAAGTGTTCATTTTTTGCAATAATAATGGAACAAAATTTACTCCATAAGAGATTTTCATCATCAAACAGCATCACAAAGAGCAAAGGATACAGGCGGGTCAGGGAAACCGTCTTTGGGCATCATTAGGTTATAAAACCAACCGAAGCTCTGATGACTTCATAGCACTGGTCAATCCATCATCTGAAAAACACAAACATTTGGTCACATTTGCAGAATTGAGGAGAACTGGCCCTTCTCCTGATAGAGATCAACCAGAGATTTATGGCAACATGAGCCTTTAACTGCTTTAGTTTCATCAAACATCAAATAATTCAAGCATTTCTAATAGAAGGGTTAAATACAGAGTATGGCTGTCATATATCCAAACCAAGCTGCTGTAGGAGCTGCAGAATTACTAACATAAAAAAAGTTTGTTTTACTGGTAGAAAATGTCACCTGGGTTTAAACAAGATTCTTAAAGGTTCTGTGAAGTTGAATTAAACGTTGGATGCTGTTAATATTTGCCTCTGGAAGTTATCCCTGTACATTCTAACCCCTGACTGTAGATATTTTAGCTCATTGTTATTTAGCTGCTTCCAGCGCTGAGTGTTTTTTCATCAGGCAGCGCTCCAGCTACCTGCAGGCTAATAACTGTCGCTTTACTTTAAAATAGATCCGAGCTAAGTGATGCAACACCACCACTGCAGTTTCAGTCTGATTTGCTAATTGGATTAAAGCGTGGGCTTTAAGATTGTCCCTCGCGACCCTCCGTTCATGGTGTTTTGCCAAAGCCGTGCTGAGATCAGCTCTGCCGGGTCACTGCTGGGCATGGCCCGTCTGATCATGGCCAGACACAGTACTGACTGAATCTGTTTACTGTCCTGCTTCTTTCAGAATGAGTACATGAAAGACGACTTTATGATAAAGATCGAGACGTGGCACAAACCCGACATGGGGACAATAGAAAATGTAAGTAATCTGTGAGGTAAACTGGAGCAATAAGTTTAGTGCTCAGCACCAGTGTAAACACTTTGACATCATTTTAAGACTCCTAATGCCTCCTGGGTTTATGCTGAACTCTTGGTGTTTTTTTAAAACATGCCCTTGTTATAACAATTTCAAATGTTTAAAAAATTAAAGCAAAATAAGTCGTAAAGAATTAGTTTTACCTCAACAACACACTGGAAGTCATATTTGGCTGAAGTGTGGTGAAGCAGCTGTTCTTTTTGTTTCAGGTCCATGACCTGGATGAGGAGACATGGAGGACTGTGGATGTGGTGCCCATAAATATTGCAAACAAAGAAGAAGTGGCTCCAGGGGTGAGTAGGACTTCTCTTCCAGTCCCTTTGAACCGCTAAGCTGAAACCGTCGTTTAAACTAGGAGGGGCTCCGCTGACATTTGAATCTATTCGGTACCGATGCCCCGTACCTGAGAGTAGGTACCATCTAAATGTCATCAAAAACACAAGGCTGATTTACCTGAAATGGACAAAGATGATGATGGCTCAGGATGCAGACAACAAGCCTCAAAGTATGGAGAGAATTTGTTACATTATTGTTAAAAGCAGACGCTTTAAAGTCATAACATTACGGCAATGAAGTCGTAACGTTGCGGGAATGAAGTCGTAACGTTGCGGGAATGAAGTCGTAACGTTGCGGGAATGAAGTCGTAACATTACGGGAATGAAGTCATCATACAACAACCCGTTTCAGAAAGAAAGTTTCAAGCTCCGACCAGCAGATGATGGTCGACCAGCTCCACCAATCAGCAACCTGAGTCCACTTTGACCTGCTGCCCAATTTGATGCTGGTGCTAAAAGATTTCCTGATTTGTCAAACCAGAGCTAAAGCATAACTTCACATGATGCTCGACATTCCTCATTTAAAGGAAGAAAATGCTTCTTGTAAGAGTTGTAATAAAATACAACTTGTCTCTTGTAATTTTAGGACTTTATTCTCTTAATATTATGACTTTATACTCGTTAACTTATTTTATTTTTTTAAAGTCTCTAGCCTGGCCCTAATACCCTGTTGTAATTTTCAGATTTTTTTAGCCTTTTTTATTTTTTTTTGTTTTTCAAATTCTATTTTACAAATTCAATTCTTTTCAGATCACATTTTAATAAATTGTCTTCATTCCTCTGGAAATAAAAAATGGATGACGGAGGAGACTCATCAATGACCTCCAACACAAAACTCTCCTCCTCTTTTGCATGTTCGCATCTGTCATAAAAGCGTTCCTTGACAGTGTGGTTTCTAAGTCACCAATTTAGTGCTACTTGGTCCCAATGATTTCCATTGGGAACCCATAACACCAAATTTCTTTGTTGGCTGGGGTAAGCTGCCGACGAAACCGGCCACAACCAAGGCCGTGCTTCGCGAACCCTTCTGCCACAACAATCCTCCGCCCCCTTGATAATCGACCAATCACAGTCACTTTATTCACTGCGTGTAAAGTCAAGGCACCACTTTCCGGGAGAATTCGGAAATGCAGTGACCTTGGAACAGCCGCTTCCATTCGCGAACCTCAATTGCTCCCCAGGCGCCGCGCAGTGGCAGCCCACCGTTCTTCCCCAAGGGGATGGGCTAAGATGCAGAAGTGAATTTCTCCATTGTGAGATCAATGATGTTCAATTATTATTAAAACCATGAAAACAAATTAAACCCTGAATGTTAGTCAGACAAAAGCTGTCATAATAGATTGTAAAATAGGTCTGTGGGGTTTTAAGTTAATAAATCATTAAGTTACCCATTAAGTTAACACCTCAGACCAACAGACGGGAACATTTTCTTTTTCCAGTCATCTCTGCCAGGTGAAAACTCTTCAAGTTTAGTCCCTACCTTGAGTCTGCTAAATGAATTTGGTTATAAACAAAACTGAGACTACCGTCTTGTTGGCATGGTAACGTGTTACATTCTCAACTTAAACCACCAAATCATGGCTCCCTGTGACCCATGAAGTAAGATTAGCTGCATGAAGCAGAGGGAAGTTCTGATATTTGGATGGTTGATGCGTGTACGGGTGTTTTTCTGGTTAGTGATTCATGAACAGAGGTTTACACTAATAAGATTAAATCCGAAGCTGAATGTCTGTCCTGCCTGTGTTTAACAGTGGGCCTGTTGTTCATCCAGAACCTTTACACGTCGGTTCTTATACAGTAATGACTTAAGTGGATCAGTGTGGTAGCGACAGCTAAACTTAAACGTCCATCTGTTCCAAGTATTCAGCTGCTTTTTACAGATTGAAACAGAATCGTGACCTCAGGAGGCCTGAGAGGAGTGAAAATAAAATTAAGCTTTAGGAGATTTATCTTTTTTGTTGTAGATGTTTGGATTCTCTTTGCTTTGTTTACACAGACGGATCAATGTTTAAAAGTCACACAGACACAACTTCTTATGTTCATTACCTTTGTCTCCCAAAATATCTGAGTGTTGCTGCGAGAATTTAAACACCTAACTTCCTTTTTTTCTTTTTAATCCCTTTAGGACTACAAGCCAGAAGAAGATCCTGCCCTCTTCCACTCCGCCAAGACGGGCAGAGGCCCGCTAGGTCCTGACTGGAAGGTACCAGACATGAAACCAGAACTTAATCCAGTTAATTTATCACCTCGTGGAAGCTGTTAGTGATCGTCTGCTCCTGTGTTTCCTCAGGATGAGCTGAAACCAGACTGTCCTTACATGTGTGCGTATAAACTGGTCACTGTCAAGTTCAGATGGTGGGGCCTGCAGACCAAAGTGGAGAACTTCATCCACAGGGTATGCTCTCCTGCTTTTAAACAGAGATGCTCAATCTATAGAAATATGTCTGCAGCTTTGCTAAACTATTCATCTCCATTGACATTTTTCAAATTTAAATGGTTTGCTGCCCCATTAATATATTTATGTGACAAAATGGAGGATTTTATTTTGTATTTATTTCGATTCCTATTCCGATTCTATTTGAGATGGAAAACATAAAATACCTATGAATTCCACGCTCAAATTAAAAGATACAGTAAAATAGTTTTATTTTATAATGGGTTATTATACGTTCCACTTTTGGACTCCTAAATACACACAAGTCAAAAAAGGTTGGGAAACGCTCTCCTAAACATCCCATATTAGGCTCGTTGTTTTGCTGCAGGCGAAGCTCCCCCCCCCAACCTTGAATCTATGACAGCCTTTAATAATTTTTCCTTCCAGGACTTACTCTATTTGTCTCAGTCTATCTTCCCAGCAATCATGACCAGTTTCTCTGCTGGTTGTCCTCAGCATGATACCGCTACCTCCATGTTCACTTTGTTCACGGTGTTGGTTTCCACTGTACAGTCTAGTCCCTGTAGAATAATAAAGAAAATGTTTCTTTCTGGTCATTTTCTGACCAGAGAACCTTTTCCCACATGTTAGCTCTGTAGCTAAACAGTACGGAGGATAGTCTCCTTCCTCGTTAGCTTTTAGCATTTAGAACTTATAGTTCTCCTAAGCTATTGGTCCCTGTAGTCCCCTAAATGACTTGGTTACTTCCCTTATCCTCCCCTTGCTCAGGGAGTCGGTTTAGGTGAACAGCCATGTTCTGGTAGATTTCAACCTGGGCTCAGTCTGGTTTTCTAGAGCTGCTGTCCTGCAAGTTTTTAGAAGCATTTCTTCTCCAGCAACACCTGAATCACATGTGCTCCACTTTGATTAAACACAACGTGAAAAAAATGAAAGTTATATGTTCATTTGAGTAAGTTTTTTTTTTTTTTTCCCTCATTTGTATGGAGTGAATTTTCTTCCATGATTATTGCAAGCAGCAAAGGATGCATATTGCAAAAACTGAAGTAAAAAAAAAAATGATATCCTGGAACAAAATTTTTAGGATAATGATTTTTAATAGTAAATATACTTCTTTCTAAGATAATTTTTTTAACATGTTTTTTTTTCTTTCATTTTTTTTTTTTTTTGTATTTTTCTTTTTAAATTTTTTTCTTTTCACAGATTTTATAATTTTTTTTTTATGGTTCTCAGATTGAATTTTATGAGTTGCATTCTTTTAAAATTGTATTCACTCTTGACCAATAGAAATGTTGTTACCAATGTTCAAGCAGACCAATAGAAATGCGTCTTTGCCCCGGACTCAAGAGAAGAGAATTTGATCTGGAAAACGTAATTTTAAAAAGACAACAACTTGTAAAACTCAATCTAAAATGAGACATCTGAAAAACAACATTTTTTTTTTATAAAACCTCTTTAAAATTAACCTACATAACTGAAATATGAAAATAAAATCAGTGTTTAACATAAAAAAAAAAAACGGTCTCAGAAGACAGCAATGTTACTCTTAAAACATTTAGTTTTTGTTAAATTTTTTTATTTTTAAGTTTTATTTCTAGATTGCATTTTTTTTGTTAGAATTTACCATTTTGTTTTCATCATATTTTTATTTACAAAACATACAAATTTCACTCCATAATTATGTTGTATGTGAGTATGTTAAGTTCAGCTGCTTCATAGATCTGTAATCTCCTTAATATTAAAATCTCATCCAAAACCACATGTTTGTCTTTTTTCTTGGCAGCAAGAAAAGCGAATTTTCACCAACTTCCACCGCCAGCTGTTCTGCTGGATCGATAAATGGGTGGGTTTGACCATGGAGGACATCCGGCGGATGGAGGAGGAGACCCAGAAAGAGCTGGAGGAGGTAATTCATTCATTCTGTCCTCTCATGTTCAGACCTGAACTAGAACACGCTGCCCTCTTTCTCTGGGTGATTTATTGCAGCTGAAGTTTCAATCCAGTAATTTTTCAATGTTATGATTACAGCAGGCTGCATGCAATGACGCTTCACTTTAAAATCTTCCTGATTTAACCTGTATTTACTCCTAAATGTCACATCAGATGCGTCAGAAAGGTGATGTGCGAGGCACCACTGCAACAGACGAGTAGAGGCTCTGCGCTGTAGGTCAAACACTAGAGGCAGGCTGAGTAAGTTTCTGCACCACAGGTGGCAGAGCTGCATGGATCCGTTCTCCTCTCGCCGCTGTCCGACATGTCTGCTTCATGTTTTGGATCACAGCTGTTGTTTCCAGATGTTTGTTCTTTTCATCCTTTTATTTCTTTAGTCCATTCTCTGATTTTCACTCAAACCCTGTTTTTCTACCATGGATCCCTCAATTAAATTCCTTTAAAGTTGGATTTGAAAGAGAAATGTTAGCGTGGTTTAAAAGTTTGATCACATTTCAGTCAATTGAAGAACAAAGAGATGTATATATATAGATATTTATATATAGATATGTGTGTATATACATTTATTTATGTATATATGGTATATATATATATATATATATATATATATATATATATATATATATATATATATATATATATATATATATATATATATATATATATATATATATATATATGTAAATAGAAGAGAACATCTCATGGACTCATCTGCTGGTGTCGGATGATTTGCACAGAAATGAACCAGGGTTTTAATGGTCACTCTTTAACCTGATCCTGATGCTCTGGTGCTTTCAGATGCACTTATAGGAATCAGGTTCTGCCGTGAAGCTTTAAAGATCCCATCAGAGATCCATAAAGAAAGAAGAGGGTCCTGTTATGTTTTAATGTTTCACTGTCTGCTCTTTGTTCACTTGTCTCTGCCATTTTCACTCACATGCTAATCTTTTCTTCCAGCTCGTGCTGCTTTGTTTCCATTTCTTTTTGTTTGTTTTCTCCCTGCCTAATGTTTCTTTAGTTGGTAAATTGGGGCGTGGGCCGCTGGATTCTCCTAGAATATAAATAAAAATCACCACAGTCAACAAACATAAATTAAATTAGAAGAACAGAATATTCCTGCATGTATGAAATTATATTACTTTTATTTAAGATAAAAACATCTTCCAAAGCAGTGACCTAGAAAAAAACCTCCCTCTGACTTTAGCAGTAATTTTCCAGCAGGTCACCAGTCTGAACAGGTGTGCTGCTATTAGCTCAACAGCTGTAATACGAGGAGTCCTCCTGTCTCCTTTCAGTGACTCTGTGGTTTGTTGCAAATGTACGTTTTTGCAAAACAAATTGTAAAAATATTTATATAGTCATAAAAATATATATTCTAAAACCCTTTTCCCCCCCAAAGAAAGACTAAAAGTATCATGAAATTCATCTTTTAATAAACTAGACGTGTATATAAACAGTATAATTTAATAACATGTAGCTTTAGCTTAGAAGCCTGAGTGGAAGAATTGTAACAGAGACTGAAAGGGACATTGATATGGCAGAGGATTAGGTACAAAGGATAAAAAAATGGCCACATAAAGCTTTGGATTTCTCACTTTATTCTCACACTCACATGAGCTTTAATCTCAGGAAATTACTCTCATAGAATTAGGACTACTTGTAATATTCCTACTTTATGGAAGTGGTAATCTTGATAGAGTCTTAGGTAATTTGATTTACAAGCCATTTTTTGGCCCTAATCATCTTCCATACCCTGTTGGGTTCAGACGCTTGATGATTTTCTACCCCTGTAGCTCAACTGGTTGCATACAAAGGCTCTGAGTGAATTATTGCCCCCAACTGGCTTATAATTTATTCCTTTAAAATACAATTGTTTCTCCGTTAGTTAGTAAGCAAAGCTCGTTTTTGAGTTGCCTAATGAGACAATGTGAGCAGGGCTACCAGACCCAAAACAGGTCAGCCAATCACAGTGCAGTATTACCAATTAAAGCAAGCCTACCAATCCCACAGCGGAACCAAAATAAACATGGCGGTGCAGGGGGATGTATGCATTGGTAAATGTTTTTTTTTTTTCCCCAAACAGATTTTAAGGGGAACAGTCTTTCAGGTGGGGAACTAAATCTCAGCTCCACACCTGATCAAAATGGCTGCCAGCACTGCCAACATTAAAATGAGTGCGTTTGCTCTTGAATTGAGGAGGTAAAAGAGAAATTTTGCCAATGGAACAAGACAATTTACACATTAAGACAATGCAATTGTGTTTGTCTTATTTTAAGTGCATTTTATCTAATAGTCCTATTTTAAGAGTAAAAATACTCATTCCATTGGCAAACTATCTCATTTATGTACTCAAATTAACGGTAAATACAGATTTTTTACTTATTCCTAGATCGTTTTTCCAGTGAGGTTAGCTAGTAGCGCCCAGGGAAAAAATATTTTCAGCCTCAAAAAAGACTAAATAAACAGTATCTGGGAACGCTTTGGGTACACTAATTTATCTAAATATAATAACAGGTTGTTTCTTGTTCTTTAATTGTCCTAGAAACTAAATCAAAATACTTTAATCTTTGTAATCAATCAACTGACACATTAAAGGTAAAACCGCTTATATCACAGGATTTATTCCTGATGTTAATAAACAGAAATGCCTTAAAATTCACCCTGCTATGCTAAACATTTAGATGACTTAATAGAATGTAATAATTGTTGACAAAAAAGGGATGTAAGATTTAGTGGAAACAAATAAACAAAAGATGGTAACTGTTGACCTTTAGTGAGTAATATTAAATATCAAGTTTAACTCTAATAAATTTGTAGAAGGCCTCCTTAGGCCAGCTTACTGGCAAGGGGCAGCAACAGGCTGGGGAGGGGCAATGTTGTAGCAATAGAAAACTATGGTTTTGAACTCTTATTTTAAGTACTTGATGTGTTGGATGGAAACTAACCTGAGCTAACCTTCATCTGTTTCCTGCGCATCGCTCTGAGCTCACAGATGTAACATGAATCAAGCATCCTCTCTCTCTGTTCTCCTGACTCTCTGTTTTTCTCCTCCTCCAGCTGCGTCAAAAAGGTCCGATTCGAGGCACCAGTGCTGCTCATGAGCAGTGAGGCAAATCAACCAAACCCTGTCATGATGATGTCATCAGAGACGCGCCCAACCCCACCGAGAAAGCGGCCCCGACTTCGCCTCTTCTCTTCCTGTCTCACATGATTCATTGGGGGGGTTTGATAAGATTGGTTAACAGTACTGTACAGATCCCAGCCCTGTCACAAGCCTCCTGTTCACTCAGTTAACACACAAAAAAAGATAAAAAAAAACAAAAAAAATACATGTTTTTGCATACATATTAAAAAAAAAGAAAAAAAATGCACAGAATATAAATTGCCTGAAATGTAATTGTTAGTTGATTCTAATGGGCTTTGTTTTTATCCAGGACTCCAAGCCTTTTAAATTAGAATGTTGTTTTTAGCTAACACAGGCCCCCGCCAGAACCCACTCCCTTTAAACAGAAGTCCGACATTTATCCTCTCTTGTATTATAAAACTGTCTCTATTTGATTCCCCACGCCGCGGTCCGAATGTTTCGTCCTCGTTTTACCCTCCTCTGCTTCATCCCGCTCTCCCCTCTGTCTGCCGGTACTTTTCTTAGGTGATTTCTGTGTCTTGTAAAGAAAACCGTTATTTTCTCCGTTCGCCCATATTCAGCCCCGCCCTCATGTTTGGTCGTGGAGCGTCTGTGCTCCTCCCCATCACTGCATGTAGTAGCTGCAGTGCAGCTCCATTAGGATCTACTGTTCAGAGTGTAAGGGAGAGACGCTTCCCGTCAGCGTGTGCGTTCCTGCGCTTCTTTCCAACTGCCTTCGCTCTCTGAGGACGGTCGTTGATTTTTCTTTTTTTGGGGGGGTCTGAGCCAGAGAGCTGCAGATCCAGGTTAAACCAGCCTTCTGAATTTTGCCTCACGCTGTCGCTGCATGGCCTTCCTCCTCGGCTAGGGCTTTAACTGGACGGCTCGCGCGGCCTCCAGAGCAAAACTAAAGTGTGAGTGTGCATTGCTGTGTGCATGAATCAGGTTAGGGGGGTTTTATATCTTCATTATGTATCCTAATCAGAAATCTGTCAACTGTAAGAAATGGGTCCAGGCAAATCCGCCATGTTTGTTAGGGATTGTTTGGGGGTATTTTTTTTGGTCCATATCCAATTATTTTTCCAAGCTTGTTTAAAAAATATTAAAACCTTTTTTTTATTGTTTTTTTTTTCTGGCTTAGGATGAGAATAGCTTCAATTAACAAACTTTTGCGCATTTTTTTTCTTCAACAGATCCTTCTTACAACTTTGGCTACATCACATGAGATTTCCCCATCAGAGTTTTTTTATTTTTATCATGAGCTTAAGGTTAAAGATGGCGTCATGGCTTTACGACTTGCAATCCTGGTTCGAGGTGTTAGACTTTTTAAGGTTTTATGGTCGTTGGTGTAGAAACAGTTAAATGGAAGCTATACTGTAACTGTACTCTTTATTAAATCCCATAATAAAGTGGACAAAGTGTAGATATAAACTTCACTGGGCTTTTAACGTCGTCAGGGTTTCTCGTTTAATATTGTGCCGCGGTTTATTTCTTGATGGCAGGTGGTATCCGCCCTGTAGGCAGAGTGCAAAGCGGCGCCAGCTGTACCTCATCCATGCTTATGAATGTGTTGACGATAGAGAGCGGCGGCGTATTTTACACAGATCTGATATCGCCAGCTCATGAGGACAAGCGGTTGGACAAAGCCTAGATTTGCATGCTCGGTTTTATTTTTTTAAACTTAATTTTTTTTTGCTCTTATACTGTTTTGTTGTTTCTTTAGCAGCACCTTCATGAGTCTCGAACTGCGTCAGACGAGGTGGCCGGTTAAAGGGCGGCCTTCCCCTCACTATCAGACTCTCCTGAGCTCGACCTCTGACCCCGAGACGAGGAGTGAAAGGCCTCAGAGCCTGATGGTGATGGGAGTCGCCCTGTACGGTGATACCAGCCGGTGGATACTGTAAGGAGGGAAGAGCTTGAAGCATAGGAAAAGAGATGGAGTCCAAAATACTGTTTGTTTTTTTCTTATTTTAATCCTGAATAAGCACTTGCAAAATCTTAAGGGTTTTTTTCTAAATGTTTTTGTTTATTTTTTTGGACAAAGATTCATAATGTATTGGATTTTTCTCTTTCTGATAAGGCAAACATTCAGGGGAATTAGTAGTGAATGTAAAACAATTAGTACCTTTTTTTCTTTGTTTCACAGCTTTCAGGCTGTGAAGGAAGATAGACAATGGAGCATAACAGAATATCTAATAAATTTGAACAAATAAAGTGGGCAGTGTTTGACTTCTTTGTCTCCTTTACCTTATTTATATCATAATAGGAACACTTTGTCCTTTTCTGTCACTTATAAACCAGCTTTAAAATAAGCTAGCCAGTGTTGTGTTCAAGGCAAAAGGAAAAAGATTTACATTTCCATGACTGTACCTCTCAGAGAGTTTAATGGATTTAAACCCAACGTTGTAGAAAGTAAAAAAGGATGTTTCTACATTGTCCTCATTGATATATTTTTTTTATTATAGGAAATACTATCAGAAGAGATGAGAAAAGAACTATTAAAAAAAAATGTATAATTTGGACTGATAATTTATGCATTATTTATAGAACTGCATAAACTAAGGGATTAAACCTTTTTTTTGTATAAACTGATGTGTATTTAGGCTTAGATTTGATAATCCGGAATACAATCTACTCCTGCAAACTGAAATCTAAAGAGCAATTTTTTTTCAAAGTCCAGCTGAATAAAAGTAATTTAAAGCCACAAATATTCTACACCCTTTACTGAAATCACATATTTTTGTTTAATATCTAATATAGTAAAAATGTTTAATAAAAATTAGGTATAGATTTTCTTCCATAGGATACTTGAGTAAAAAAATTAAAACATCTTTCAACCAAATGACAAAAGCTGATCTAAAGACATATTTCAGGTTCTTTTAATATCAGTCGGATGTAAAAATTCAATCAAATATTCTTTTTCGATCGATGTTTGTTATTATACTACCTTAGTTGTCTCTTTATATCATTTTAGGCTACTATTAAAAGCCATTGCAGAGGTTATAAAGATCTGAGCCACAGGTTGCAGACACCTGATCTAGTCCAGCCAATCAAGTCTGCAGCAAGGTAACATTTGAGTAGTAAGACGGCTTAAAGAGCTGTACATACATGCATGCAGTGCAGTGACATAGACTTAATTCTATCATTAAAACACATTAAAAGAGGGATGCAATAATGAAAAAGTTGGACCACCTGAATAAGTTGCAAAAAAGTGATGTTATGTGATAATAAACATGGTATTCATGTACCAGGAAGAAATAATTAAAATCTGTTTTATTTTAAAAGTTATTTTTATTCACTGATGTGTATTTAAAAATACTTTTGAATCAACAATGATTCAGAGCCACAAGTGGCTCTTTGGGCCCTCTACAATGGCTAAAAATAATAAAGAACCTTTAATAGTTTTAAGTTTAATATATGTGCCAGTTTAAGAAACGTTATCTGCTTTTTTAGAGGATTATTACATTTCCAAAATAGAATGACAATCGAACCAATTAGATCTATGTATGTATTTATATTGTCATTAGCTTGGACCTTAGTTTTTTTTTTTTTTTTTACAATTTTCTGCAAATATCAGTAATCTAACCTATTTTTTTCCCCTGTCCTAATAACGGAACCAGAAAACCAGTTTGTTTTAAATGAAAAAGATTTCCTATTGCAGGTACCAAAAATAATAATTTGTGTTTTATTTAAAGGTCATGTAATGTTTGCAGCTCTACAACAAAGGTTGTAAAAGGGTATATATATTTTTATAGTTATATCATCATCTGGCTGGATTTATTGGCGGTTGGCAACAAACATTTAGTAGCATGACCTCCACTTACTGGTATGGAGTGTGGTTCGTGAGGACTAATAAACAATTATACAAATTCTAAGGAAAAAAAATACTATATATATATATATATATATATACACACACACACACACACACACACAAATTTACATAATTAAACATAACTTTGTATTCTACCCATACCTCTCTATAATCAAATTCTATGAAATAATGTAGTTTTCTTTAGAAATGGAATGATTATTTGTATATGTTTACTCCCCAAATTCTTCTTCAAAATATCTAATAAATTAATCTTTTCCTTAATACATTCAAACTCTATCCTCTATCATATTTATGACATTCCAGTATAACATGTTCTATTGTTTCATATTTTCCACAGTAATCACATTTGCTAGTAGTTTGCTTTTGAATTTTGAAAAGTGTATAATTAAGTCCTGTATACCCAAATCTTAACCTTGTAATCACCCTCTCCTCCTTTCTATTTCATCCTCCATTTCTCCTTCTGAATTTTATAAAACCATCTTCCTGTTTTTTCTTCATCCCACCTTTTTGGCCATTTTTCCATCAGTTTTTCTTTAATAATACTCTTTCCCTGCAATTTACTTGTTTTAACTGTAAAACTAATAGTTTATATAGTAAATACTTTGCCATTTCATCTGCCTGCTCGTTTCCTTCCTCTCCAATATGTGCTGGAACCCACACAAATACAACAATCAAACCCATATATTTTATTCTAAATAATATATGCAATATTTCTAATAGAATGTCCATCCTACTATCTTATTGATTGTACTTTAAACTTAATAATGCAGAGCTTGAATATATCATATTATATGATATAACTTATATATTTTTATCAAAATGTGCCTCCTTAATATGTTTTTTCCTATTCTTGGGCAAATAAATTTTTACTTAGTTTTAATTAGGGTGTGGTTAAAGCCTAATACAATGCTAGTAATATATTATAAACCTAGAATTTGATTTGGTGTCGAAAGAAGAAAGTTTTACTTTTCCATTTCCTCTTATTTTAAAATAATTTGTTTCATTTGTTAATTTATTGACAATACGGCTTTCCATACTTGATACGATTGTGATTTCAGCAGAAACAAAAAAAAAATCCTTTAATTCCTTCGCGAGCCGCCGCGCAGTGCGCATGCGCGGACATTTACGCAGCAGGTAAACTCCACCATGGCGGCGAGAGGCCATGTGCAAGATCCCAACGACAGGAGACTCAGACCTATTTATGGTAAGAAATCAATGAGAAGATCCATCTTTATGTGAGATAAAAGGTTCGATGCACACAGCTGGGTTTTGTAGCGGAGTATATGCGTTTAATAAAGGCTGTTGTAGTTTGGAGCGCAGTGACGCGGCCCCTAGAGTTCCAGCCGCGGGCTCTGCTGCATGCAGCGTCCGATGACAGTGCACCTTCAACGGGCTGACGCTCTGTCAGGAAAGGACACCGCGGCTACGGCGGAGGTCTGCGCCTAATATTACAATATTTGTTTAAAACTACTCGCATTACCATTTGAGTGGAAGCTTTTTATCCACCTTGGTTTATCTCCTGTGGAGTAGCTCCCCCTCAAAGTCGAAAAGGTTTCTCATTTTGCTAACGGTCGGTGTTTGACAGCTAGCGCGTGCGGCTAATGTGTCAAGCTAATTAGCCTGTCAGTCAGTAGAGACCTTCCTGATAAATGTAAGAGAAAGTTACACAGTTTTGGAGATATTAATCCTTCCCTTTTGATAAGAGTATCCCACATAACTCTGTAGCCCATGTTTAAATTGGATTGTTGCACAGCTAGCCTTTAGTTAGCATTAGCATCACAACAGTAAAGGACAATGCTCTGTAGCTGCCTGGTGAGTGTGATGCTGTCAGAGCTCCGATCTATGAGACGTTTATTACAGATGGATAGTGTGTTTTGTACGAAAATCTCAGAGAAACTCTACATGCTTTATTGTTGTTTATTTTTGTAAAAATTAGAAGATAAGAAAAACAGCATACTTGGATTTCGGTTAGCATTCTTAAAGTTTTTAGGGAGCCTTTTCTGTAAAGAAATGCGATTTATTTCAGTTATAGTTCATAATCATTAAGAATAACTTTTTTGTTGTAATTGATTCAAGATATAATCCATCTTCCTTTAAAGAATTAGGCTAAATTAACAGTTTGCAAAGACCAGGGTAAAATGACAGGTTTGCTATCATTGATTTTTACCTTCCATAGGAAGATAAGTTAATATAAACCATGCATGTTAATGTGTTTCTTTGAGAAGATTTCTGTAAAAGTCACCTTTATGTTCACAGCAGATCTGAGCTGAATTCTGTGCAGTGATGCAGATTCAGCTCAGCAGGGATGGACCTGCAGTACAGCTCTATTCTTCATCATTATTGCTGTTCAACAACAGAGAGAAGAAGCAACATGATTCCATCATTCTGGTCAAAAAAAGGATATCAAACTAGAGATTTTCTGATCAGAGGTTCCTTTATTCTCTATATAACCATTAGATTTCTATTTTGGGTAATCCTGTCATCCTGCCTGGCTGTGTGTTTCCTGGATGGGGCCGCCTTTTACAGCTGCTTTTTGTTTCTCTGCTTCTGTCTCCTTGAACCTTAGACTGGCCGAGGAACCTCAGCAGATGGCATCCACACGAGCCTGGTTCTGCTTGAGGTTTCTTCCTGTTAAAGGGAGTTTTCCTCTCCGTTCTGTCGCTTCTAAGCATGTTTAGGGGCAGATTATACCTCTGCAACCGCACACATCAAATGTGGCTTGGGTCTGGTCACGAACCAGTTTTGCTGGTATGGTTCTGCACCATCAGTCGGAAATTTCTAGGGGCACAGCAGTTTCCCGCCAAAGCACAAGGCGGAGCCTATTCAAGAACTTCACTTATTTATCTTTGTCTCTTCCATCTTTGTAATCACTCCTTTGCATCCCACCCAACAATCTGGCTGATCTCCCACCAGGAGATGGCAGAGACCTTGGCATCTTTATATAATTTGTCTGCGGCATCATACAAGTGGTTGTACTTCCGAACCTCTTCAATTAACCTTTCGTCATAGTTGTCCTTTGTAGTTCCTCAGTTTTAAAAATGCCACGCCTCGGGTTACCGAATCGAGAAGGTCGGCCACACAGACAGCTGGAAAGGCATACCAAGGACCAATCACAGCTGCTTTTTGTCTGCGCACTTCGCGCATGAGGTCTGCACGGGTTTGCGACCGTCCGACCGCGTAGTCAGGAGTTTTTGAGGTGCGTGACGACAGAGACAGATTTGACAGCTGCAGGCGGCGCTATGCTCGTCAGAAGCATAAATTGCAGCCTTTGGTGTGAGGGGATTGCTGAAGAGTCAATGAGTCGGAAATGCAATAAACTGGTTTTCCTTAGATGGAAAACTGAATTAACTTGACTGACTGTATGATTTGGCGAACTTTAAAAGTGCGCTTGAGATGGCGTGTTGTGAACTGGCGTCTATAAATAAAGCTGAACTGAATTGTCATATCAATTCATACTCTGTTATCAGTCTGGGTTGTTTTAGTCAAAGGAGATTCTCTCCTGGATGGGATGGTTGAAACAGAAATCAGCTGAAGAAAGTCTGCTCCTTAGAAACCACATCCTGATGTTATGTCAGAGTTCAGCATATTTATGTTGAGTTTTCAGCAGTTTGCCTCCTCTATGATGGCAGCTTGAGGTGAGAGAATAGACATGACATAATCACAACATACTGCCTGGCCACAGTTAATTTTGGCAACCAGCTGTCCTAAAGGGACCCAGCAGTCTGCATCCACACCCTGAAATATTCACAAGGCGTTCAAGGAGGCGTGTAACTTGCAGTTTGTCTTTGAGGACTTTATTAGAATGTAAGATAATTACCTTTTCCCTCCATCTTCACCAACATCAGAAAATATGGTGCTTAAAGAGTAATTCATTTAAGTGTATTTACTTAAATGTAAAAGACCTAAGTGGACAAATAATAGCTTTTATGTCAAGCTAAAAAGCTAAAATTATTGGTACTTTTGTTCAGCTATTAACACATGTAGGTTAGAGGATGCCTTACACTGTTTTTTATTAAAAAAAAAATTATCTGTAGATGGGGATGCACAATATTACCAGCAAGTTGTATGCATCTGTAGATGCTAGGCGTAAAACAGAAATATCAGACATTGTAACAATATAACTTACTGAAACAAAAGCGGCATATTTATTTATTTGAACAGTAGAGCTGAAGGGATTAATTCAATTATTCCCCAATTAACTGATTATGAAAATAATCATCAACTAATTTGGTAATCTAATCATTATTTAGAGAGGCTTATGACGGCCGACCAGCTCCACCAATCAGCAACCTGAGTCCACTTTGACCAAATGCCCAATATGATGATGGTGCTAAAAGATTTCCTTATTTGTCTAGCCAGAGCCAAAATTTAACTTCACATGATGCTCGACTTTCCTCATTTTAGGGAAGAAAGTGCTTCTTGTAAGAGTTGTCATACAGCTCGTTTCTCGTAATTTTAGGACTTTATTCTCTTAATAATATGACTTTATTCTTGTAAATTTATAAGTATTCTCGTACCATTTTTCTCGTAATTTTACAACTTGATTCTCATAATTTTACGACTTTATTCTCGTAATGTTACGACTTGATTCTTGTTATTTTATGACTATTCAGGTTGCGACTTTATTCCTCGAAATAGAAGCGAAAAACATCTCTAGCCAAACATCTGGCCCTAATACTCCATCGTACTTTGGTGCTGTTTGGGAAAATCTTAAAATGTGAAGTTTTCTTGTGTTTTTCTTTACTTCTAAAACTTGCTAAACTTTTTTTTTTGCTTAAAATTAATGTTTGCAACAATTTCATTTTTATATACATTTATTTCCTTTCTTTTACCTTTATCCAGTCAAATTGGATAAACAAACTATGTAATAGACAGGAGATATTGGCAGATAAGGCTAATAGGATAGACTTGGTGGTTTAGCCAACATGACTGTAATTCAGTGGATTTTTGGTGTTTTTTTCTGTTGTCTGTTCCTGGATGATCCAAATCTGGGTGTGACTGCAGGTTTTTTAATCTGGTAGATCTCTGCAAACAGCAGATGGGCTCTTTTTTTATTTTTTATTCTGGAGCTTTTTAGAGTGAGTTTTGCAGGACATTTTTTTTGTAACTTCTTTAAGATTAGATTGAAATACCTTTAAATAGACGCTGTATTGTTTTGGTAGAAATAATTTATATGAGCTTGTAATCAAGATTGTGACGTTTCCGTGGATACCACCTATGTCCATGTTTGGTACCAGGGGATTGTTGATAAAGAGTTTATTAATTTTTCCTGCTATGATAATTAAAACATCTTTTGAATGTGAGCGCTTCTAATGTGTTTCCTCAGATTACCTTGATAATGGTAACAACAAGATGGCAATACAGCAGGCAGATAGACTGCTGAAGAAACATAAGGACCTCCACTGTGCCAAGGTGAGTGGCCAACTCTGATTGCAAACACATCAGCTTCGGTTCTTGTTTTTTTTAATATTGGAAATTGCAAGGACAAATTATGCTTTCCTGTAACTTAAAAAAAAAATCTAAGCATAGATTTGCTGCTTTTATAAGACTGGAGGAGAAAAAGAATCAATCGTGAGCTGCTTAAAGAATTAAGTATTTAAATGCATTATTACTTCCTTATCTATAGCAAACTTTGGTGGTTTTCTAGTCTGTGATGTTCTATTCCTCATTTTTAAGATGAGGAACAAAAACATCAATCAATGGTTCCCACTTTTCCTTAAAATTCTTAAGAGTTTATGACTTTTAAGAAAAAAAGTTTAAGGTGTCGGAAGGTTTCTGAATTCAAACAAATATGACAAAGGTTATGGTAAAACCTGCAGAAATTACTGTAAATTCCGGACTATAGAGCGCACACCTGATTACAAGCCGCACGCTCTAATTTTAGAAAGAAAATCAATTTTGTACTTTTATAAGCCGCACACCAGATTTTAAGCCGCAGGTTTCCCACGTTGTATGAGATATTTACAAAAAAAGATATTAGCCACGAACAAAATTTTTAACCTTTTATTTAATCAAGTATGATAAAACAAACAAATACTGTACATATTATAAATGCTTTTTTTTTTTTTTTTCAAACTTTTTTTCAAACTACCTGTAACACAATTTAAAAATATCACACGTATTGTATGGCTTTAATATGCAAATAGCAGCTGCATATACGGTACTTTTAATTGAACAAGCCGCACAGAACATTTCAGCGGCGACCAGAAAAAGTCATTAATCACTTTCTTCTTCCTCCTGCGCACTAAAACCCTCAAAGTCCTCTTCCTCGGTGTCTGAATGGAACAGCTTCAGGATGCTGTCACTGACTTCAGTCTCATCCTTGTCGCTCTCACTTGAGCACTGGCGGTCCTTCTTCATCCCGCAGCAGCCCAGCCTTCCGAAACCTGCCGGTGATGCTGGATGTTTTCACACGGCTCCACGCATTGAGAACCCACTGGCAGACATCAGTGAAAGATGCCCTTCGCATGCGGCCAGTTTTGGTGAAGGATTTCTCACCACTGGTCAGCACCTCTGTGAATACTCATCAATTTTATTGGTCTGTTTTTCGCGCCATGAAAAAAAACATGTATTAGCCGCACTGTATTACAGGCCGGTGTGTTCAAAGAGCGGGAAAAAAGTAGCGGCTTATAGTCCGGAATTTACGGTATTTAGATGAAGTTAAGAGAGTTTATTTTAATTTTGAATTGGAGATGTAAGCAAACAGGACAGACCTCCAGCGTTTAGTGTTTTGCTGATTTTTAGCGACACTGCTAACCAGATTTACAGGTTTGAATTGGGTTAGATCCAACTCCTCCCTTGGCTTGAGTTTCAGGACAGCCTTATATAGCAAAGTGGGATTGGACCTTTGTGTGTGGTAACCAGCAATTGAAAAAACACAGCTTAACGAAAGGTTAATTTAAATTTTAAGAAAGTTTGCTGTTTAAGAAACTTCATAGTGCTCTGAATAATTTTTAGTGCTGTTGGTTAAAAAAAGCTAAGCGTACAGCCCTGCCTTAACGTCATTAGATTTGCTTTTATCATCAGTCAAATTTTGTATTATAAAAAAGCAAGATTTGTTTGTTCAAAGCTTCTTTTCTTTTGTTACATTATCTAAAAGATATATAAAAACTATCAATGAATGCAAAAGTTTTCCCTTTTTTAAATCTCCTGTTTGCTTGAAGTGAATAAAATGTTTTTTTTTTCCAGACAGCTTTTAAATTTAGGCCAGATTGTCCCTGTGATATTTGAGTTGGTCTAAAACTAAAACAGCCTTTTTATGGAGCCTTAAACCCAGCATAAAAGTACCAAGGTTCAAACTGATCAGAGAATCTGCAGGACGCTGCAAACAGCTTGCTCTCAGTAAACGCCATCATCATAAGCGTTGACCTGAACAGTCGTAATGCTGATGACATCACATCTCCAACTCTGTGTTTATCTGCCTCCATTCATTCAGGTCTTAAAGGCCATCGGCCTTCAGCGGACGGGGAAGCAGGATGAAGCCTTCGCTTTGGCCCAGGAGGTGACCGTCTTAGAGCCCACCGACGATAACTCACTCCAAGCTCTGACCATTCTCTACAGGGAGATGCACCGTCGTAAGTATCCTGGCCAGGCCTTCTGCCGGTAAATCTGACGGCATGTTTGATTTAAGCCCCGCCTATTGGTTTACAGCTGAGCTGGTGACTAAGCTGTATGAGGCTGCAGTGAAGAAGGTGCCTCTCAGCGAGGAGTATCACTCTCACCTGTTTATGGCGTACGCTCGAGTTGGAGAGTACAAGAAGATGCAGCAGGTGAGAAAACACCTTTTTTTTTTCTCACCCTTTTATGGTAATAAAATGGTTACAATGACTTCTTCTGAAACTTTACAGGCAGGAATGGCTTTGTATAAAATAGTCCCCAAGAATCCGTATTACTTCTGGTCTGTCATGAGTCTGGTGATGCAGGTACGAGCAGTTTAACTTCCAATTTCCTCTTAATGTTCCCTTTTCTGTAAACTTGAAATAAAAGGGGAGTTTTTTTCTCAAGGCGATCTCAGCGAAGGATGAAAAACTGGCCCAGACCATGTTCCTGCCTCTGGCCGAACGCATGGTGGAGAAAATGGTGAAGGAGGAGAAGATCGAAGCAGAAGCAGAGGTGAGTTTCTCGTCTTATTCTAGAAAGTAAAACTCCTCTATTCTATAGATTCGTTACACACAGAGCTTACTGTTCTTATTCTAACCTTAAGTTCTTGTCATTTTGGATGATGAGCCTAAATTTAAAGTAACATGAAAAGGATGCTTATTATAACAGCAAGGTGTCGCCTCTTTATCAGCTTATTACCTCTAATATATGTAACTGTATCATTTGGACTGGCCTATTCAAAGCCCAGGCCTTCATTCTATCAATAATCTGTAGCGGGACTTAAAAATGGATGCCCCTTAATCCAATCCAACTGAGCTGGAACTCTTTATAAAGAAAAATGGGCAGAAATCTAAAGCCAGGCATATACTGTGATTTTTTTCAATCGTTGCACGCAGCTACAGCTCACAGTGTGCGAGCAAACCGCAGGGTTTCTTCGTACAGCTCATGATTCATGTTCTCAGCGATCTACCTGCTCACACTGAACGTCAAAAAACCACGTCAGACTCAGCTCCGCAGTGAGATCGCGCTACTCGGACTTGTCTACCTGGAAGCCAAACCAGTAGAAGCAGAATATGAAGCTCACTAGAGAGAAAAGCGCTGCCTTGGCAATTTGTGCAATTTTGTACAAATTGCCAAGGCAGAAAAGGCAACGTATATGAACAAAGACATGACTGAGGAAACCTGAACTCCATTTCACTCGTACCCCCGCCATGCTTCTGTCTTTTCATCTGAGAGGAAGAAGAAGAACAACCTCTGTTTGCGCACTGAGCGATTTGCCCGCCACGGACGACTGAACATCAAATATATCTGATTTTTCTCCCGACCTCACGATTCCTGATCAGGAGGTGGTTGTGAGAGGCTGAACCCCCTTCGTTACCACCTGTGCACTACAGGTCATACAGTCAGGCTGAGAGTCAGAACATTTTCGCACAACTGGAAAGTAGATCTGAAAAGGGCAAAAAAATTGCACAGTGTATGCCCAGCTATAATATAGGGTTTGAATACTTTGGCTCTTCCTAAAGGTTCTTCTGTCTCTTAGATCCTCTAAGGGAATGCTCTGTAACCTTTTCAGCTGGAGTTTGTTTAAACCTTAACCTTTGACCCAGTTACAGAATTTGGAATCATTTAAATCTTAGCCTTCTTTCCTGGTTCACTGTAGGTGCAGCTTTATTTTATGATCCTGGAGCGTCTGGGAAAGTGTGAAGAAGCCCTTGAAGTGATCCGGGGTCCACTGGGAGGTAGGCGGACGTCTTCCCTTTCCTTTCTCCCTTGTGGGGGATGTTTTTATACCCAGTCAGTTTTTAGATCAAATGTGGTTAAATTGCAGATATATTTCTCAGAGAAACAAATGCTAACGTTTAGATTTATGCTTGTTAGCATTAAACGTTTGGTTTCCTTCATGCATTTTGGAATCGTTCCACAGAGAAACTGACAAGTGAGCTGCAGAGCAGGGAGAGGAAGTGCATGATGCTCTACACACGGCTAGAGCGCTGGCCGGAGTGCAACGCCCTGGCCCAGAAGCTGCTGCTGAAAAAGTGAGTTAAGATTTATGAAGCAATCATTTTTAATCGTTTTTCTCACACCTCTCTCTCTATGGAAAATTTTAATGCTGAAATAAAGTGAGATAAAAACCCCTGAAATATTCAGATGGAAGCATTTGGTTCATTCCTCTTTACATCAGACCAGCAGTTAATTAATAAACGTTCCTGAAGAGCTTCATTTTTATCTGACCTGAAATGATCAGTTTGGATCGAATTCGCTAAAGACTAAAGCTAATAATACCCCAATCAGACGCACATTTTCTCCTTCCTGTGAGCCTGGTTGTGTTTGCTTGTCGCTGCATTCAGCAGGTCGATTCATGGCTTCGAGCCTGTTGGACTATGATAAATTTCATTAATTTAATCTAATAGATGAGAATTCCAGGTTTGAAAAACCAAACTGAACGTATTAAAAGCTGGAAAAATATCATCTTAGATCTAATGCAGTGATATTTAACTAATGAGCTGTTTAGAAATACTGAGGTTAGTTCATAATTATTAGTAAGTTTCCTGCATTTAAGTTGAGGATTTTCAAACCTGTGGGTCCCAAAAAATTTAGTTAGTCTGTAACTAAGTAATCTCATCTTAATCTAAAAATATGTATAAAGAAAGAAACTTTTTAATTAAAAAACTCTCTTTGCTCCCAATTTATTGAATAAACAAACGTGCACAAGCTTATACTTATGGCTTTTAATCCATTATTTAAGTTATTTAACCATCAGATCAATTGAGTATTTTTATTTATTTTTTTAGTTTTTACGGCACTAGTGGTTCGTTTTTCTGACAGTAGGCTGACAGGAAAGGAGGTATGAGAGAGGGGAGAGACATGCGGCTGGATTCGAACCCTGGTCGCCCGTGTGCACTAACCCCTGCGCCACCAAAAGCATGACCTAATTGAATATGAAATGCTGACACATCATATTTTTCACCCTTTTGGGGGCGGGGTTTCCTATGGAGAGAGGAGGAAAGATGCTTTTCTATTGGTCTGCAGGTTAGCAACAACATTTTTATTAGTCAAGAGCGAATTTTGGATTAGACTTGAAGTTAAGAGAGTGTGATCTGTGGAAAAAAATTGAAAACAATGGAAATCTTTAAATCTATCTGGAAAAAAACCCTGAAATTTATAAAAAAAATAAATAAAATAAATTTAATCTGAAAATATGAAATCTAAAACATTTTTTTTCCCAGTGTTTTATTTACATTACACTGTCACAAGTGAAGAGCAACGAAATTAACTCTCAGCATTCAACCCATGCCCTTGGAGAGCAGTGGGCTGCCATTGTGCGGCGCCCTGGGGATATTTTTGGAAGCACCTAAACCTATTACTCTTTACTTTTTATATTTAGAAACCATTTAAAATGTATTAAGAAAAAGTCAGCAGTCAACCTCCCCATGATTGTGCGGCCAGCCTGGAACTAGACTAGGAGCCATTTAAGGCTTTTTGCCGGGTGGTTTGAGGATTGAAATTAGCGATTAGGTCAGCGGCACCAGGGGCCATCAATTTTGAACGCTTTCACAACTCTTCTGAGCACTACGATACTTGACCAGACCGAGGACGCACCATTTGACGTGGTATCATCAAGAATAAAAACAAAAATATTTATCTGAAATACCGCCAGGGTTGTATGCAGCTGCCGCATGAGATATAATATACAAAGTTTCGCAAATGGAAAAAAATAACAAAATTACTTTATGAAAAATTTGTAGCTTTTCTCCTATCTAAGTTTTTTTTTTTTTTTCCAAATCTGGATTGATATTCTTAAATTTCAGATTCTTTGCTGCTTGCATCAACAACAACAAAACAAAATTCTTTATAGAAAAGCAACTGATCTCCTGTAATAATTCAGCAGCCAGTTTCACAGCAGATTTGGCTGCTTTCTGTTAGATCAGTAACACATGGTCTGTTTTCCCTTTCAGTCCAGATGATTGGCAGTTCTATCCCTCCTACTTCGACTCTCTGTTCCACCTGATGGATCAGTCGTGGAGCCCGCCAGAAGACGGCGACCAGTGAGTGGAATCGCTCCATCAAAGCTCACTACTAGCTAAGAGGGGATTCCTTTAACGTCTGATTGTGTCTCCAGCTGTTCGGAGGGCTCTGTACATCACACGGTATCGGAGGTGGTGAGGTTTGTAGAGGAGAGGATTACGGTAGAGGACGGCAAAGACTCTCGATCGCTCAGAGGGCCTTATTTGGCTCGGCTGGAACTGATGCACAGACTGAGGGAGCGAGGATACCCTGAGGAGAACCTGCCAGGTAAAAAGCTCTGACCGGACCCACGTTTTAAAGCCAGCTGGTGCGTTTTTAAATCAGTCTGCTGTTTGGATGTAAACAGGCGAACCTTTAGAGCTGATGGTGCAGTTCTTCAGAAAGTTTGGAGACAAGCCATGCTGCATCACAGACTTGAAAATCTATCTTCACCTGCTAGCTCCTGACCAACACGTCCAGGTAGTAGCGATTCCTAGTCCCGCCTGCGTAAGAGTGGAGGGCTGGGTTGTAAAACATGCCGCCATCTTTTATGTTCAGTTTATCAACCGGCTCAGTGAAGCGGTTCCCCTGGGAGAGCAAGGCGAGGATGGTTTCACCTTCCCAGAGGACACCAAATCCCTCCAGCGGCATCTGTGCGTCTGTCAGCTGACCCGAGCCCTCGGCCTGCATCACTCTCTGGACGTCCCTGGGAAACTGCGCCTCATCGCCGAGCTGAAGGCTCACTATCGCCACGGGCTGAAGTTCGGTATGACCTTTCAGCATCCTACGCTGTTCTGAACATCAGGGTCAAGAGTTGTGAATACCAGCAGTAAGATCAGAGCGTAGGTTCATCATAGAAACGCAAGGTGTGACACCAAACACTTAAACATCGATTGATTGTTTTTCCTTCTTTTTAGGTTGTAGAGCTGTGTTAACAAAAATAATTTATCCGATCAGGTTAATTCATAATGATCGAATCATTAAACAATTCACAAATACAATTTGTGAGCTGGTGTTCTGTCCGACCAGCATACGTATAGCCAATACGCATGAGCAAGACGTCAGATTTGCGTTTATCCATTTAGCTTTGTATAAACAATAGACTTTGAACTACCGCAGTGGGCATATATTTCTTTAGTCATCTACAAAAAGAAGCAATTTAAGGTCAGATCGCGGTACGCTTAAAAAAACACCAAACAGGTATTGACTATGGGTATGATGGTCTGACAGAACACCGGCATTTCCAGCTCACACATTGAAATTCCCCACCATTACTTCATTTATTCGCTGTTAAAATGATGCCAGTATCATTATGACTTTGGGGAAAGCTGTACAGCCATGAAACTGAGGTAACGACCAAAGAGGACAGTTTTAATTCCAGCAATCGGATTTAAAAATTTTTCAAAATCTTCAGAATCCAAAAGGTTCTTAATATTTGAATCAATATTCAGCAGGTTTTAGATGTTTCATTTTCCATTTTTAAAATAAAAAATGGACTCCATGCTGGGCCTGGTTTTCTTTTGCAAAGAAAAGGGTCAGAAGATACTCTAATATAAATATATATTGGAGTATCATTTCATTCATCAATACCTAACTTCTAAACGCCATTAGGATATGCATTACAGTTTTTGATCAAAGGATTTATATAATCTATCATTTTCTTAAAATGTTCAGTTAAATGAGTTTAAAACAAAAAGTTCACCAAATTAAACCTGAAGTCAGAGGAATTGATATGGATTCATTAAATTCTCCTTGGGACCGAATTTCTGTTTGTTCTTCTGGCGTTAATTGTGGAAAAAGGCGGCATCATTCACAGCTGGCTAGGCTAACTGAAGCAGCTTAAAAACAGGCATTTACTGTATTAATTTTTTTTTTTTTTTTTTTTTTTTTTTGCCCTTTTTCGGAATCAAACATGTTATATGTTCAGTCGGGCGTGATGGGCAAATCGCTCAGTCTTATACAAAAGATTCTTCTTCTTCTTCTTCTTCTGAGATGTAGCGCAGAAGCATGGTGCAGAGTGGGAGTGAAATGGAGCTCTTTTCTGTAAAATTGACAGACCATAGTAACCACGCATTTGCTCAGCCATGTCTTTGTCCAAATCGCATTAAAGATCACCTTTTCTCTTTTAGGGCTTTCAGCACCAAGTTGCAAAAATTTCCAAGGCAGCACGTTTCCCTCTAGTGAGCTTCATATTTCACAGGAGGCATCGACACTTCTATCTTTTTCCTCTTCTACTCGTTTGGCTTCCGGATAGACAAGTCCGAGTAGCGTCACCTTACTGCGAAGCTGAGTCCAACATGGTTTTTAGGCGTACAGTGTGAGCAGAAAGATCGCATCACAGCGTCTGGTCGCACAGTGTGAGAACAAACATCGTGAGCTTTGAGCTAGCAACGATTGAACAAACTCACAGTGTACGCCAGGCTTAAAGCTCTGAGTAAAGCAGAAAACCAAGCTTTGATTCAAACCTGTCTTTTTTTTCTTTTTCTTTTTTTTTTTTTAATACAAAACAAGCCGGTTTCCAGATTTCGAGAATCTCACAATGCAGCACGGTCACGCATCACCCTTTCAAGTCCAGCTGAGTTTTGCCATTTGGTCCAATGACAATTATTTAAAACCTACCTCGATGGGGAGCACAGGCTGAAGGCCTAAATCAGATCAAAGGTCAAATGTTGTCCTTTTGTCTTAGCTTTGCTCTTAGCTAGCCTCCTGTTTTTTACAGGCAGCGGCGCCCTGAAGACGGAGCTGCAGTTCTCTGATATGTACTGCCTCATGGCAGCTCATGTGTTCATCGACCTGTGGACAGAAACAGGTCAGACTCTTCAAAAATAAGTCTTGATTTCTGTTATAATTTCACTGAAATTTCACCGTCTTCGTGTGTTTGTGCCTGCAGGGGACGAGGACATGGTGTGGCAGTGTTTAGGGCTCTTAGAGGAGGGTCTCTCTCAGAGCCCCTCAAACGCTCAGTTCAAGCTGCTGCTGCTGCTCCTCTACTGTCGCCTGGGAT
Source organism: Cyprinodon brontotheroides (assembly GCA_018398635.1). Taxonomy (NCBI): domain Eukaryota; kingdom Metazoa; phylum Chordata; class Actinopteri; order Cyprinodontiformes; family Cyprinodontidae; genus Cyprinodon; species Cyprinodon brontotheroides. The sequence continues at coordinate 9,842,112 of JAGKQL010000057.1, forward strand.
CCTTTGAGCCTGTGGTGGACCTTTATTCCAGCCTGGATGCCAAACACATACAGCACGACACCATAGGGTCAGTTCTGCCACTTTGGTTTTCTCCTAATTAATGGTCGAACGTTAATTGTTGACTTCTAAAATGTGACACTTGAAGCATCATAGACTTGATTTTGGTTTTAAAATAATCATTATTTCAGTACGAAATGTGAGAGCCGTATTTTTTAAACAAACTCTTTCCAAAAAACGTTCATGAAGAAGATAATTTTTTTTATTTCAATAAAAGAATCTGACTTTCATGGATTATAGATTCCTGGTATTTATTTGTTTAGTGTTACAGAATTTGAGCTTCCAGCCCATAAAACCCACAACAAAAGGAATGAAAAAAAAAAATTTCTTCTAAGTTAATTCTTCTAAGAGATCAGGGTTACAGCATAGCGATAAAATATGGTGCGTTCTGAAAAATAGTAAAAATGTCTTAAAATAGATGTATTAACCCTTAATTTGAGCAGGAAAATAAGATGATCTCCCAAATGAATGAGCATTTTTACCCTTAAAATAAGATTACATTTTTTTTGCTTAAAAACTGGACTTCAAGCAGCTTGGATTCTCTGACTCTTTAATTTTTAGATAAAATAATAAACTTTTACTTTGATCTGAACCTGAACAGAAACCTTCTCGTGTTTCGGTTTAGACATGGAAGGATGCAACCAACACTGTCCCTCAATCAGGGGTGGCTTAAAAGAAACGACAGTGGGAGAAGTTCTAGATACAAGTATTAAGGCCACTGGAGGTGAAAGGAAAAATGAGAAAATGTGAACGCTAGCAGAGGTTACTGAGGTTGAAGCATTAGTTTTTGCAGCATGATGCCATAAAGTTGATGCAGCCATGTTGAAGCTTCTTCCTGACATCTTCAGTCAGATCCTGTCTGAAGCGTTGATGGCAAAACTGCATCCAGGAGAAGTCGTTTCCAAATGTACTGTCCCTTACACCAAGTTTTAGATGCTTCAGAGCTTTAAAACACCTGACTCAGATGATTGGAGTTCAGCAAAAACCTATTTATCATCAATCAAAGGAACTCGACGTTTAAAAAAAAATGCGGGACAGAGTCCCTCAAGAGCTGGAGTTGGACACTTCTGGGAATATCCAGAAGCGCACCTGGTAGATTTACCACCTAAATGCTAGATGACATTCCATCGTCATCGTTGTTGTTGGGTATATCAGATTTAATAAGGTTTTTTTTTTTTTTTAGTTTTGTGATAAATGAGTTTGTTTTTTTGCAAACTCTTTGCAAAAAAGGTGCTCAACGGAGGTACTGCATGGGGTTCGTGAAAGTTTTGGTTGATTAGACCTTTTTTTTTTTTTTTTATATTCCCCCCTTCAATTTTTTAAAATGTCTTTAAATCCACATTAACATGAATTTAACACACTGTAGTAAACAGATAAATGGAGGCAGAAGATGTCTTTTAGTCATCAATCAATCACCTTCACATTCAGCGACACAGGAGCTCTTTCAAGGTGGGCACGTTTCATTCCACAACACCTGTCCCATCAACCAGGAATCAGAAATACTTTAATAATCCCAGGGAGAAATTACTTTAGTTACATTACTCCAGATATAATACAGTGACTATAGGACCAGTTTGATATAACATTATTTCATACTATATATATATATAATTAGTGGGTCCCCGCTCCATCTCACCATCAGTTCGGGGGACCTTGTCCTGGAAAACGTTGGAAGACTCCTGCTTTACAATGTCAGAAAGCATCTTTAAAATTTAAATATTTTGCCTTTTATTTATGGAATTTTAGTTTTTTTTGCGTAAATGATCAACTTTATTATCCGAGAATTTCCAAGTTTATCTCTGGAACGTGTGTGATATTCCTTTCGTCTGCCAAATGCTCTCTGGTAACTCGATATATCTGCGATGGTTCAAGCTTCACATCATGAATCTCCCCTAAACTCTTCAAAGGTTTTTGCTTCACAATCCTCTCAAGGCTGCAGTTATTCCTTTGTGCATATTTCTCTTCTGCCCTTTTTCCTTCCACTTAACTTTCCGTCGATATGGAAAGTATGAGAATAGAGCCCTCTGATACTCTTTTCTTATGTTTGTTTTACTTTTTTTAACTGAATCATCAGTTTACCTTACTTTTCTTGAACTTCTCTATAATCTTAACCAATGACAGAGTCAAAGACATCATTTGAATCGCTTTCTGGATGTTGCCTCTGAGGCTCTGACTGTCAACAGATGTGGATAAAGCCACTTTTTTTGTTTTTGCAGGTATCTTTTAACCCGTTATGCTGAGTCTCTGGGTCAGTTCGCTGCAGCTTCGCAGTCCTGCAACTTCTCCCTCAGGTTTTTCCACTCCAACCAGAAAGATGTAAGTTCACCCACTCTAAATTTCAGAGTCCTCCGGTGCTCCTAACTCTTTAAATAATATTTGTCCTTCTTTTTCTAGACCTCAGAGTACATCATCCAGGCGTACAAGTACGGGGCTTTTGAAAAAATCCCAGAGTTCATTGCTCTCAGGAACAGGTTGAACCAATCGCTGCACTTCGCCCAGGTTCGCACTGAAAGGATGCTGCTGGACTTGTTCCTTGAGGCTGATATGTAAGCGCAGACCAGACATGCAGAGTTAAAAACTGTTTGTTTCCAGGTGATTCTTATTTGATTGAGAGTTGTCTTTGTTTTTCAGCATCTTGAGTCTAGAGGAAAGTGTTAAGGCCATGTCTTTGTCTTCAGAGGAAGACGATATCCCCTGGGATAGTTTAAGGGACAACCGGGACCTTACTGTATTTACAAACTGGGACCCCAAAGAAAGGTGTGGAAACGTTGTTTACTTTTAAAGAAACAAACAAACAAACACGGAGCTCAGTGAAGCAACATGCCGGCTGTTTTTCTCACACAGACAATTAACCGATGAGCAGCGGACTCGGTCAATGGAGGAGGAGTCCGTTTGGCTGCGGATACGCTCCCTGACGCTTCGCTTGCTCGCCTCGCTCACGGCGTCAGGACACGCTCCCTCACAGCAAAACTCTGAGATTTCCAACGAGAACGGAGTCGGAGACAAAAGCTCACACCTGCGCAGCCTGCTGTCCGAGCTCAACGAGACGCTACAGACGGCAGCGCAGATTGCAGAAAAACACATACAGGTACAGATTAAGGAAAGCTCTGATTCCTGCTAATCTCTTGGTTTTATCATATCGCTCTATGATATGACTTAGTTTATTTGAACTGAAGACTTTTTATTCTTAGTCTTCCCTGTTTCTACCAGTGTGCCTCAGGGTTCAGTCCTTGGGCTCCTCTTTTTCATCAATAAACCATTTTCCTTCTTTCATCTTCCATAAATTTGGGTTTCTATTTTCATTAACTGTCTCAGTAAACCAGATATGAAAATCCATCACCTTTCATACCTATTATTTTTAATTACTTCAAGTCGTAGGGAAGCGGTTTGTCCCAACTGTAGCATTTCCAAATCTCTCAGTGGTTCACCACGACTTGCCACGAGTGAATAAAGTGAATGTGATTGGCGGTTGATTATTAAGGGGGCGGGATTGTTGTGGCGGAAGGTTACGCAAGCACTTTTGGTTGTGGCCGGTTTCTCTGAAGGATCTCGCTAACCAGTTAGCAACTTAGTGCTAGTAGGTTCCTAATGGGAAATTCCATTGGAACCAAGTAGCACTAATTGATGACTTAGAAAGCGACACTTGTCAAGGAACGCTATGGACAGAGGAAACATGCAAGAAGAGGAGAGTTTAGTAATGCGGAGGTCATGGATGAGAGCTCCCTCCGTCATACATTTTTTTATTTAGAGGAGGAAAGAGGGGATGAAGATGTTGTGGAAGAGGGACGCCAGAAGCAAGGGCTTGTTTAATGTAGAAGGCTTCCAGCTGTACATGTTTGAGCCCTTGCCTCACAACGCTGCCAGTTCTGTTAGCTCTACGCCTGCTGAAGACACAGGCGTCCATCCCTGTGAACACTGGGACGAAAAGAAAATGATTCTTATTTCGACGTTGCGTATATTGGCTTCGACATATGAATAGAGATGCTATGACCGAAAAATATATGATTGACAGATGACCGTTGATATACGATTGGCTGGATTTAGGTGTTCTGGCTGACGTATAACTAATGATAAAATAATGAAAGAAAAAAACCCACCGATTTTAAGACAGGAGTTCTACATTTTGAGACAATATGGTGTGATAAAGAGTACATTTATGTACATGTTTAAGCCAGAATGATTTGGCGTTTAAATATGACTTCCCTACAGCTTTAAGTTAAAAATATCATCACTAGATTGTTTATAAGAACCCCAAATGGTCTCTGTAGGTGAATGAAACCGTACTGTCGCTGATTGGGATTTCGTCTTGCAGTGGTGCTGCAGAAATTTCAGCCCTAATATGAGCGACACGCATTAGGGCCCATATGTTCATGTTCCGGGCCCCATCCAAGGCTGGCAGCTGCAGTTTTCCACTGAAATTACCCAAAAATAAGAGAATCAAAGTGTTGCAGTTAAAAGGGCATGGAAATAAGTTCTGGTCTTATTGGGTCGTATCCGGATCGTTGCCTCATTATTCTGTTGATGGGAATGAAGGACCAGTTTGGCCTGTATTCTATAACAATAGCAATTGTTTTGTTATTTACTAAATGATTCTCCTGTTAGTGATGTTTCTCCTTCTGCTTTCAGTACCCCCTCCTGGGCCCCCCCTCCACCCGGCTAGCCTCGGCGCTGTCCATCGGCAGCTGTCAGTGTCAGGCCGCAGCCCTGCAGCTGTCGGTCCACCTGCAGGAGCTGGAGTCGGCGGGACTCGGTAGGAGAAAATGACCTCCCCTTCAAAGCCAGCTGAAGAGCTGTTTGCTGTTTCTCAGCTGACGCTTCCTGTGTTTATGTATTTTTTTTTTCTCAGACGATTCGTCGGAGCTTCAGACTCAAATCTGTAACGTTTTTAAATCGTTGGTAGTTCAGCTTCAAGGTGAGGTATCAGCAGGTTTCCCTTTTAGCCTCTGCTCTCTGTTTTGTTTAATATGCTTCATAGTTCTCTGCTTTTTCTACAGAAATGCTTAATAAATGCAAAGGGGACTTATTGGAAATGAAAGAGAGGAAATTGAAAACCCAACCCTCCTTATTAGAAAATCTAGTTTTCTTTGTTGAGGTAAAACTCTTCACCTCTTTGTCCCCTCATAGTTTTTTTTTTTTTTAGTTTGTTTCTCCCTCTGAATTTGACTCAGACGCTTTGATTGGGTTATTCTTTAGACAGTCAGCATAGTGTTGTGGACCGCTAGCTACTGTGCCAAGATCCTACGACCGCTTAAAACAAGTTTACAGAAGAAGAAAAAGAAGAAAAAGGATGCCAACTCAGCTCAGGTAGACCCTCCGTCTCTGTTAGTTGAACTCTAATTGTCTGAGATCGTTTCTGGACTCGTCTAACGTCCACACCTTGGTCCTCTGTCCTGTAGCCGTTGGTGGTCTGTGGATTCCAGGAACTGAGTGGGAGCTTGCAGGAACTACTCAACCAGGCAGCGGAGCACATAAGAGGGCAAGAGTCTGGCATTACAGCCCAAAAGCTGGCCAGTTTAACCTTGGAAGGATTCTCACAGGTAATGATCATTCCTAATGAAGAAGGAAAATATCATGGCTGTTAAAAACAAACATATCCAACTATTGACCCACTTTAGGATTAGATCTCCTTTCCATCACCCTAATCCTTAGTTCTCTTCAAAGTTTTTCTGTCAAATTTATGTTCATTAATGGGTTTTAAAAATATATTATCGATAAATATGATAATAAATCAATATGTGATGTGGTGTAAAGGCACTTAAGGCTGTTAGATATTTCACCAAGTCGACCTCACACAGGCACAATGCAGTAATCATCACATTTATTTATTCCAATTAAGACTGATGTAGTTGAATCTTTCTTGTGAAAATTTCTTAACCACTAGATGGCCTCAGTGAGCGTTTAATGCTTACAATAGGAATACAGATTTGAACAAAGCCTCATCTTATTACAACTAGACATACTAATGAGGTTATTGAGGCTATGAATATGAACATTATCTTTGTGAATAAAGGCTGAGAGTATCAATGACACTAAAGTAAGCTGAACAAAGTCCCTGTTCTTCATTTATTCTGATCCGACAACTTCTATGTCCCCCCCACGCCCATGCAATTCATTATGTTTTTTTTTTTTACCACATGTATCTGAATGTATAAAGTACATGTTTTTTATTTTTGTTTTTTAAATTAAATCACACTCGCATCAAATATGATAGACTTGGCGTTACAAAGGTTCATTCAGGGCCATGGAGATATAGCTAGATGCATAAATTCATATAAAAATAGTGATTTAGATTTTTGTTGATTCGTTTTTGGATAAACAAATTAAAAATGGGTAGAAAACTGTGCCTAATAGATTTAATAATTTTTTTTTTTTTTAATCAATTTTGGTCCAGATTAGGGGTGTAAATAATAATCATTTTGTATGCGATGCATCAATCCAACAGCTGGCGATCGACGATGCATCGATACGTGCACCTAGAAAGTATCGATTCATGTTTTTTTTTTTCCTCCCGGTCTATTGTTATCCATTTGCTCCTGGGCGTAATTCTCCCTCCGTGCTGGGCGGTGGCACCTAAACCTATTTTTCGCTCCTCCTACCTCGCTTCCTGCCACAGCAGTGTGTTGCAGTGAGCTTGACACAGACATTTTAAATTATGCTCAATATTGAAGCGTGGTCTGAGCTACACACTGTGGGTCTAGATCAATGCTGAGAGGCTGAGGAAGTGAAGTGGGGCGAAGTTTAGTCCGATGATGGAGGGACATGAGGGCCAAAAAGAGTCAGGTGGAAAAAGGGTCCCAGCGTTCTCGCGCCTCCACTCTTCTAAGCCTGGTCAAACTTCATGAGTTGTTTTCTGCAATTTGGGTCATAAAAACAAAACAAGCGGCCTCTGTGTGCTGACACTGTGCTTGAGGTTGCGGTTAGCTACAATTTACAGGAGAGAGGTGCAGCGGGCGTCTGTAGAAGGCTGAGGGGCGTCTGGAGCTGAGGTATCGCATTGCACTCATTGCACTGAGGATTTTGTGCAGTATTTTTCTGATGCAAGGCCTTTCAGAATTACTAGAATCTATAAGCGCCCAGGGGTATTATTATTTTCAGTGTGAATGAGGTTTTAATAGGAATAGATGGAGTATAACTTTTCTACTTCTGTTATGTGCTGTTGTTTCTTAAAAAAAGATATTGCAGAACTCATTGATTTATTTCAAATTTGAAACATTGTCTAGCCTGTAAGGTGTAAAAAAAAAAAAAAAGCATAACGATATTACAGCTTTCATTGATTTATTTCAAATTTGAAACATTGTCTAGCCTGTAAGGTGTAAAAAAACAAACAAAACTGAACCAATGATTTTCACCCACCATAAAGTAGCACCGGACTAAAAGGCGCACTCTCAGTCCTTATGTGTGTCCCATTTCTGTATTTAACACACACATAAGCATGACCGGGACTATAGGGTATGTTTTTTTATATACAGGTGCATGTCCTCTACTACCTTTTTAAATACCTCTACCTGGCGATTTAAAAATACAGCGAGGGCAAAACTGAGTATGACTGTGCTTTTATTCATGTATTTATTACAAAGTATTAATCAAACCTGGCAGTTGAGAGAGACACATCGCAGATGACACAGCGCTGTCAGGATCACTCCTAAATTAACTTAAAATCCTGAAACCTGCTGACGGAATATGTTCGCTTTTATTACCGGTATCCTGGTGCCTGCAGCTAAAATTATTTAGATGAAAACACCTGCCAGCAGCCGTATGGTGAACCCCAGGCTGCCCAGCCCTACAGGCTGCTGATTGAAGAGATTTCTGCCGTCAGCGCCAACCGCTGGTATGTGGGGGTCTGAGCCTCCCTACAGAAATAATAGATAATCTGGATGAACTGACTGCAATTATGAAGTTTTTCAGGTGGACTTTCTCACTTAAAAACATATTAAAACTACTTTATTCCCACTGATCACAGCAAATATAGCTGCAAGATTTAGATTATTTAGATGAAAAACACCTGCCAGCAGCCGCTGTGAACGAAAGGATTTCTCCTGTCAGCGCACCGCTGGTATGTGGGGGTCTGAGCGCCCGACAGAAGAATTAGATAATCTGGATGAACTGACTGCAATTATGAAGTTTTCAGGTGGACTTTCTCACTTAAAAACATATTAAAAACTACTTTATTCCCACTGATCACAGCAAATATAATAGCTGCAAGATTTAGATTATTTAGATGAAAAAAACACCTGCCAGTCACCGCGGTGAAACCAGAGGAGACCAGCTGCTGTTGAATTAAGTTTTCAGGTAGAAAAATAGAGCGGGAGCAAAACTGAGTATGATTGTGCTTTATTCATGTATTTATTACAAAGTATTAATCAAACCCATCAAAGTCATCATCCTCTTGTTTCTGAATTAAACAGCTGCGCTTAAATCAGACATGCCAGTTTCCTTCTTCGCTGTCTGTCAGAGTCACTTTCCGTCGCAGCGCAGCTCCTCCAGAAATAATGCCTGCTTTTTGCGAAACTTTTGAACAACAGAGCCCAGCAGACACGCTAGTCCAAGCATCTACAATCCATCCGCTAAACCGTGGCGTAATCTGCCCGGCGCTGCCTTCTTATCCTGAAACTGTGGTCTCCGCCCGGTCATCCATCGCCTCCACGCCGCCGCAGCCTTACTTTGAACGGCCGCTTCAAACCGATGTCGAAAGCGGTGGAAGCTCCTTTGTCAGACCCCCGGATAACGAAGCGAAGCACAGCGTTCATTTGATTCATATTTTTTTTCACATCGGCTGTGAGATGGGCACGCAGCGATGGTGATGCGTGGAAAAAAACACCTAGTCTTCTCAGATACACCTGCCTTTCATCATCTCCTCATCGATCCAGCCTTTTCATTTGCGTTAATATCATATGTCATCAGAGCGCTGTGTCTGTCTCGCTGTCAGCTCCCAGATCAGCTTCTCTGATTGGTTGACGCGGCGCGTCCAGCAGCAAAACTTAAATTTTTCCATGTCGGCAGCAGCAGCCTTTGCTATTGGCGGAATAGCGCCAGATGCTTAAACGCTCCGGACGTGCTGCACCAAAACGCGCTGCAGGACCTTTTGCTGCACCTATATGCGCGTTAACCATTGACTTTGCATGTAAGCTTCGCTGCTTCTGCTGCACCTGCTGGGTCCGGTTCACACCGATGTCGAGCGGTTGAACAGCGAGCACAGCGTTAATTTGTTTCCCCATGTTTTTCACATCAGCTGTGAGATGGGCACGCATGGAGTTGCATATTAACAGCGATGGTGATGAGTGGGAAAAAACACCTGGTCTCCTTACATTCAGCCACTCTTTCATCATCTCCTCAATGAGGTGGTCTCAAAAGTCGCAGTTACAACACACATAAGGGCGACATCGCACCATAGAGGGCGACCGCACATTTTGAGGAAAAAAAAGACGCTTATGTGCGCCTTATAGTCGCGTGAAAATAACGATAATCGAATCGTATATCGCGGGTGTATTCTTGAGTATCGAAAAATAATCGAATTGTTTAGGCCAGGAAATCGATACTGAATCGAATCGCCATGATGGATTTGATTTACACCCCTAGTCCAGATGATGCTAAAACTTCGTCTTCACGTCTCTTGGATGGAACATATTTACAAAAAAGCAAAAATCCTCAAGCTTTCTGTATGGACACCATACTTGCTACATATCCAACCAAGATGTCGTATCTGCAGTTTATTTCATTCTTTACCAGATCATGTGACTGGAGCGCAGCGCCGCACAGTTCCCGCTAATCGCTCAGGAGGATGTTCATTAATTTGCTCTGCCGCTCAAAATCCGCTCGGTGCTCACCATCATTTTCCTACTGCTCCCGCTAAATTGCTCAGATTTTCAGGAGAAGGCATTTTCTGACATTTTTCCTTCATGTAATGATGCCAGGGCCCTGAGACACACTGCGTTCGATTGAATGATGAGACCCATACATGTGTATTGTCTTATTTGACTGGTTTCCCAGCTGTGAACGTAACACCTCGCTCCATTCATGTTGCCCCGCGTTTCCTATTGAATTATTCATTTATTTTACTAAACTACATTAAAAAAGGTCACTTCGTATCCCATTGCTAATGAGATAATGGAGTATAATGCATGGATGCGATCCATTTTCAAAGACAGGCTTTTACCACAATGATCACTTTATGTAAACTCACTCTGTGTTTTTAAGAATAGTTAGTGTATGTTTTTATGATATTTTATCCAACTTTTTACCTCACAATATGCAATCCTTGTCTCTGCGATTCCGTGGTAAATTTTAAACATATTATAACAAATTATAACATTATAGGCACAAACTACAGTATCGGTAGTGGCCTTTAGGTTTTAGGTCAAACATGAATCTAAATAAAGTCTGTTCCATTGACTTTGAGCGAAATCCTCGCTCCGGCCTTTGAATTGAAAACCCCTCTGCGCTCCACCATATTTCTTCCACTCCGCTCCACCGCTCACATGCTCTGTTCATTACAGAATCTTTTTATTTTTTTAATGTAAACATGTTTTTTTAGGTGGAAGTTATTTTTTTTGCCATTTAAAGTTAATTTACTCAGGCTCAGTTTAATTTACTTTCAAATTCACTTCATCCTCCAGGACCTTTGTCATTGATGACCAGATTAGCAGTTTACGATTAAAAATGTCTTCTAAATTGTGCTTTTTTTTTGGTAAATTGAGCTGCAGGCTTTAGGGGTTAAATTGGGCAAAGTTGAGGACTTTTGTAGGACTAGTGGGAAGAAATCCTTGACGTTTGCATTTCCGTTTTTGTTTCAGGACGAGGCGTCGTTTACGAAGGTCGCCATGGAGAAGGTTCAAGGCAGTTACCTTCGCTCGCTCCAGGAGGTGGGCGATCTACTCAAAAAGAGAGCTGAAACTTTAAAGAACCTTAAAATCTGAGCATTGCACAGCCGCCCGGACTGAAGAAGACTGTACCCCCCTCCACCATCACACCCCCGTTCCTGTCTGATCCGCCGCGAGTCAAACGGAAACCTCGCCACGCTGCCCGTTTCCTGTCCTCTTCACTACCTGGGGCTGCAGGAGCTCCGTCTGGGTCTTTGTTTTTCCTCCCGCTCCACGTCACCACGCGCCTCCAGAACTCACACAACTCTAATAGCACATGAGCCTGTAAGAAAACTCATGAACTGACGCAGCATCTGCGAATGACACCCAACAGGTGCACTCTTAGACAGAATTATCTCACATAAGGAAAAATGAATATACAGTTTTAGAATCTAATAAATTATTGTACATAATATAAACCATAACTCATTGACTTCATGAGAGTATAAGACCTAATAAACCACTATCCTGTTTGTCGGTAAGTTTCCTGTTCTCTGGTGACGTCACAAACTCACCTTTAGACGCACAACTTCAGCGCTGAGGAGGAAGGATCTGTCTATGTGCTGCTTTTCTTTTTTATTTCTTTAATTTTCAGCTGCTTTTGGAGGGACGAACGCACGGCAGCCAGCAGGGGGCGCTTTGGACTGACGAAGCGCCCCGTTACAGAATCGTTACGTCCTCTTTTGTTTCGGTTAGCTTCCTGTACGTCGTTTATTGCTTTGAACCCTCGTAGTTGCAGTATTACACGAATTGAGCTAAATAACAGGAGGATGTTTCCTTTTTTTTAAATAAATATTGGGTTTTTTTTTGTTTTTTTTGTCGTTCTTGTGGACAAGTCTTGTAAAATCCAGACCATTTGAAAACTCGACTGATTCTCATTATTTAAACGATCATTTTTTAGTGTTGATCTCAACATTAATGTTTACCACAAACGCGCTGCAGGCTGGTGAGATTAAAGCGTCTTTATGCAACCGACGGCCACCATTGTACGTAGTGACAGACGTAGAGATACCCATTTTCCAGATGCTTGTGAGTTTTTATTTTACGGTCCTGCTCTGGGACGGGCAAACCAACAGAACATTGGACCTAATTGTATATAGAATCCGAATACAGCGTGAAAGGAAGTGTGTTTTTGTTTTTTTTATAAGCAGCTGCAGTAGAAAGTGAAACCTTGTCCTGTATTCTGGCTCCTCCCTGTTTTAGAAACCTACTTGTTTCACTCTAAAATACCGGAATCCTCTTATGCTTGTTTTGTTTCTGCCTCTTTTGAGGAGCACTGATGACTGTTTAACCCCCGCCCCCCTGTTTGGTTTTTTTCACTCTTTATGCGGGAATTTGGCTTAGAAGTATGAACCAATATTAAATGGCGCCTCCCCCTCCCTCTAAGTCCTGCCTCCATCCTTGTCCAATAATTAAAACCTTTTGTGTTTTTGTTTTTAAAAGCAAAGGTCCAGCCCTTTCTATTCTTTGTTTGTGCGATTGGCTTTGCGGCTGCAGAGAAGATGCCGGTGATCTTAGGTTTGCTTAATAAGGGTTGACAATCTAGAGTGTCGTCTTATCGCTCCCTTTTGTTAGAAAATGGAAAACACAAACACTGGAATGTCGATGCTTTTTTTTTCTTCTTTTTTTAAAATAAAAAGGGTAAATGTGAGAAAATGTGCGTCATTTCTTCACTGAGAACTGCCTGAGCTACTTCGACACAGCCACAGACTTCAGCTTATTTTACTAAACTTTTCAACTTTTTACCCACACAATGGTGCAGAACGGAGTCCCAACTATTGGTTAGTTAAGCTATCTACAAAATGTTTTAACCATGGATGTAATAATATGACAAATGGCATCAACATAGGAAGTAGCCTAGTTGTGTTTTAAGTGGTGCCTTGATATTTAAATCTACGGAAGCCCATTTCTGACACTTTAAAGAGGAAAAACATGTACATAGGATGTCACTATTATGAGATGAAGTCCATAATATCGAGATTTAAAGTAATCAGATTCAAAGTCATTATAAGGTATTTGATCAAAATGTTTTAGTTTTTACTTTGTATCATATGATTATGATCTGCTGAGGCCGACTGGGGTTCAAGGAGACAGAAGCAGAGATACAAAAAGCAGCTATAAAAGGCGGCCCCGTCCAGGAAACACACAGCCATGTAGAAGAACTCCGAGGCCAGCTCCCATGTCAGAGGATGAAGAGAGCACATCCAGCCAGTCACGGTCAGAGAAACAGGACAACACTGAAAAACAGGCTGATCTCAAACATCTATAAACAAAGGTGTTGATGGCAACAGCACAGCTGATATTTCTCTACAGGATGGAGTCACAGCCAAACAGGAATAGATGAGGCGAAGCTACTATGAGAAAAAGCATAGAGAGCAGAACGTTAGAGATTAAACTACAGATTCTGCAGAGTGGGAGAATAGAGAGAAAATGAAGCAGAATGATGAGAAAGGGGTCCCTATGTCCTCCATCAGTCTAAGCCTATAGCAGCATAACTATAGAGATAGCTCAGGATAACTGGAGCCACTCTATAAGCTTTATCAAAAAGGAAAGTTTTAAACCTAAATATCTAAATATGGATAAAGGCATCACTGCACCCATTTCCTATTTTAATTTTCACCACGTATTTATTTTTATCTACGAGCTGGAAATGTCCCCAGATTAGATTGCAGGAATCTGGTCACCTTACAACATAACCTTAGAGGCATTAATGCTAATGTTGGCACTTACTTTTTTTTTGTTTTTGTTTATAAACCTAAATATAATTGTTAACTATGCTTATTAACTTTTTAACTTAACTTAACTTTTTAATTAGCTTTTTACCTTTTTATTTGTTGACTTTTTAAATTTTCAGTTGGCTTTCTACCTTTTCATTTCTTGACCTTTTAACTTTTCAATTAGCTTTCTACCTTTTTTCTTTACTTTTTTAACTTTTCAATTAGGTTTTAACCTTCTCTCTTTACTTTTTAACTTTAATTAGCTTTGTACCTTTTTTTCTTTACTTTTTAACTTTTTTTCAACTTAATTTACATTAGGTGATATATCATTCAAGGGCTCATCTAATTGGTCAAATGCCAAAATAAGATGTACAGCCATGTAGTAGCATCTTTGAAACGCTAACTGACCCTATAAAGGTTTAAAGTCAATGTGTAAATATTTTTCTCCCTCTCATGTGTAGATATCAGTTAAGCAAGTTCTGTTTTTTATTATTTGTCGGTTTACTTGTAGTTACCACTCCGCACCAGTAGGGGGCGCTAAATGCTTAGCCTTGTGGAATGAAGAGGAAGAGCTATCTAGCATCAGATCAGCTAGCTAAAGTTTAGATAGTTGATCATCCTAGCACTAATATAATCATATTTAAATGTAGGCAGAGTAAAACATGGTAGTTGAACTATTTTTTTGAACTAAAAAACACCCCTCGTATTTCTCTGCTTTAAGCTGGTAGTTTTTTGGGGGCTTTCTGGGACGCGAACCGAACAGCTAGTCATCCAGCTAGCGTGGTGTTGCTAGCTCAGCTGTCAGCTGTTTGTTTATGTTTCTGTAAACGTCCTTTCTTCCCTCTAAACACATGAGTGTTTCACTGGTTGTCATCCGTCTGGAAATAGCCGACCAGTCCCCCTTTCCACAAGGGTTTCAATACTCTGCTGGTGAGCAAATATTTCCAAACATACATTTTGAAAGTTGGGGGCAGAGCTAAAGGCTAACCCTGATTGCTGCTAGTCTGGGTGTTTTGTTTCTATAACCGTTTGATTCAGCTCTCGCATGTGCTTTGTGTTCCAGTTGAAGGCATGTCAGAGGAGGAGCTGCGGGATAAAAGTCTCTGTTTAGCCAAACATGCACTAAATGGGAAGAGTGAGCTGGAGAGAACAGCCATCCAGCACCAGCACATGGGCAGCAGAGCCATGGGAGACATGGTGATAGAAACCTATGAAGCCAGCTCAGGTAAGCTTTCAGAGGGATGGAAAATCACATTTCTCCTCAAACCAGCTGATTATCTATAGAGAATCTTCAAGCTGGTCTGAATGAAGCCATTCTTATGGAGTCAGAAAGGAGTCAACATTTTGTAAACTTCAAAATCTTTGAGACTGAAAAAATTTAAATTGAAACAGAAAATAGAAGTTGATATATCCTGTCAAATAATATAATGTGAAAAAATTATAACAATTGAATCTACACTCAGTTTAATATTTTAATTACACTTTTTCTTTTTGTATTTCTTTTTTTTTAAATTGCAGTTTTAGATTTTATATATTTCAGAATAAAATTCTTTTCTGTCAGTTTCAGTTTTTAGTTTCAAATTCTGTTTTCAGTTTCAGGATGTGCCTTTCAATGTTTCATTAATGGACTGTTAACCTGATAAACCAGACTAAATGTGGGATTAAAGGTGTAATTTAGTCTGGCCCCGATGAATGAGACATCGGAAGATTGTTGATGAGAACAACTCGTTGTCTTTCAAACCGCTGTCTGTACCTATTGGCCAGCTCTGACCAATGAGCACAACTGACTGTGGCGTAGTAAGCGCTTTCGACCAGAAAGCTGGTGGGGAGTGTAAAACAAACAGCCTGTCGGTAAAACGGTGACTATGTCCTTCTTAACCCATTTAGGCCTAAAACGCCTGGAAAAAACACCATAAAACCTATGGCCGATTTTAAAAATACCCCTAAAACCTGAAGTTTTTCTGTAAATTCAGCAACTGTGTCAACACCTAGTAAATTATTGATATCTCAGCTTCTGTAGCAGATAGAACTCAAAATATATTTTATCTTTGAAATTCTTCCCAAAAAAAAAGTGAAAAGCAGTAATCAAAAAATTCAACCTTTTTATTTTTTCCATATGTGATCATGTCTTCATTGAGAATGTGCAATATAAAAAACGTTTTTTTAAAATAAAGAACAAACATTACATAAATAACTATCTGATGATTACTTATTAACAGTATTATTATGCATAATAATGCATATGTCTGTGTTATAAATTGCAATACAACTTACCTCCAGATGGCCACAAATCTGTCCCGGGACATATTTTGGGGGAACTGCGTCCTGAAGAGAGGTTTACTCTGTCGCCAATAATCTCTTAGTACTGGCAACACAAGAAGTCCCATGCCCATACACAGCTCAATAAATGTCTTCATCTCCGTCACAGTCACGGGTGACCACTTTTGCTTCATCTTTGCTCTTGTTGGAGTTTGGTTTGTTTGGTCACTGTACCTATTCGTCTCGGTAACAAGATGCATCAAAGTTCTTCATTAAAAATATGCTCAAATGCCTGCAGCGGTGTGGCGTCTGCAAGCAGGCAAATCAACTTTCACTCCAGGTGTGCGGTTGAAAACACTCCGTGTATTGCGGTGGTAGTTCGATTGGTTCAGCGCGTTCAAAGTCATCATTTTCATCTATACCGTCATCAAAGCCGACACACTCCTCAAAATCACTGCCTTCCGACAACTCTTCTCTGTCAAACTCCTCCATGTTTTGCTTGAAAAAACTTCTTTCTTCTTGCTTGACTTATATGCTCTCCCGGCGTCAATGGTAGAATTACGCAACAGCGCCCCGGCTTGAATGGTAGAAATCGCGGTAATGCTTTCCCGGCCTAAATGGGTTAAAATGAATGGCGTAGAGAGCCTCTTCCTGCTCACGTTCCAACGAAAACCCAAGTCTAATCCTTCCCAGAAACTGATTCCATAGCTGAGGTCAAACAAGAACTGTTCAATAGTTGTTGCCATCTTCCTTGTTGTGCTTTCTTCCAGCAGCTTTGTCGTCACGCCCTCAAAACCCCGCCAGCTTTGCATCCAAAATTCAAAAACACATCTCTGCGTTGTGATTGGCTGGCCCGCCAGTTCTAGGGCCTGGGGCATTGTCGAGGCTGGACCACTCCCAGGTAAAAAATTATTTTGTCCGCTAGCAGGTGGGGCTAGTTTACTAGGCTAATGGACTGTGGGAACTCCAACTATTAGGTGAACACATTCTCTGCAGCATCTATTAGCCCTCTTGGAAAAATCCTGTAAAAAATATTATGTTAAAGACATTTACACTGGAACTGTCACTAACCGTCATTTTAGAATGCATTTATATATAAAAATAGACGACCACTGTATAAACCACAAAACTTTCCCATGACAGCAAAGCAAATTCTCTGTCATCTGGACTGAGTGGTTCGAGCGGCACTGCTAATCAGGTAAGTTTAATCTTTTTTACTAACTACATTGTCACAGTAAAAAATAACGCAATGAAGATTTAAACATTTAAAAGATGTTAAAAAGGGAAATAACCTTCCCTCCTCCACCTTTCTGTAACGATGTAGCCTGCTGTGGCTAAACCATATCTAGCACCTGTTGATGAAATCGGCTACAGCAGCTGTGTCTGGCAGCTAATTACGCTAACGAATTCATTTCAAATGACCAAAGTCTCAACTAAGTGTTCTTCTGTTTATAAATTAATGTAACATTATCTTCATGTCAAGGTTTTGCCACATTAAACATCGCTAGGAGCATATTTCCCTTTTTAACATTTTTTAGAGGTTTTAATCTTTGCTGCACTATTTAGGACTGTGACAAAGTATTTTGTAAAAAAGATTAAACTAACCTGATTAGCAGCACCGCTGGAACCACTCAGTGCAGACGCTATCTTTCTGTGAACAGATGCAGTATTTGCTGTGTGGTTGTGGGAAAGTTTTGCAGTTTACACAATGGCTGTTTATTATATATATATTAATGAATCCTGGAATGATTATTAATGACAGTTGCAGTGTAAATGTCTTTCACATAACATTTTTCACTGGGATTTTGCCAAGTCCAAATAAATGCTAAGTGATGTCCATGAAAGCAAAACATTAGCAGGAATAGTACACCCAAAACATGATTAGCCTTCATTTTTCTACTCACCCCCATGCTGAACAACATCTCTGGAGTACTTTTGATATCTCAAATGCATCTGGAGATCTGGGGAGGCTTCTTGCTCTCTGCTGACGTTCAAATAATGGAAGTGTCTATGGTGACCGAGACAGAAAGGTCCATAAAAGTCCACAAAAAACAATGTCAACATTCCTCCATACTGCTCGTCCAATGTATTCCAAGTGTCCTGAGTGGGTAGCATCCAGAATTTACTCGAAACAGAAGTCATTTAGAATGTTTTTAAGAGCATAAACAGTAGTGTATAGGATTTCCTGAAAGCCACATGCGTGCTTCACGACGCTACGGAAGCCGGCAGACCAAACCCAGCGCATTCAGCTGCGGCCAAAGAACTCATGCTCTTCCTCAACACTGAAGTCCTCAGACATTTTTTCTTCGCTGTTTTCTTTCTTTGCACAGGTAAACAGCACATTTCTTCTTCTACAGCTTTGCGTTATCGGCAGAGCAGACGCTGAATGCACACTTTCATCTGGTTTGGTCTGCCGCTGCTTCCGTATACGTCGTGTCCAGCTGTGCGTGAACGCGCTTTCAGGAAATCCCTATACACTACTGTTTATGCTCTAAAAACATTCTAAATGACTTCGTTGAGAAAATTCTGGATGCTACCCACTCAGGACACTTGGAATACATTGGGCGAGCAGTATGGAGCAAATATTGTCATGTTTTTGTGGACTTTTATGGACCTTTCTGTCTCGGGGGCCATAGACCTCCATTATTTGGAATGTCCAGCAGACAGCAAGAAGCCTCCCAGACTTCAGATGCATTTGAGATATCAAAAAAAGCACTCCAGAGTGTTGTTCAGCATGGGGGTGAGTAGAAAATGAAGGCTAATCATGTTTTTGGGTGTACTATTCCTTTTAAACGGGACATCTCTCCAGCACTGTTGCAAGCTGTCAGTCACGTTTCCCCGCCCACTCCCCTCAGACTGGGGTCAAAATCAGAAGGTGAAAATAAACTGATTTGAAAGTGTAAAAAAAACAACAACCTGAAACTAAAAAAGGAATTTGAAACAAAAAAAGAAACTTATATTGAAAGAAAGGGATTTGAATCTGAAGACATAAAATCTAAAACTGCAATAAAAAAGAAATAGAAAAGAAAAAGTGTAATTAAAATAATAAACAGAATTATTAGTTTTTTTTCAAGCCGAGGGTTAAATTAAATTCTTATTATTTTATGTTTGCTTATTTAGTTTTTCAGATAATAGGGTAAAAATTGAACATTCAATGTCAACTTATATTTCTTCTGTTTCAAATTTTATTCTTTCAGTTTCAGCTAAGATTTTTAAGTTTACAAACATTTTGATCTCTTTCTGACTCCATAATTCTCGCATTAAATATCCCACCACAGAAACACAGTGATGATAGGGATGCCCCAACTCAATTTTTGAAACTACTGGACTGTTTTTATCAGCCTCATTGAGGGTTATCACGATATATAACCCTTCCACCCCCCACTGTAACCCTGTTGGCTGGCCAGCATTGGAGAATTGTTTGTTTGTAAGCACATTAAACCTCTTATCTCAGTGAATATATGCAGCCAAAAGTGACTGGGCTGTATTTTTTAAGGCCAATTTATGCTTCTGAAGCATAGCCTCTGCAACCATCAAATCTGTCTCTGAGCGTGACCACGCCCCTCGTGCAGAGGTTCTGCGACCGTCGTCACACACCTAAAAAAAAAATAAAAAATCCTGACTACGCATCAGACGGTCGTTAAACCCGCGCAGACCTCAAGCTGAAGTGCGCAGACAAAAATCAGGTGTAATTGGTCCTTGCTATGCCTTTCTGGTTGTGTGTGTGGTCGTCCTTCTCGATCCGATGCCGGGGCGCAGCTTTTTTAAAGCCCAGGAACAACTACAACTGACAACTACAATGAAAGGTGAATCCAGGAAGGTTTGCTCCAGTAACAGAACCTGTTCCTCTTCGATGTCTAGCAACTCCAGATCCATGTCCGTGACCGTGATATCTTGCAGACGCACCATTGTTGTTTTGGAAGATAAACACTCCCGCCAGCACCGCCAAAGTTCTCGTGACCATCTGCTGAAGTTCTCACGAGTTCTTGAATTAGCTCCCCCTCGTGCTTTGGCGGGAAACTGCTGTGCTTCCCTAGAAACTCCAGACCGACGGTGCAGAAGCATACCAGATAAACTGGTTCGTGACCAGACCCAAGCGACATTTGATGTGTTCGCTTGCAGAAGTCTAATCTGCCCTTTATGATCGCAAGACTCTGCTACAGTCTGTACCCAATGTTTGCCCAGAAACTGGTATGGTGGAATTTCATACTTTTGTCTCCACCGCATGCAACTACTGACAAATTTACTGGGAATTATAAGAACTATTAGGCCACGTTAAGATCTTGGTTCAAGGTTTGGAAATGAAAACCATGCACTAGAAATGTTTTTAAATAGTTTTACTGTCTGTAATTTACTGAATTGTTGTGATGAGCGTCTCCGTCTTGACCAGGACTCAGTTGCAAAAGAGACTAATAATCTCAATGAGATTTTCCTGAAGCTTAAATGAAAGTCAGATAAGATGCAGTTCTAAATCAAGCCAAAATGTTTCACAGAACTTTGACTTCAGTTTCCCATCACTCACATTATAATCAACGGTACAACGACAAGTATGAGGTATGACCTCTCCCTCTGAATGGGCCTGGATGTTGATCTAAGAGGCGCCGGAAAAAACAAATCCATTCCTCGGAGGCCTGACTAAGTACAGGAAGAGTCTGCTGCTCTCATCTTTGTTCCCGTTCCATCATTAACAGCCAGCTTGATGGAGTCCTGTCGTTGAGGCTGTTTCCAGCAGCATTAGAGGAAACCACACAGCTTTTGGCAAAGGGTCATTTTATGTTTTATTCATGGATCACATCCATAAACGTTCATTTGAACAGTTGCTTCCTTCTTCTTTATGTTAAAAGATTAATAAAAGCAGATGGTAAAAATTTGCTTATTTCTCTATTTATCTAAACTTTCACTGCACAGTTTAGAGGAGCCTAAAGAAAAACTATGAAAGCGGAGGGTTTTACAAAATATATATATATATATATATATATATATATATATCTATATATCACTAAACTATTTACTGGTGATGGATTAATGAGGCATCTTTAAGCCAAACTATTGATGCTGCGTTGATTCTGTCTCACGGAATACTGACACCTGCTGGACATTTGAAGACACTACAGGCAGCTGATTTTAACAGACTAAACTGAATTGATTTGATGACCAAGTACAATGATATAATTTGCGTTATTGTAGGTTATATTGTATTATTTCATATCTAAGTTTGAGTTGAAAATATCTTTGATATTTTCAGATGCAGGTAATAAATAATGTATTATTTGTATCAGATTCAGCTTCAGCAGAGTTTCCCAATATGGTGGTCTGATGCTTTCAGTCATTGAGGCTCTATGGCTGTTAAAATACATTTAGTGAAAGGTATTCTTGGTCCCTGGATGAAATGTTTGGGAAACTATGCTATGCTAAGTAGCTTTCTGAAGCTCATTTCCAATTCCAATGTGTTTCCAATTATTTAAATGTTCAATTTTTTGCTGGACAGTGGAGATTTTCGAAAGTAATGGGATCATGAATCTGCCTCCATGGAAGTCTTGCATACAAACCCAGGTTTAAGCTCAAACTTACCTAAATTAGATTAGATGGTTTCTCAATAGATTAAAGGATAAATGATAAAATCATGGAGGTTTTGGAGCCGTTCTGTTGATGTCGTATCATAGCTACGGATGAACTCTGTGCTTTTCATCAGGCAGGAACCAATGCATTTCATTTTGCTGAATTTCTTTTCCTTCGTTGTAAAGCAGGAAGTGAAGTAGGAAGCGGCGCTGCTCAGGATGCACAGAGTGGAGCTGAAGAAGCCGGCGCCAGCCAGCAGACGGCTCCAGACTCGCCCTCCAAGCAGCTCCCTGAACAGATCTCCTTCTTCAGCGGGAACCCGTCAGTGGAGATCGTCCATGGCATCATGCACCTGTACAAGACCAAGTGAGTCAGAAGATTAAGAAAACAGGCCTCCAACACAGCCTGGGGGAGGTCTGGAATTATAGTTCTATACTTTACAGGTCTACTTAACTATGAAAGAGAAAATAGTCTAGAAAAGTACCTCTGTCCCCCAGATTTATTTCTTTATCTCATAGTCTGGGGTTACCAAAGTGGCGTTCTAAAGATGGTTTTCACAATCATTGTGATGTCATCCATGAAGCAAATTTCCTATGAAATTAGTAGATGTAATATTTATTTGTCTAAAACATATTAAATATGCTAGGAATGTATAGAATGTACAGTTCAATAATTAAATATCCCATTAAATTATAACTGAAATTATTCCGTTTTAATAAAAAATGCATTTATTAGTTTATTAAAACTTAATTAAAACATAAAATATTCAGTAACAATATTAAATACTGTTAAATAATTTAATGTCCTGCCAAATGATTAAAAATAAATTTAGATGTATAAAGGAAGCCGGCGCCAGTCAACAGATAATGCTTTTTTAAAATATATTTATTTATCTAAAACATAATTTAAATATTAAAATTCCAAAATTATGAAAATGCACAGATCAATAATTTATTGTAAAATTAAATATTTAAAAATAGAATTATAAATTATGTGACAATTCTTTCACTGAAGCTTCCTTCCTTCCTTCCTTCCTTCCTTCCTTCCTTCCTTCCTTCCTTCCTTCCTTCCTTCCTTCCTTCCTTCCTTCCTTCCTTCCTTCCTTCCTTCCTTTTCCTTAATGAATTTAAATCTCTGTCATAATCTGCGGTTAGCAGGGCAGCGGTGACCCCCACGCTGTGAAAATTTAACCCTCTGTGAATCTAAAATGTCTCTTTTTGTCGTTCTGCAGCAAAATGACCTCCCTGACTGAGGATGTGAGGCGCAGCGCCATGGTGTGCATCCTCACAGTCCCGGCCACCATGACCAGCCATGACCTCATGAAGCTGATGGCGCCGTTTAATGATGTCATGGAGCACATGAAGATCATCCGGGACTCTACTCCGAACCAGTACATGGTTCTGATTAAGTTCTCCTCCCAGGTGAGTTCTGTTCTGAAGATCCATCTACAGAAGTAGATCTGTTCTTTTTGACCTTTCTGACTCTGGATTGGCTCAAAATTTGAACGTTTGAAATTTATAAAGTTATATTTCTTAAGCAAATAAAAGCAAAGGGGAATGAAAAGGTTTCCAGAAAACCATTAAACAGGATTTATCAGAATCACAGCTGATTCTGATAAAGCCTGTTAATCAGCTATCAATGAAAATCAGCTGTACTGAAGCAGGGAAACCTCTAAAACCTGCAGCACTGCGGCCCTGCAGGACCGACTTTGGAGATGCCTGCTTTAGATTATTGAAAAAATGTCAAATCTAAGCACTCACAGGTAGTGCATCTATACAGGTTCTACTGATATTGTTGATTTTATGCATTTTTTAACATTTTCTGCTTGAGTCTAAGAAAAATGTCAACAATAACCATTGTTTCAGAATGTTGAGGAAAAATTATTCATCTATGTTTTCTTTGGGGTGCTGTGACTTTTATACAGGGAGTTATAGCGCCCCCTATCCGGCACAGCTGATGCTCAGAGACTACACACACTTCTGTGAAGCTTATGTACTTTAATAGTTATTTTGTTTATTTATACAAGTTAAATGATCTATTTTTGATCCTTTCTTTGTTTTAACAATGAAATCACAATAAATTGATTAGATCACATCATTGATCAGCAGCTTTTGTCTCATCTGAACCTTAAAAGCCGTCTCTCCTGTCTGTTTGTGTCTCCCAGGCAGACGCAGACAGTTTCTACACGGCCTGTAACGGACGCCAGTTCAACTCCATTGAGGAAGCGGTTTGCCAGCTGGTCTATGTGGAGCGAGCGGAGGTGATCAAGTCCGAGGACGTAAGGATGCTTTGTTTGTTGGACTGCATGCTTTTAGCTTTAAGTTTAAGGTGTGTCCCTGATTCAAAGAATCATTTCCCACAAGTCTGGTCAGTTAATGAGCCTTCAGTTTAAAATAAGGTGTGTTCTGACAAAGAAACATCTCAGACAGGCTTAACCTCTGACCTCTACCTGCTGGAGCCATGGGCAAGGTCCATTTAGCTCAAGGTCCTCCTAAGAAGATGATCAAGCTGGTTAATTGGCTGGATTAGACTTAGACAACTTTTATTGTTGTATAAACATGGTGCATACAAAACAATATTTCGATTTAGTGCAGGATTAACAGGATGCCTGGATTCAGTTGGATCTTGAATTCTTAGTGATTTTTATGTCATTTGGCCTCAGAAATGTTTCCTTGGCAGTTTCTGTCTCTTATTTTAAGTTTTTAGTTTGTTATTTTTATGAATTAGCATTGTTTAGGACTGCAACTAACAATTATTTTGCAAATTGATTAATCTGTAGATTATTTTTTCGATTAATGGATCAATAATCAGATAGCCAAAGGTTACTTAAAGGAGACTTTTTCCAAAATGAAACCAGGTGAAACTTAAACTTTTCCACTGGATAGAGCATATTCACAGATGAAAACATTTTTTTTTATCTTAAATTCAAAATGTTTATATATTTTTACAATCTTGGTATAGTTGCTGCTCTAAGTGGGTTGCTCTGTTAGCTAAAGGCATGCTTTACAATCTGTATACTCTAGTTATTGATTAATCGTTTACTAAAATAGTTAATCTGATGAATTGTTTCAGCTCTATTAGTATCTGTAATTGAGGTTTTAGCTTTACATAAACAAAACAAAGCTCTCATAGATTTACTCGTCTATCATCACATTATTGTTGGTCACTGATTGAAGTCAGTTTTTTTTTTTTTAGACCAAGCGTTCATTGAAGAAGTTTTATAAATTTGGCCAAATAATTTTCACAATTTGTTCAGGATTCTGTTCTTTCTGTTCACTTTCTAGTCTTGGGCCGTTTCTCAATATGTGTACTTGTGAGTTCTCGTGTACTCGTGAAACATAATCAACCTCAGCCCTAGTACTGTTCTAATTCACAAGAACAAGGAGGCTGAGAACGGACAAAGTCCCCAGATATTGTTCTCCTCCCTCCATCTTTACCCAGCATGCATCAGAGCAGGGTTGTCCAGTCTTGAGATTGACAGCTGACCCAGCATGCATTGCGGCAGCAGCAGCTTTCAATGGAGCGCTCCATTGAAAGTTAAAAGTTCTCTTTTCTGTGCCGTTGTTCAATAAAAGTACATTTTAAGATCATTTAAGGGCGCAGAAAGCATCACTGTGACGTTCAGCAGCTAGCGAATCTCCGAAGCTAACGGCAGCCAGGTCTAATGTTAGCCCGTCTGCAGCAGCCCTCTCTCTGCATAGCCGTGCGCGAAGGAGCGCTGGCGATTTTTTTATTTATTTTTTTATTTATTTTGTTCTGCAAAATATTTATTTGATTTGTGTTCATTTGACTGTGTTAATTATTATTTCCCCACTAAATGAACAAGGTCAGAATTTATTATTATCTAGTAGAGACTATTAATAACAGGAGGTGAAATGAGGCTCTAGACGAGCAGAGCGTGTGGTGATGTCATCATTACGCTTCTGTTCCAATTGACCCAGATTCATCCTGCGTGCTCCCGTTCTCCCAGAGTCCACACTTTCCTGTGTTCTCCTGAAGAACATACTTGGCGAAGACACGAGTCCGTACTCGCGTTGTAGTGAATTGAGAAACAGCCTCCCTTTATTATCTTGTTTATATCGATATTGCAATTAAATCAAATTGTCCTAAATTTAGAAATTGTACTATTCATTTACCAACAGCTGCCAATAAAAAGATTGTAGCTACAACCTTTAAGTGCTGTTTTGATTTGTTGAAAAATGTCCTGTTTTGTTTAAATTGAGTTAGATTGAGTAACTTTTTAAAAATCCTTTTATCATGAAAAAAAATTACATTTCCTTCAAAAATCCTCAAACATCCATATATTGGGGGATCAAAGACACCGATTTGAAAATATTCGCCCTCGTCCTTGTTCTTTCACCCCCCTCCCAGGGAGCCAGCCTGCCAGTGATGGAGCTGACCGAGCTGCCTAAGTGCACCGTGTGCCTGGAGAGGATGGACGAGTCTGTCAACGGCATCCTCACCACCCTCTGCAACCATAGCTTTCACAGCCAGTGTCTCCAGCGGTGGGAAGACGCCTCGTGAGTTGGACTCTTCCTTCCTTTTCCCGTTCAAGCTGCCGTTTCTTCCCCTCACAGGAGCCAACGTCTTTCCGTCCTCCTGTTCTTTACAGGCAGCCAGTGTGTGCCTGATTCTAACTGTTCTGGATGTTTCCCTCAGCTTTGTTTGCCTGTGCAGCTCTTTGCTTGTATTCTTCTCCCTCACAAAGCGCCGGTGACCTCAGCTCAGTGCGTCCTGTGTTTTTCTAGGTGTCCTGTGTGTCGCTACTGTCAGACACCAGAGCCGGTTGAAGAGAACAAATGCTTTGAGTGTGGAGTTCAGGAGGTGACTAATGATGTCATATCATCAGAGCCAATTAATCTTGTTGAAGTTTTACCTTAAATTTATCATTCTGATTTTTCTTTTTGATTTATTTTGTCAGAACCTGTGGATTTGTTTGATCTGCGGGCACATCGGCTGCGGTCGCTACGTCAGTCGGCATGCCTACAAGCACTTTGAGGAAACGCAGCACACGTACGCCATGCAGCTCACTAATCACCGTGTGTGGGACTACGCAGGAGGTAGGAGCTTTATTAGTGTTTATATCTTTTATATAACTTCATATGCTGAGATATAGAGTGAATTTTGTTTCATTGTTGCAAGGAAAGGAATCTTTATAAGACCTTTTAATAGTAGTTTATTATAATAAAGTAACTTTACTGTTTTTTAGGCTTTTTCCTTTTATATTTGATTTCAAATTTTGTTTCATTTATATATCTTTTATTTTTATTTTTCAAATTTCTCTTTTTCAGGTTGAGTTAAGAATTGCCTTTTTTAATTGCGTTCCTCAGATAACATTGTCTTCACTTCAGGAAGGGATATTTCTATTGGTCTGCTGGATCAGCAACAATCATTCCTATTGGTCAAGACCTTCTGCAATGACTTTGAAGTGAAAAGAATATGATCTTTGAAATAAACTCGGAAATAAATTAGATTGGTAAAACTCAATCTGAAAAAGAAATCGAAAATATAAAATCTGTAGAAAAATATATTTAAAGAAATAGAAATTTAGTTGTTAATGAATAAAACAAATTGAAAAAATTAAAATCTAAAAAACCGGAAAATAACTCTCAAAACCTTTTTTGATAAAATATATTTCTGTTGCTATAATCAGTTTTGTCCTCAAGGGGGCAGAAGAAACTTAAAACCCATAGTTAGCATTGACACCCAGTTTCAAAGCTGTTTGCTGCCTGATTACAGTGACTGTCAAACAGCTGCATGCTAAATAAAAGCAATGCATTAGAGTTTTTATTCTTTTATTTGATCCATCCTAAAAATCATTAACCCCTTAGCTCCCATGCACTGACCACTGGAACGGTTTGACGCTCACATTTCATTCCGCATCTAACAGTAAACTTATTTGTAAACAAAAGCCAGCATGTTGGACCTCTTTAGAATCAGGCTATCCTACAGAAAACGATGATCGACTCAAACTATACTCTGCAAACAACAACAATGAATTATCTGTAATTAAATTAGAATCCATCATTTTCACTTGTTGTTTTTGTCTTCTGGCATTCCAAAACCCACAGAAAAGTATTATCCTGTTTCATTTCCTGTAAGATAAAATTACATAATAATCTTTGGAAACTAATTTTTTCCCAAATAGAAGTAAAAATAAAGTTGATAAGAGCTCTTTTTTTTTTCATCTTTTTACAGTTTTATGTCTACCGTTTTAAATTAATTACGCTACATGGGCTTATTCACTAATGCGTTTGCTCCCAAAATCAAGCATAAGATCCTTTCTCAGTATCCAGAATACGCTGGAAACGTCCAACACATAAGAAACGCAGTCCCCAGTCTTTGTTCAGCTGAATTTCTCCAAATCAGTGACCAATAAAACGCTGACATATTTTGTAAGCCAATGAGATGAGCTTTTCAAGTATTGAAGGCGTAGGGGCGGGCTGAAAAGATGGTACTAATTAATGTGCTTAAGGAGCGAGAGGATTATAAAAAAGTGTTTGAATTAAAGTTTTTGTAAAACTTCATGTGTTTTATGGTCAAATTAGACATAAAATTCAAATAATCCAGTTTGGCCCTTTTGGTTCTAATTTGGATCTAATTTGGACCTTCTGCATACACATAGGCTCACAGTTTGACAATGTTAATGACTAGAGATGTGAAGTATTATACAGTTGTTGTCCACAACATGAACAACAAGTGTAGTGGGTTGTAGAGGGCAACTATGAATTATACCCAAGATATAGACTATTAAGAGTTGCATTTTCTTTTGAAAGAGAATAAATATAATTTTTGACATGTTTAAAGTTGCATAGCTCAGGTTGGAGTTTGTACAGATATCGCGAAAAAGTAGAAGATCTTAGCTTTCACATGAGATGCATCACAAGCATGGGGGATTTATATGATTTAATTAACCAATGGCATTTTGATATCCATTTCCTTTGGGCAAAGGTTATGAAAAGATGGGAGCTAAGGGTTAAAGTGTTCATAAATATCTTGCCAGGTTGTTATTTAAATGTTTTTACAGTGGAGACAGTTTCAGCATAGACTTATGAGCAAAATTTATCGGTGATGTCGGAACTGAGTTCGAAATTGCTTATGAGTTCAGTGGAAAATCATCTACTCTGGGTTCAGCTGTGGGCAGGATCCATTTTACCGGCTTGGAGAAGAGAGTCAATTTAGTTAGCTTGTGTTGTTTGGATGCTAATTTATGCTCAGATACAATGGAGGGGGCATATCGGTGACACGCGCAGATGACCTGGTTCCTGAAAATAAACCAGCCTTAAAGGGATAGTTAGGGGGTATTTTTGACATGAATCTGTATGCGGCATCCCGATCACCAGCGGCATGCAATCACACTGACTTACCCCTGGCAGCGTCCTGTGAGCAGAGTTATCGATCCAGTTTTGGTCAAGCCGAAAGTAGTCCTGCAGGTTTTTAGGTACAGCCGAATATAAAACGTTTCTCTTCCCAAAACATTATGTGTCCAAAGAGTGATATTTTCGGCATCCCAAAAACATTGTAGTGGAAAAGTCACACGTCGTTATCAATTGGTCTATTTTTCTCTCTGTTGCATTATCAGTCTTGGCTGCGTCATTCCAGACAGCGAAGCCCGCAACAACAACCATGTCTCCCTCTGCGCGGAGAAGACATTTTATAAAACGAAAGCGCCACGGCGGACCTCCTTGAAATTATTCAATTTTCATTTCTTTCTTCCGCTTAGCGTTACTGCTTTTAATGTCGAACAGCGACCGGTCAGCAAACGGCCCCACTGCTATTCTTTGCTCGATGATCCACCGGCTTGAGTCTTTTCCTCCCACCTTCGGGCCACCTCGCCTTTATGTCAGCAGAAACTCAGCGGCTGCGTGGGCGTCTTCACCTGTCGGAGTTAGTTTTCCATCTTCCTCCACTTGCAGAACCATCGATTCATTAATCTTGAATTCTCCCGCGGCTGCTCGATTTCCATGTTCCTTCTGCGTATGGCTGATAGCCTTCAGTTTAAACTGTGCTTCATAGGCGTGTCTCTTTGCCTTTTTCGGGGTTGTTAAGACAACAATGTTCTGCATAAAGCACATACCTGTTCTTTTTATACACAATCCATCCACACCTCCCCTTTTCTCATGGTGGTCTCAACAACGTCCGCAGTAACAACACACATATAGGGGCACACCGCACTATAGGGCCCGCGCACATTTTGAGGGAAAAAGACGTTTATATATGCGCCTTATAAGTCGCGAAAATACAGTAAATACATTTTAAAAGTCTTAGGCTAACATTTTTTCATTGGAATGACAATAAATGAAATGCATTAAAATGTTTGGACAACCTTTAATTAATCAAATCATTAGCTTCCTCTTTGGTGAACCCCAGCGTTCATAAGGTATTCCCAGTGCTGTTCCAGTCTGAGCCCTCTTAAAATCACACATTTTTTACGGTTTCTTGAAAACCTAATCACTTTTCTGTGAGACGCTAACTTGTTTAGCAACGTTGCTAAGCAAGTAAGCAACATTGCTTTCTTGTTTACCTCCGTTACTGTGCCACTGTTGTTACTGGAATATACAATAAGGCTTTAATTAATAAGAAATTAAGCAGAATTAAAGCATAAAACTAAATAATAGCATATAAAACACCAGCAGGATGTGGTAATCTGTTGGAAAATCTTTGAGAATACGGGCTTATAAATAAAAAAAAAAAAAGTCACATAGCCTGACTCAAGCTTAAAGTGACTTGTGTGTAGGGATGTTCATGTTAATGTAGCTTTAGCAACATTAGCAGTTTATCATGGATTTTTTACTATTTTTTCCTGGACTCGTATACATTAAGTAAAATCTTTATAAAGAAGCGACATAACATTTTCCAACTGCCTGCAGGGACTTTCTAAATGTGTTGGAGTCACTGTTTTTGTTGGAAAAATGACAGGAGTTCTGCTAGCATGGCGGGCTAATGTTAGCATCCTTCTAAGATTTACATCAGCACCAAAGCTGCTGTGGAGAGCGCCCTCTTGTGGGCTTTTCTGGTTTGAAAAAAGAACCCAGAGTTTAGAAGAAAAAAAAGAAACATTGAAGCTGCTGGATTTTCCAGCAGGTTTTAACTGTAGCTCATCACCAAAACACACGTTTTAACATGGAAGAAGTCAGATTTATGGGTGATGGCTTGTGTATGTAGGTGTGTGTGTTTAAGGCAGGGAAGACTTCATGGAGCCACAGTTTACTCCACTCACAGTTTCCGTAAATCAGTGGCAAAGTCAGAACTTCTGTTTCTCTCTGCTACAAACACTGATCACCTCTCCACCATTTTAAACCCCAACCTGCTGGTTCACTAAACTGATCTAAACAAACAGATATTTTAGCTTCAGTGTTTTTATGGTTAACATTGAAAAACACCTGTCCATTACTACATATAATCAACATCCTAAATGTTTTTTAGAGTCTTTTTGGATGTGTTTGGGCTTACAGCTCATCGTGCTTCATTTAAAATAATAATAAAAAAAGGTTAAAAGCACCAACCTGGCAATAAAGCACGGTCCAATCATGTAGTGATAGATGTAGCTTTAAACATTTGGTGGAGGATTGGTGGTGATTTGTTCAGTGAGGAAGAGGAACATTTACATGGAACGTCTAATTTAAGATGTTATACAGCATTAATAACTCCTATATGTAAGCATTAAATCTCTGTATCATCGGTTAAGTGTTTATTTGAACCCCTATAGCAAGCTAGCATTAGCTAGTATTACCCTCATCTGCCTTCTAACTTGTGTCCTCCTTTGCTCCTTCTCCTGCTCTTATCCAGAGGGCTTCCTGTTGCAGCCTGCAGTCTGTTCTGGGTCTTTAAGGTCTGAATAAAATCATAATCTGTGCAGAAATTTCTCCTTAACGCTGATTTATGCTCAGAAACCGGGTTTGTATGACCTCCACTGTGGGAAACGACTCGTGAAGATGAGCCAGCTAGAACAGCGAAGTGAGCGAGAACGCTGGGACCCTTCCACCTGGATCTCCGCTCTTTTTCGCCCTCATGTCCCTCCATTTTCACACAAACTTGCCCCCACTTTCTCACCGCCTTGGCCGTAACTAGACCCACAGCTAGTTCCTGATTGTCGTCTTGCATGCGGCGTAGAATAACAGGCCAGACCACGCTTTAATATTGGGCTTAAGGCAAAAATATCCGCGACAAGCTCACTGCGACACACTGCTGCGGGAGGATAACCAGCACTTTATACCCCATTTATTCTACCCTTGAAAAACCGATCCATGCGGAGACCGGTCTGAGTTCGGATCAGTTAACCAGGCAGAGCTCGATTCTGACGACCGTTTACACATCACGCTATCTCAGTTCCTCGACTCCTGCTTCCTAGTGATGATCTGCGGTATTACTGCCAGTATTGAAGGAGGAAACCAAGCAGTCGGTGGCGGTAATGCACCAAAAGTTGTTTGTCAACTGCCATAAAACATAAGAAGAAGAAGACAAAGATGGAGGGAATCAAGCAAATCAAAATGGCAGCGCCCGTCACATTCATAAAGTTATGCTTGATTATTATTGCTGTACTTCGGTGTTATTGTTTAAAATGCCATTATTCAAAATGTTGCGTGGAGAAGATTTTGATTGTTGTTTAGCCTAGTTGAAGAAGAACTTGTTCTTCTTCTTCTGTTTTGGAGGGGCATTACCGCCAACTACTGGAATGGAGTGTGAATCACAATGTGCAGCTAGATGGAGATGACGCGTTCTGCTCATGGCGCCTCATGCACATCAGACAACCGAGCCTGGGAAAAACCGAGCCGAGCCCACCTCTGGATGGTCTGCAGTTAGCTTGGTTCGGTTGTGTCTAGCTCAGTTCAGTTCAGTTTGCTTTCCATTTTACACACGATAAGTTATCTCAGTTACTGAGCTTTCGGACCGGTCTCGGCACGGTTTTTCAAGTCTCCTTGTCTCTTTGTCATATACGTATGGGGCGGACTGTGTTCCCATGACCACCATGTCCATATTGCTTTAATTGTAATGGAAAGCCACCTACCCCAGGTAGTGTTGACTTAAACTGAAATAAAGCTTATAGAGTTAATACCAATGGAAAATGGCTGTGGGAGATCTATCAAACCGGCACCTCTCAGTTGAGAGAGTCCTCTGTAACTCAGACCCTGGAGTTTAAAGGAATAGTACACCCAAAACATGATTAGCCTTCATTTTCTACTCACCCCATGCTGAACAACACTCTGGAGTACTTTTTTTGATATCTCAAATGCATCTGGAGATCTGGGAGGCTTCTTGCTGTCTGCTGACATTCAAATAATGGAGGTCTATGGTGCCCCGAGGCAGAAAGGTCCATACAAGTCCACAAAAACGTGTCAATATTCCTCCATACTGCTCGCCCAATGTATTCCAAGTGTCCTGGAGTGGGTAGCATCCAGAATTTACTCGAAGGTAAAAGTCATTTAGGAATGTTTCTTTTAGAGCATAAACAGTAGTGTATAGGATTTCCTGAAAGCATGCACATCTGCGCGATCACGGCACGCTACTGGAAGCGGCAGACCAAACCAGATGAAAGTGCGGGGGTGAGTAGAAAATGAAGGCTAATCATGTTTTGGGTGTACTATTCCTTTAATGACGAGGTGTAAAATTGTAAACAAAAGCCACATGTAGACGTGATCTCTGCTGAGCTCTGAGACGTCAGCAGTTGTTTTTATAGCTATAAAGTTCAGACTTGATAAATCGCTTCAAGCTATTGGTCCTGATAGAAAAACTGTTCTTTATTTGACTCGAACAAAAGTTGATTGTGACCTGTTTATCAGCAGACATTCAGATGTGAGAAAATACTCAAACAGTGAAAACGAATGCTGCTTAATTAATTAATTTGCTTCCCTTCTTAAAGTTCTGCTCTGTAATATCTCCTAGATGGTCTGGCTGTTGACTCACTGCTGCGTATATCTCTTAAACCGTTGTTTCTTGCTTCGAGGCAAAGATTCTTTCAAACCTCTTAGCTGAAAATCCTTTTGTTTGACTGAGAAACTCGTCTTTAATGAATTCACCTGTTTTCTCTAAAAAATCTCAACCATTTTCCCTGCAGGGATGAGCTTCCAAGAAGTGACATTTTTTTGTTTTTGTAATCGAAGGCTGGCCGTCTGTTTGAAAGATTCCTGTTAGAAGGAGAAGTTTTTTTTGTTTTGTTTTTTTTAGCAAATGCTGCTTTGAAAAAAAACATTGAAAAAGTCAGCGATGAGTTTAAGTGTTTGATTTGTAGTTTTTGTGCAACTAAGCGTGATTAAATCTATTGTGGTTTTTATGGTAGCTTCTTTGTCCACATGTTAGAGCAATCTTTCTGCTCCTCCCTCATATTTTCCTTTTTTTTTCTACTGCAGATGAGTCCAGTTTTATGTTTCTCTTTAGTTTTAACAGCTCTTCAGATTTTGCTGCTTGAGTCCAGGAACCGTGGGTCTTTAGATGTCTCTCGTTTCACTTGAAAAACAGGCTAACGCCAAAATGTCCAGCAATCAGTGGGAAAGTATCAGGTTCAACAGCTGCTATGCGTATTATCCGCCTGTTGTTTGTTTTAGTGCTGGGCTGGTCGTATAAAGAGGGTCGATCAGTTACTTTGGTAGAAGAGCAGGGTTTATTCTCTACATCACAGGACATGAAGGAGCTTTTTTATCATTTTATATAAACTATTAATCCAAACAGATTTATTTTGATGAAACAGTTTATTTCCTACAGATGAAGGCAGTAGTTTTTTTTAAAAGCCAAAATGAGTTCACCTTTTATCGGAGCCTCTAACAGGGAACATGTCAGTTCCCTGTAACCATGGGGTAATCTTTTATGACAGAATTAGCCTCTTAGATAAGTGTTAGTATATTATTACGCCTTATATATGATAATATTGTTGCAAAATATAAAGGATTATGAGAAAAAAAACTTTTTGCCACTTTTTTCCTTACATTTTTTGAGCGCCCCTTGCAACCATCAGTTTGAAAAAAAAAATCCTTATGGTAAATAAAATAATCTTGTTGAAAACGAATTTGTTTTTTTTAACAAATTAGCAGTGGCAAAGTTCCTAAAACTCTTTTTGAGCCATTTAAAAAAAACTCTCCTGACTTTTGTTGTCAGAAAATTTTTATCTCTCTTCTATTATATATTAATTTATCCTATTTACTCACTATAAAAGAACACGTTTCCTTTGGTTTCAGTTCTGATGACCGAGGAAGGCTGCTGAATCATTTCTGTGCTGATAAGTTCATCAATTACTGATTCCACTTTAGTTTAAAGTTGTAGGGAAATCATTTTTAAATGTCAAATCATTCTGGCTTAAACACGTATATAAATGTACTCTTTATCAGACGTTATCGTCCCAAAAAAATTTAGAACATTTCTTGTCTTAAATGTCTTAAAATCCTGTGTTTTTGTTATTTTTTCATTATCTTATACAGACCAGTTAGTTATACATCAGCTAGTACACCTATTGGGCCAATCATATATAAGTCATCAATTTAGTGCTACTTAGTCCCAAATGGCATTTCCCATTGGGGAACCCATTTTAGCACTAAGTTGCTAATAACTTTTAATTAGCAAGATGCTTCCAACAAATAAAGCACAATCCAAACTTAGCTTCGCGAAACCTTCCACCACAACAATTAGCACCCACTTGATAATCGACCAGTCACATTCGCCCTTTATTCACTTTCGTGTAAAGTGGGGCACCACTCAGGAGAATTAGGAAATGCAACCACTGGAACAGCCGCTTCCCTGCGACTTTAAAGATACAATAACAATCCAGTTCAGTAAATGAGTCCATTGTATTGTTTTATTGGATTTTCATGAAGCTCTTACAAGATTTCTTGACCTGTTAGATGGGAAACAGGCCTAAAGGCCGGTTTATATACAGAGATCGCAGATGTGCCCCCGCCCTCTCCACAGACACTCTGCTGCACTTCTCTGAAATTGTAGGTGACCACAGACAGGAGGCCTCTGATTGGTCAAATCTTCATCCACTCTACTCTGCGCATTTCCTGTTTGCTACCTTACCGGCTTGTTATGTTTGTATGACCGCTATTGTGGAAAAAGACTCCTGAAGATAGACCAGCTAAAAGAGCGAGGTGCACCAGAACGCTGGGACCCTTTTTCCACCACGGATCCCTGCTCTTTTTGCCACCTGTCCTTCCGTTACTTCGGACAAAGTTGCCCCCACTTCCTCCACACACGCTCACGGCCGTATTTAGACCCACAGCTAGTTCCTGATTGTATACTCTTGCGTTGTACGCGTGGAATCGGGTATAACTGGGAGCACAGCTTTAAAGTTTGGCATAAATCAAAAATATCCTGCTGACCAGCTCACTGCGGCACACTGCTGCGGGAGGATAATCAGCACTTAACGTTTCATAAACCAGATCAATACATGTATTTACATTTAAATTCTGCACCGTGTCTATTTTGAAAGGCTCCAGTGGAAATTGTTTACTAAAGAGAGGAACATTTAGTACAGTTCTTTAAGCTGATTGATTGGTTAAAAC
Organism: Cyprinodon brontotheroides; assembly: GCA_018398635.1. Taxonomy (NCBI): domain Eukaryota; kingdom Metazoa; phylum Chordata; class Actinopteri; order Cyprinodontiformes; family Cyprinodontidae; genus Cyprinodon; species Cyprinodon brontotheroides. Next base: position 9,878,049 of record JAGKQL010000057.1, read on the forward strand.
ACCAAGTGGCACCTTCCTTACATGTCGAGCTCTTAGCCAATCACAGCAGCAGTAGCAGCTGTGACATATGCTCTGTTTTATATTTACTTATCATTTGTATGTTGTTTACACTTCATTCAGTTCCACCAATGATTTCCTGGTACATCTCACTGAACACGTCTCTCCGTTTAGAGTTGAGCAGCCATGACTGACAAATACCAGCTGCTTATCGCTGCTGAGCACCTTTTTCATCACTGTCACCTACTTTTGCATCATTACTGCCAGCTTTTCATCTTCAGCCACTTAGTCCTCCATGAGAGCGACTAAAAGAAACACGACTATAACAACAGGATCTCTCTGCAGCGTCTTGATTTATTAGCAGAGTTAATGTAATCAAATTTGGATGGAAGGAAAGAGCAAACATCTTTCTCATCATCGAAGGAACATATTGTATCAGTGTGCTTGTTTTTAATGAAAGAAATGTAGGTTATTTTAACTAAAACAGAATGAATAGCGGAAACTACAGAAGCAGCCATGTTTGTTCTGCTTCTGCTGCTCATTATTGACGTCACTGCAGGTCATTACTTCAAACATTTCTCTTTTTGAGACTAATGCATCTGTTGCCTTCTGGCTAGGTGTATTTTTGAGAGTTGCAAGGGTAAAAACATGCCTGCAGCATCACAGGTCTTCCAATGTACTTAACAGGGATTCAGAGGTGTTATTAGATATTCTTTAGTTGATGCCAAACACATCTGGGGAGTTTGCCGCTGTAAAGCTCAGGGTTCTTTTTTACGTTTCTGTAGATTTTGGCAAAATAGACACGGGTCCTTTTTTGATGCTAGGGAAGAGAAGGCTTTGATTTTTGCCTTAGTTCTGCTGTAGACCGCTTCTATTGGTCACTGTGGAGATTTGATGACCCCATATTTACTAACATTGAGTTTTTGGAGATGGTTTTCACTTCTCCTACCATCCTGCTTCCTTTGGATGATGATGGGATAGAGATGCCTTCTCCTACAGTCTACTGACAATTCCTCTGTATCAATTAAATGATAAACAATTTTTTTTTTTTATTAAGACGAGAACAAAATCTTGATCCTCATCATCTTTAGGGTCCACTAGCTGCAGCCGTACCAAGTCAGAAAGTGAACAGGTGAAATTATTATTAAGCTTCTCTGAGTTGATATAGATGTTAGTAAGTTAGATTGGTTTATAATACGACATCTCATCGACAAAAGACTTTGGGATTCCTGTAAAAGAGATTCAGGAAGCCGTGGAGGCGCCTTGATCAGATCTAAACACCTATTTAGTTTCCTGAAGTTTATTTGAAATCTTCCTTCATTTCCCTTTTTTTTACTGTGGGATCATTAACAGGGTTTCTGCTGGGTCATTAAAAGTCATTAAATTATTATTTTTTAAATTAAGGCCCTTAATTGGCATTAAGATTCATTAAATGGGATTATCATGGCATTTAAAATGCTTTTATGAAAATAAAAATTGTTGCGTAAATATATCGGATTTAACTGGTTCTCACGTGTTTGGCGTGGGAATGCTCCTGGTTAATCCTGAAGCCATGTTGGAACAGAAGCTCAAGGCACAGAAAAAGCTAGATGTCAGTCTAAGCACCTAAAACATCATCATATATACATACAGGGAAAGCAAAAGAGGCACAGAGACAATTAATTTAGTTTTATTTATAGAAGAGTAGAAGAGCCTGCAGAGTTTAAGAAATCTCTAACCCACTCTGCCGGTCTTCAGCTTTCCCCTCGCTATTTATTAAAGTCAGAGGGGGGG
>JAGKQL010000057.1:9879828-9933411 GCA_018398635.1 Cyprinodon brontotheroides
GGGGGGTACTTCATTCATTTCCATGCCACTACATTTCAAAGTCAAATATTGTACTTTCTACTCCACTACATTTCCAGGAAGCTGCTAGGTACTTCTTCCTTTTGGCTCAGCTTAGCTTCCTAATTCAATTCAGTGTATTTCTGTAGCGCCAATTCACAACACATGTGATCTCAAGGCACTTTACAGTTCACCAAATGATAAAGTCAAATTGATGCAAAGTTTTCTATCTAAGGAAAACCAGTTGATTACATTGACTTATTGACTCAAAAGCAATCCCTCACACTAAGTATGCTTGTAGCGACAGTGGAGAGGAAAAACTCCCTTATAAAAAGAAGAAACCTCCAGCAGAACCAAGCTCAGTGTGAGCGGCCATCTGCTGAGGAGACAGAAGCAGAGATACAGAAAGAAGCAACTGTCAACCAGCTCCACAGGCGGCCCCATCCAGGAAACACACAGCCAGGTAGATGTGCTCCGAGCCAGCTCCCATGTCAGAGGGTGAAGAGAGCACATCCATCCAGTCACAGGCAGAGAAACAGGACTACACTGAAAAAGAGGCCAATCTCCAACATCTACAAAGGTGTTGATGGCAGCAGCACAGCTGATATTTCTCTCCAGAATGGAGTCACAGCCAAACAGGAACATGAAAAAAACAGAGAGAAAGCAGAACATTAGAGATTGAACTAACAGATTCTGCAGAGTGGGAGAAAAGATATAGAATGAAGCAGAATGATGGAATGGGGTCCCTATGTCCTCCAGCAGTCTAAACCTATAGCAGCATAACTATAGAGATAGCTCAGGATAACCCGAGCCACTCTATCTATAAGTTTAATTAAATAGAAAAGTTTTAAGCCTAGTTTTATAAGTAGACAGGGGGTCTGCCTCACGGACTAAAACTGGTAGTTTGTTCCACAGGAGAGGAGCCTGATAACTAAAAGATCTGCCTCCCATTCTACTAATCCACTGTTGCTGTTTTTCTTTCTTGAAATGCAATTCGACATGGAAGATAGAAAGCCTTAGAAATGAATTTGGAGATTTGCATGACATTCCACACGTGTGAAAATCAGGTCAGATATTAATTGTAGTTTATTCATTTTATCAAGGCGTTAGTTGCTGCCAAGTTGTTCAGTAGGATGAGTTCTCACATCACAGTTCTAATCTTTTGTGGTAACAGATTTAATCTCTATTCTATAGTAAAGTATGAGGAAAATCAAGACAATCCTATTTTGTATTTTGCATGTACTTTTGAATACTTAAAGGTATTGTGGAGGATTTTTGGGAATTTTTTTAAAAGACCTGCCCTCTCCAGTTTAAAAAAAAAAGAAAATGCACGTGCAGGAGCGTGCACAAGCCCATTTCTCCTCGTGCAAGCTCTGTTTAAAAGTTGATGTTCTTATAGCTCATACAAGCTTACTGTGCCCAAACGTTCGCCCTAAATCCCCCAATAACTATATAGGTGGTGACTATATAGTGAACTTTAAAGTGAACTCAGCTACCGTTCAGACAGATGATCACTACTCTTTGCTCTCCAGTGTTCACGTAACTCCTCCTCTACTGCACCACTTTTGTTATTAGTCGCCCGCTGTCGCCACCTTAGGCGACAGAAGGCCGCTGTGACAGCAGAGAGCTCTCTGCACAAAGCATTCTGGGATATATCTTCTGAGGCCTTTCTTTTCTTCCCATACTTTTCTTAGACACTTTTTCTCTTCTGATCCTCGGCCATTTTCAAAGAACCGCGGTGTGAAAGATGAGCTTCAATGACTGAAATCGTAGCTCACCACAGATATACGCCTGAAAGAAAGCACATGCACAGAAAAAGATAGCTAATGGAACAAGCACACAGGACGACCCTTACATAAACATTTTACCATAATGATTGACGAATTAGAGGACCACTTATTTAGATGATCCACCTCGGAAATAAAAAGATCATCCTCTATGGCTTTAAAGGGATAGTTAGGGGATTTTTGACATGAATTCTGCGTACATGGCATCCCCATCACCAGCGTCATGCAATCACACTGCGCTTACCCTGGCAGCATCCTGTGAGCAGAGTTCTTCGTCCAGCTTTTGGTCAAGCTTTCGAGAAAGTAGTCCGGCAGGGTTTAGAACCAGCGAATAAAAGCGTTTCTCTTCCAAAAGGCTTTTATTGTATTGTTCAAAGAGCGAGTATGCTTTTGCATCCCAAAAGCTTTATTGTAGTGGAAAAAAGTCACCGCGCCGTTATCACTTGTCCTATTTTCTCACCAGAGTCAGCTGCCGTCATTCTGACATTATCGTCGTCAGTTGTATGGCACGCCCCTTCCGCCAGCTCCTAGCTAGGCTGTGAGGGAGACATGCATCTGGTTGTTGCTGTTGTCAGGTTAGTAGGCCCTAGCTGTCAGGTCATGGTGGTGTCGCGCCAGCACTGATACGGCCCCTAACAGAGAGAAAATAGGGACCAAGTGATAACGACGCAGGCGACTTTTCCACTGAACACAATTTTGTGGATGCAAAAAAAAAAATATCGCTCTTTTGAACACACATAATGTTTTGGGAAGAGAAACGCATTATTTCGCAAGGGTCTAAAACTCTGCCGGACTACTTTCGCTCTGACCAAAACTCGGACGAGAAGGCTGCTCACCGGATGCTGCCAGGGGTAAGTCAGTGTGATTGCATGCCACTGGTGATGGGGATGCCATACAGATCCATGTCAAAAATCCCTAACTATCCTTCAAAAGTTTTTCTTTCAGTTTTTTGGTACGTGTAATTTTAACTTGAGTTTGACCAGGTAAATTTTACTTGTAGTTGAGTAACATTTGTCTATGAATAATAATACTTTCATTCAATTATTTCTGTACTTCATTTAAGGGGAATAGTATTTTATTATTTTATTGTGTTTTATTATTTTTTTGCTATGTTCAGCACTTTGTTTTCAGCAGTAGCCTAGACTTAGACAGCTTTTATTGTCATTGCTGTTTTAAAGCACTCTACAAATAAAGTTGGGGATGATGATGATGATGACATTATTTAATCCTTTATAAGATAAAATACTTTTCAAAGCCTGTTTCTAAATAGAGATTTAAAAATAATAATAATAAATCTGAATTTAAATAGAATTCTTTATCTCACATTTCAAAAAGTAGTTCGTTTTCCATTCCTATATAATTTTTTACTTTGCATTTTGAAATCTCTTATGCAACTGCATTTTGTTTTTACTTCACCCTCCTTATTTAGTATTTAGGTAAATCCATAACAGCTGGTCCAATCCAACAGTTGGTACTTTGGTACTTCTGATTCCTTCACTTCTCTGATTTCCTATTTAATCCCAGCTGAGCTGAGGATCTCTGCAGGTCTGGCGCTCAATGAGGCTGAACTATCTAAGACTATTACTTCCAAGGAATAAACAGTTATAGCTGTATCATCCACTTTCAGTTTTCTAATAATGGATAGAGATCTGTAAGATGTTCCAGGCATGTGTTTCTGTTTAAATAACCAGTCTGTTGTGTTCTTTGATCTTTGTGATGCTTGGCCATTAATGCTCTCTAACAAAACTCCACAGTGCAGCTGAATCTAAACTCAGATATTTTTCTACTTTCTATTAATTAAACATGCAAATGTTGGCAAAAAAAAAAGTAATTGCTTTAATAACAGAAAATATTTTAACATTTAGATGAGGTTACAAAATCACCATGTACGCGTGAACCATCTTTGATTACCCGCAAAAAACAGAACCCTGTTGGCCGATTTATTTATTTATTGATTTTTCCTACAGTGTCCTGTCTGGCAATGTGGCAATAAGATTAATTGTTTTGATGCCAAAAAGAGTTCAACAGATTTTACTTTCACAAGTGGAGCAGTGGGGAAATTGCCATAGTGTTTCGCTTGATTTATTCATATAAATGGCTTTATAATAATCATGCAGGGAGTTTTACATATTATATGGACACTGCAATAAGTAGAACAGGAAAGAAAAAAAAAGAAAAAAGGAGAAAAGATGAAAGAAAGGAGATAAAAGGGAGATAACGATAAAACTTCTTCTGTCCGCTTCATCACCTGTAAAGAGAACAACACAACCAACATATATAGTATAAGAGATACAATAAAGTAGCACTTTGATAATATCGTTGAAGTATAAGTAGTATTACTTAATCTGACATGTATACTGTGGTAACTGGAAATAAGAATATGGGCTTTCTACATGGAAGTGAATCTCTAAGTATCTGGACCCAAGCACCTGGAGTTGTTTATTAAAATGTACTTGTGCATGTAAAAGTTATCGAAAGGAAAAATGCTCAAAAGTGGTTGTGGAGAGCCAGAGACCCGTCCCCACAAAGCACCGAGGAAGGTGCCGGGGGACCCGAAGATAGGACTCTGTTAACTTTGTATAGTTCTGACTGTTTAAATGCCACAAAGCTTAGAGTGTCCAGCTTTTTTTTGGTTAATTTTTCTGTGTTTTTCTGTTCACCAGTTATTGGATACAGGCAAACTTCCTCTAAATTGGCGTGAAAATTCAGATAAAGAAGATGCAGGTGGCAAGATGGCTGCTCCTGTGGAAGAGCCAAAGTTACTTCTTTATTACAGATGCTCCTTTTAATGCAGAAAGAGAGCATCTTGACTGTTGTATGTGCAGTGTTTTAATTTGCCTTTGTTTAATAACAGTGAGTGAAATGGAAAGGTGCAAATCAGAATGCATAGTGCTATATTTGAAATGATATTATGTTTTATTCTAATATTATGGGCATTGTTAAATAGGGATTCATTCAGATTACTTTGGGTACTTTCATCAAAACATTATAAAAACGTATAGACATGTCATATATATGAAATTTGCAGTAATTATTACATGTAATCACTCTTAAAATATGTCTCACTTTTGATTAATAAACAATACATTCTCCTTTTAGCATAATTAATTTGATTATTTGTCTAATTAAGCCAAAATAGATACTCTTAGTGGCCATATGCTGTAGAGACACACTGAGCTTTTTCAGCAAAAATAGCAACAGATTATACAAATTAGTAATATAATGCAAGAAGCTTGAGAAAACAGAGTAAATGTTCTTCCATACCTGTTTCAAAAAGTTTGGCTGCTTTGAGGATCACGAGTCCCAGTTACAGCTTAAAATTAACATGTTTTCTTATTGTATAGACAGAATCAGACTGCAGAGCTTCTAAATATCTTGAAATGTTTTTGGCATCATTATATTAGCAAAGGGGTTCAAAAATCGTTTTTAAACAGAGCACAGAGAGAAGCAGGTAGAACTGCAAATATAAAGGTGAAACAGATTTACTGGGATATGCAAGATGCAATAAAAAATATATTCAAATTTTACCAGAAACTTTACATGAAAAAAAATCCTATACTATATTTAAAATGCAGAATATCCATATTTATCTGGATGGATGGATAGCATTTAAATTGTACTTCTAGGGATGCATGATATATCGATTTCGGCATTGGAACCGGCTGTTATAAATATACATAACACAAATATCAGTATATTATGGTTCTCTTGTGTTCTTAACAAAAGGAAAGCATTTAATAAATATATGTTTGAGCTAATTTTTGGAAAATTCAAAAACCTAATGAAAGCATTCGGGTCGGGTAACCTGGATGTTAGAAATGGTTTTTATAAAGTGCTGACACTAAAGATTTCAATTCCTTCAGAAATATGCCTTCTTTATTAGCCTGTTAACGTCTTCTCCCATTTAACAGGATTCAACTTGTTCCTGTTTCTTCCGAAATCTACAACCATCGCCTTGTTTTGTTGCCATTCAGGATCAGATGGTTGTTTCCACACCATGCCTCAGAGCCGTGTTCACACCTACTCTGTACTCAGCTTCTTATCCATCTTCATGCATTTACTGACTGCAAAGTAATCTGGTATTCCCTGCAGATGACAGGACCCCCGCCTGGTAAAGTCAGACGCACAGAGTAAAAAAAGGTGGCATGGTGAGAATACAGCCCCCCTGTGGTGCTCCTGATTGATTGTGACAGCTGACCCCTTCAGCCTAATAAACCGGCCATCCACAAACTACTAGGATCTGTTTGTTCTTGATCCAGGTGATTGCTGATGCCTCCCACCTGAGTCTTCTGGAGTATATCACAAAGTAAGTAAGGCTGAATCTTGTTAAATGCTTCTGAAAACAATCTAAAGTCAGTAAATGTCTTAAAAAATATGTATTTACCCCTTAATTTGAGTAGATAAATGACATAAGTTTGAAATTTATATTTTTACTCTTGAAATAAGAAAATTAGGATAATATGCACTCTGAAAATAACACAATGCAATCTGTCTCTTTTCTCTCTTCTTAAATTTGTAACAAATTGACTTGCTCCATTGGCAAAATGTCTCTTTTACCTGCTCCTCTGCCAATCCAATAAAAATGTACTTTATTTTAGAGATAAAATGACTTATCACAGATTCCATTTTTTCCAACCATCTGGTTCATTCTCTCCAGTTACACTGCAGCTGACCTGTACACTGGAAAAACAATCTAGAAATAAGTACAATTTCCTTAAGTGAAGTAAGGTATTTACTCTTAATTTGAGGTAAATGTTGATGATTTTACAATGGAATAATTTTGACACTTAAAATAAGATAATTAGATAAAAAATGCACTGCAATGAGACAAATGCAATTGTATTTTCTGGCTTTAAGGCGTAAATTGTCTTGTTCCATTGGCAAAATTTACTTTACCCCTCAATCCGAAAGAACAAATGCACTGGTTTTAAGAAAAAATGACTTATCTTGATCTGTAGATTTTTTCCAGTGTATAAAAACAGGCTGCGATGGGGCAACTGGAACAGCATAATCTTCTGATTTGGTTGAAAACAAACACATTAAGAGAGGAGGGTTCATAGCAGAGATGAAAGATGGAACATTTGAGGCCTGAGGGCAGTTTTAGGTCAAAGGCAGGCTGGGTTTCCATGTGACTGTTGGCAACAAAGATGGATGCTGAGTTTATTCCTGAACTGAAGCTGTTAAAGAATGTATTCAGTTCATTTGCTCTGTCCAGACTTCCATCTGTCTGATCATCATCCCTTCCAACACAGCCCTGATATGTCGCACTGCTGTAGCCTGTTTTACACCCTCTCTCTCTATGCCTCCTTGCTTTTTCTTATCTTAACTTGACTCTGCATTCTCCTAAATAATCTCCTTTATCTCTTTCTGATGGCTGCTTTTCTTGTTTATCAGTTCCTTCTGTTAATTGGTGAACCAGGGATCATTACTGGGGAAGCATTGCACTTTTCTGTTGGGAAAAATGTTATCCACACAGTTTATACAGTCAGTTACACAATCCCCTCCATTTGTCTGATGTGCATCCCAGTCTGTAACCTCAAAACAACCATGCATGATTTTTGTTCTGTGGCCACTCTCTCATTGTTCTTTTATAAAAATAAAAAATAAAAACCTTCTATTCTGAGGAGAGAAAAAAAAGATGATGTTGCTTTAGAGATGTATGCATCCTTGACATTTATATAAAACAAGCCCAGAAGTTGGTTTTGTCTGGTCAAGCTGCTGAAAAAAACCTTTGGAAATGCAGCAGAGTCCTGATACCTGTGATTAAAATTGTAAAGATTTTGCCATAAATGCTGATGGGTGTCATGTCAGAAGATATGAAGTGTGAACAACACTGGTGAACTCTCTGGGTAAGTAATATGGACAGAAAGTCACTGCCAACCAATAAATATCTGGGCTACAGAGACAATACAAGACTAATTTATGCTCTTCTCTATGTAGATCTGCGAAAACATTCTGAAACACAGCAGGGAGGGCTTCTCCTACACCAGGCATCCCCAAACTCGGTCCTCAAGGCCGCCTGTCCCATACCAGGTTTTAGAGGTTTTCTCTACTTCAACACACAGCTGATTATAATAGTGCAGTAGACCAAAAGCCTGTTAATCAGCTTTCAACTAAAATCAGCTTTGTGCTGGAGTTAAGGGAACCTCTAAAACCACCTGCAGGACAGGGGGCCTTGAGGACCTAGTTTGGGGATGTCTTTCGTACACAAAACCATCCTGTCCGGGGAGTAAAAGCATCCAAGCTAGTTTCCTATCAATTCACTTGTCGAGTCTGCTGAGCAGGTTTTTAAACCAGAAAAGTTAATGTAATGGTTATGGAAGGACATCAAAACGGCCGACAGTGGCGTCAGACGTAGTAGTTTTCCATAAAATCGAAGGGTTGTCAGTTCAAGCTCCAGCTTTCAGTGTTGTGTCCCTGGGCAAGACACTTCACCTGCATTGCCTATTGATGGTGTCAGTGAGCCCCAAGGCAACTGTGGCTACAATGTAGCTTGCCACTATCAGTGTGTGTGCATGAATGACATCTATGTCATCCGAGACCTACAAGGAAATAAATAGTGTGACTTCGCCCGAAACATCAGAAATTTCTTCACGACCACACACCGCCATTTTCAGGGTCAATCTCTCAGCTCCAGACTCGACGTTAGGTGGCAGAAATGCTCATTAGGAGTGCGTTAATATAATGGTTATTGAAGGACATCAAAACGGGCGACAGTGGCGTCAGATGTAGGAGTTTTCCATGAAATCGAAGGGTTGACGGTTCAAGCCCTGGCTCCAGCTTTCAATGTCGTGTCCCTGGGCAAGACACTTACTTCACCTGCATTGCTACCACTGATGGTGTCGGGTGAGCTTCCAGGGGCAGCTGTCTGTGGCTACAATGTAACTTGGCCACCATCAGTGTCTGTGCATGAATTATTTAATGCAGTGTAAAGTGCTTTTGAAGTCTCTGACTCAAAAAAAAAAGCGCTATATAAGTACCGGTAATTTACCATAATTGAATAAAAGACTCTGCATATGCTTTAAAACATTGCTAATGATGCATTTTTACAGATACTAATGAAGTTATTTAACAAAAACGATACAAATCCAGAAGAAGCTGTGGAGACCACAGGGTAGTCAGATGCTTCTCCTAAACATAAACTACAACAAAGATTTTTCTTTTACCTCCAGGTGCAGGAATTGCTTTTCTTAGCCAAATATGCACAGTGGGGCCAAAAAGTATTTAGCCAATAACTAAAGATCAACTCAATCCACCATAATTTACAAATACATTCTTTAAAAATCCTACAATGTGATTTCCTGGATTTTTTTTTTCTCATTTTGTCTCTCATAGTTGAAGTGTTCCTATGATGAAAATTACAGACCTCTCTTATTATTCTAACTAGGAGAACTTGCACAATCAGTGGCTGACTAAATACTTTTTGGCCAAACTGTATTTTCACCTTCTGTTACTTTAAGGTTGCAAACCTCAATGTGCTTCTTTTTTGCATATAGTTTAGGACAGTTGTAATGTGGAAATGAAAGCGATACGTTTATCTTTTCAAATAAAACTCTACAAAGTATATGCTGCATTCAGCGTCATTTTAACCTGGAGAGAATAACACAAAGATTTTATTGACATGAATTAAATAAGTTCTTTGGGGTTTAGAGCCCAGCAGAAGACTTGATGCTGAGAACTGATGAATCATTAAGGTAAATGATTGTAGCAGTCTTCCCTCTTCAGGGACCGGATACTGGTGGTGGAATAGGCCTGAGGATGAATGGGTCTGAGAATAGCCTGAGAGAGAGGGAGGAGGCGGGTAAAGGTTCATGCAGGGGAAATGCTGGATGTGGAGCATGAAGCTTTTGGATGAGGATTATCTTCAGAGGTGGTGATCCAGGTGAATTTATGCTTCAGCTTTATTTCTGTTGAACCCTTCATAAAGTTAACTGCCCTCCAAAGTTCCCCAATTAGTAAAGACAAATCATAGTGTAAATATTAAAACATGAAACACGCCTTAAGTGAAAACGGACAGCAAATAATCTGTGTCACACTAATTGATCCGTTCATCTTCAAGAGGAAAATGATGTTAAAAGATATCCGGTTAAAAGTTAGAATTAAGCACAAATTGTATGTTTTTATGTAATATTACTTTCTAATATGCAAAGTCAAAAGACAATTAAGTACCTTTTTTTGTTTTACTTTACAAAATGCTCCACTTTGTTGTCTGTCACATTAAATCCCCCAAAATACAGTTTACAATTTAAAAACATTCAGGTTTGATAAGTAGGAAAATAGTTATGGTTCTCTGCTAAGTATTCTACCTACTGTACATACGTCAAACATGCCGACAAAACAAGACATTTTCCTTTTTTTATTAGAACGTTTTAATTTACAATGGAAAAAAATAGCTACTGTGTCTAAATAATGACAATCTGAGGATAAAATAAAAGACATTTAAAGGTTAAAGTGGATGTAGAGACAACGCTGCCGGGGATCACAACACCGTGTCGAGGAATCACTGGGACAAGCGGCTGCACTGGTGCGAGAAACATGAACTGCTTGAGACGCAACACCTAATTGGAGTTTTATGAGAAGAAAGATGGCCGTCAACTCGGCACACCAAGAGCGACTAAGATGCAGAATATCGTTGCCGTCTTCGTAGCAGCTCAGCGGAGACGGATGAGAACCATGTGGTAGAAATGTCAGTAACTTCAACCACATTGATTTCACCTGTCAGAACGAGGAGCAACAAGATGGCGTCTGGACTGGCCGTCCTTCCTGTTCTGCTGTTTAGTCAAAACAGCAGTCAGCTAATGTGTGTGTGAAAAAAAAACATTAGAATCCCAAAGCATGAAACATGTATAAAAGAAAATGGAAAGCATCAAACTAATTACCAAGATTCTATTTATTTTATTTTGAAAAGAAATGTGTGGATTGAATTATTAAGAGCAACATTCACTCCTTTAAAAATCAACAATAATCTTCAGATATGTCATTGGTTTTATTTACTGTATCTGGATTTATTTAGTGACCTACCAAGGGGCTACAAATCCTAATTAACTTTAGTCTTTTTCTCTACATTCCAACAGTATTCCCACTTTAGATAACTGATCTATTTTTTTTATCTTCGTGTTTATTTCTTGCTTGGGGCTGAAGTTTCAGGGAATAACTTAGTTTGCAGACATGTTTACATATAAACTGAGAAAAAGGAATAAAAAATGAAAACAAACAGAAAAGCAGACACACTGCACCTTTTTAAACCAAGCAATGAACGTTAGCCTCTGCATCCGTGTTTTATTCTCACATGCTTTTAGGTACGACTGCTGTAATGAGCTACACTCTTTAACAACAACATCTATGTCATCCGAGACCTACAAGGAAATAAATAGTGTGACTTCGCCCGGAACGTCAGAAATTTCTTCACGACCACGCACCGCCACTTTCAGGGTCGATCTCTCAGCTCCAGACTCGACGTTCGGTGCCAGAAATGCTCATTAGGAGTGCGGACGGGGGGGAGGAGGGGGAGGGCGTGTGAGGAGAGTCCAGAGAGGAGCCACATGAAAGGTGGAGGTGGAGCTGTCGGGTTCTGAAGAGCAGCCATTATTACGCCTCCAGCTCGAAGCCCATGCCCACTTTATGCCCGCCTGCTTGGAAGTTCTTCCCGTCGATGAGGGCTGAGAGGGTGACCTTAACCCCTGCAAGAACACAGCAACAATTATCCCATTAGGAGAGAATCAGTAAGACCTTTTCCGACTCTGGATTTACTTCTGAAAGGATCCTGGAAGCAGAGCATTTAGCTAGAGGTGTGCATTTTTACAGGGACAAACAGAAGCTTGGAAAAAGTGGTGGAAAAAGTGTGTCTGATGTGTGGTGGGCAGAGCTTCCCTATCCTTTCTTTGCCTGTAACAATGGCAGCCATATTTGCTGTTATAAGTGCGTAAAAACTAGTTTTAATATGTTTTTAAGGGAGAAAGTCCACCTGAAAACTTAATCTGTGCAGTCAGTTCATCCAGATTACATCCTGCCTTCAAATATCATTTCACTGTCAGAGCCACTCAGACCCCCGTACACCGAGGATGCTCTGTCCTGGGAATCCCGTTCAACAGCAGCCTTTGGCCCGGTCGCCTCTTCGCGGTTTGCAACAGCGGCTGGAAGGCGTTTTTCACGTAATCCAAACTGCAGGCACCAGAATAATAAAACCGAACATGTTTTTTTTCGGAAGGTTTCGGCATTTTAAGTAGAATTTGAGTCGTTAATAAACTGTTTCAGAGGAGTGATCATAGTGCTCTGCATCAGCAGTGCTGTGTCTGACTCCCTGCCAGCTCCCAGATCAGCTTCTCTGATTGGTGGATGTGGCGCGTTCAGCAGCAAAAGTTAAACGCAGCGCTTCTGCTTCTGCTGCTCAGAACGCGCTACAGGACCTTTTGCTGCGCAACCATTGACTTTGCATGTAAACTAGCTGCTTCTGTTGCCTCTGCTGCTTGCGGTCTGAATGTAGCATAGGAGTTAAAGATAAAAATAAAGACTTAAAGGAACATGCCGTAGTACCCGATCAACAATGACAGGTTTAAACTGTGGATTCAGTTTAAAAGGTTAATAATATAATTTATCAAACATACACATTGATTTGGAGTCGATGATTTTGGAGCTATATAAATAAACTGAACTAAATACCCACCTATCTGCACTGAAGTGGAGCAAATGTAAAAGCATAATTTATTATCAGAGATTCCTTTATCATCTTAAATCTAAGACTTCACATTTGTTGGGGGTTATTTCTAACAGATAGCAAAACAAAACTTCAGTTTTGCTAATCTACCCTGAATGATCTAGACACCAAATCCAGACTGTGAAGCATAAAGAAACACTTCTCTCATTGTTTGCTATTCTTAGAGCCTCTAAAGTGCTTTAATATCACAAAAAATTCTTAATTATTTCCTATAACTTCCACAACATTTCCATTTTGGAATGACAAAAAAAGGCACAAAGCACCACAGAGGGAGGAAAATGATACATGATCCTAAGGGTTTATCTTTCCCAAACAAAGAGCAAACAATCAAACGGTAAAACATGGTAGTGGTGGCATCATGCTGTGGGGGCGTCTTTATGAAGCAGAATAAGGAAGCTAGTATGTGTTGACAGAAACATGAATGGATTTGCAGGGTTTATACAGGAAGGAGTAACTCTAATTTAAAAGCTTTTTAATGCTTTTAGAAATTATTTTAATGCCATCAACAAGTACGCATGACTTTCATATTTATATATATATATATATATATATATATATATATATATATATATATATATATATATATATATATATATGTATAGTACAACATGACTTCGTTTCATACAGATTAATTCACACACACGCAGTACACATTTATGAATTTAAAAAATAACACTTTAATGACTTTTAAGGATTTTTAATGACCTGCGGAAACCCTGGTTTGGAGGCTCACCTTCACAGCCATGTGTTGGTCAATCACATTTACAAACATGTTAATGGCAACATAATAGAAACAGTTCCAAGGCGTATGGATAACTCTGTATGCCTGGGTTAAAGTTTGATGCCACATTGTGTCATTTTAATATCCATGGCTCTCCTCCCAGCATCAGCATCTCTCTTCCACACTTTGGAAAAATTGTATTTGTAATTTTTTTGAGCAGAAAAACAATGGGGATGAGTGATCGCTCCTGCTGGCGAGGGTTCACACACATAAACGTCTAAAGACATTTTAGGATTTAGCCCATAAATATGACTACGATAACAGTAAAACTACAGTTTGACATGAAGAGGGTTGTACTAATGTACTAAACAGTCATGTTGTATTTCTACATGTGAAGTAAACCTGCAGTCTGTGCCCCACAATCCCCCTAGAACTAGATTTTACAGCCCTTGTTATCCTTGTTTCTATGCAGCCTGAACTTGTGTGTCTCAAACAGTTTGGGTTCGAACCTACCTGGCCGGAGGCTCTGGGTGTAGCCGATTCCAATCAGACTAGCATTGTTTACTTTGGCCTAAGGGCAGAAACATAATAGGGTGAGAACCAAAGACAACACTTTAAAGGAATTTGCCTCGGTGACGACTGCTGAAGACTCACAGACAGAGAGGCATCTTTGTCCAGCTTGTATTTGGCTGCGATGCCGAAGCGGGTGTTGTTGCTGCCGGCGGTCCAGGCCAGAGTCACGGCCGTCTCCAGCCCCTCGTTTACCTTCTGGTAGATAGAGCCGCCAAACTCGGTCCCATCGTTTCTGATCGAGGGAGGAGAGAAATGCATTCAGAGACGCTGCTGCAGGATGCTGAGCTCTAAGCAGAGTCAACGTGAAACACTCACACGTTGGTGTGCAGCTGGAAGTCGCCGGTCTTGTAGCCGAGGGCAAAGTTGTTCTGAGATAGTTTAGATTTGGCCATATCGAAGGCCATCTGGTAGCCCGCCAGCCAGCCTTCGTACCCCAGCACAGCAGCGGCGTGGACGATGGGCCCCTCGAAGTCCACGTCACAGCCAAGGTTCACAAAGTCGCGCTTGTAGCCCGTCTTCAGCTTACCACTCTTCTTGCTTTAAGAAAAGTCAAACATCAGGTTATCTTCCTACAAAACCACAGATCATAACTTTTTCTCAGACATTTATTAAGATATAAGATATCTCTGACATCTTTATCAGATTTAGATATCTCTGCTTCTGTCTCCTTGAACTCCAGTGTAGGCCTCAGCGAATTAGATGGCAGCTCACACTGAAACCTGGTTCTGCTGGAGGTTTCTTCCTGTTTAAAAGGGAGTTTTTCCTCTCCACTGTCACTACAAGCATGCTTAGTTTAAGGGATTGCATTCGAGTCGATGAGTCCATGCAATCAACAGGTTTTCTTTAGAAGGAAAACTTTGAATCAATTTTACTAGATGATCTGGTGAACTATAAAGTGCCTTGAGATGATGTGTTGTAAATTGGTTCTATAGAAATAAACTAAATTGAATATAACTTTTCCTATTTGGGTCATTGCAAGTGTTTTCTTTCACAGTATATTGCTAGATTTTGTTCCATTCTTCCTGTCCTGACAGAACCACTGAAGTTGCTTCCTCACACCCACATACATACATGTAGTTGTACTGTTTGTCTTTTTAATTTTAATACCATTTAAAGTATAAGTAACACCACTAACATCAATTAACCTGTATGTTTAGATCACTTCCACGGCTCCATGTGTTTAGCACCGTGGTCTAGGGGTGCAAATGCTGTGTAAATACATTTTTCCACAGGAAATTCAAGGCAAAAATAAGTTAAGACACAAAAAACACAAATCCTTTAAAGGCGAATAGCTGCAATTAAGGATAGCTCTCTGTTTTCAGTGTAATTCAATTGGTACTTTCTATAATCATATCCTCATCTTTCAATCACAGCAGAGACCATGAAGCACAGCTAAATTGACACTTTTTTAGGAGATAACTAAAGTTTATCCAGTCTTTTGTTTATAAACAGGAGCACAAAAAGAGTATTCACTCTGCATCCTTGATCCTATAAAAGCATAAATAATCCTGGAAAGGACTCTGGAGCGGTTCATTCTTCTGATAAAGAGCGCCCTCTGGTGGATGGCAGAAATATAAGCAGATAATTCATAACAGTGCGAAAAATATAAATCTAACTAAGTCCTCTTTTCTTAAACGCCTTTTTTCAATTTATAATTTACATTTAAAATAAGAAAACACAAATTAGATTGTCTCCTTTCAAGTGCATATCTTATCATCAGATCATGTTATCTAATTATTTTAAGAGTAAAAATACTCATTTCATTGGCAGATCATCTTATCTACCTGCTCAAATTGAGGGTAAATACACTTGACTTAAAACATTTTCACTCATTTCTAGATCATTTTTGCAACACAGATCGAACAAATTTGAAACTTATAAACAATTTTACAAAGTTGATTCATTTACAACACTTGCTGCAATCGGAGAAAACGAACAGCAAAGTGGAAAGAAGCTGAAAATAATTCAATGATGTTAACACACAACCACAGAAAAAACTGCAAAGGAAAGATATTGCAAGTAGGAAAAACACCTGCAAGTTAAAGATATAGCGGAGGATGTTCTTTTTCCGTGTGGATCATCTAAATAAGTGGTCCTCCTGATTGTCAATGCGTTCCGGTGATGTGTTTACGTAACCCCAGGCTCACACCGACTCCGGTCTTACCGCTGCAGTCGCGGTGGGTAGCGGCGCCACGCAGTGATTCCAGGTCATTAAAAAGACGTAAACCTCTCTCACCGGCTGCTGAGCTGTCCCGGCTGCGGTTACCGAGACACCCAGCGCTGCAGAAAATTCCGCGAAGAAAGCTATCCTGCGGCATGCCGGAGCCCTCCGCAACAAGCTCTCATAAATATCCTTATTTGGGCCATGTTATCACGTGAAGTTACGTAAAACTCAAGTGAACTTCTGTTCTCGCTTTGAAGTTAAATCTCCAGACCTGTTGCCGGAACCGCAGAGCCGCACCGCACCGTAGTCAAAAGGGCGTGTGAGAGGGGGTGCGCGGAGTTGCGGTCTCCGCCGGCTCGGTAACCGGACCGGAGCCAGTGTGAGCAAGGGGTTAGGCCATCCTGCATTCTCGTCCCCATCTTCACGCACCGGTGGTGAGTCTGACATAGTGGAAAAATGGCCTCTTCCTTTGGAAAGTAAGCTTGCATGAGCGATGCAAACAACAACTTTTAAACAGAGCGGCATGAGGAGAAATGGGCTTGTGCACGCTTTCACACGGGTTTAATAGGAGTTCCTACATCCGGCATTCCCAACCTCCTCGGTCCTCGAGCTCACGCTGTCCTGCAGGTTTTAGAGGTTTCCTTGCTCCAGCACAGCTGATTTTAATTGAAAGCTGATTAACAGGCTTTGGTCCACTGCACTCATTATAATCAGCTGTGTTAAAGCAGGGAAACATCTAAAACCTGCAGGACAGGGGGCTTCGAGGACCGAGGTTGGGGATACCTACCCTACAGGGTTGTCCATGTGCATTTTTTTTTTTAAATGCAGAGGGTGGGTCTTCTAAAAAATTAAGGAAAAATCCTGCACTATACCTTTAAGCTGCAAACCGGTGCCACATTATGGAAGTGCTCCAGACGACCGGAGAGATGAGGCCTGACTCCGACATTACTTTGAGTTTATATTCATGGACCGAAGCCCTTTAGCCAAAAACATTACAGGACGCCATGCAGGGGACTTCTAAAAGGTGGTTCAGATTAGCTCTGGTTTGTAGTTCCTCTAAACGTTATGTTTGCTGGCCCAATTTTTGTGTTTGCAAGACCTTTTAAACATGCAGTGAAATCATGCATTAACACGTGGTTTGCATTTTCTTGGCCACTATAGTTTTTGGAGTGAAGAACCTTGAAACTGGCCTGAGGAATCTTGATCTTAAGCTTACATCTTTAGGATGCGTTCAAGTGGAGGCTCCAATTTGTTAAAACCTTGTGGAAGCATTTAATGACAGCTAATGTTGCTATTGTGGAAAAAGGATTCACCAACAACTCAGACTTACTTATGCTGATACAGTGTCGGTGGAAAAGCATCCTAGTAGGTATTATTAGGGTGAAGAAATACAATCAGCCCCATTTCAGCTGCCATTCAAACAAAATAAGTGGCCTTACCCGGTGTTTGGTACGAATGACGTATCCAAGCCGACCTTCAGTCCCTGAGCGAGCTGAGGAGGAGAACAGAGTTAACACATTCAAAATAAAAGAACATTTGGAATATTTATGATCGAAAAACCAACCAGACACACCTGGTCCTCCACAGTGACCTCCGTGGCCAGCGTGTTGTCCGTGTTCCACTTCTGGCTGACGCTCAGGCCGAGCTCCTTCATCTTGTACTTGGTCTCCAGGTTACCAGAAGCCTTTCCCGTGTCGATGTTGCTGGAGCCTGTTGTGTTAAACTCCTGCAGAACAAGAAGGGGAAAAAGTCAAGTAATGGGGTGATGGTGCTCCTTCATCAATACAGCTTAGAAAATACCTTCAACTACAACTGAACTGGATTAGTAATGAAATAAACTCATCAGGGAGGAAAAAATGAGTCCAAACAGGTTTTAATTCTGGGGTTTTATGGATCTTGTCTTTTCTAATTCAAGATCTTAAATTAGTCTGACTTTACTAGTCTCACATTGGGGGAGGAATTTCCTTAAACATGATTTGTTTCAGGAACGCACCACTTAAGGTCACATAATCTTAGTTTAAGGAAGCTGTTCTCAGTCCTGGTCTTCAGGGAAAACTGCCCTGCATGTTTTAGATGTGGTTAAACTTCAACATTTTTTAGAACATAATCACTTTTATAGCCTGATACATAAAATACCAGAATCAAAGAAGTTTTTCCTTCTTTTTTCCCACAACATCTACTTTAAAACATAGAGATTCCTCTGAACTCATGCAGGAATAAAACAGAAAAGGAAGATGGAAGAGAATCCGGCCATGATTAATAAATCAATCAAAATAAAGATCAGTCATTCCCGGCTTTCTGTAATCAATACATTAAACACATATATTGATCTTCTAAATCTAAACTTTAAAACATTTAAGCAAACAGAAAGAAGTTTTTAACAATAATTAAAGGGATAAAATGGAAATAAATGTCTATATTGTCAAATATTGGATTTATTCTCCCTTTGAGAGAAAAATCCCACAGATTTAAAGAAAGTATCCAGAACATTTACTTAAATTACATGTTTAATGTTGTTAAGTAGTTTGTTGTATTTTCCTAATTATATACATCTTTATTTTAGTATTTTTTAACCATTTAAAATATAGTATGCAATACAATAATACATTTTAAATATATTCCAAAGAAGTTGAAAAAAAATCCACTGGACTTTGTTTCCAAGTTTAAAGACATTCAGCTTCTCATCCAGGAAGTTTTTTCAATTCAAAATATCTAGATTAGTGTTGATTTTCAGCCTTTTATAGGTTGGCCTGACAAAGCCTTGTTATGGCTGAGAAAACTCAACACTAATCCAGGCATTTTTAATTGAAAAGCTTCCTGGATGGGAAGCGGAACGTCTTCAAACCTGGAAAGTCCACACTGGAAAAAAATCCACATCTAGATAAATCCTTTTTTCCTAAAATAACTACATTTGTTCCTGAATTGAGGACGTAGAAAAAGAGACATTTTGCTAATAGAAAATGAAAATTTACATTTAAAATAAGAAAACACAATTGCATTGTTTTATTTCAAGTGCATATTATCTAATTATAATATTTTAAGAGTAAAAATACTCATTCTATTGGCAAACTATCTCATCACACTCAAATTAAGGGTAGGTAAACTTAATTTAAAAAAGTTTTACCTATTTCTAGATCGTTTTTCCAGTGCAGTTGTTTGTTTTTCAACTTTTTTGGAATGACTAGGACCTGGATGACTGAGAATCTTCCCCAGCATTTTAAATATATTGTACTGATTTGATATTTCATATTTTCTAGAATATACTTTAGTAAAAGCATACTTTAAATCAGGCATTATTTCCACTGTTAGGCTATTTTATGCCTCATTATGATGACAACCCTGGTTTTCTCTGCAACAAACATTAAGCGAACAGAAACCAACTGCTGTTCATCCAGTATCTTCTTTCGTTGTAGCAGGATAAAATGAACATTCAAACACTGCCCCCAAGTGGCAGATACTAGTAACTACACACATTATAGACTTCTAAAAGGAATGTTTCTGGAACTTTATTATATTAGGAAGCAGTTTGAAATGAAGTGTGTTTTACCACAATATGTTTTTATACAACATAAGAACTGTATTAAAAAGATGTTATTCATCAACTCAGAGCTGAAAACATCTTTATAGAGAAAAGAAGCTAACGTTTCAGAGAATCCTTTTAAAGACAAAAAAACAAGTCTGTTTTTTGCCAGAGCGGCAAAAACTCTGAAATGTGAGCTGCTTCTTTATCTAGCAGATGAAGTCTCTTTAATTTTGAATTGGAGCTTAATTTGAAGGTAGGAAACCTGAATAAACAAACCTACCATAAGAATAATACAAAGAAAAAAAACGTATCTTTGTAAATTTGTCGCTACAAGCATGCTTAGCGTGAGGGATTCTATTTGAGTCAATGAATTAGAAAACTTTGTATCAATTTGACTGTATGATCTAGTTGAAATGTAAAGTGCCTTGAGATGACATGTGTTGTGAATTTGGCGCTATATAAATAAACCGAATTGAATTAAATTTACGGAAACGTTCCTGATCCTTCCATTTTTACTTTTGTCACGTTTCAGATCATCAAACTAATTCAAATATTAGACTCTTGGCATAAGTACAACAATCAGCTTTGAAAAGATGATTATGACATTCATTGTTAAAGAAACAGTTTAATTTAGTGACAGAGGAGGGTAATAGAGCATAAAAAGCCTTATTTCAAGACTTCCAGGACCCGGCAGGCTTTGGATCCGAGTCATGAACTATGCGCGCTTAAGCTTAGCGCTGGGAACAGATGGCCGGACATCCTCCAAAAGGATTTTCTGTGAGAGGGCGAACTATAGTCTCCTATGGCCAGTTGTTTAAATCTTTAAACCGGGGCAGGATCTTTGCTTTGTGAGCTTTATTAGCCTAACTCATGCTGTCAGGCAGCCTCTATTTAAAAGGTTTAGTCATTAAAAGGGAAGTAATCTGGACTTTGGCTTTTAAACTCAACCCAGATTTTTTTTCCTTTCTTTGGAAAAAGTTTGTAAGGATATAGATTACTGCTGAAACAATTGATTGGATTACTCCTGATTAATTTAGTAATCGATGTTAACTTGAGCAGAGATTTTAAAACATGCAATCAGCTAAAAGAGAAATTAACTGTAAACAATTACTAAACCAAAATTGTAAAAAAAAAAAATAAATAAACAATTTGCATTCAAGATGAACAAACCTTTTTAGACCATTAATATGCTGTAGTGCCTTCTTGCACAAGTGAGCAAAAAAAGCTCAGCATAAACAGAAACATGCAAAAACTAAAGTTGTTTTCCAAAGCTGAGAAAATAATTAACAATATTTCAAGCAATCCAGGAATGCACACAGCTAAATTAACAAAAGTCTTGTATTAAAATGTCCTCAAGTGCCATAATTTTAGCTTCACTTGTGTAAAATCTTCTTTAAGGAACATTTTGTCATCAGATTATTAATCGATTAATCAGAAAATAATCAGCAGATTAATCAACTGGTTGTTAGTTGCAGGAAATACTTTCCCACATCGATATATACAATTCTTTAAGAGTCACGGATCATAAGAACTTATGGCCTGGTTATCCTCCTGCAGCAGTGTGTTGCAGTGAGTTTGTCACAGATATTTTTGGATTATGCCCAATATTGAAGCGTGGTCTGCGCTATGTTATTCCACGCCACAGTTTAGATTGTACCAGTTAGATCTGATGCGCGGCTGAAGCAGCTTTGCTGCTCTGGCTGCAAAAACTACTTTATTCAGTGGGAATAAAGTAGTTTAATATGTTTTGTAAGTGGGAAAATCCACCTGAAAACTTAATTCATCAGCAGCCTCTGGCCGGGTTGCCTCCTTGCGGTTCCTACCGCGGCGGCTGGTAGGTGTTTTTCATCTAAATAATCCAAACTGCAGGCAGCAGGATAATAAAAAGCCAACATATTGCCTGGCGGCAGATTTCTGCATTTTAAGTTAATTTAGGCGTTAATAAAACTTGTTCAGAGGAGCGATCACTAACGCTTCTGTATCATCAGCGTATGTGTCTGTCTCGCTGTCAGCTCCCCCAGATCAGCTTCTCTGATTGGTTGATGCGGTCGCGTCAAGCAGCAAAACTTCCAATTTTTCCATCTCGGAAAGCAGCAGCGCGTTTGGCGGCGCCGCCTTGGCGCCGCCATAACAGCAAGCACAGCGCTCTCATTTGTTTCACCATGTTTTTACATCAGCTGTGAGATGGGCACGCATGGAGTCACAGATTAACCACCGGGTCTTCCTATTCACCTCCCTCAGCCACTCTTTCATCATCTCCTCAATGAGGAGATGAGGAGTTCTGCATAAAAGCACAAACCTGTTCTTTTTATGCACAATCCACTTCACACCTTCCCCTTTAACGTTTCTCATGGTGGTCTCAAACGTCCGCAGTAACAACACACATAGGGAGCACCGCACTATGTAGGGCGCATCTTCGCAATATCTTTTGAGGGAAATAAAGACGTTTATATGCGCCTATAGTCGTGGAAAACACGGTAAGTAAAAACCTTAAATTAAGTGTATTTTCCCCTAATTTGAGTAGGTAAATGAGATATTTTGCCAATGGAATGAGGATTTTTACTCTACAAATAAGATAATTAGATAACATGCACTTGAAATAATAATGCAATTGTGTTTTCTTATTTTGAGGGTAAATTGTCTTGTTCCATTGGCAAAATGTCTGTTTTACCTCCTGAATCCGAGAACAAATGCACTAATTTTAAGAAAAAATGACTTATCTAGATTTAGATTTTTTTCCAGTGTACTACTGCAACAAGCTTCCATGATTTCATCAGGTTAATCTGGAGTAGATATAATAGAGGACTAACGGGAGGATAAGATGAGGAATCCTGAACTCCTCTCTGTGTGGAAATCATTTAGCAACCAGAGGTAAGCTTTGAAATGTTGGTAATTAAGTTTTAGTCAGAGATCATAACTAAAGAGTCACATAGAAAATACACACAAATAAATGATGCACTTAGAGACAAAAAAATAAATAAAAGGAAGCAAAGGAGGGGATGAATAAACAGGAAAGTTATGGAGAGGAGAGTTCTGTCCGACACAGAGGAGGAGGAGGGAGTTAAGGGGGAGGAGCGGTAGGCTTGGGAGTCAATCTTACCATCTACATTAGAGCGTGAGTAGTCCAGGGTGGCAGCATGGAGACAGAGCAGTGGTTAGGAAAGGAAGGCAGAGAGACTGACAGCCAATGGGGGGGCTGTCATGTTTCTCTACTGGTGAGCTCAGAGAAAGCAGAGCGGCTCCACAGCAGCAGCAGCAATCGCCCACCTGGAAACCTTAAAGCTCAGATTTACAGCAGTTATTGGTGCTTCAAGGAGCAAGCAGCAGTGGAAGTCAGCGGGTATCTATGCAGCCAGATCCAAGTGTTGGAGAGAAGGAGGGTAGGAAAGGACAAATGGAGGCAGGGGGGGCAAAGGAAAAAAAAAAAAATATGCTTCTTACCACTCCACTTTGAGATTTGGTTTTCAGGTCCAGCTTCACGACGCCAAAGCCTGTCGGGTTTAAAGAAAAACAATTCAAATGTGAATGCAAAGGTTATTTATTCACCATCTGCACTGTTTAAATGTCTTTATATCCCTGTATGCATCCTTTTATAAACCTCTCTCTAGTATAGATCGACTGATACGGGTGTTTTAAGGTCGATACAGATTATTCTGACATCAGATCCCTTAAATGTGCTGCCAATCATTTTGGCTGATTCTTATACCCCATTTACACTACCCTTGAAAAACCGATCCACTGTAAAAACGATCTAGAAATAAGTAAAAATTTCTCAAATTAAGTGCCTTTTCCCCCTAATCTGAGTGTGTAAATGGGATAGTTTACCTATGGAATGAGTATTTTTACTCTTAAAATAAGATATAAAATGATAAAATGGACTTGAAATAAGTCAATGCAATTTTGTTTTTCTTTTTAAATCTAAATTGTCTTGTTCCCTTTGGTAAAATGTCTCTTTTACCTCCTCAATCAAAGAAACAAATGCACCTTCATTAAGAAAAAATGACTTCTCTAGATTTAGATTTTTTCCAGTGTCCATGCCCAGACTGGTCCGAGCTCGGATCAGTTAACCAGGCCGAGCTCGGCTCTGACGACCGTTTAAGCATCACGCTATCTCGGTTCCTCAACTCCTCGCCTCCTGGTGACGATCTGCGGTATTACTGCCAGTATTGAAGGAGGAAATCAAGCAGTTGGTGGCGGTAATGCACCAAAAGTTGTTTGCCAACCGCTATAAAACACAAGAAGAAGAAGACGAAGAAGGAGGGAATCAAGTAAATTAAAATGTTGCATGGGGAAGATTTCGATTGTTGTTTATAGTTGTTGTTCTTCTTCTGTTTTGTGTTGGTTGGCAAGCAAGTTGGTTGGTTGGTTCCGGAGGGGCATTACCGCTAACTACTGGAATGGAGTGTGAATCGGGATGTGCAGCCAGACGAGATGACGCCGCTCTCCCCTCATCCTCTTGTTATCAGAGAACCGAGCCAGGGAAAACCGGAGCCGAGGCCCACCTCTGGATAGCAAGCCCTTGCAGTTAGATCGGTCCGGGTTGTGTTCTAGCTTGGTTCAGTTCAGTTTGCTTTCCATTTACACAACGATAATTATTCTCAGTCATTGAGCTCGGACCGTCTCGGCACGGTCTTTCAAGGGTAGTGTAAATGGGATTAGGTATTAGAGCCAATTCTTATTTTTCTTCCACCATTTACATAATAAAAACCTAAACAATGATCACAAATGTTACACAAAACTTTAAGCAAAAAACCTATTTAGTAAAAAGGTAAACAAAACATTAAAGGGTCTGGTTGCAAACCAGTATTGCTGGTATTGATGTTTCTGCACTGTTGGTCTGGAAGGACACACAGCATTTTCCTGCCAAAGCACAAGGGGGAGCCTATTCCAGAACTCGCAAGAACTTCACGTATTTATCTCTCAGTCTCTTCCACCTTTGTAAACACTCCTTTTCTGTCTGCTGGATGTCTTCCTTTTCTTTTCTTTATCCCTTTTCTGTAATGATTTCATCAGCACTGTGGTTTATGGTACTGTACTGCATGGCACAGCTGTGATCCATACTGACTTCGTATGTCAATACTCTGCACTGACACCTCATAGGAAAAAAAAAAAAAAAAAAAAGGATTGTAAACAGGTAATTTCATCCTGTGCTTCACCCACCGTAGCCTTTACTGAAGATGTCCTTGGCGGCCTTGCCGAGGTCTGCGTACGAAGGGGGGACAGCCATTTTTTCTGACAACGAGAAAATACAAAAATCGTTCAGTTATTAGTCGTTTATAAACTGACAGACTGCATGGAAGGACGGAAATAACCCTTTTCTTTGTGTTAAGATTACAAAAATAATTCCTCAGCTTGCAATACAACCTGACAAAGATCTTGGTGAACAACTGTTGAACAGATGAAACATGAAGGAGAATGAGAGAAGCGGTGTTTAATTGTGACAGACTTATTTCATCAGGTCCTTGGTAGAGCTTACCCAACTATCTGCAACAGGCTCTTTGGTCAGATTTTAAAAAAAAAAGCTTTTTTTTTTTTTGTATTACTGCGTTACAAGCAAAACTTGAGTCAGCTGGTTTTCTTGCCTCTTACTTGCCTTAAGTGAGCAGCAGAGATTTTGTGATTATAAATCCAGCAAGATGTGGCATGACTTTAGGCTATGTCTCAACCATTGCTGCACATCTAGAGGCGGGGATCTCCTTTTAGCTCAGTCCGGCTGGGATGAAAGCATCTGAAACCATTGATTTTAAAGTGTTTCCTCAGATTCTAATTAGGATATTACATCAAAACTGAAACATAACACATGCCCCATTTACACTACCCTCTGAAAACCGATCTGTTTGGACTGAGCTTGGATCAGTTAACCGTGCAGTTCCTCAGTTCCTTATCACTGTTTACACATCACGCTAGCACGGTTCCTCACCTCCTTGTGGCGAACTACGGCACTACTGCTCTCTAGAGGGAATCAAGCAAACCAACATGGCGGCTGCCGTAATATTCAGGAAGTCTGCTGAGAGTCAGGCGAAGCAGGCAGCCTTGGTGAATTTTACTTGACAGAGTCGGCTTTTGGGAGGTTAATACGACAAACGATAGTCTAATCAGGGCTTAGAGAGGCAGGAAGCAACAACTAGCCTGATAAACCAGACTAAATGTGAGATTAAATGTGTAATTTAGTCTGGCTCCGATTAATGAGACATCGGAAGATTGTTGATGAGAACAATCACGCTGTACTTTCAAACCCATGTCTGTGCCTATTGGCCAACACTCTGACCAATGAGAGCAACTGGACTGTGACGTAGTAAGCAATGACAAAGAAAGCTGGCGGGGGAGTGCCTGTCGATGCATAAAAACGCGTATCACGTCTCCTAAAAAATTACCAATGAGCCGAGAGCTTCTTCCTCTGCTCAATGCGAAAACACTGCCCAATCCTTCCAGAACTGATTCCAAAGCTGAGTCAAAAGCGAGAACTGTTCAATAGTTGTCGCCATCTTCCTTGTTGTGCTTTCTCAAGTCACGCCTTTGACATGAACACATCTTTGCGGTTGTGATTGGCTCGCCAGTTCTAGGGCTCAGTACTGATCGAGGATAGACCACCGCAGGCAAAAATAATTTTGGCCGCTGGCGGTGGGGCTAGTTTATTAGGCTAAATAACAGGAGTTGAGGTTCCTCACACTGCTAAGCAGAATCATCACTGGAGGCTGACTGTAAGGAGATGACGCCGTCTGCTCATGCGCTCTTTGTTATCTGAGAACCAAGGTTCGGTTCTATCTGGCACGGTCCGGTTCAGTTTTGCGTGTCATTTACACTCAACAGTTATCTCAGTTACCGTGCTTGCACTGATCTCTGCACGGTTTCAAAAGGTTAGTAGAAATGGGGCTTATGTTTCCATCTAAAATCAGTCTAATGTAACTTTGGCTCCAACAATGTCGCCCAAGCATGATGATCCCACCGCCATAGGGCTGAAATGAAGTTTACTGCGGCCTCATCTAACCAAGGTACCTTCTTCCAAATGTTCACCATCTTCTAACAACCTTTACTCAGACAGAAACTGCTTTGACTTTGTTACAGTAATGGTTTCTATCTCCAGAAGCTTCCAGGCAGCCCTGTTAACAGATACTTGGGATTTGTGTTGTGAAGAAAACTATTTGTTTGAATTTTTTATTTTATAAGAAACACAGCTGGATTTATACAGATAGTACATTAGACATTGATAGAATTTATTAATGAAATAACATCTGAAGGCACTTTGTATGAATAATTGCATGCCAAACATTTCAGATTCTCTTATCAATTTATTTTTCCCATTTTATAAAAGACTTTTTAAGGTAAAATATCTGATGAAGAACTAAATATATCAATGAAAAGAATGATGTGCATAAGTAGAAAGACTTTTTTGATGTTTCTTGCACATTTTAAGACAACAAGTGGATTTATCAGGCAACCAAGCTAAGGTAACGGATTCAGACCCAGCAAAGGGAACATAGAACAAGGAAGTGTTATTCTGAGTTCTTGCCTAATTTAAAACACAGCAATACATCCAAGGTCAAACAGAGCTTGCGTAACCCACATATCGGTCTGAAAGATTAAAAAATAAATAAACAAAACCCAAGAAAGGTTCAGAGCTCCAACAGATTTTTCCAAATGTTACCCAATTCTATGTTCTCATATTTAAACCAAATTTCAGTAAAAAATTATTGCAAAGATTTCTACTGGGATTAAACTTTTATAATGGAAGAACCAGATGGGAGGAGTGGAAGAGGAGAGGAAACAAGACAGAGGGAAATGGATGGATGGGAGTAAAGAAGGAGTAAAGAAAAAAGGATAAAAGGGATGAAGTCAAGGGTGGTTCTAGACAGCTTCAATGGGGGGCCGGTGCCCCTGTAGAACTGGCACCTGCACTTGAATATAAAATACTAAAAGAAAATCAGTATCCAATGCTGACCTGTGCTGGAGCAGAAACAGTAAACTGATAGCTCCATTGGACCATTTAACTTTTCTTTTTTTCCTTTAAGAGCTCTGTTTAAAAAGGGAAACGCTGTTTTTCTTAAATTGGGCCCTTAATTTTACATCATTACGTCATGTTCTGCTCACCCATGAGTTTTGCGCCATTTGGAGCCGTTCTGATGATATTCCGTTTGATTATATCCTGAGTAGCGTCTTCCTATGGGCAACAACTTGAAGGCACAAACTACACTGTTCACATATTGCTATTATTTATGAGTACACCAGCATTCATAACATGTAAGAAGAATCACTGTCCCCCAGACATCCGCGGTTATATTTTCATATTTATATTTTTTAAACGAGGCGGTGCGTGTATGACTCATATTTATGCTCGTGCTCCCGTTCTCCCAGAGTCCAGACCTTCCTGTGTTCTTCTCAAGAACATGCGTGGCGAAGAACCTGAGTCCGGACTCCGTTCTTGTGAATTGAAACTGCGGCTTTCATGCTATGACCAAAAAAATGAGATTAACATGACCGTTGCATATCTGATTGGCGGGTATTGCATTTAGGTGTTCAGGCTGGCATTATAACTAATCTGCATAAGATTATTCATAAGATAATCTGCATAAGATAATGGAAAAAATACAGATTTTAAGACAGGATTTTTATTTTATTTTGGGACAATATCGCCTCGATAAAGAGTACATTTATATACTGCTAAGCCAGAGTGATTTGACATTTAATATGACTTTCCTACAACTTTAAATAAAAGGGTCGCTCTGTCAGCTGCAGGTACATTTTACAGTCTCTTCACTCCAGTTAACGATTACTAAATTAACTGACGATTATTTCAATAAACGATTACACCCGATTAATTGATTAGATGTTTTAGCCCTTATGTGTAGAAGGAGTGAAGAATGGTTGTAAGGAAGAAATGCATCCATTACCCCAATGCATTTGCAAGTATATAAAAGAATAGACAAATTGATCCATTGAGGGTTGAAAAGGAGAACACAGAAGGAAGAGAGGAAAAAGGACAGATGAGGGTAGGTGGCTGGTGAGGAAGGAAAGATGAAGGACAAAGAAAGGACAGAAAGTTGTTGGATGGATGTAACCTTTAAACAATGGGACACATAAGAAAGACTATTTTTATCCTATTTCTAAAGTAGGAACCAGCTTCATCTTAACTTCATGGCCTTCTTGTCAGTGTAGGAACTGAGAGCAGGTAAACCTTCAGCACCACAGCTGGATAGAGGTTGAGAGATGAAAGCTCCTGAACTAATGAAGCCTCTCTGCTGGGGGACAAAGGACAGCAGATGGGCCAGTTCAGGGCTAACCTAAGGAACCTAAGGGGCTGCTAGCTGATACTGCTGCCGGTCACACCAGACCCCCACCCCCATGGCTGACTGTCGCTTTTAACTGTTTGCACTAAAAGGTGGAAAAGCCACCATCCAGGGATTAGGCTGTTCTTTCCATGGCTCAGCATCATTGCATAACGGAGACCGTTAGCTAATTGCGCTACGGCACAATTAGGAACAATTGCGGCTAACACTAGAAACGGCCGCGGAATGTAGTGATAAAACACATATTTCAAAGCTGTGTGGAGTATTTGAGGTTGATTCGCGGCGGTAAAGGCTTCTCACCGGTGCAGCAGAGGCGACAGTAGTCCGCAGAGCCTGCAGCGTCCCTGGCGTGATGCTGCTGAGAGGATTGACAGTTAGCCGAGCTAGGCGATGCTAACAGGACACGATGAAGGAGACTGCCGCTGCGCATGCGCACTGCGGCTGCTCCGACTGCTTAATGAGAGCAGGTTAGTTTTACAAAATAATACTGGTCAGGAGAGAAAAGAAGGATTGTTATTCAACATAAACAATAACTACGACTTCAACTCTTGTGTTAAATAAAAAAAAAAAAAAAAAAAAAAATATATATATATATATATATATATATAAGTTCTTTTCCCCCTGATTTAAAGAGTTAAGACAATAAGAAGATGCAATAAGATGATTTATGTTTAAAATAAGAAAAAAGCTACTTAATTATTCAATATCGAATATATTTTTTGTTAATTGAGCAGATCTACTCTAATTGAGAACATATTGACTTCTTTTAAGAACTGTTCATTTTTAGATTAGTCTTTGTATTGTAGGGGAGTGGAGGACTAGTGGTTAGGGCGTAAAGCTTGGAATACTGAGGTTCTGAGTTCGAGCCCCACTCCCACAGACTGCCACTCTGGCTCTCTGAGCAAGACCCTTAACCCCACACTACTTCCGGGGGGCCCATGATGGCAGCCCACTGCTTTCCAAGGGGATGGGTTAAATACACAGGTAGATTTCTCCAATGTGAGATAACAATATAAAAGATAGATAACAATATAAAATCAATTTCTTATGATAGCTCTGATAGAAGAAACTATTACTGATTCTTCCCTTGTACCAACTTATTATTTTGTTTTTGGAATCTACATTGATTGATTGATTGATTGACTTTATTTATTAACTCTGGTCAGCTTTAGGATAGGATGCATCTGTTAGATGAAGAGTCTGCAACTTTGGCGCTGTGGTTCACTCATTATAGGAAACTATATGCTCTCGCTTGCTTCTTTCTGCATGTGTCTGTTATTCTTTTGTTCTCTGCCCCCGTAAAAAAACCACTGGCCCCACCATGACCCCCACCCAGTAGATTTCGTCTATAAGCACACCGACACTTTAATTCACAAACCAGAGAGTTAAAAAGAAAAGGAAAATAAAAAAAGGAAAACCTAATCTACAATATTAAATATCCAGTTTAATTCTTTTTTGCACTATTGTTTTGCATCTCTTTCAGAAACCTCTTGAACAAATTTTGCTCATTTTTGAAAGCAGGAAAAGAAGGAGGGCATTTTACAAACCCACTTGTATATACCGGTATGTAGTATTTTGTTGGAATAATTATAACATTGACAACACTGGAAAAAAACTGAAATAAGAAATTTCTTCTTAAAATAAGGGTTTTTGTTCTTGGATTGAGGAGGTAAATGACACATTTTGCCAATAAAACAAGACAATTTACATTTAAAATAAGAAATCGCAATTGCATTGTCTTATTTCAAGTGCATATTATCTAATTTTAAGAGGAAAAATACTCTTTCCATTGGTAAACTGTCTCATTTACCTACTCAAATTAAGGGAAAATACACTTAATTTAAGACATTATTACTTATTTGTAGATTGTTTTTTCCAGTACATAAATTCTATATAATTTATTTATTTTTTTAGGAATAAGCTGAACTGTATATCTTGAAATGAGAAAAACAAACATATATCTATGGATTTGAAAGACAAGAAGACTGAAGTAAAATGTTTAAAGGTATAATTTTGAATTCCTTTAAGGGAATATATGTTTTCCATTACTTTAAATGTATTTTTTTTTAAATATATTTAGAAGGAATTAGACTTTATAAATATTTAGTAATAATTTTAGTTGTTGTCGTTTGATCAACATTTCAAAAGATAAGATTCTTCTTTGCTTTACTCACTCTAAAAAATAATATAATGGTTCAACTTAAAAAAATTGAGGTAACAATTTGCATGGACCTTTTTAAGTACTTACAACTCAAGCATTATCAAGTATATATCAAGAAACTTTTATAGTTCAACAAACTTAATTTTTAGTATAACCAATATGATTTTAGATTGATTTCTAAATGCTTAATAATGCTGATTGAACTTAATATTACTAAACTTTTGAAGGAAAATAAAGTTTGGTGTTGTTAGTTATATAAGTAACATAACTTCTTTGTTTTGAGAGTCATTTCTCAAAGGATACAATACGATTATTAACTCAATTATTTAAGTATACTAAATTGTTTCACCCAAGTTTGCAACAAGAAATTTCTTTGAAACAACACGCATTCAAGCGAAAAAACAAGAAATTTTATTCTTTTGCTTTCTTTTATTACTGCAAAAACATACGCTTATTCAAATGGTCATTTTTACCATTAGTGCAAAAGATAACATTTCTTAAATGAAAAATCTTGAGAGGATGGCATGAGCAGCAACAAAACAAGACAGTAAATCGAGATCAGGTACAATAAAATTATTCTTAACATATTCAAATGAATTGTATCTGGATTTTGGTGAGATAATCTTAACTGAATCAGCCATCTCCAGCTGGCTTTCAAACCATCAACCCAAGGAATATCTTCTGACATTTTTAAGGACTTTTGGGTAGTTGAGGGTTAGGTGTGTACATAAGTCCCATCAGTAATGCACAGGCTCTGGGTGGATCAAGGTCTTGAAGGACTTCTGTTCCCTCAATCACAATTAGATGCTCTGGCTCCGTCAGATGCTGTGGTCCCTCAATGATTATCCTTATCACTTCACTTTCGTAATGCCCTCTTCATCCTAAATCCAGGGTCAGCAATAATATTTAAAAGTCCATACATCTTTTAAGCCAGCTAAATAGCAGTTCAAACATCCACATTTACTAACAGTTGTGCTTGAAGTTTACCATTCTCTACCATTAAATAAAAGGCTAAAATCAACAATAGTAATTCAAATGACAAGAAACCGAAAGAAGTAATAATAGATAAACATCTGCTTTTCCTGATGCTTCAAACTTGCAAATTTTACATGTCAATTCATTTTAAAAAGAGAACAGTGTTTCTAAAACTTGAGTTTAACTTTAAAGTGACTGCTGTTTAAGTGTGGTAATAAAATCTAGATGACATCAAAAAAGCCCATATCGTCTCTCTTTTGACAATGGCAACATCTAAATGAAAAGAAAAAAAAACTATGGTTTTACAAAATGTAGCTTTGTGGGTGAAACTTAATGAAACTCTCAAGTGATTTAGAAAACAAAAAATGTACCAACTGCCTCACTATGAAATGTCTTAGATTGTAATGCACAAACAAAACAGAACAAAAAAAGATATGTAAAATGAACTACTACCCCAAATGTTTAACAATTTAGGAAAAAACTAATCTTGAGACGGTTAAAACGAGATGAAAAAAAAAAAACGTGTTTTCTAGTTGGAGTGTCAGTGTGCTGGCTTCACAAACTGCTTTCACTGACTTGAATACAAAATTTTGTTTCACAGGGATGTAAATCACTTTCAAAACAATGCGAGGTGCCACCACGTGCGAATTTGCACCATTTAAAAGCTAAATCTAACCAACATGCTGCATACAGAATATGGCATGAACTAGCTAACATTTCTTTTGAGTTTCATGTGTATCGTAGCAACTGTGGATTAATATTGCGTGGCTTTTAAGAAATTTCAAAAAGACACTTACCAGAAATGTAGTATGACTTCAAATGATGCAAATAAAGCCTCTTTCGTTTCTCTGTCCTTCTGTTACAGGCGTGGTCTTGTCTGCAAGACGTGTCTGGGCAAATTAACCTTGTCTTAAGCTTTTTAAGTATGCCTTGTAAAAATATGAGTTTTATCAACTTAATTATGTTACCTTGTTGAGTAAACTTAATTCTGTTATCTTAAAAATGAGTAAATTATCAAGTTGAGACAGTTTATCTTCATTTCTATTTCGACTAACACCTTAAATCAAGTTAACAATTGAATAATATGTGTTCATCCAGCAAACATAATATTTTGTGTTGAAAATATTTATTATTTTGAGCTTTGCATACTAACCACTTGAACCATTTCTGGTAAAATAAACTCAGTTATTGAATTGAAAATGTATCATCACTTTTTTAAACAAAAATGTCCATAACCATTAATTTGAATCTTATTGGAGTTGTGATGTAGGATAAATTACTGTTAACCGACTAAACAAAAGCCTTAGGAATATTCTGTATTACTATCTTGTAATTTGTTGTTAAAATCCTCCATGTTGCCTTTATCGTCTAATAAGTACAAAATAGAACACATTTGTTTTTTCATAAATATAGATGTCCTTCCACTCAAAATGACTTGTGTTAAAACATAATTTTACTCTGTTGATGAAAGGAAGATAACCAAAGATGTAATTTAGAAAAAGCAAAATCACTTTTAAAACTTTTTAAAATAAAAATGTACTGCAGGTATTACAAACCAAATAAGATCAAACCTTTAATGAACTGGAGACATCTAATTTTTAATGTTTCATTCATTATGTTGAAATGATTAGCCTTAATAAAGAAAGGACAGGCAGAAGCAGGCTAGCCTTAAACACAAAGGGCAGTAAGAGAAAAAAGGAGACATCAATCAGAGATACAACTAGATTTTTATAATTTAGGTCAGGGGTCTTCCAACATTTTCAAGGCCAAGGACCTCTAGATGGAGCAGGGAACGCCTAATTACAGTATATATATTGTATGAAATTGTGTTATTATCAAACTGGTCCTATAGTCACTCTAGATGGACTAATTTAATGAAAGTAATTTCTCCCTGGGATTATTAAAAGTATTTCTGATTCTGATTCCTGGTTGATGGGACAGGTGTTGTGAATGAAACGGTGCCCAGCTTGAAAGAGCTCCTGTGTGTCGCTGAATGATGTGCATTGATGACTGAAAGACATCTTCTGCCTCCATTTATCTGTTTACTACAGTGTGTTGAATTCATGTTATGGATTTAAAGACATTTCAATTATTGGAAAAAACTACAGGGAATATATATATATATATATATATATATATATATATATATATATATATATATATATATATATATATATATATATATATATATATATATATATATATATATATATATAAAGTCTAATCAACCAAAAGTTTTGTGAACCCCATGCAGTACCTCCAAGGACCCACTAGGGGTCCCTAAA
Organism: Cyprinodon brontotheroides; assembly: GCA_018398635.1. NCBI lineage: Eukaryota > Metazoa > Chordata > Actinopteri > Cyprinodontiformes > Cyprinodontidae > Cyprinodon > Cyprinodon brontotheroides. The sequence goes on from JAGKQL010000057.1 coordinate 9,914,013, forward strand.
TTTTAGGGAACAAATAACGTCAAATTACAAACAAATGATTATCTGATCAAATTGGTGCTTTTTTGTAGAGTTAAATTGTTTTCCGTTCTCCACAAATGTTTTCTGTATTTACTTTTAATTCAATGTCAAACAATTAATTTGTTTAACCCTAACCCTACTCTCACTCGATGTAAACGGTAATCTTCTCATTACCGCCACCTGCTGGACTGAAAGTGTAGTGCAGCTTCTCTTAGAAGTTTCAGGGTTATGAGAAAATGTCTCGGATATATCCCTGGGATTTCTATTAGCCAAATAATATAGTTCCTGTGTGGAGGATCAACTTTACCATATAAAAAAATTAATAAATGCACATTAAATAAGTAAGCATACAATTAACTGCCCCCAAACATACCCTACATTTATTTGTTAATAGTATTTTGGGTGCAATTAATTGTATGCTTATTTATTTATTAAGTATTTATTTATATAAAAGCTGGTCCTCCTCTTTTTTTTTTTTTTTTTTTAAATGAGCTGCAAAGCTCCTGGCTTTATCCCGGTGATGGGAAACAGCGCCCTCTGTTGGTAGAATGTTGGATTAATGTTGGTCCTCCTTAAAAATAACAAACATGGCGTTTCTTTTTTCCGTGTTGGTGGGGTGAAGTGTGACGTCCGGGCCCCGCCCTGCATGAGCCAATGTTATCAGCTTCAAGTGTGCCACGGAGGGACCGAAGCTGTCAGAAGTCCACAGACATGATGAACTCCTGAGTCCAACGGTCACTGTCGCGTGCCTGGTCCTTTGATGTCTGCCGCGCCGCATTTCTACACAGCAGCTAGTCTGCAGGAGGACCTGGAAGTGTGCGGCAGCCAAACTGCGTCTGTGCTGATTTAAAAAAGAAAACAAACTGAAGTGAGGTCCGGGGGGAACAGCAAGCATGTCCGAACCGAGTAGATTTGTGAGTCCGTTTCACAGACCGCAGTTTGTGGCTGCTGCGGCTCCGGCGGGGAAAGCCAAACTAACGCATCCGGGGAAGGCTATTCTGGCAGGTAAGGAAGAGGAGGCAGCTCCTGTTGTCACCTCCTTTAAACAACTTTACTCACCTACAAAGTGTTCATCTATAGAAATACATATTTGGGTTTTTACCTATCAGTGGCGGATCTAGACCAAATGTACCAGGGGGCCAGGAGGGGGCCAGGGTGTTTTCATGGGGGCCCAGAAAAGCATGAAATAAAAAAACAGGGCAAGAGATTCTAATATATTAACTATGGCTGAGTATTAGAACCAGGCTATATATATATATATATATGTATTTTTTTTCTCCGAGAATAAAGTCGTAAAAATAACAACAATAAAGTCATAAAATTGCGCGTATAAAGTTGTAATATTACGAGAATGAAGTCATCATACAATAAACTGTTTCAGAAAAAGAAAGCATTGAGCTGCGACCAGCAGATGAAGGCCGACCAGCTCCACCAATCAGCAACCTGAGTTCACTTTGTCTACGTTCACTCTGCAGCCTGAAGTGACCCAAATTCGATTTTTTTGCCCATATGCGACCTGGATCTGATCTTTTCATGACAGTCTGAACAACACAGATCCGATTTTTTCCAATATCGACCCAGGCCACTTGGCTCTGTGGTCCTGAATCTGATACGAATCTGATCTTTTTTAAATGCGACCTGTGTCTGAACGACCAGGTCACATTCATCCAACCTGAATGCCATTAATACCCGACAAAGGTCACCATTCTGCTTCTTGCTACACAGAAGCGGCAAGAAAAACAAACACCATGACGGATGATGATGTGGAGAGCAGTATTTTCTTTAACCATCTTGGAAAGATTGAGGTTTTAAGGTATGGAAAGATCGTTAGATGCTCTCCAGCTCTATATCCATATTAGCTTCCGTAAACACGAAGCACGCTGGCTTGTGATATCATTGCGTCCTCTGCTGGGCATGATGTCACATGTGTTGTATGAATGCAATTTACACAGGAGATCACATACAAGTCGCATATATTTGGAAATATGAACGGCAACGCAAAAAAATTCGGATTTCACAAAAAATACGAATTGAGCATCAAGGCCTGCAGTGTGAACGTAGCCTTTGACCTTCTGCCCAATTTGACGCTTGTGATGAAACCAGAACCAAAGTGTAACGTCACATGATGCTCCACATTCCTCATTTTAGAGGTAGACAGTGCTGCTTGTAAGAGTTGGCATAAAATACAAATTGTTTCTCATAATTTTTAGGAGTTTATTCTCTTAACATTTCGATTTTATTCTCGTAATTTTATGACTTTTTCGTAATGTTACGACTTTATTCTGGTAATGTTACGTCTTTATTCTGGTAATGTTACGACTTTATTCTGGTAATGTTACGACTTTATTCTCTCAATGTTATGACTTTATTCTCGCAATGTTATGACTTTATTCTCGTAATTTTATGACTTTATTCTCGTAATGTTAACGACTTTATTCTCGTAATGTTACGACTTTTATTCTCGTAATGTTACGTCTTTATTCTCGTAATGTTACGACTTTATTCTCAAGTAATGTTACGTCTTTATTATTGTAATGTTACGACTTTTATTCTTGTATTATTACGTCTTTAATTTGGTAATGTTACGACTTTTATTCTTGCAATGTTACGACTTTATTCTCGTAATGTTACGTCTTTATTATTATTGTAATGTTGTTGTATTCTATTCTCAGTAATATTCGTCTTTATTCTGGTAATATTCACTGACTTTATTCTCGCAATGTTCACGACTTTATTCTCGTAATGTTACGACTTTATTCTCGCAATGTTACTACTTTTATTCTCCGCAATGTTACTACTTTATTCTCGCGTAATGTTACGACTTTATTCTCGCAATGTTACTACTTTATTCTCGTAATGTTCACGACTTTATTCTCGCAATGTTACTACTTTATTCTCGCAATGTTACGACTTTATTCTCGCAGTGTTACAACTTTATTCTCGTAATGTTACGACTTTATTCTCGCAATGTTACGACTTTATTCTCGTAATTTTTACGACTTTATTCTCGTAATTTTATGACTTTATTCTGGTAAGTTTATGGCTTTATTCTTGAAATAGAAGAGGAAAAAATCTCTAGCCTGGCCCTAATACTCCATAATTAAGATAGCTGCATGAAGTGAAATTTCTATTCAGTGAGGTTTAATTAAAATCCTATTTCTTATTAGGTCAATATACATTCATAATTTAGGAATATTACATATTCTTGACTTAATGTAGTTCAACATTACCATTTTTTAAAAATAAAATCTGAATTAGAACTGCTAGAAAAAAAAAGATAAATTCAGCTGTAAAAATTAGAGCATTTTTTGTTTGTTTTCAAAAAACATTTAGGTGGTGAAAACTGGGATCCTATCTCAACACCGCTGAAGCTATCAGCTTATTGTTTTTAAATGATAAAACAGAATTTATAAAGAAAAAACATGAAATAGATCCAAAGGACCTCAGTAACCACGTCTGTTCCAGTGAATATCCTCATTAGATTTCTTTTAGTATTATGTCTTCAGTACAGGGGCCAGGACATGATCTACAGGGGCACTTGCCCCCGTTAGCCCCTGTCTAGAACCGCCCATGCTTATGTTTCTAAAACAATAACCCCAGTATTAAAATATTTTTTTTTCTTTTAAATTATTGCTGGACGTCTTATTTTTTTCTAAATCCACAGCCAGTAAACTTTAAGGTGTAAAACTTAAAAATAAAACCTCTCAGATTAAAACAATAATTCCCATTAATCAAACTTAAATAATGATGGGAGCTGTGTTTAGTAAAGAGGCCCCTCAGTCCTGCTGCCTCCTCATCACATTGGAAACAACTTTCATGAATTCAAGCCTCTGTTGGATAATCCCATCATCAGGCTGCTCTCCACAGCCTGTGGCTCTAATGAAGCAAATAAGAAATTATTTTAATTATTAAGGCTCTAAGAGATTGTTTCTTCTGCATGTTTTCATGTAATATATTCATTAAATATTTACAGCAGCACACCAACAAAAATAGATGCTTGTTTCCCACCTTTGAAAGTTTGAATGATTATTACTCTGCTTGTGAAATCTAAAAAAAAAAAAATAGAAAAAAGTTTTATTTCTTAAGCTTCCCAAATTGATAAACATTTTATTGTGGCTATAGAGATTTTTTATTTTTGTAGAAATTTCTCTTTGAATTGAAAAGGTTGCAGACCCTTGGCTTTTGATCAGTGGTCTCAGACTAAAATCCCTTTGCAGATGTAAATCAAAGGGGTAAACTACATCACTAGAAGTCCTTTAGGGTCTACATAGCTCTGCAGATGCAGAGACGCATTCAATGCAGGACATTAGCGCCACAGGACTTGCAAAGAAACTGAAACAAAATTAATGCAAACTTTTACATATTTCATATTAACCTCTTAGAAAGAGGCGCAGTTCTATATTGTTTCATTACAGTGATATAAAATCCTTGTATGCAGAAGAACATTAAACATTCTAATGTAGAAGTTTAGGTGGTGCAGCTTTAAAGATAAGCAGATCTACTATAGCACTCTAAAGCCTGTTTCACACTGAAAATAGCAGGTTAACACGTTTTTCAAACATGGATCCACTGGCTAAAAATCAGCATTTGGCTCCTTTTTTTGTCCATTTGGCAAAAAAGAGCTTTGTTCAACCCGCCGCTGGAAGCCGGGTGGTCTCTGTCTCCTCACAACTGAGTGGAGACACTGTCACGCTGGGTTAAGGCTGGTTTATGCTCAGAAAACAGGTCGTCTGGGTGTGTGTTGCCCCGCCCCTTCCGCAGGCACACTGCTGCACCTCTCCCAAATTGTTGGTGACTGGTGATTCGTCAAATCTACATCTCTAGATCTCTACAGGTTTGCATCTAGTTACTGGCATATACATTTAAAAAATGTTGAATAACATCTTAAATGCACACTATTTAAGTGGGACCAAAGCAAAACTGAGGCGGCACCTCAAGCGTTCGACTTTACTGAAGTTTTGAATGTCATGGATCACACCTATGACAAAAATGTAGGTGTGTAACTCTGATCTAGGTCTGAAAAACATCCAAAAGCTCCTTTAGTCTGAGATTAGGACTAATGCACAGGCCACCATCTCTGTTCAGTGTTACTGCACCATTTTACTGTGGTATGTTCAGGGTCAGATGGGTGACCCTAAACATACCACTTAATTAGTAAGATAAGAGAGCCATTGTTTAGGGGTGGGTATCACAAAGCCCCAATCACAGCCTGGGAGAAAGTAGAAAAATAAAAGTTGTTTTTGAGCGAGGCGTTCTCTAAACCTGACCCAGTTACACCAGTTGCCTCAGGAGGAATGGGTCAAAATTCCAGCAAACTATAGTTTAAGAAAACAGTGTTGGCCTCAACACACAGTTACAGTTACAGATACATTATTACCAAATGCTAAGGGAAAACATGTAACTGTAGAAACTCTGATTACTAGTCTGGTTTTCATTAAATATGAAAAATTGAATATAAGTAGGTCGATTTCTTTTTCTTTTTAGATAGGTGTTCTTGAATTGAGCTTGTAAGTGAGACATTTTGGCAATGAAATTGCAGTTTACATTTAATATAAGGGAAAAAAACAACTACATGTCTTATTTTAAGGGCAAAAACACAAACTCCACTGCAAAGTCTCTTATTTACCTGCTGTGATTAACAACAAACACACTTACTTGAAGAGTTGTTATTTATTCTTAGATTGTTTTTGCAATGTCATTTCCTCAAATGACAAGTTTAAACAGAGATAAAAAAAGGACGTTTTTAATAAATTCTATGTAAATATCTGGTTTCCGCTGACATTTTCTGTACATATCTACAATATATTATTTGAGGAGATGTTTAATAAGAGAGAAAAAGATCTCATTTTACTCATCAGTTTAGGATGAAATCTTCCTCTGAAAATGTCTCCCTCCTTTTATTAGAAAACATCTGTAACACCTTTGTTTTTTTATTTATATATATATATATATATATGCATAGAGTCACCTATGGTTTATTTAGGCTCTGCAAAAAGTGAGTTAAAAATAATTGGCGGAGTAAGAAAAAAGTAAATTTTGTCAAGTATTGCAATATTTCATTTAATGATATTTGTATCGATTCTGCTTCTGACTCTCCGAACCCCAGTCGGCCTCAGCAGATGGCCGTTCACACTGAGCCTGGTTCTGCTGGAGGTTTCTTCCTGTTAAAAGGCGAGTTTTTCCTCTCCACTGTCGCTACAAGCATGCTTAGTGTGAGGGATTGCCTTAGAGTCAATGAGTCGATGCAATCATCTGGTTTTCCTTAGATAGAAAACTTTGAATCAATCTGACTGGATGATCTGGTGAACTATAAAGTGCCTTGAGATGACAGGTGTTGTGAATTGGTGCTGTAGAAATAAATTGAATTGAAATTGAACTGAATATAAAAATATTATGATATTCTTTTAGACATCCTTATTATTTTCTTTAATTTTGAGTCGTTGAGTAAAATGAAAAACAACTAGAATACATGTTTTTGTTCTACTTAAAATATCTTTAGCTGCAGAATACACAATGATCCTATTCTAGGGGCAAACTCATCAATTTAATTACGTTTATTTTAGTTTATCTTTTCAACTCTAATATGAAAACTATCCCCAGTATTGATACCAAAGATCTTTCTGTTATGTTCTCCAACAACTTGTATTGTTTATCCCCTTTAATGCCGACTTGTCCTCACTTGTTATTTACCGCTCTGTCCTGAGATCAGCTTTAATTTAGTCTGTTTGCAACATCAGTGGAAAACTAAAAAAAACAAACTAAGCCCCTGAACTGATCGCGGGGCAGGCGTGTTGTAATCTATAATGTGGGTGCAGGCAGGCAGGCAGGCAGGCGGGGCAAAGTGCTTTGTTATTGTGGTTTGTACTTGTAAGCGCAGAAAGCCAGGCATCTAAGCCGACTCTGAGGGCAGCCGGTTGGTAAACACTGGCTGAACAACTCAGACTCTCGTTCAGTAAAACATTGAAGAGACGACTGTGGCTTTTCACAGAGCTTCAAAGTCAAAACGTCATCAGTAGCATTGTCCTCTGATCACTGTGTCTGTGTTAATGGCATTGATGACGCAATGTCGCCGACAGAGTTGCTCTCTAGAACACACTGATCTGTGGAGTCCAACCATCTGTTACTGTTTGACTAGAGACGAGTAAGATAAAGGGAAAAGTACAAATACCTCCAGAACAGTGAAGACAGACATTGCCTAAAGCCATCATAATGTCCTATTCATCAACAAACAGTTATTCTTCTATCAATGAGTGATAAATGGCTTAAAAACATGAAAAAGTGCTGAAGTGTTTGCACTGTAGTTGAGCAAGTATGTAAAATGATCTACCAATGGACAGAGTATTCACTATCTTAAATAATCATCTACTAATTTGGTTATCAAATCGAGAGAGTAATGGAAAACAGGCCCTACACTGGAAAAACGATCCAGAAATAAGTAAAAATGTCTTAAATTAAATGTATTTTACCCTTAATTTGAGTAGGTAAATGAGATAGTTTCCAATGGAATGAGTATTTTTATACATAAAATAAGACACTTAGAGAATATGCACTTGAAATAAGAAAATGCAATTGTGTTTTCTTATTTTAAGAGGTAACATGTCTTGTTCCATTGGCAAGACGTCTTTTACCTCCTCAATCCAAGAACAAAATGCACTTATTTTAAGAAAAAAAATGACTTATCTATGTTTGGATTTTGTCCAGATATTCGCTGAAAGAATAACCTACAGTTATAAAGACAAAACTCTACAAAAACTGAAAATGATTTTTTTTTTTAAGATTTAAAGTATTTATTTTATTTATGTGATGTCATGTATTTAGGCACATATATAACATCTTTTGTTCATTTATTGTTCATTTAACATTTGCAATAAAGGTTATTTTGTTAAAATTTCAAATGTATTTTGAAAACATTAAAATAATCGATAATCTGCAGCCCTAATTCATGTAGTTATATCTAACAGATGCACCAAACCAGCAAATGCAATTTTTTTATTTCATGTTAAGTAAATGGAGTCAATTCAGGATTGTTTTCTGTATTCAAATAGGCCAATCTTAGATCCTTGAATTTGCTGTATAAAGGAAAGCACATTTAGGTGATATTTCTCTTTTTTAGCATGAATGTAACTTTTTTCTCAATCAGAATGTGTAAGCTAACCAGAGTCTAACTGGTTCTGGGTTTGCTGATACTGGTGGAATCCTCCAGAGGCTGGTTTAGTTCAAAGGAAAGCAAACTTAAAGAACAGTATGTAAATATGCAGGTATGTCACTCTGATGTAAATCTCCAAACCTGCAACAATGCTTCAACTTTTTTTTTTTTTTTTCACGTTTTTTTTTTTGCTTTTTTGGGAGAAAAAACAATGGGAGTAAAATGCTTAATTTTGAACATCGAGCAGAAACATCTGATCAAACCTGTTATTGGCCGTATTGTGAAAGAAAAAGCTCCACTCCTGATTTTATGATTCCAAACCTGCAAGATGAAAACCTGACCGATACATTTTTAGGAGGTTATTTTCAAAGTTCATTCATAAGCGGATGGAAATTCAGCTTGTTTAGAGATTTCCCCTTTAAAGGTCTCTCTTTGTTTAAGTACTTCAATCGCATGGACCTCACAGAATAGTACACACTCGTCTTCTTACTATTCATAGTGTCCCACTTAGAGATTAACGGTTTATATCAAGGATTACAGCTGCAGCTAATGAATATTTTGCAAATCAATTTATTTGTTGATTTATTTATTTTTTTTTTGGTTAATTGACTAATAATCAGACAGCCAAAGGTTACTTTAAGATGATTATTTTATTAAATTAAACCGGGTGAAACTCAAACGTTTTTCACTTTAGGACAGATGAAATCCTTTTATTATCCTAAATGCAAACTGTTTATATATATATACATATATCATTTTTTTGTTCTGTTTACAATTTTGATATAATTACTGTTCTAAGTGGGTTCCTCTGTCGGCTTAATGCAAGTTTTAACAATCTCTATAATCCAGTAACTGATTAATCGATTACTAAATTAGTTGCAATTATTTCAATAATCGATTAATCATGATAAATCCGATTGTTTCAGCCCTACAAAGGACCCAAGTTATCGATTAATTAGTATAAAGTCAATTGTCCTTATTGATCATCTAACGGTTATCTATAAGTGGCCATTTTATTAAAACCTGAGTTTTCTCTCGTGTTCAGAGGATCTTTTCTTACCCTGAAGGATTAGATATTTTTTCTACAATGTGCTGAATAATAAAAAGCCCATTATTATATTTTAATAACTGCTGTAAATAAAGACTGGGTGAACAAATTTTTTTTATAAAAACGGAATTAAAAAAAGGATGTATAAAATATGCAAAGCCCCTGATTTCTAATGTAAAGATGTAAAATGATCCCTGACAGGGTATGTGGCTCTGACCTATTGTCAGGCTACTTGCCTCTTTTTTTATTAATGAAGTCGACCCTAACTGAAATGCTTTTTCAGATCCGACAAGGAATGGAAGGAGAGTGTTTCTGCTGTTAGCAATGCTTATAAATGGGCAGTCGCTCTGTTTGCTCCCAGGGGAATGTTAAAACCTGGCTCCATGAAGTGCATCAAACCTTCCGCATCTACCATGCTAACGGTTAGCATGTCTTTTTCTATCTTTTGGCAAAATCCTATATTCATATTTCCTTTAGAGCAGAGAAGTTACACTGCTCCATCATCTACATGACTAAATGGGAGCTAATTAGGTGATAATGTTACATTTATTGTGTGATTATGTTTATATAAAGTGTATTCTGTTATTAAACGGTGTAAATAATTAAGGACCGGACTGTGGACAGATTCATGGAAATGTCAAAATGTCCGTCCTAATAACTATATAGTTCACTATAAAGTGGTTACGCCATTTTAAATGAGTGAACGAACGTCTAGTGGATGAAAAAGTAGTGGACTCAAAATTTCCCACAAAGCCTTGAAAAGTAGTGATCGTCCATGGTCACTAGATGAGCTGATATTTCCCATAATGCTTTGTGACGAGATCTCTCCTGGCAAAGCATTATGGGATTTGCTGCCACAGCGGCCCGCTATCGGGCGACTAATAACAAAGATGGCCCAGACACCTCACAGTGGAGGCGGAGCTACGTGACAAAAGGGGTGCGGAAAGTTGTGATCAACGGCACCCTCTAGTGGATGGTGGTAACACTACAACACAGAATAGTTAACTTTTCAGGGAGATGTTTTCAGTTAATCAGATGGAACAGATATGAATCAAATAAACCTTGAACAAACAATTAATTTTATTCTTTTATATAATTTATGTCCCTAGTTTCTACAAAAGCCTCATTAGCACTGATGTGCTGGTCTATGCATGTTACTTTAGGGTGTGAGGAGTAAAGAAAACTGAACAGAAAGCTGAAAAATAAATTCTTCACCAGGAAATTATTGAAATTTGTATTTTTGCTGCCATAGAGTAATCATTTGTCTGCTTTTGTAAAACAGCAGCTTTTACTTCCATTTAATTTACGGCAATGAGCTTTATTGTTTTCTAACTAAAGGTATTGTGGAGGATTTTCACGAATTTTGTAAAAAACCCGCCCTCTCCACTTTAAAAAAAACCCGCTCCCGAGAGGGAACGCCTATTAAATGTGTGCGAGAGCGTGCACGAGCCCATGTCTCCTCGTGCACACTCTGTTTAAAAGTAGCTGTTCTCATAGCTAATACAGGCTTACTGTGTCTGAACGTCCGCCCTAACCCCTAAATCCCTCAGTCACTATATAGAGCGGGGATTATATAGTGGACTCAGTTAACTGACCGTTCGCATAGATGATTACTGCTTATTTTCTTCCCGTTTTTCACGTAACTCCTCCTCCACTGTGCGATGCCTGCACCATCTTTGTTATTAGTCGCCGCTGTCGGGTAACAACAGCCTATGGCGACAGCGGGCCGCTGTGACAGCTAATCCCGCAATGCTTTTCGAGGAGAGCTCATAGCGCAAAGCATTCTGGGATATATCTGCCTCGTCTGAGGCCTTTCTTTTCTTCTCATACACTTAGTAGACACTTTTTCTCTTCCAACCCTCGGCCATTTTCAAAAAACCACGCTGAGAAAAGTGAGCTTCAATGACTGTCTGAAACCGTAGCTCACCACTGATATACGCCTGAAAGCACAGAAAAAGATAGCTAACGGGACAAGCAAGTACGCACACATATAACCAGAATGATTGACAATTAGGAGAACCACTTATTTAGATGACCCAAAAGATCATCCTCTATACCTTTTAATGTTTATAATCTGTTTTAGTTTTTTCTTTGTTTTTTTTCCCTGTTTGGCTTCACCTTTTGACTGGAAGTGGCCTGTGTTCACTGCTAAAGTAGTTACTGAAGGGTTGGCTGCATGCAGATGTCTAGAGATCTATAGTGAGCCCAATAAATTGATACAGACATCAAAACATAATCTTTGCTATTGAGAAGACAGCAGAGAGAATGAAACCCTCCACTAATTATTAATATATTTAAGTGCTGTCACACTGTTTCCAAATGGGTAAAAGTAGGGTCTATTTTATTTGTAATTGAGTAAAAAGGTACATCCTGGCATTTTAATAAATATTGTTTATGATGATACTTTGTTACATATTTATATTATATTCCTACTGCTGTCAGCAGGAGCCACAACAAATAATCAGCATATCAAGATCATCTAATCTTCATCAGTGAAGACAGAGCATCTGCATAGAGTAGCATAGGAATGCTATTATTACTGCATTGAAAGCTTAATTATCATAATAGGTTTACTTTCCTGTTGTTATAAATCCTCTGCAACAGAATCTAGCAGCAGATTACTGCTCAACTGATCCTGGAACTGACAGAACACATGCTCATTCTTTGTCTTTCCCCAGCCTGAATATGTGGACCGCTGCAGGTACTGCTCAGAGTTTGTCTCTTAATGACTGTGTTGTGCACTGTGGTTTTGATCCCGGTTTAATTTGTAGCTTTGGAACCAGCCTGTAACTAAACAACCCACTGCCTGGGTGTGTCTTAACAGCACGTTTGTTCCTCAGAACTGGCACCCATAAAACACTAGAAAGTTTTGTGCAAACCATGGTTTGGGAAAGCCGTTTTCTTGTGATTTTTGCTTCTGCACAAAATCCTGACTTGTTTGTGTTTTTGCTTGAACCACTGCTGTGTTGAGCTTCACTGCATGATACATTCTTTTTTTTTTTTTGTTTTGTTGGGGGGTGCATGTTAGGAGCATCAACATACTACATCCTTTTTAATCCATAAGTGTACATGTAAGTTAAAGCAAAAGAAGTTCTTTAAAAGAGATTTTTTTTAATGATAAACTATTTTATAATTAATATAAAATGTTATTTCTGCCTTTTGTTTTATCAGTTCAAGCTTTTTATTCTTCAACTCAGAGTTTTTAAAGTTCGACTTGTGCGCATTTCAAGAATGCTTGCACTCGCAGACACAGGATCTGCTGTGCTCACTAATGTGGTGCACAGTGCTGATCTGGAGGTTACACATCCCCTGCACTTTGAACAGAGTATGTGAGGGCAGAATCATGCTGAGAGCAGCTCATCCAATCAGCTACCAGCTTCCTGTTTGCTGTTTAACAGCAGATGTGTGACAGCGACTCATTTAAGGTGGAACTGCTCTACTGGAGGCATTCAGTCCAGCATCGACTTCGTTGACAATTCCTTCTCTGTCTAATTATCTGGGTTTTTTTTTTCTGTATTTCTTACATCCTGTGCAATGTTAAGTTTTTCAAGCATGTTGTATTTTATTGGGTGTTTACATTGATTATATTTGATAACTATAGATTCTTAAAGATGGGAATTTTTACTTCTTTTTTAGCTGAGTGACTTCTTTTTCTGACTGAGTTGATATGATTTAGCTATTAATTTAAGGGTATATCCACAACATTCAGGAACATGCATACTAATTAATAATAATTAAAAAAAAATTGTATTTATATATATTTATTTATTTAAAAAAGAATACAATAAAAAAAGAAGAAATAAAAGGGAAAAAAATATTATCACCAAAAAATGTGTTTATAAACAGGGTTTTTACGTGTCTGTGTGTGTACCTGTCTAGGACCAATTTCTCCATCAAATTGAGGACCAGTATTTGCAAAGTGAGGACATTTAGCCGGTCTTCACATGCTATTTTGCTAATGGTTAGGTTTAGGGCTAAGGTGTCAGTTGGTTAGGGTGAGGTATGCATTGGTGATAGGTAGGTTTAGGGTAAGTTTTAGGGTTAGGGCATAGAAAAGGTTGAAAATAACTGAAAATCAATGGGAGTCAACACATGGTCCTCACTAGAGACTGACATTTTGGGGTCATCAAATTACATTATTACTTAATTTGCTTATTTTATAATGCTTTGATCCAGCTTTAAGAGAACAAAAAGCAAAATTTTTGCGTTGTTAAAAAAAAAATGTTGATATTTGGCAATTTTATTAAGCCGTTGAATTATTTGTTTTTGTTTGCACCAATCACAATAGTATACATGATTATGCTGCAGGGGTTGATTCTTTTCTCTTTAGTGCTGTGTCATAAACTAATCACTTCCCCCTGATCAGCTGCAGCTCTATGTTCCCTTCTGTGTGGCGGCCTGAGCCCATTACCACCACCTAAAAGGCTGGAGGGAAAAAAGTTAGTGTCTGTAATGTAACAAGACTGTAATTTTAATCAGATTTGAAAATTGTATTTCTTTTTTAATAGGGACTTTATTGCAAATGCAACAAACTGTCATAGAACCAGATAGTCTAAGGAAGTAGCTGCTCTGTATCTCATTTAGTTGTAAAGTATTTGGGATTTCATTACAATATATGCCTGATAACTTTTTTTTTTTTTTCAAAACTGATAGGTAAAAAATAATCTTATAATAAGTGTATTTGTCCTTAATTTGAGCAGGTAAATAAGATAAAGAACAATAAAATGAGAATTTATGCCATTGAAATAGGATTATCAGATATTATTACCTTAAAATAAAATGTTTTGGGTTTTTTTTCATTATAAATCATATTTTCCCATCCCATACTTAAAAATACACTTATTTAAATAAAAATACTGACTGACTTATATTCTGATTATTCTAATAATTTTCTTGACTATTATGCACCATTTTACGCCATTTAAATTGGTAATAGATTCGCTGAAACATAAGCGGGGTCAAATTGGTTTAAAAATAAAATGTTATTTCAATACCAAATCCAACTAACATTTTTTTTTTCTTTATAATTACAAACTAGAAAGGAAATAAATAACTTTTCTTTTAATCATCCCTTCTGTAAGTTGAATATTTTTAGACTTAGACTAACTTTATTTATCCTTTGGGATTACTCCTTCAGGGAAATTCTGGTTCCAGTAGCTTATATAGAGTAAAAGAGAAAAATACAAAAGACAATAATATAAAAGAGTGTCTATAGTACAAAAGAGCTTAAGAAACGTAATGTCCTGGAATATGTTTCCTTCAGATATAAAAATTTCTGCACAGTAAAGAGCTAAGGAAAGAGTACACAGGAGTTGACTTAATTATTGCATTTGCACCGCAGAAATGCACTGACCATATAAATAAGTAGAAATTATACAGACTACACAGTAGTTGGCATGTGTAATTGCAAAGTTGGAAAAGAATATTGCACAAGAGTGACAATAGGTCATGTTTCAGGCATAACATAGCAAGTTATACTATATTACTAGGTAACAAGAAACGCTTTATGAAGAATTTTGGAAAGTAATGTGCTTCAAATTTTAGGCAAACAAGGTTAAGTCAGACTTTGGTTATTAACAGGTAACTCAGCCATTTCACCGGCAGCAATAAATTAATGTATTTTTATCTAGTAAAACGCAGTTTATTACTTAGCATATAACAGAAAACCAAACCTAGCAGACAGCAAGCCAATCTTCTTAATTAAACTCTTATTTATATGTAACTTCAGTTCAGTTTTATAATGCTTTATTTATCTGATCACAAGTTACAATTCACTTTGTAAGCTGCAGTCCTCATTGTTATATAGTAATATAATAATTGCATGCAGGTAATTACCTGCATATACACCTTAATTTGGGGGTTTTTACCAAATAAAGTTTTTCTTGTTACCAAGTAATATCATATTACCATGTTATTACATGGTTATTGGTGAACTTCAAAAGAAAGCATTACCCAATATTCTTCTCTCTCACTCTTTTTTGTATGTATTTTTGTAAATGTAATCATTAATAAACTACAAATGTAATTAATCGATAAAATCGATTATAGCGTCCAGACTTAGCGCCAACTAAAATAAATTGAACTTTGTTGTACAAGTGAGAGAAGATGTGAAGAGGTTTGAATCCTTTTACCAAGGTGCTAAAGTTGAATAGATCTGTTTGTGTTGGAGAAGCTGGTGACTGTTAAAGTCCAGTTAAAGTCCCTCTGTGAGTTAGTGGGTTTGTACTTTTATTGACACACATCTTTTAAAATGGGAAAATACCATAACGGGCTACTTACTTAGCCTATCTGTACAGAAACAGTTTAGCTTTATTGGGAAACCTTCAACTAGATTCCTTACATTATTGATAATCAAATACTTTATTTTTTGTTCTATGTATTACTTTTGAAAAACCCTAAACTGGGTGATTTGTTTTTTACCCCATATGATGCAGCCTGACCACTGTGTGATCAGAAAGTCTCGTTTTCCTTGTAGGCTGAACCGTGATGGGTTCTTTGTTTGGGTTTGGCCAGAGGAAACCATCCTAAACCAGATGTTTTCTGTTCATTCAGGCGGCATTGCAGGAGGCATTGAGATCTGCATCACCTTCCCAACGGAGTACGTGAAAACACAGCTGCAGCTCGATGAGAAAGCCAACCCTCCCAGATACAGAGGAATTGGTGAGTTTGCTTTCTTTTAAAAACCTCTTGATGTAATGCAGCTCGACAAACGGTAATTAACTTAAAATATCAAGTGATGTCCAAGTTTCAAAAACCTAAAATTATTCTGCTTTAAAGCCATTCTGCAGAACTTTAGTTATAGTCTCATTTTTAAATGTATCAAATAATTTTTTTAGGTCAATAATCATTTATATTTAATATTAGGCATCTATGATCTGTCAGGCCAGTATACCCTTAGTAATACGTATTACATAGTTTCTTATGTCTCCACTCTCCTTACATCCAAACACGCTGTTTTATTTCGTGACTTAGTCAGATTTTTGTCATAGTTTGTGTATAAAACAACAAAAAAATCAATCACAGGGTTCGTTACACACATTTGCCGGTGGGCTGGTTCTAATTTCAGCATGAGAGGGCCGGCTTTTCTTAAATCATACTGGCTCCATCTCTTACTGTCTGGCCGAAGAACCTACCTGTGACAGTAAATAACTAAAGGAGCTCAAGGAGTAATACAATGCTAACAAGCTAATTGATGCATGCAGTATTCATAGCCCATCCTTGTCATGCACATCTTTGTGATGGTTGGCATGTGGTGTAATTTTATATATCTTCAAACTGTAAAATCTTTGCATCAAACTAAAGTACAATAAACTAAAATGCTTTCTTTAAACCAAACTACAATGCTCCTCTTTTGTTTGGCGAATTTATGTTAGAAAATTTTGCAAAAATATGTTGCGATGCATGATGGGGTTTTGCATCTAAAGGCTAACGCTTCCATCTTACATGCATTGTTGCCGGGTTGGGATGTTTCCCAATCTGGCAGTTTGGGATGGCCGTCTATGGGTAAAAAATGTTTTTCTATAGATTTATGGCCTTAGAGATCAATAGACTTGGGTTCAAATTAGGCGAGATTTTGTATATCCAGGCAGTTTCTAAACTATTTTTTGGCTGGAAAACGTGAGTCAGTGACATCTGGCAGATCTGGTAGATCCATCTGGTAGATGGAAAAATGCCAGGGGCCGAAAATCGTTCCCAGTCGGAGCCTGGTTACACACATTAGGTTCAAAAACAAACATTGCATGTCCGTTTGATGAGGATCTTATTAAAGAATGATCAGCATTTTTTCACAGAGAATTTAGTGGCTAAAGTTATCTTAGTGCTGTTTTAATTGTTTAAAACTAGAGTTGCACTGTTCCACATTTTTCCACTTCTATACTAAGTTCTGATTGAATCTGGATACCTGCACCTTTCAGATCCTCATACTTTTCTGATACCAGAGCTCTGTTTGCTTTAATATGATCAATACTGCTGATTTATTTCTGCCACTAACCAGATGTTAGCATTAGCATTATTCAAACTGGCTACAGGTAAAATATTTCCAATGGACAGATTTTTTTTATATATATATATATTTGGAGTGAAACTAGATAATTGGTAACGAATCTTCTTATTTTGATAATTAACCCAAAATGTGGAATACATGCATCAGCACTATTAGCAAGAAAACAGTCCCACAGGATAATACTGCCAACACCCTAATTTAAGTTTGGTTTTTCAGGTTTATTCTTCAGAGCTGTCAGAAAAAGAATAAAAAAAATAAAATGTAGATTGGAAACTACTTTTTAAAATAATATATGAGATGTGGGGCAAGAAATCTAAATTTATTCTTTATAAACTGGTTTCAATCTGAGAATTAAGGCTGTAGTTTTTATTAAAAGTCACAACTGAAGAGTATTGGAGTATTTTGTCACATTTAAATCAGATATTTGCATGGAGTGTGCTATGTGTTTAACCTAAAGTACCTCCTGTTATCACAGGTTAAAGCACAAGCAAACAGGTTTTGACGTAGCAGGGAGGAGGTCTCTGTCTTTTGAAGTTTGGCTGAGATCTTGACCCTTAGTCAAGATAAACCTGAAAGCAGAGCTACCGTTTTATTATTTATCTGCTTTGATCCTTTTATGAATTAAATCCTGTCCATGTTTCAGTGTTTTTCTCCTTTTCTGACGCCCAACAGTTGACTGCGTGAAGCAGACGGTGAATGGCCATGGGGTGAAGGGGCTCTACAGAGGCCTGAGCTCGCTGCTCTACGGCTCCATACCCAAAGCAGCAGTCCGGTACGGCAGCCTCATCACTAAACACACACCGGCTTTTATCTAATGTGGAGGAAAATTTAAAAAAAACGGTTCTAGGGATATTTTATTTATCTTCCTATTTTCATTTACAGTGATTTTTACATAAATCATCTTTTTATTTTGTCGTTTTCTCCCAGTCACTAATTTTCACAGCTCACACACAATAAATACTGATTTGTTATAAAGCCTAAAGCTTAATATTGATCCATGATATAGTGAACTATATATTTTTTAAGTTCTGGCAGATTTTCAGAATGGCAAGTTGTTTAATTGCAAAAAAAAGGAAAAAACGAAACAAATAAAACATCTTAACTGAGATTATTGCTTAACAACATCTGAGGAAAAACTGTTTTAAAATGACGTAGAAATCACTGAGTTTTTCTCTGTGATTTTCTTTGTCTGCTTGATCTTTGCAGGTTTGGAATGTTTGAGTTCCTCAGTAATAAAATGCGAGATGAAAGCGGTAAACTGGACAGCAGGCGAGGGTTCCTCTGCGGTCTGGGAGCCGGAGTGGCGGAGGCGGTGTTTGTAGTCTGTCCGATGGAGACCGTTAAGGTGAGGAAAGATAATATTTCTAAATGAATATGTGTATGCTATATGGGAATGATTAAATTGTAAATCTTAGGAGAAAAATAATCCAACTGGAGGAGTAAACCTTTAGATTAATTTCACATACTTAGAAGAAAATGCTTATATTTATCTGTCCGGTCAGCAATGAATAACCAATGGGTCACTATTTATAACTAAAACTAATACTTTTAAAGTGATTTGATGAATTTAGTGTTAATCAGTAAAAAAATAAAAACAATACTTTTCATTGTGATCACTGAGCCTGGGAGCGGCCATTTTGCCCAAATATAGTAACCCTCTCCTGACATCTTCCAGCAGTGACGTCCTCAGTGCTAAGCCTAGAACCATTCTCCCCGCTTTACAAGAAAAATCAATGGGAACTACTAGACACATCTGCAATCAACAACAATTATTGAAGATTTCGAAAGAGGACTTCACCATTGAAATTCACCAGAGCTATAGTGAAACTGACAATGCCCATGTGCATGGCAGCTGGATGTTTTAATATATCAAGTATAAGTGAAAAAATGAAAGTTATTTCACCTTTGCGATTCCTGATCCTCCACTTGACGGGTTCGATGCGTTGGCTTGCCAACTCTGAAGAGGGAGGATTTGCCATCGAACTTCTGGCCAGAGGAAAAAACACGTCAATAAGTAGCCAACATTTGGAAGAAGATGTCAGGAGCTCAGAGGTTTTGGACCCAGAATTCAAAGGCGAGACAGACAGTGAAGCTTTAAACGAGTTTATTGAAACAAGCTGCGTGTGCGGCTGCTCATCAGCTGGCGCAGGTTCACTGGATACGCTGGCAAAGTTCAGTCTGAGCT
>JAGKQL010000057.1:9941659-9978689 GCA_018398635.1 Cyprinodon brontotheroides
CTCACTGCTCCCCAAGGGGATGGGTTAAATACAGAAGTAAATTTCTCCAATGTTACATCAATACAGTTCAACTATTATTATCTATTATTTCTCTTTTCTGGATTGCATTTTTCATCAGATTTCATTCACAAAACGTCTTCTTTGCTTGTTTCAATAATGGTAACATTTCACTCTGTACAACCCATTATTAATGCTTTTCATTTGCTTTTCCTTTTTTTAAACTGAGTAGTGTAGCATTAATTTCGGTGTCATGTCTATTATGCTAATGGAGGATGAAAAAGGCAATATTTCGGTTTAACTAAAGTCTAAATAATCGACATCAGCCTTAAAAAACTGTATCAGTTGATCTTTATTGTACCCTCAAAAAACATCGTCCTCTCTGCACATCCAGGTTCTACAAAGGCACCATTCCTCGTATGGGTCGGGTGTGTTTGGATGTCGCCATAGTCTTCATCATCTATGAGGAAGTCGTGAAGGTCTTGAACGTAGTGTGGAAGACGGACTAAGCCGGACGCCCCCGGTGCTACACTACCTGCAGTGTTTGGACAGCTACTAAATCCTGTCGTCTTAAATCCTGGTTTCTAATGTCTACCTCCAAGTATCTTCAGACGAAAAAAAAAAAAGAAAACTGGTTTGTTTAATACTTGTGTAATGTACAGTGCAGCAGCAGTGCTAGCATTACCTGCTTAACGGCTGTTAAAGTTGCGGAGCTGTCGCTCACAGTGGCTCTTTTTTCTTTCCCCCCCCATTAAATCTTCCTTCAGAGCTCAGGGAAAAGAAACAGAGCGTTTAGTGAGATCTGCTCCTCTGTCAGCTCAGACTAATGCTGTATGCACTAAAAACAAACCCCTTTACAATGTGATTTAAACACTAGAGGAAAAAAAATATACTTGAAAAACAAAGATTTTAAAGCCCTTATTTTTAGATGTAATTAACAGAAATTGTATTAATTTGGTAACAAATGCAATAAATAATATTCAGATCTACTATGCTGCTGAGAGAGAAATAAATTAATAACTAAATGCCTTACTTCTAGAAAGCTAAAAGATATATAGATTTTGTTAGCTGTAATATAATTAGATTGTTGTATGAAAACTTTAAATGCACACATCCTTTAAGGATGAGTTTAAGTAGTGAGGGAGGGTTTCCCTTTCATTTGCAAAGATCTTCTATTCTCATGTATCGATGCCCTGCTAAGTGCCTGTTTTCTATGATTCACTTTGAGCTAAAGGAGGAGAGGAAAGACTAATCCGTCACTACAGATGTACTCTGTTTAAAACGCTGCTGTTAATCCCCCCGCAGTGCCTATAGTAGTCCTAAACCAATGGTAGCTTCTCACCTCATCTGTATCCATGTCTCTTTATGCTCCTTTTGGCTTTGGAATTGTAAACTTCTCTTTTAAAGTGTTTCAGATGGACAGATGGTGCCTTTCAGCTCATTTCATTCTAGCTTTTAATTCCAGATATTTAATTCCTGACCATTTAAAGTTGATTGCCTTTACTTTTTTACACCAACCTAATGTGCCAACTACGAGTTCTATGTTTTAAACGTAGAGCTTGCAGCCTGTGAGACTGGCTTGTTTACATGCAGTGTTAATACTTCTGTGGCTTATTGCAGTCTCTCTGTTCAGCACACTATGTTTAATGTGAATAATATTTATCTTTCATATTGATCTTTTAACTCTGAACCTTCGTCACAACTGTTTAAATGGATGTGAAGTTATCAGATTAACAATGAAAATGTTCACAGGCCATAGGAGCTCGTATTGTGCCTCAGTCTCATTAGTTCCCCATGCATGTACACAAATAAACATCAGTCAGATTTACTGTGTTTTTGTCCTTTTCTTGTTCTTCTTCATACTGATGATGGTTTTTTTATCGCATATATATAGATGTTTTTTCTTAATGATTTTCAATTCACCAAAAGACTCTTCCATATTAAATAATAAGAGTGAATATGGGGTAAAAGGTTACTGATCTGTTTTTAATCTACATTTCAATTGAAAATGGGATGATAAAAGATGATTTATAACTTTTTTTTCAATAATCAAATTCAAACGTCCATTAGCATTTCAACAATCAGTGTTTACTGGTACATAAAATAGCTTTTACTTCCTCTACAAATCATGTATATGCTGAGAGTTTGAAATCAAGCATTTCTCCAAAATATTAATTACACTTCATTTCAAACGTTGTAAAATGTTGGTTTTGTTGAATGGAGTATTACTTTTAAAAGTAGATCTGACAGAAATATGAATTTAGCTGTTAAATGTACCTCCTCTTCTTCAAGTAATGTTTTATGGTGATTGGCAAACTGGTTAAAGTGCATTACCGCCACCAACTGATAAGGAGTGAAATGAGGAAACAGGAAACAACTCACCCCCAGAAAAAAATAATAATAATAGTTTTTAATAGTTTTCCATACTGTATGTTTTAACCCAACATAATGAAATACATAATCCAATTCGTCCTCATAATTACTAATCTGTCTGCATGTTTATGTCACTGCCGGTTTCTGATGGTCCTACTTGTTTTCCCATCATACTTTCAACAGTTTCCCAGTTTAAATCTTTCATTTCAAGGTATTTTTCTGCAACTTTCACTGTTAT
Organism: Cyprinodon brontotheroides; assembly: GCA_018398635.1. NCBI lineage: Eukaryota > Metazoa > Chordata > Actinopteri > Cyprinodontiformes > Cyprinodontidae > Cyprinodon > Cyprinodon brontotheroides. The sequence goes on from JAGKQL010000057.1 coordinate 9,944,268, forward strand.
TTAGGTTTTTTGGGGGTTTTTTTTAAGTCGTCTGAGGATTACAATTGATTACCCCACCATAAAAATGACAAAATCCTTTTTTATTTTTTTTTTATTTTAACTTTTTATTATTTTTCAATTTTGCATAAAACACACAAAAAAAAAGTGAAAAGAGAAGGGCAACAAAAGTACGACAATGGTATACCAGAGTCCATGTTTAGGGGATGTGGGGGTCACACAGTTCTTATATAGATTTGTCTGGCGTTCCAGTCTTATTGAGGGGAAGTTATTTCTGATTTTTGTAATCAAGCCACTTGATCCTTAGATAGTAGGTCATTTTCTCCATTGTGAAGATTTCCTCTACTATTGATATCCATTGTGTCAGGTGTGGAGGGTAACTTTTTAACCATTTTCTGGTAATCGCCTTTTTAGATGCCACTATCAAGATTTTGAGGAGATGGATGTCTTCCCTGTGTATCTCTTATCACTCCAGCCAGCCCAAGTACACAATATGTGGGTCTTTGGGTATCTTATATCCTATTATTTCTTATAAAGCCTGAACTTCATCCCAGTAGGTTTGTATTTTTGTACATTGCCAAAATATGAGTGACTGGCATTCATCCATCCACATTGCCTCAAACAATGTCGCTGAGTATGGAATAATTTTGTTGTAATTGAGTATTTATAAACTAGCGTATACATTTTTTCAAACCAAATTCCCTCCAGCCTCTAGAGCTTGTGGAGGACTGCTGTGTTTTGCACATTGAAAGCCAGTCACTCTTTGACAGTTTAACTTTTAACTCTGTTTCCCATTTGGACTTTAAATATAGTGAGTTATTTCCATTTCGTTTTTGTAAGCTTTTATATAGCTTAGAGACAACTTTTGTTAGGGTTTTTGTGTATGCATCCACAAAGAATTGAATCAACTCATTTCCTTCTGTTGATAATTCTTTCTCAACCTCATTGGTATAGATGTGTCTTAGCTGTAGGTATCTGAAAAAGAATCTCTGTTATGCACAAAATCCTTCTTTTTAAGGATCAATGAGTCTTCTGATATTTTGAGGCACTCCTTCAGATGTTTTGAACTTTTCATTCGGGTCACTGTTGGTTTGGGTCTTTTTTTTTAAGATTTGTTTTATTAACAGAAGCTTTTACAAGATATTTATGGTGTATAGCAAGCATTTAGACTTAGACAGATTTTATTTGTCATTTTGTTTATTATATATATTATAATTTAAAGTTATAATGAAAATTGTACTTTATAAAATAAACTTACTGATATATAGTCTTCGAGATACTGCATACAAGTGTCAGGATTAGGTTGTGATGTAAGGACTAGTGATGGGTTGATGAGGCGTCATGAAACGTTTCGACACATTACCAAACTTTATTGATACTGTGGCGATACTGTGTCACTGAATACTGACACCTGCTGGACATTAAAAATCCCTACAGGCAACCTAGTTGACAGAGTTAACTGACACCGATTTGATGACCTATTATATACACTAATATGATGCAATTCATTGTATGATGCATTGTATTATTATTAAAACATATTTGATATTTTAGACACAGTCAATGAATAATGAGAACCTGCATCATAATGTAATAATCTCTAAGTAAACATGTAGTAAATGAAGATGCTTGTTGACTGGTATTTTTTTTTACAAATTTTTATTCAAAAAAAATAAGTTGTTGCAACGTTTTGAAATTCAGTCTGTTGCGCTTTTTTGATATTAGTTCTCCAGTTGTGGAAAACACCCGCTCACACGGCACAGATGAAGCTGGAGTGCACAAAAATTTTAAGGCCAGGCGGAAGAGGTTTGGATAAACCGGTCCTTTGGTTTTTCCAATATACAAGAGGATCCTGGGACCTCGCAACATTGCCCTCTGCCATGTATCTCTGCACCTCAAGGATTGCATCAGCTGTGGCACTTTTGGTCTGCCTCCCCACTTCGAGATCAAAATGTTCCCAAAGGTCATCTTAAAAAAAAATAATAATAATAATAATTTTTATATTTTGCTTGTATTTTAGTACATGAATCAAGTGGAAACTCTGAGAGGAACAGGATGAAACAAGGAAATTAAAACAAATACCTTATTTTCCGAAATGACATCAAAGTGGTCCCACACGGCAGAAACCTTTCTTTTTGCTTGAGGAAGCTCCATAATTTTTGATGAATTTTATATTCGCAAAACACGCAAGATTGTTTTGGCAGATGCATCTCGTTGGCAGATGCGCTTCCTTATAAAGGCTTGTCAATCAGTTCGAAACATCGGTCACGTCACGTGACCGATACAGGAACTGTTTCGGTCACGTGACTTTTTCCGTAGCGATACACACGTCCACAGAGTGTTTCGCTCTATGAGACCGACACATGCGCCGGACGCATCAGTAATTTGCCCGAGCCATCACTAGTAAGGACAGCCCAAATGCAGAGGCAGAGGTGAGTTTCCTGATGATTTAATGAAGAGTAAACAAACAACTGAGGCAGGAATCAAAAATCAAAACATGAAATCAAAGTCAAACAAACCCGAGAAACCATGAAGACATCAGGCAGGGAAAACTTTCACGAGGAGGAACACTCAGAGAGACGGAGTTAGAGGAAGTTAGACGAGGAACCAGCACTAAGGAACTGAACAGAGAGTGTATTTATGGGAGACTGAAACAAAGAGAGAACTAACGAGGAGATTGGGAGCAGGTGTAAACAGAGCAGAACAGGAAAGGAGCTAGGGAAAAAGGAGAACACAAGAGGGCAGCAGAGGGCAACAAATAAAAACCTGAAAACTGAAAATAACCAGAAAAACACAACAAAATAAGAATTAAACCACTAAAACCAGAAAACATGGAACAAAGTAAAACTGAGGACTCAAAAGAAAACATAACAGAACCAAAACTGTGACAACAGGGAAGAGGAATTTTTTATTTTTAACACCAAAAAATAACAGCTAAACAAAATATAACAAACTTTTCCCCTCCCACCCTCTTTTCTCAAATGGTTCTCAATATCCTTTCATTTCTGTACACAACACATTTATCTGAGCAAAATATTATCTGTATAATTCAACACACTACTTCTATCAAGGTACATAAGTGAGGAGGTCATATAAGAAGAACCTGCAAAGGGCTAATTTGAAGCCGGTCCAGAAAGGCTCACTCCACCATCAACAGCTGGGTCCAGAGAGGGCAGAATGTCTATGAAGTGGCCCCAGATTTTTTCAAAGATTGCATGTTTTCCTCTAGCATTATATAGTATCTTTTCAGGTGTGCAGTAAGACACAAGCTCATTGATCCAGTGTCTTACTGACAGGGAATTTTCAGATTTCCAGTTAACCAGGATGCATTTCCTCACTGCAGCACATGCAAGTAATATAAGGTACTTCTTGTAATAATTTATATTAATAGGGCCCGTGTCCCTGAGAAACCATAGTTTTGGGTCTTGTTCAATTTGCATTCCTATTACCTTTGAAGTTATAGCAATGACACATTTCCAAAGTTCCTTTGTGATTGGGCAACTCCATAGCATGTGGATAAAATCCCCATCAGTCACTTTACATCTCTGACACCTAGAGGAAATTTTACTGTCAATTCTATGTAGCCTGTAAGGAGTGTAATATGTCCAATGAAATAAACTGAATTTGTCTGCGTTTTGTGCAGGTTAGTCTTTTTTCCCCATTTCCCTTTAATAATTGTTTTATTAATCTTAAATGGGTAACTTTCCATTGATGATACCATATATAGAAGATATTATTCCTTTTGTTTATCTGCATGATTTATTACATAGGTGGCCTTCAAGAGTTTCTTTTGGGATGTCTGGGGATGTTTCTTTTGAAATCTCTTTAACCCAGTCTCTGATTCCTAAAAATATAAAGAAACTATATTTGTTGAGCTTAAATTCTTCACTTAACTGAGGAAAATTACAAGTTATATCATTAATGTATGAAACAGCAACTGTTTGGATTCCTCTATCCCTCCACTCCCGCAACGCTGAGTCAGCAATGTGATGTGAGAGGCTGGGATTACCCCACAAAGGTGCTCTTCTAAGAAAGGAAAGATTTGTGCCAAGAAGTGAATGTATTCAGTATTATTTGGTTGTTTGTAAATGCGGCTAAACATTTCTTCGTACCCAAGATTGGAACATTCTTCATTGGGACCCATCTTACCTCACTGTTTTCTGCATGCAGCCAGATCCATATTGATCAGTACTGAGAGGCTAGATAATAATTCCTAAAGTTCCGTAGGTTAAGTCCCTCCTTTGAATAGGGAGAGGAGTTTGACTCTAGTGTTTTAGTAGTTATACTTTTCTTAAGTTCTTTGAAGAAGTTCTTAGGAACATTTATTGGAAGACACTGAAATAGATATAAAAAGTTTGGTAAAATATTCATTTTAATAGTGTTAATTCTGCCTATAAGAGACTTTGGGAGCTCCATCCATCTTTGAAAGTTAAGTTTGGTTCGTTCCAATAATTTGATATAGTTTTGTTTGAATATATGCTAATCTGATTTGCCAAATTGTATACGCAAATATTTGAAACCTGTGTTGCACCCTTTTAATGGATCAGTGAGAGCTCTAATATTTCTGTCCTGTATATTTAGAGATAGAATCTCGCTTTTAGCGTAATTCAATTTATACCCTGAAACAGTACTATATTCTTTGAGACATTTTAATATAGGGGGGAGTGATACATATGGATCAACTATATATAAAAGGAGATCATCTGCATACAGAGAAAGGCTATGTCCACTTGTACCAAATTGAATTCCTGCTATGGAAGTGTTGGAGCAAATAACAATGGCTAATTGCTCAATTGCAAGTGCAAAGAGCAGGGGGAGCTTGGACAGCCTTGTCTGCAGCCTCTGGTTAGTAAGAAAGTGCTGGACAGAATATCATTTGTTGAAATATTAGCTTTGGGGGCATTAAAAAGTGTTTTAACATATTGAGAAACCTTGTGAAACAGAAAGCTTGGTTCAGTCCTGTCAAATGCTTTGTTTCCATAGACTTTATTAGCATAGGATTTGGATTTTTTTTTCAATATGTGGAGCAATTGGCGCTCATATGCTCCATGCCTGTTTTTAACAAAACCTGTTTGGTCAGTGTGCATTATTTTTGGTATAGCATCTTTCGGTCTAAGGGCAATTAGTGTGGATAATATCTTGTAATCTGCATTTAATAGGCTGAGGGGTCTGTATGAGTCACACTTCTGTTTTTTCTTTACCCTGGTTTGGAAGCAGTGTGATTGTTGCGATTTTCAGTGAGTCTGGTCATTTCTCATTTTCTAGAGCTTCTTTAATCATATTGGTGAAGAGAAATAAAATAAAATAGCTTTTTTGAAAAGGCCTTATAATACTCAACAGGGAAGCCATCTGGCCCTGAAGTCTTTTTATTTTGTAAAGACTTAATGGCTTGGAGCACCTCGGTTTCTGATATTTCTATATTAAGCAGCTCTCTATCTTCATCTTGTAAATTAGGAAGGGTTATTCCATCCATAAACCTATTTGCTCTAATATTATCCATGTCCCGTCCTGTTTTATATAAGTCTTTGTAAAACTGCAGAGCCCCTGCGCGGGGAGCGTGATCACGCACAGAGACAGATTTGACGGTTGCAGAGTCTATGCGTCAGAAGCAAAAATTGGCCTTTAGCCAATCAGTGGTCACCCCTGTGGCCACCAATACCATTTTTCCCTAAAGATAGTGGCAGCAATAACACTCAAGGGGAATATTCAAAAACATTAAAATTTTTCTTTTATTAACAATTACTTGACAACAGAAACACTGTGGTTTATTATGCACATCGATATACCAACATTGAAGATGATAAGAACAGAATTCATGCTCTTTTCAGAACTACATTTTGTGTTATATGTGGTAAAGAGAAAATGATGTGTCTCTGCAAGATATTAGTCCATGTAAATATTAATTTTATGCAGAACAATTTTTGATAATAGTAGGTAAGTTATGACAATGGAAAAGATGTTTGACCCAGAAGCTTTGTCCCTTAAACCTTTTATTTAGACAGAATGGAGGTTTAAAATATGCGTCTATTTGTTAACAAAGGCTTTAGGAAAGTATAGTTAGTCATATTTAGAAAATATGGATGTTGTGCTTTGTTCCAGTTTAGATTGACCCTGAGGTTCTGGCACCTACACTGCATGAAAAGTGGGATTTTCGTCAATATACGGCACTGTAGATTGTCGTGGAACTTCAGGTTAGCGGCAGTTTACGGCAATTTGCAGGCTTCGCCGAAAACTCCGTAAATTGTCAGAAATTGACGTGGAATTTCTTAGGCAGTGTTCCCCCCATGCCTCCCCCCCATGGAATTCTAGGGGAGGCTTTAACATGTAAAATGAACATGCTGTGAGCTATACAAATGCAAACCAGGGTTGCAGGGGTAAAACCCCCTGCAAACCTGGGTAAGAAAATCTCTGATACAAAGAGATCAGGTATAGCCTCTTACATTTTAGCTTGAATTGATTTATTTAATTAAAGTATAGAGACCAAAACAGATCTTTAGCTGACAGAGCAATACATTTAGAGCAGTAATTATTTTTTTTTAAATTTGCATTTAAGATAAAAAATAAAATGTTGTCTGTCAATATGCTCAATTCACAATTACTTAAGTGGAAAAGTTTCAAGAAATGATTCTGAGATGATTCACTTTATAACATGGCGCATTATCCTGTTGGAAGTAGCCATCAGAAGATTGGTACATGGTAGAAATAGATCAGGCTCAGTATAGCCTAATTATAGACTCTTACATTTTAGCTTGAATTGATTTATTTAATTAAAGTACGCTAGATTACTGTGTATGCAAATGTTATGTAAAAAAATACACAAAATAATTTACTTCAAAAATTAGTTTTAATCAGAATCAGTTGGCTGTAATGGTTAATTTTTTTTTTTAGATTTCCACTTTTTTTTTTTTGTTATTGAATATATAAGAAAACAATAACAATCTCAAATAACAAGTCAATAACAAATATTTCAATACAAGAAGAAATATCACAACTCCTGCTTTTGAAAAATAAAATTAAATGCACAGGCTGGAACAAAGTATAAAATAAAATAAAATAAATAAAAATAAATAAAATAATAATAGTAGTTAAAGTAAATTAATCAGTGGGGACTACCAACTGAAATTCTTCAATTAACTCAAACAATTTAATTGCATTTAAATTCTGCATCTTTCTCAGACATCTTTTGAAAAGGGAAAGTTCATTTTTGAGAGCAGAGATTGGGAGGGAGCATTTTGCATAGCGACATTTATGGATATAATACTTTGTTACAATTATTAGAATATTGATTAAAAATTCCAAATTTTTTTTCTTTAATGGATAAACCGAATTGAATGTTTTGCCAGGAAATAAAATCTAAATTTATTGTTTTAGTTTTTGGGAATATATACAAACTATGCTCTAATTTCTAGATACCGATCTGTTTTTACTATAATTTAATTTGACAAACCGGGTCTTCTCTACATTCTTTTTTCTGTTCAGCCCACTGTTTACACTTTGACTTCGCGCCTGTAAGGACTAGCTTTCTTCTGCTAGTAGTTTGCTTAGTTTTTTGCCGTTTCATTTTACCTCTGCTGTCGTTATGGTCGCCCGTTGCTGTGTCGTAGGGTGTAGTAGCGCAAGCTGTGACTGGACGGGGAAAAAAATCCCAAATGGATTGTCTTTTTACCGTTTTCCAACCTGGAGGCGTCTCAATGGAAAACAAATGTCCTCCATAACAAAGAGTCGCCGGCTAGCATGGGTCGCTGCTGTAAGACGGCCAAATATAACTTTCAACTCAATCCCAGTGTCCATGAGAGTGTGTTCCCGGCATTTTCATTCTGGTAAGTTACAGAACATACTGTTTTTATTCATCTATCTCCGCCCCTGCGTGGTAGTACCATGCTAGGACAGTCATATATCATCAGAATGTAACTACATTATCCCTGGACACGTACAGTCAGCACAAGATTTATTTAGATACATTTTTGATGTTTTACGTTAGTGCCAGCACCTAGTCTTATCACCACAACAAACACCACACCATGTTGAGACGGTAGCTTACCTTGGCTCTGATGACTGTGTTCTCATTCGGCTTGATAACTTCCATGTCATGAACTTTTCCATCTGTCAGCTGTTTGTAAGCCTCTAGCGACTTGTAGCAGCGAAACTCTTCATGTGTGTAGGCACTGACGCCACACACTAGATACGAAAATACGTCCTCCCTCGCAAACGGCGGTAGAAATTCTTCCCCAACGCACCACTCCTTGCTTTCTACTTCGTAGGGATCAAGTCCGTTTATGAAGCCCATCTTTTGCAGATAACGGTCCCTGGCTTCCCTCTGCAGTGTGTCTCGGTATATTCCGCATCCTTTCTTCGCTTTTAACATCGCTGTTTACTCGTCTTTCTGCTCTGTCTCTATGCTGTTTTAGGTCTTTGTTTACCGTAGCAACGGTAGCAACTAGCTACTAATATGGCGGCGTACCCCTGTAGCTCAGCCTTATTAAGACCGTATTTTGACGGTGAAGGACGGAGAAGACGTACGTGGGCGGTGACGAGCGGAGGATGTGGAACAGCTCTCATTGATTTACATGACAGACAAGTAATACAGATAGTAGGATGGACATTTTATTAGAAATAAATCATACACTGTTCAGAATACGAAACATGGGGCTGATAGTTACATTTGTGTGGGTTCCAGCACATATTGGGGTGGAAGGAAACGAGAGGGCAGATAAAATGGCAAAAAGGGCAATTAAACATTCTATTAGTTTTATAGTTAAAATAAGTAAATCAGAAGGAAAGAGTATTATTAAAGAGAAACTTATGGAAATTTGGCAAAAAAGGTGGGATGAAGATAAAACAGGAAGATGGTTTTATAAAATTCAGAAGATGGTAGGAGAAAGAAGAAATGGAAGAAGAAATAGAAAGGATGAAAGAGTGATAACAAGGTTAAGATTTGGTCATACAGGACTTAATCATACACTTTTTAAAATACAAAAACATAAAACGGGCAAATGTGATTTCTGTGATAAATATGAAACCATAGAACATGTTATATTAGAATGTCATAAATATGAAAAGAGAGAAGATATATGAGAAGAGAGTTTGAAGACATTAAGGAGAAGGTTAATTTATTAGATATACTGAGGAAAAATTTAGGGAGTAAACACATACAAATAATTATTCGATTTCTAAAGAAAACGAAATTATTCCATAGAATTTAATTATAGTAAGTGTGTTTGTGAGTGAAGGAATGATATACAAAGCTGTGCACAAATATGTTTATATTTTTTAAGTGTGAATGTGTGAATGTATGTTTAGAAGAAGTTAGGGTAGAATGTATCAGGATCAATATTTAAACCATCCACGAACCACACTCCATACCAGTAAGTGGCGGTAATGCTACTAACAGTTTGTTGCCAACCGCCATAAAACTCGACAAGAAGAAGAAGAAGACAGACAAGTACTCACGTACGTGAGCCGTGGGCGGAGCGCTGACGGAGTATGTGGAATCTGGGGGTAAAGGAGGACAAATACACGTCCGGCTGGGTGCAGCTGCGCCGGACAGTGCAATGAAAATCCCGGACTGTCGCCCTAAAGCCGGACATCTGGGCACACCCTATCTGCAGTCGGAGAGCAACTTTGCGGGATATAGCGAACTCGAGGAAGAGAAGACAGGTGCACAACGCTTCATGCGCTAGCGGTGTAAATATATGTTCGATTACTGGTAGCTATGCTTTAAAAAGCAGCCTAGCTTAGCTAGGCAAGCTAAAAGACTTCCAGCCTAGCCTAGCTAGGTAAGCTAAAAGCAGCCTAGCCTAAAGCTTTACTAAAGTGTATTTTTGTGATTCACAGGAAGCATTATGCCGTCTTAACAACTCGGAGACTAATTGCAGGCGCTATGAACCCGGCAGGGGTAAGGTTTAAAGAATATGCTTTCATTCTGCTGTAAAAGGACATGGATACGGATGGATACCCACCATAGCTGTACTTTTTTTTTTCACAGACTACAATGTCGCCTCACAATGAGGCGGTGACCTCCTATTTGCTCGGATTTGCACGATGTTGATAAAGACGACATTGTGTGTAAGTGACTTGTTTTAATGTTTTCTCCTTCCTTGTTACTGTGACTTGCGTTTGATTTTTTTTTTTTTTTATTCATACCACTCTCATTTAATTGTTTTCCAGCTGCCTGTAAGACGTATTATGAGACGGTATGCAGGAGCTTCAGATACACGCTGCTAGCCAGCACGGCTGCGTCGCGCGGAGGCTGCCAGGCTATCTGCTCGGAGTCGGGCCAGAGCGAAAGAGGGTAAGACTTTATTTGGTGACTATTTTTCAGGTGCATTGATAGATGTGTTGTGTCCATATGCAGTGCGCTGATTCATGTTTTTTTTTTTTTCAGCTGCTGAAGGCGAGGCAGAGTGTGCTGGCAGATGAGGAAGTGGAACTCTGTAAGTCCGCCACCGTCGACCTCATGTCCGACGAAGAAGAAGCGTAGCGCCGCCGGCGGTGTCTCTGGATGGATTATACGGTCGCCGCCATTTCGTAGGCCGGATCTCACTGAACTCTGTGTTAAAGGGATAGTTCGGTATTTTTGACATGAATCTGTATGGCATCCCCATCACCAGCGGCATGCAATCACACTGACTTACCCCTGGCAGCGTCCTGTGAGCAGAGTTATCGTTCAGTTTTGGTCAAGCCGAAAGTAGTCCGAAGACAGGTTTTTAGAGCCATGAGAAATAAAAGCGTTTCTCTTCCCAAAACATTATGTGTTCAAAAGAGTGATATTTTGCATCCCAAAAACATTGTAGTGGAAAAAGTCCCCACGTCGTTATCAATTGGTCCTATTTTCTCTCTGTTCGTATCAGTGCGCGCCGTCATTCAGACAGGGAGCCCAACAACAGCCATGTCTCCCTCACAGAGAGGAAAATAGGACCAATTGATAACGACGGCGACTATTTCCACTACAATGTTTTGGGATGCAAACTATCGCCTTTTGAACACATAATGTTTTGGGAAGAGAGAAACGTAAAGTTTTATTCTCGGCTGTTCCTAAACCTTAAGCCGTAGTCCCGGTTAGAAGCTTATGCCGGGCACAGGGCCCACGCACAGCGAGGCGCCTTCCACACATCGGACCTGCCTGCGGAGGGAATGCTGTTGCTCGTTACCTCCAGCCCTCGCAGGAAGCAAAACGACCTACCGCGGAGTTATGTAATTTTTTACATACGCATGTGTTTGGATAAAGCGCTTGTATATACAGTTGTGTGTGTTTTAATAAAAGCTCTTTTCTTGCATAAAACAGCTTCCCGGCAAAGCTTCATTTCCTCTGTATAAATTCATTCATTTATGTCCTTGATGGTGGAAGCATATTAGCGTACAATTGTGTAGTAGTGTAGGGAGCAACATAACAAATACACAGCATATGAATGAATAAATATATGAATGAATAATAAATATATATATATATATAAATAAATAAATATATGTAAATATGTATATATGCCAACCAATCACGAGCGACTTCACTTTGTTTAAAAAAGTGGTTCCGTCCAATACTCCAGTAAGAAAATTAAAAAGCCTGAAATATTGCTGCGTGTGGTTTTGCTGCCAATCACTGGCGATTTCATTTTGTTGTTTGAGAATAGTGGTTTCAGCCAATACTGAGAAGGTTATTCAAGCCAGACCTACCAGCCAGCCCAGCCGCGCAGTTTTGCTGCATTCATATGCTAGTTAGGGCCATTAAGTACAGCTGATGCGGCTCTCCACCTGCGTCACTGTCCGTTTCGACAATTTGTGAAAGCAAAACAAAGCTGGCGGACAAAAAGCGCGGGTTGCAATAATAGTCGGAAACTGGCGAAAATCAGGCAGATCTCTTGCGGGGAGTTTCACGGGGGTTTCACGGGGGCGAAATCTCACTTTTCATGCAGTGCTATCTCTTTTGGCCACCCCTCAAGTGTACATTGGTTTTTGACTCGCCACCACCCCTATTAAAGTTTTCTGGCTACTACTCTGATCTTTGGCTCTGTTCGAATTCATGGGCTGCGTCCTCGAAAGGCCAGATTCGAAGGCCGATTACGTCATAGCACGGCGCCGAGGTCTGGTCGGATTCCAAGACTGCCTCGTTATGCGTCCTTCCTTTTGCCCGATTTGAAGGACAGGTCCGATGTATCCTATCCTTGGATATCCCAGGATTCATTACTTGAGACCAAGTACGCCAGCTGATCAGAGGAAATGGTACTTAGCGCCAAACAGTGGTGAATATTGGAAGATCAGTTTAATACACTCACCTGCCACTTTATTAGGTACCCCATGCTAGTAACGGGTTGGACCCCCTTTTGCCTTCAGAACTGCCTCAATTCTTCGTGGCATGGATTCAACAAGGTGCTGGAAGCATTCCTCAGGGAGTTTGGTCCATATTGACATGATGGCATCACACAGTTGCTGCAGATTTGTCGGCTGCACATCCATGATCTTGAATCTCCCGTTCCACCACATCCCAAAGATGCTCTATTGAATTGAGATCTGGTGACTGTGGAGGCCATTTGAGTACAGTGAACTCATTGTCATGTTCAAGAAACCAGTCTGAGATGATTCCAGCTTTGTGACATGGCGCATTATCCTGCTGAAAGTAGCCATCAGAAGTTGGGTACATTGTGGTCATAAAGGGATGGACATGGTCAGCAACAATACTCAGGTAGGCTGTGGCGTTGCAACGATGCTCAATTGGTACCAAAGGGCCCAAAGAGTGCCAAGAAAATATTCCCCACACCATGACACCACCACCACCAGCCTGAACCGTTGATACAAGGCAGGATGGATCCATGCTTTCATGTTTTAGACGTCAAATTCTGACCCTACCATCCGAGAATGCGAGCAGAAATCGGGACTCATCAGACCAGGCAGCGTTTTTCCAAACTTCTATTGTCCAATTTCGACGAGCTTGTGCAAATTGTAGCCTCAGTTTCCTGTTCTTAGCTGAGAGCGGTGGCACCCGGTGTGGTCTTCTGCTGCTGTAGCCCATCTGCCTCAAAGTTCGATGTACTGTATTCAGAGATGCTCTTCTGCCCACCTTGGTTGTAACGGGTGGTTATTTGAGTCACTGTTGCCCTTCTGTCAGCCCTCGAACCAGTCTGGCCATTCTCCTCTGACCTCTGGCATCAACAAGGCATTTCCGCCCACAGAACTGCCGCTCACTGGATGTTTTTTTTCTTTTTCGGACCATTCTCTGTAAACCCTAGAGATGGTTGTGCGTGAAAATCCCAGTAGATCAGCAGTTTCTGAAATACTCAGACCAGCCCTTCTGGCACCAACAATCATGCCACGTTCAAAGTCACTCAGATCACCTTTCTTCCCCATACTGATGCTCGGTTTGAACTTGCAGGAGATTGTCTTGACCATGTCTACATGCCTAAATGCACTGAGTTGCCGCCATGTGATTGGCTGCTTAGAAATTAAGTGTTAATTAGCAGTTGGACAGGTGTACCTAATAAAGTGGCCGGTGAGTGTATAATCCAGTCTGTGAATAGTTCCATCTGAAATGAATGAAAATAGCTGTTTTAATGGTTATTGAGTCAGATATGTGGCAGTAATGTTTGATTTATCTAAAAGTTTTTATCTGTTACAGTGTAAATGGGTTTGGCTGTAATTTAAGGACAGATTCTAATATATATCTGCACTGATGGGACTATAAATCTGATCTGCTTTTTATTTTTTAATTGCTATTTTGCACAATTTGCTTAACTATTTGTTGTTGACTATAAAAAGATTTTGCAGATATTTTTTTATACATACATTGTTTAGATTTACTTATCTTTCTACCCTTCTTTTATAGAATAGAGTACAAAAATCTCTTTATTGTCCCACAATGGGGAAATTTACAGCAGCAAAAAGATTATTGAAAAATGTGATCACACAAATGTGTAATGATAACATAACAGTGTAGAGTTAAAATATAAGCAATAAAATACTGTGTGTAAAGTGTTGTAACTATATAAAACTGTCCACATGGAGAATAATATAATATCCATCTATTGACATTTTTACAGTGATGGATATTTGAAAATAGAAAAATCAGAGATGTGCAAAATGACAGCAGCATGTTATTTAACTGACTAAGGTTTATATATATAGGTTTATACATTTGCTTTTTTTTTTGTTCATGCATCCAGTGGTTGGCATCTTTATTCCACTCTGTATTCTCATGAGTGGGGTCTTTGTTCACTTTACAATAAAAGAAAAAAGAAACGGTTTAGAAAGCTTTCATTCTTTTCCTGCTTTGTTTGTCAGCGGTTGCTAAGCGACAGAGCATACTGTGGTAAAAGCCGCTGAAGGTTGGACCTGTTTGAATCCACAGCCAAAAACTCTCCGGTCTCCTTATTTTTAAGGACTTCAAAGGATCCAGTCCAGATAGGCCGCATCCTCGGAAGATGCAGCCCATAAATTTGAACACAGCCGTAGTCAGTGAAGCTGAGTGCTCCCACATCTCTTCCTTCATGGTGCTCCATCTACATTAAGATCTAAAATTCTGAGATTAAAGTCAGAATCATTGAAGCGTAACTATCGGTAAGCAGAGACTGCTAGCTGCTTAGGGGGCCCGTCACTGACTCCTGGTTGTGGTCCCTACGCAAGTGTAGACTAAGACGTAGTCTTGCAGATGTAATGGTGCTTAAAAAAATCCTCTTAAAACCCACCTAATACTACTTTAACTCACCAGACCTTATTTATACCGCAACACATGCCAGATTCACCATGATGGTGAGTCGTTTAAACACGACACCAACAGCAAAGCAGACAGTGGTACTTTTAATTACTATGTTAATAGTTCATTAGACGGTTGGTAAAACATACACTCATATAATATGTTTCAAACCGCAATAAAGATCTTAAAAGAACCATGTATTTCAGTATTTTATTTTTTACACTACAACTTGGAATTATGGGTAATCCAGAGCATAGATTAAAACCATAACCGTTACGTACAATGTGTTAGCGACGATGGATACCAAAAAGAGTTACTTAAGCAGACAGGATGTTGTACTTAATATGGAGCCCATCCAGATAATGTTTGTTATTGTTGTGTCATTACGCCATTGGTCAGAATTCTGACTATTTTTCCCATATTAAACTAAAATAATATTTAAAAATCAGATAACATTTTTTATTCCTTCAGTGGCCCTAATCCTCTTCCGTAGGTTGTTGCCTAGCAACCCTTATAAAAATGTTCTGGCCTCTGGAGGATTACACATTTTCACATAGTAGCTCATATATTAGAGTAGATTAGATTAAATTAGATGAGCGCTTTATTGATCTCACAGCGGAGAAATTCACTGGTCACATATTGGCATAGTAATTAAAGAAGGTGCAAACAAGGAGGAAAAGGTGCATTAAGAATAAACAATATATCACGGTATATACAGTATATCAAGGTATCCAATGAAAACTTTATTTGGCTGATAAATGCAAATAGAACTGCTCAAGTTTATATATAAAGTGACAAACTAAACACAGGGTGAACTGTTTAATGGAAAAAAAGAAGCAAATGTACAGAGCATCTTTGGCCCAGTCTGCTCTGCTTGTGACCTTGCTTCGCCTTATTTGGACCTCTCGCCCACCGTAGCTCCAGCTGGGCTGTGTGTTTTGGTCGGATGACGGGAAGAGGATGTTTGTCTCTGTATAGTGGAGCCCGGGGCAGCCGTTCAACATGTCTCTGGATGGAGGAGGATGCAGAGGCTTCTACTTTAACACCGTCCTTTCTCTGGCTCGGTCCCTGGCGGCTCACCAGCACGCGCCTTTAGACAAGGTAACGGTCCAGCTAGCTGAGCTAGCGGCACACTGCGACACTGACGTCCTGAACTTCTCTCTTCCATCTGTCGGATGGGTTTTTACTATTATTCGGGATTCACTTTATGTTCCTCTGTTAGCTTGTATTGTATCGATAACATTTAAATATTAGCAACGTCGCTTGGCGGTATTGGTAACCGCTAGCTGTTTTTTTAACTCCTAGTTAATCTGTTCAGCTTCTCTCAGATGGAGCGCCTCAGTCTGATCTGTTTATCTTTCTTTCTTCTAAATCTGAATATCCAGTTTAATTGTATCTGAATGTTTTGGTAACCTTCCAGATATTCTAAGCCACTTTCTAAAGTTTTAGGATTTGAGGAGCATTAAAGACCAACTGAGGGGTGAAACTGGACCTATAAACTCCTAAGTTTGAGGACATCTTACAGGATAATAATGTAAAGTTTATCTGATTGTAATGTTAGTGACTACATCAATATGTGTTAATACTCAGGAAGAAAACAGATTTAGTTCCCTATCCTCAGCAAAGCAAAGGGAAGAACCTTCAACTGTAGCTTAACTTGGGGGTTCATTGGCTCATTTCTTTGGTTAGTGGATTTCATGATACACTAATTAAATCATATTTTATTTATCCATTCCACATTGTGTTTTTTATGCTGTTTCTTTTTTTCTCTTTGGTTAAAAAAGGCAGATGTGTTGGTTAAAGAAGAAAAGGTCAGAGAATGGGGAAGTTTAAAACAGGAAGTGCATAATGGGATGAATGAACTGTTTTACCGACACCACTTTATTATTTCGAAGGGTTTTAGTTTGAGGAACTAATCTACTTCTCCAATGCTTCAATTTTTCTCTTAGGGTTTTTGATTTTTGTAGCATTATTTTACTAATTATGACGGTTCAACTACGGGAAGAACCAGGATACCGTACTTTAACTTCAATATGCAATTACCTTCCACTGCTCTTTAATTTAGATAACTTCTGTCCAAACTTTATTTATTCATTTTATAGTAAAGGCCATCTGTATATTATGCTATTGTACATATAACTGTAAAAAACCCTATTTATAGTAATATCCACCTGTATATTATATTGGGTACATATCCAGCTGTAAATTTAGTTCATAACACTAGTTATATATATATTATATTCATAGGACAGATCTATTAGTAAAATTCTGTTTATAATGGTTTTCATCTCTATATTTATTCAGTAGAAACCCATGTCCTGTATTTATGGAACCATTATTTATCCTGCACTTGCTGCTATTGCACTTCTGGTTAGAACTAAACTGCATTTTGTTGCCTTGTACCTGTACATGTGTAATGATAATAAAGTTTAATCTAATCTAATAAAACTGGTTATTTTCAATGTATTTTTGTTTAGTCAATAATATTAAATTAAACAATTTAAATAAGCTCTCAGTCAGTTTTCATGTCAAAGGGATGAAAGAGAGAACATACAGTTGATCACAGTAAAGGCTGAGCCCTTAGCTATGTCTAGAAGAGAAAAAGGATAAACACTGAAAAATAACCCCAACTTTATAATCTATGATCGGAGGTGCTGATGGCAGCAGCACAGCTGATATATCTCTCTTCTGGAATGGTGTCACAGCCAAACAGGCACAGACCAGATGAAGCTGCTATGATAAGAAAAGCAGAGAGAGCATAATATTTAATTAGCAAATAATCCAGAATAAGGGAATGGAGGGCAGAATAATGAAAAAGTCATCCCCATATCCTCCAGCGATCTAAGCCTATAATAGCAATATAGAGATAATCCCGTATAAACTGAGCTACTCTGAATATAAACTTTGTAAAAATAAACGTGTTAAGCCTAATCTTAAAAGTAGAACCAGTGTCAGCCTCTCAGACTTAGATCAAAACACAATCAAAATTCCTTTTTTTTAGATTATTGTTTGCACTGCAAGGAAATCAGGTTTCTGATTTAAATGCAGTTAGAGCGCAGCTAAACATGAGCTTTTAAATGAATATAGTGGGCTCTGCTACTTTGAACAATGTTGCACAATGAGCTAGCTTATCACTTAGTAGTATACATCTGAAATCTTTATGAACAGGATGTTCCAAAAGGTTATCAAACTAATTTATCTCTGTCCTAGTCCGATGTATTAAAATTAAAAGATTTCTAAGGCCCCGTCCACACGAAGCCAAACCCTGGCCTAAACGCACAAATCTTTCACCAAACCAGCCTCTCATCCACTGCAAGCCCGGCATTTCGGGGGTCTGTAAACGATCTTTTTTTTATAGGGAAGCCTTCAGAGTGGGAAGATTTTAACTGCGTTCAATCTTTTACACCTAACCGCGTACATTTATTTTACCGTCATAAGCGCTAAAAGCCTCTACCAAAACGCCGCAGCAGCGACGGCGCGATATCCCACAACAACAATGGCGCCCGTTGCTGCTAATGCTACTCACCCTGCTGTTGGGCTTACAACAGAATCTTCTTCTTCTGGGATATCTCCCAGGAAGAACAGAGCAATATAAAGACGACATAGTTCAGCACCTGCAATATGACTGAACCGCGAAAATGGACCCGCAGGGCAACCAGGCGAAGGTTTTTAAGCTGTATTTTTAATGACACGTGTCCCAATCGGCACTTTCTTGTAGTCTTTTGACTTTATAATCAAGTGTAACTCGAAGCAGCAGTTCCACTTCATCATCTGTAAGCAGGAGCTTATGCCGTATTTGTACGTCGGTACTTGCGCGCAGCCGGGTTCGCTGGCTGCCAGGTTTCCTGGTTTTAGTTTTAGTTTAGCAGTCGCTTATACCCAACATTTAATCACTTATTTTGCTTTGGCACAGCGCCCTGCCACAGAATAACGGCGTTTTCAATACATTCATTGTGGGCCAGCTCACATTTTATTTCATCCTCAAAATCTTTCATTAAACGTTTTGGGAAAATATCGAGATTTTGGTATTGTTTTGACCCGTGGCGGGCCGGGGACTCAAAACAACGCGAGTAGTGAAAGGTACCGGCCCACGATTCACCAGCTTTCATGTAGAACAGCATATACCCTACTACTGGTGGTACTTCTTCACAGTTTCTATTGAAATCCATTGATTTTTATTTTTTTTGCAATTGTTTTTCTCTTTTCATTTTGGGTTCTTTGGTATTAATGATTGATTATTAATATAGCCGCAATATTTTTAGAGTTTTTTTAAGTATAAAATCTTAAAAGAAACAATCATTTTAAGGTGCACAGGTTTTATTGCCATTTTATTGAAATAAACTCAAGCAGACAGTGAAACTGTTTGGCAATGATGAGAGAAAAATGAAAGGTGTTTGTAATTTTTATTCAAACATAATAGTTTT
The DNA here is from genome assembly GCA_018398635.1 of Cyprinodon brontotheroides. Lineage (NCBI taxonomy): Eukaryota > Metazoa > Chordata > Actinopteri > Cyprinodontiformes > Cyprinodontidae > Cyprinodon > Cyprinodon brontotheroides. The sequence goes on from JAGKQL010000057.1 coordinate 9,963,369, forward strand.
TGCACAGTTTTTGTTTTTAATCGGGTTAGATTTGGCTAAACCAGCCAATTTTATTTGGCAGTGTTTTTACCTAATCTATGTTTTTACAATACAAATTAGTCTCATTACCCAAAATACTTAAGTATAATCACCAACTTTTCAAAAAGTGGGTCGCGGAACCATCAACCTCAGGAGTCAAACAGATGACGCCACTAACATTGTATAGTAGTAATGCCGTGCATGTAACATTTAAAGTTACAGCTGTGTACGATGTCTTGCTCAGATTTTTTGATGGATTACATTGAACAATCAGACCAAAATCGGTTTAACAAATTCAGATCTGTTGTTTTTCCGGCCAATCTAATTCTTAAGGTCCTATCCGACTCTATTATCCAAGCGGCAAGCGGCTCACCTACAAACTCCCACATCTTGCCTGTTTGAGTTCGCTGCTCTTTTCCTGAACCACCGCCCCTGACTGAGTCACATGGTATCACGGTAGCGAGGCTTCGGACGGCATCAATTTGGGCCCCTCCTGAAGCCGGATCGCATGCTTGATACGCGATTCGAGGAAACGCTCATAACAACACTAAAATGGGTTATTTTATTTGTAAAAAAAAAAAAAATAATAATAATTCTGTTAGAACTGTCAATATACAAATTGTCTAGAGCTGTTCCAAAGAAAATGTATTTTTGTTTTCACTCTTGTATACAAAATGACAAATCTGTCTATACTATACTACTTTTAGGGGTTGGAGGCCGAGAAGTACATAATAATAATTGAAATTTATTGATCTCACATTGGAGAAATGCATTTAACCACCATCCCCTTGGGGAGCAGTGGGCTGGCTATTGTGCGGCAGCGCCGGGGAGCAGTATGGGGTTAAAGGGTTCTTGCTAAGGGACCCAGAGTTGCAGTCTGTGGCAGTGGGCCTTGAACTCAGAACCTTAGGATTCCAAGCTCTATGCCCTAACCAATAGGCCACTCTCTCCCTGTTTTTTAAAATATATAAAAATATATTAGGGGTGGAACGATAGTAAAAACTCATGGTTGTGTACGTACCTCAGTATGGATCCTACGGTTTGGGTACATTTTCGGTGCAGTGCATAAACAAAAACATGACCAAGGAGGAAGGCTATCCTCAAAGGCAATAGATATCTGAATCCTGCCTGTTCTACTGTGGATTATGGCCGCACAGCAGATGCGATATAAATTCCAATTGCTTCGGTAATTTCTTTTGCTCTGCATGTATTCGTATCAAGTGGTTGTGGAAATACATTTGGGAGACGTAATTGGGCACTTTTCTTCCATCTCGTGTCGATGATGGGGATATCTGGGTGGTGTCGTTTGATATGTGTCAACATATGTGTAGTGTTCCCACTCACGTAATGAACAGGTGTCGAACAACGATGACAGACCGTCTTTTGTTCTGCTCTTAATCGCTATTATACCTTACAGGGAACCCGAGGTTATCCCACACCACTGACTTGAATGATGATGGTTGGTCTTCTGATTCTTCGCCACTCGCCATTGTTAGCACTCGCTCACAACAAAACCCAACAGCGTTTCCTTCCCACAGAGTTCAGTTTGTATTTTAACGTGGCGTTTACTATCTAGACCAATTCAGGCATGTCTAGGACTTTTTCCCAATTCACAAGAGTATGGACTTGTTTCCTTGCCAAGTATGTTCTTGAGAAGAAAAATCGGTAAATAGACCATAATTTTGACGATTTAAAATATAATGTTTTCGCCTCAAATGATCTTAAAACGTACTTTTATTGAACAAAATCAACAGAAAAGAGAACTTTTAACTTAATACTCCAGCGCTTCATTGAAAGCTGCTGCTGCCGCAGTGCATGCTGGGACAGCTGTCAATCTTAAGAACGGACAAGTCTGCTCTGATGCATGCTGGGTAAAGAGGGAGGGGCGACAACAACATCCAGGGACATTGATCTGTTCTCGGTCTGCTATTCTTGTGAATTGGACAGTACTAGGACTGAGGGTGATGACGTTTCACAAGCACATGAGAACATGAGAATGCACTAGTACACATATTGAGAAACGGCCTCTATGACTACAGACCAATCAGAGCTTGCAGGTGAGTATTCTGCATGGCAATGTGCGTGCCGAACCAAGACCCCATACCGTGTGTATGTATATATATATGTATATATATTTATATATATATATATATACACACCGGTAAAGGAAAGCTTTCAGCTTATGCAAAATCCTATGTGGTTTTCCCAACTAAATGTGAGAGAAGAGCAATGAGTGAAATACAGAAAGCGTAGGGGAGGAATCGAAGAAGAGTCTGGAAAAAGAAATGAGATTCAAGGAAATAGATTATTTTAGATTCTTTTAATTTAACCGGCGTGTTAAGCAATAGGGCTGGGTAAAAAAAACTAATTTAATCAAAAAAATACAATTCCTTTTACATTTTTGCAAATTGAGGTCATGCAGAATTTATGAGATCAATTCATTTTATAGTGATGTTCACGTTCAAATAAGCAGGAGAGATGCACTCAAGATGACTTCAAGCCAGACAGCAGCGCTGCAAATATAGCCAATAGGTTGACGGTAGAAGACATTAACAAATGGAGGCTGACCAGAAGACACCCGCTTTGGTTCTTGAACAAGCAGCTGCAAATATAGTTTGATGCAGTGAAGACAAATGCATCACCATGTGAGTGTCTGTGGTGTTTCGCGTTTACAACGCACACTATATAGAGCTTCACAATTTCACTACGGTACAAGTTTGCACTTTTGAAACAGTTTTGTTTTCACATCTCATGTTTAAAATGTTCTGATTTATAAGATTCTTCGTGTTCAATGTGACAGGAAAAAAATAAAATACATGAGTATTTTTGAATACACGATTAAACCACCTTCATTATTGTAAAAACTATGGTACAAATTAATCGATTTAGAACTGTATGAATCAAAATGGAAAATGATTCAGGACTTTGGCAAAAAGTACACCCAGCCCTTAAGCAACACAATAATTTATTTCTGTACTGTTAATAGCTTCTTCTGCAAAGGATGGGCAAATTTTCACCCCACACTCCAGGAAGGCCCGCCCCCAAATGCAAAGAGAATGGAGAATGGTGTGAAAGTCCAGTATTTAGAAAAAATGGAATGCATTAAACTCAATCTGACAAAGAGGAACAATCTTAAGAAAGTGAAAAATATCTGTAAAAAAATGTTTTTGTTAACATCTTTTGAAAGTCCAAAATCAGGGAAAACTGCAGTGTTACTCTTTTTTTTTTTATTAAATGTTTTTCAAAGTTGGATTTCTGGATTGGCCTTTATTTATTCCAATATATAAAAAAAAAAATTGTTTTTCTTTCAAATTTCTATTTAGGAAAACATGGGAACATAATTCACTCCATAGTCCAGCGCCCTCTAGTTGATAAGAACTTTTACACAGTCTTGCTTTAAGTTTGATTTTAGGGGGATTAGCCTTATGGGGAGAGGCAATCTCCTCCTGCTGCATAATGCAAAACTTGCACATAATTTCAATTTGAGAAAAGAAAACTCTCATCATTCTTGCACTCAAAACTTATAATGCTCACACTCAAAACATGCGCTCTCTCTCAAATATTTTCTCTGCTCTCTCTCAAATTCTTAGTTTCTTCTCTCAGATTTAAATGTTTCTTTGCACTGAATATTTTCTCCTCTAAGCTTGCCTCAGCTAACTCTTCTTAGCCACAAATGCGGCTGCGCCAAACCACGTTACTTTCTACTGCTTTAACTGCCGGTTTTCTGCTCTCTCTCAGGACATTTTTGCAGTTGTGGATGGATAAGCGCTAGCAACGCTGCGTTCAGCCAATAGAGCGACACAGCTACTCGGAAAGGGTGAAACGCGTTTGCAACCCTACTGAGCGTGCCTGTGCTACTACGCTTTACTTAGCGCAGGCGTCAGCTGAAGCACTTATTACGGTAGTTTTGTGTGGCACTGATTCAGCAAAGTTCAGTACTTATGGATAACCCAAACAATTCTGAATTAAGTAATTTTAAGCAATTGAGTGGTTTGTTATGTACAAAAGCAAAGAACCAACATATTAAAATTATTATCTTGAAATACTTTGTTAGTATAATGGCAAATCTTTACGTTTTAACCAGTCAGTGAGTTATGGATGTTTTTAAAATGTTGGATGAGTGGACAATTGGTCGAGAAAGAGGAGTCCAATCGCAGCTCCAAGTAAGGACATTACAAGGAAAGGAGACTTATGTCTTCTGAAAGCCACCGCTCTTTTTACCTCAAAGGAGCTTTTCATTGGACTACCTATGCGGTTTGTTGGCTATATCAGCAGGTTAATAAATAATAAGTACTGTATTATGATATTAAAATTGGTATTTATTTATTTAAATTTTATTATCATGTTTAATCAGACCTCAAATTTTATATTTAGTTAAGAGTGAGATGGTTAATTTTCGGAGGCGTGGATGACTTGACCCTGGAACAGAAATCTTTTTCTCCTGACTTCTATAAGAAAATCAAAGTCAGGATTTTCTCTGACTGACAGCCCTGTGGCTGCAAGGCTATCAGTCAGAGGTGGCAGTCTGCAGCACTGGGGCCTCCAGGCCACCGTCCTGTCTCCATTTCTCTTCACCCTCTACGCAGCGCTTCACCTTGTGGGCTGTGGTGTCTGAGGGGAATGTGGACGAAGGTACCCGGTCAGTCATCATGGACTTTGTGTGGACTGCATTTGTGAAAAACTTTACAAATGATTTAAGCTTACCAGTTAGAACAAGGCTGCGATGGTGATGCTGACTTCCGGGAAAGGACGCCCTTGGCGGTACATTCGGGGAGCAGGACATAGAAACTGTGGAGAGTTTCCAAATACCTGGGTGTTCACACATCAATACCAAGAAAAACTGAATGGACACATAACTTTTGCAAACCTTAATAAGTGGAAATAACTGTCCAACATTTTAACTTTTTGTAAAAAACAATGTAATTTTTTCCCCTACATTTTGAAATCAATACTAACAAAGTATTTCAATATAATAATTTAATATGTCGGTTCTTTGTTTTGTACATAACAAACCACTAATTGTTTAAAATTACTTAATTCAGGATTTTGGGTTATCCATAAGTACTGAACTTCGCTGAATCGAGCCACAAAACTACTGTCCCCAAGTAGTTTCAGCTGATTTTATAAATGGCGTAGTAGCACAGGCGACTCAGTAGGTTAAAAGCGCACCCTTTCTGAGGCTGTCGCTCTATTGGCTGAATGATTGTTGTGGGCTTAACATCCATGTGCAATCCGAGAGAGCAGAAAAACTGCAAGCAGAGCCTACGGGTTTGCGAGCGTATCTGAGACTCGAGCAGAAGTTTGTGCGTGGAAGAGGAAGCGAGGTGCTTAGAGGAGAAAATATCTGTGCAAGAAGCACAAAACTTGAGAGATGAAACAAAGATTGAGAGAGAAGAGAAAATGGAGAGAGAGTGCATGTTTTGAGTGTGAGTATTATAAGTTTTGAGTGCAAGAAGATGAAATTCTTTTCTCTAATTGAAATTATGTGCTCTTGCATTATGGCAGGATAATTCTCCCATAGGATTATAATTTTTCTAGTACTCTCAGATGTATTTGCTGATCCAATCAACTCTCTCCTCCTCAGCAAAGCATAGCTTCTCAACACAGAGGTCACTCCCCCTAGTGGACTGCAGTAAAACTGCAGGGGGGTTGGAAATTCTGCTGTAAAATATTTTTTATCAAAAATAAATGAAACATAATATCATCCGTCATATTGTTTAAAAACTGTATTTTTTCCTTTACACAGATGCTGAAAGTTTGCAGAAAAACCTCGATTTTAGTAATTCATAAAGTTTGTTAAAAAATAATTGTTGCCTTTCTTCATTTTCCTGTGTTTTTGTGTTGCAGGTGCAGAAGCTGCAATGTATGTGCCCTGTGGACTTCAGAGGGGTCTTCCAGCTTGATGAGAGGAGGAGGGATGCCGTCATCGCTCTCGGTATTTTTCTGGTAGAGTCACACCTCCAGGTAAACCCTGTTTGTCACTTTTTATGCTTTCGCGCCAACAGTGTGTTGTCGGAAAATTTTGATTTCTCTTCTGTTATATATGAATTTATCCTATTTACTCACTATAAAAGTTTTCACTCAGTCTGTTTCACTTTCAAGGCCACACCATTCCCTGCAGGATAGTGTTTGTAGACCAGACATAGCTTCTTCCCATAACTCTGACTACTTTAATTGTTGTAAGTGAGGGGGAATGAACGCTGCTCAGGCAGAACAGGGCAGAATGCTGTGCCATAAGGGCTGTATGATGAACTGTTCTCTTTTTGAATAAATGTGACGACTGAGTTAAATCCATAGATCTCGTTTCTTTAACTAGGGTGAATAGTTGAATACTTTTTTTCCCAACAACACAGTGACCTGCTGAAACTGATGTTCTGTGCGATCCTTGTCTTGCAGCACAAAGATGTTATCGTTCCCTACCTTCTTGGGCTGCTTAAAGGGCTTCCTAAAGTCCAGTGGATAGAGGAGAGCTCAGAACGCAAAGGACCAAGTCTGTATCAGTGCAGTGAAATCCACGCTGTGTTTTGAGGGTTTCAAGCTCTGGTTGATCTTTATTGTCGTTTTCTCACACAGATGCTCTTCCAGTCGCTGAAAACTTCAGCTTTTGTCTTGTAACGCTGCTGTCAGATGTTGCCCAAAGAGATGAGAACCTACGAGGACAGGTCTGTGCCGACGTGTTTCTGCTTATTAGGAAGGAAAGAAAAAAAAATAGGGCCTCATTACCTGTTTTTTATATATTGTATGAAAATAACAGGATTTTGGTTTCTTAGCACGAAAGTTCAGTAAAGCTTTCTTTCACAGTACGTCAACAACCAAGTAATAACACGGTAATAACAAAGCAAGTCACACAATATTACTTGGTTACAAGAAATACTTTATTTGGTAATTACCTCAAAATTAAGGTATGTAATTTCAAAGTTATTACCCACATGTAAATAGTAGAATTGTATGTTGCCATCTAACTATTGGGTGGTTAGTCACCATTAGGTTACCACATAAACGTTTCTACTATTGGCCACCACCTACCAAAGGCTTATAAATTAAATTGTAACTTATGATCAAGTAACTAAAGCATTATAAAACTGAACTCAGGTAACATATAAACATGGGTTAAAAAGACTGGCTTGCTGTCTTCTAGGTTTGGTTTCTGTTATATGCCAACAGAAAACTGCATTTTACTAGATAATAACACTAATTAATTGCTGACGAGGAAATAATGAGTTTGCTGCTGATAACAGTTTGAAATCTAAGAAGTCTGACTTTACGTTGTCTGCCTAAAATTTGAACCACAGCACTTACAAAAATTCTCCATAAGGTTTTCTTTTAGTGATATAGTGTAACTTGCTATGTTATTACAATGCTATTATATGGTTATTGATGTACTGTAAAATAAAGCGTTACAGAAAGTTCTAAATTGAGCAGAATGTTTTATTTTTAAAGTCTTCGGGAAGTCATATTTAAATGTCTAATCATTCTGGCTTAAACATTTATAAACGTACTCTTTATCAGACAATATTGTCCCAAAATTTAGAAAATTTCTATAAAAAAAAAAAAATCCTGTCTTAAAATCTGTATTTTTTTTTAGTTATCTTATGCAGGCCAGTTAGTTATACGTCCCACACCTAAACACCTAAATTCGGCCAATCATAGATCAACGGTCATCTGTCAATCAAATTTTTTCGTGTCAGAGCCATCTTGATTCATGTATGAAGCAGCTAATATTTACTAAACGGCTGGGAAATAAGAATCATTTCCTTTCCCATCGAATTCGTCCCAGTGCTAGAACGGAGATGGACGCCTGTGTCTTCAGCAGGCCGCGAGAGCTAACAGAACGGTGTAGCAGTGATGCCTCAAACATGTACGGCTGGAAGCCTTCTACACCAAACCAAGCTTCTGCTGTCCTCTTCCACAACATCTTCATCCCCGCTTTCCTCCTCTAAATAAAAATGTATGACTTGAGGAGTACTCTCATCCACTTCCACCTCGGTTCACTAAACTCTCCTCCTCTTGCATGTTTCATATAGCCGCTCCTTGACAGTGTCGCTTCTAAGTCACCAATTTATTGCTACCTTGGTCCCAATGGAATTTCCCATTGGGAACCTACTTACACCTGTTGCTAACTAATTAACAAGATGCTTTCCAACAAAACCGGCTCCAGTCAAAGTTGCTTCTCTCAATCCTGCCCCCCTTGATAAACGACTCAATCACATTCACTTTTATTCAGCCGCAAAGCAAAATTGGGGCACTACCGGGAGAGTTCGAAAATTCAATGGTTGGAAAGGGTGTTTCCCTACAACTTTAAGACATGGATTAAACCTTAATTTCTTTGGTTTGATTAAAAATGGCCTCATCAGGGCGTGCAGGAGGGGCAGCGGTTAGCACGCCACAACCCATGTACGGAGGCCTTAGTCCTAGACACGGACCCGACCTGGGTTTGAATCTGACCTGCGGTCCTTTGCCGCATGTCTTCCTCTCTCTCATATAACCCCTTTCCTGTCAGCCTACTGTCGCGCCAAAAGAGCCACTTAGTGCCGCAAAAACAAAAGAAAAACCTCAAAAAAAAGACGAAGAAAAAAAAAAAAGAAATTGTCTATATCAGGCCTTATAGAAACTCATATTGGTGAAATAAATGTTCAGTGTTAGGTATGTAAATGTAGACCTTATTGATGCTGCTGTTAGTTTTAGGACCGTTCTGGATTTTCGTTACACTAACTCTCTGGCTGCTGTGTGCAAGGTGCTTCCGGTAAAATCCCTCTTATATATAGAATATGAATCAGCACTTAGACTTAAACAGACTTTATTGTCGTTTTAAGAGAAAAAATAATTTTCGTTCAGTATAGCTCTCAAGACATTTCCATTTTTAAAGTGCAGTAGTGATAAAATATAAACATAAGAATGGTATATTATTTACAGATTCCAACATTCAGCGCATTGTTTTTCTTCTTTTAAACCCCATTTTTGCTTCTGTGATACATTTAGATGTGATAGTTTTGAGATTATGGTCTAAAAAATTGTTGCTTTCTTTCATTCTGTAAATAAGTTAGTTATTAAAATGTTTTATATTTTTTTTAATGGAGGCCAGTGTCACTGTTGACTGTTTTTTTTTTTTTTAAATGTATTCCATCTTCTTATAAAGCTGTACTTCAGAAGCTAACCATGTATTTCAGATCCTGGAGGCGCTCATGGACATCATGCAGGTCCTCCGAGACATCTGCAAAAATCCAGATTCTCACGATAAAGGTGCCAACATAAAAAACTCACATGTCGAATCAATATTTTAGCTGCTACCTCTAGATTCTGATATTTTTTGTGCTCGATTCCACTTGCAGAATACCTGTGCAGGTACGCTGTACCCAGCCTGCTCGGTGTAGCCAGGGCATTCGGCCGATACAGTAACACTGACGAGCCGCTGCTGTCTAAGCTGTTCCCCCGACCTGCTGCTCCTTTGCTGTCCACTGGGGAGGGAGGCGATGCTGCCCGCCGGCGCTCTTTCAACGAGTTCCGTTCAATCCTACCGAGCTCTCTGCTCACAGTGTGTCAGGGAGACTCCCTGAAGCGTAAAGGCTCCTCCGTGTCCAGCGTTTCACAGCAGGTATAACAGACCGGGAGCAGAATAAGGCAAGGCACCTGGGAGCTGCTGATTAAGATTGGATCAATTTTTTTTCTTTTTAGGCAAGTCCGGAGAGAACAGGGCTGACACCTAGTTCTCCTGCTGATCCCTCTGCGCAGTACTTTGAAGGTAATTTCCTCACACTAAAACCTCACATTTTAATGTATTTTCCATTATTTTGTTAATAGACAAATGCAATACAGAGTAAAACTGAACACGGCAAAGAAAGTGATTAAAAATTAGGAAAATTTACTTCAAATGGATCCAGTGGCTCTTATTTCAAACAGCTAAACTACATGAAAATCTATTGGAATTCATGTTTTTCCCCTTAAAAAAAAGTAATAAGGTAATTAGACATTATGGACTTGTAAGGAAAAACAAAAAGAAGTTGTTTTTTTCTCTTATTAAAAACATTAGATATACACGTAAACACAATGTTACCCTTCATTTTTTCATTGAACGGAATGGGCTCTGGAGTACTTTTTGATATCTCAATGCATCTGGAGAGATCTGGGAGGCTTCTTGCAGTCTCGCTGACATTTCAAATAATGGAGGTCTATAGCGCCTGAGTCAGAAAGCGTCCATAAAAGTCCACAAAAACGTCTCAATATTCCTCCCGCTGCAACCGATCCAATGTATTCCAAGGGTATCCTGAGGTGGGTAGCATCCAGAATTTACTTCGAAACGAAGTCATTTAGAATGTTTTAGAGCATAAACAGTAGTGTATAGGATTTCCTGAAAGCGCGCACATGCGCGCTCATGACGCTACGGAAACCAGCAGACCAAAACCAGCGATTCAGCTTCGGCAAAGAACTCATGCTCTTTTCCCCTCAACACTGGAAGTCCTCGTGACATTTTTTCTTTTCGTTGTTTCTTTCTTTGCACAGGTAAACAGCACATTTCTTCTTCTACGCTTTGCATTATCGGAAGAGCAGACGCTGAATGCGCACTTTCATCTGGCTTGGTCTGCCGGCTTCCGTAGCGTCGTGATCGCGCATGTGCGCGCTTTCAGGAAATCCTATACACTACTGTTTATGCTCTAAAAACATTCTAAATGACTTTGTTTCGAGTAAATTCTGGATGCTACCCACTCAGGACACTTGGAATACATTGGACGAGCAGTATGGAGGAATATTGACACGTTTTTTGTGGACTTTTATGGACCTTTCTGTCTCGGTCACCATAGACCTCCATTATTTGAATGTCAGCAGACAGCAAGAAGCCTCCCAGGATTCCAGATGCATTTGAGATATCAAAAAAAGTACTCCAGAGTGTTGTTCAGCATGGGGGTGAGTAGAAAATGAAGGCTAATCATGTTTTGGTGTACTATTCCTTTAAAACGACTTATTAAACATAAAATATCTTATTCCTTTAGCAAATTTCTTACTTGCCTTCTACATTCAAGGGAAAATACACTTATTTAATGAAAAATCTTGCCTATAAATCAAGCGAACACATGCTTTTAAAAAAGTGTGGTGTGCTTATTTATTTCAGCCATTTTTATCTCTTATCCTTAAACAAAACCAAGTTAATCTTTTTTCCTTCAGAAGTTGGTGATAAAGCTAACATAGTCCACCTGTATGTATTCTTATCTGTATAAATCCAGCTTTTCTGTGACGTCTTCAGGTGTTTCCATGGTGACTGGCCTCACGAGCCACCGGGAAACGCTGAAGGTCGGGGTGGAAGTTGTGGTGAAGCTTGATAAAATGTTTGGTCACAAAAATAGACCAAAAGCTGCACAGTATCTCATTCTGATGCATGGTGGTGGGAGTATCATGCTGTGGGAATGTGGCTTTTTCTTCTTAACAGGGACAGGGAAGCTGGTCAGAGTAGATGATGAGATAGTTGGTGCTAAAAAAAAAAAGGTTGTTCCTGGTAGAAAAGATGTTAGAGACTTCAAAAGACAACGGCAAGATATAATCCCAAACTATCCCCAAGTTTAATCTATGACAAACATTTCCCTAAAGAATCACAGCTGCAATTTCAACTAAAGGTGGTTCTAAATAGGATAAATGTGCAGCTTAGCCTTTTAGAATATAAATACGAAAGAATCCCTCCAATATTTTCCCTTTACATCACAATAATGAGCTACTATGTTGCAGTCAATCACATCAATAAAATACCTTGATTTTCATGGCTTTAACATGCAAAAATATGAAATAAATCTGTGAGGCATGAATGCTTTTGTAAATTAAATTGAATACTTGTTTAAAGAAATAGCTTCTGATCCTATCAGCCACTTTTGTTGCCGTCCTTTCAAAAAAATCTCTGATGGCTGTGATTTTCCGTTCTGCCTCAGGTTCTTACCTCCCTGACGGCAGCGCGGTGGACCCGGATTACTACTTCTCCACCATCAGCTCCAGCTTCTCCGTGTCTCCGCTCTTCACCGGGAGCAGCGCCGGAGAGTTCCAGGTCCCTATGGATATGCTCAGACTGCTCCTTCAAATGGTTGGTGCCTAATATAATTAACACACTGCAAAAAATTTAAAACTTAAAAAGTCATTTGTTTCTTAAAATAAGTGCATTTTTCTTTAATTCGGGAGGTAAGTGAGACAGTTTGCCAATGGAACAAGACAATTTACTTTTGAAATAAGAAAAAACAATTTTATTGTCTTATTTCAAGTGAATATTATCTAATCTTTTTATTTGAAAAGCAAAAAATACTCATTCCATTGGCAAATAATCTGATAAAACTGCTCAAATTAAGGCTAAATGCACCTAAATTAAGAATTCTTTACTTCTTTCTAGATCGTTTTATGCAGTGCAATTCCTTTTACACTGAAAAAACGATCTAGAAATAGTAAAATTGCTTAAATTATTGCTATTTACACCTAAATTTAAGGTATGAGTAAATGAGATAGTTTGCCAATCTAATGAGTATTTTCACTCTTAGAATAAGATAATTAGAAGAAAACATGTGCTTGAAATAAGACGCATACAATTGTACTTCCTGCTTATTTTTAAATGTAAATTGTCTCATTCCACCTGGCAAATACTGTCTCACTTTCTCCCTCCATTTAAAAAAAAAAATGACTTATTTTTAAGAAAAATTGAACTATGTAGATTGAAATTTTTTGCAGCGTAGCATTCATCCTAGTGAAATTCAAAGTCTCTTTAAAAAGCATCACGGTGACAATGAACTGAAATGTTAATCTAAACTGTTGCTTGTCTTGAACAGGTTGAGCAGTTTGTTTCCGAGTCATTTCTAAAGTCCCTGGATGGAACCTTAGCAGAACTTCAAGAGGTAGGACTCCACACGACCCTGTTCTTCTTTTATTCAAATACATGTAATTATTATGATTTTATTAAATCTTTATTTAACCAGGAAAGTCATCTTTGAAAATATTCTATTGAAAGGGAGGCCTGGCAAAGGAAGGTGGACTTTCTCACTTAAAAACATATTAAAACTACTTTATTCCCACTGATCACAGCAAATATAGCTGCAAGATTTAGATTATTTAGATGAAAAAACACCTGCCAGCCACCGCGCTGAAGAGGAGGAGACCGGCCCAGAGGCTGCTGTTGAATTAAGTTTTCAGGTAGAAAAATAGAAGCGGGAGCAAAACTGAGTATGATTGTGCTTTATTCATGTATTTATTACAAAAGTATTAATCAAAACCCATCAAAGTCATCATCCTCTGTTTCTGAATTAAACAGCTGGGCTAAATCAGACATGCCAGTTTCCGGCCTTCTGGGCTGTCAGTTTTCCGTGCAGCGCCCAGCTCCTCAGAAATAATGCCCGGCTTTTCGCGAGAAGCTTGGAACAACAGAGCCAGCGAACCGTTAGTCCAAGCATCTACAATCCATCCGCGAAGCGGTGGCGTAACTTGCCCGGCGCTGCCTTCCACTTATCCTGAAACTGTGGTCTCCGTCTGATCATCCATCGGCTCCCACGCCGCTTTCGCAGCCTTACTTTGAAGTTGAAGTTCCTTTGTCAGACCCGGGATAACGGCGAGCACAGCGTTCATTGATTCACCTTTTTTTCACATCAGCTGTGAGATGGGCGCACTTAGCGATGGTGATGCGTGGAAAAAACACCTAGTCTCCTCACATAGGCTACACCTCCCTCAGCCACGCTTTCATCATCTCCTCATCCATCCAGCCTTTTTTTTTTTATGCGCTCATATGTCATCAGAGCGCTGTGTCGCCGTGCAAGCTGTCAGCTCCCAGATCAGCTTCTCTGATTGGTTGATGCGGCGCTTCCAGCAGCAAAACTTCAATTTTTTTTCCATCTATCTGGAACAGCAGCAGCGCGCTGCGTGCGCGATGCTTAAACGCTCCCGACGTGCTGCACCTGCGGCTCAAAAAGCGGCTGCGGTGGGACCTTTTGCTGCCGCCTATACCGCAGCGTCAACCATTGACTTTGCATGTAAACTTCGCTGCTCTGCTGCACCTGCTGGGTCCGGTTCACACCGATGTCGACCGGTTGAACAGCGAGCACAGGTTAATTTGTTTTCCCATGTTTTTCACATCAGCTGTGAGATATGGAGCGCATGGAGTCACAGATTAATGGTGATGAGTGGAAAAACACCTGGTCTCCTTACATTCAGCCACTCTTTCATCTACGTATCTCCTCAATGGGGTGGTCTCAAAAGTCGCAGTTACAACACACATGAGGCACACCGCACCATAGGGCGCACCGCACATTTTGAGGGGAAAAAAGACGTTTAAGTGCGCCTTAGTCGTGAAAAAATACGGTAAAACATTCACTGCTCACAAAATTAAAAGGAACATTCAAAAATCCACCCTAGATCTCAATGAATCTAATATTCTGAGTGAAAAACTTTATTATAAACAAAGTGGAATTGATAAAGAAGAAAATGAGTCAAAATCATCAATCTAAATCAGAATTATTACACCATGAAGATCTGGATTCGGATTTATAGTCGATATGAATGTTTAAAAAAAGACGTTTGGGTTGGAGATCAAGTGAAGCTCACAATATTGCTTGTTGCTCTTTTGTATTTTCATTTCCCATTAAGTGGATTTCAACAAGACCCCCAGTTACTCATTGTGACTAGGGATGCACACGATATAATCGACCCCTATGGGTATCCGGCCTTAAAAACTGAATATCGGGACTTCGGCCACCCCACGATATTTAACCCGATATTTGATCAGCTACTGAGGTTTCTAAAAGTCTAAAAAAATAAAATAAAATACTACCACTTCTTCTTCTTCCTCAAAAACTTTCCCCGAGAATCCCCGAAAATTCCACGAAATTTTGCCATATTTTTTTATATGTTGATATATTATTGGCCAGAGGTGTCGATCTATTTTTACTAACAAAATCTCACAAGAATTTGCAAAATATCTCGAGAGTTTGTAACAGAGCGATGAGGAAATTTCCGCGAGATTTTGAAAGTAAAAATAGATGCGATACCGTGTTTTAAAATCATCAATTTAAGTCTTTTGAAATGAAAATATATTTGAGTATGCTTTTTTTCTTTAGGGTACTGTAAGGGAATAAATAAAACACTTTATTTTAAAGCTGACTACTTATTTTTATCCAGCTTTAACATCGGTATCGATATCGGTTATCGGCTACATGAGTTTTAAAAATATATGAAGCATATCGGATATCGGCCAAAATCCCAATATCGTGCATCCTAATTGTGACGGGTTAAATTCTTGCAGTTTGTTACAAATCTAAAGGTGATTAACTCAATCTTATAAATCACTGGACAGAGGGT
>JAGKQL010000057.1:9988427-10009603 GCA_018398635.1 Cyprinodon brontotheroides
TCTCCTCAATCCAGAGGGAAAGTCCGTCAAAAGAAGTCAACGCAATTTAAATTAAAGGCAGTTGGTAATACTAACCCAGAAAATTAAAAAATGTCAAATTTCTTTCTATTTCTTTGCTTACAACAATAATGGAACAAAAGTCACACCATATAAACCATTGAAGTTTAAAGGAATTTCTTTCAGTGTTGTGATGTTACCACCAGCGAATAGAGGGCAACACTGTTTAGTATTAAGGCTGGTTTCTGCTCAGAAACCAGGTTGTTGCTGCCTTGTTTTAGAGTGGATTAAGCGGCGGCTGTGAGATGTTGGTGGAAGTAAATCCAGCTGTTTACAGCTGCTAATCTGATTGAGGCTCCATCTTTCTCTCTCTTTAACTTTGTTATATTCTACATTTTATCTTTATCTTTTTTTCAAAGCATTTTGGGATAGGCTACCTATTTGAAGCATCATGAATAATATTTGGTATTATTTTTTTTACCTTAAAAATAATTATGGTCAATGTTACCTCCACCTCGAAGACTGATTTTTATATTTCCTTGACAGCCTCTCTGAGAATACCAGTTTCACACTGAATTTGCTCGTTTTAATTGGGCGGAACAAAACCAGTTCGGACATAGCCCCTTAATTTGGCGTCTTTGAAGAAATCATATGAAGGTTACTTTGTTTCAAAACTATTGGTGCATTGTAAGTGTCAATTATAATGCACGTGGGCTGGGTCCTTGGAAGGCAACGTGGCAGTGGGCCATATATGTATTTCCAGTTGGTACAGACTGACCGATCAGGCAGCGCCCCCTTCTGCCCGATCAAGGCTACTACCCACAAGTCACAGATTATTTTTACCAGTGTGACATTTGTGTCAAAAGTGAAAATGAAGGCCACAACTTGTAATGTCGAATTTGTGACTCACAGCAGCAGATTTGTGCAGTTGTATTCGCTGATTTGTAAGGAAAAATATAGAATTCTTTTTTTTTTTTTTTTTGAAGATTTTAATGCACGTGTTCTCGAAACTTGTTGTTTTGCACCATTTGTTTTAGATCATCTGTAACAAAATTAAAATGAAAGAAATTTTTGATGTGTAACTCACAGAACACAATTCTGTGTATTCCGTGTACTCAAGAATTTGAAGAAGAGTGTAACTTTTTTGTAATTGTGACAGATTAAAAAACCTACAACTACAAAACACCAAAGTTGCAATGAAATAGTTTTGCAACAATAGCTCTGGAACTTTTTAAAGGAAAACTGAGAATGTAAGAGGTTTTTATCGGTAATACTTAACATTTGTAAAAAAAATAAAAAATGTACTGTACTTGTGAATTTTTTTTATTCTACAAATACGAAAATTTAGAATCTAACTCTCGCTACAACTGTTAAATTCCCACTCTCAAGCTACTAAAAATAACCTTTATAAAATAAAGCCCACACTATATAGCAAATGTATATTCCTAGTTTTTTCAGTAATGACACCGCTTTGATCCGGTGTTGAACCCATCAGGTCCTGTGGCCAGAGGAGTAAGTACGAAGGAGTTTGTGAGATTGCCTACCCAATCGCCGCTGCTGACGTTTCTAGGTAGAGGCAACCTTTACGCTCTGAGCCTGCAGTATAACTCTGCACTGAAGAAACGACTTACCCGTCACTCCATAGTATGACCACACACACTTATCCACACAACCTATACCCCTCTCTGCTATTTATAGTGAGGACTATGTGTTCCATTGATTTTGCAGTCATCATTTTCAATCCTTTCTGTGCCCTAACCCCAAACCAAATCCCATATACCAATGCATACCTCACCCCAAACCTAAACCAATTGACACCTTAGCCCTAAAACTAGATGTTAGAAAAATAGCATGAGGACCAAAGCCAATATGTCCTCTCTTTGCAACAACTGGTCCGGCACTCAGTGATGGTGAAATTGGAAAAATGGTCCTCACTCTGAAGGCTAGACAGGTACTCACACCACACAAAGCTTTGTTTTCAGGACGTATGGGGACATTTCATTGACCTGCATAATTTTATAAAGCCTCAATCCAGATCTCCTTTTCCCTAACCCTAAGCTAATACCAACATACCGTATACCTAACCGTAACCTCACACTGAAGATTGGTAGATTCTCAGTCATCTAGGTCATAGTGTTTCCAAAAAACTTAAAAAAACAAGTTTGAGATCGTTTCACTTCCCATCCAGGAAGCTTTTTCAATTCAAAATGTCTGGAGCAGCGTTGAGTTCCAAGCCTTTTATAGAGTAGGCCATGAAAACCTAACCTAAAGGGAATTCCCTCCTTAGTCCTGCACCTAACCCAAACTCGGGGAAGAGAGTTTACCATATGGGGACGAGTGTCCACATGAATATCTGTAAAGGCTGGTTTGTGCTCAGAAACCAGTGTCGTCTGTGTGTGTCACAGATAACGCAGATATGCCACTTACCCCCCCTACCGCAGACACTACTGCTGCACCTCCTCCAAAATTGTAGGTGACCGCAAATTGTAGGTGAAGATATGACTAGCTAGAAGAGCGAGGTGCGCAAGAACGCTGGGACTTTTTCCACCTGGATCCCTGCTCTTTTTGACCTTTATATTGTGGCAAGAAATAACATAGCACAGACCACGCTTCAATATTGGGCATAAATCCAAAATAAGTTCTTCATATCGCGGCAACAAAAGCAACTGCGACACACTGCCAGCAGGAGTAATAACATAGCCCTTAAGTTCGCAGTGGTAGCATATTTTACAAAATAATTATCTTCCATTGTAGGTACAATAAAGACCACCCTTCTACACATTACTGTCACTAGACATCAGACCTGCTCTGACTTTAGCTGCTCCCGTTCCCCAGGCAGAGCGAATGACCTCCGCAGCACCATCATCAACCTGCTGGACCCTCCTCCAGAGGTGTCTGCTCTCATCAACAAGCTGGACTTTGCCATGTCCACCTACCTGCTGTCCGTTTACCGGCTGGAGTACATGAGGTAACAAACGCAGGTCTGATCTGTCTCCGCTTGCCCTTTAACCTGAGAAACGTGACCTCACCTCATCCCGTCTGTTTCATTGTTGCCAGGATGCTGCACTCTCTGGACTCGGACCGCTTTCAGGTCATGTTTCGTTACTTTGAGGACCGAGCCATTCAGAAGGATAAGTCTGGTGAGGCCGTCAGAAAATGGAAACCGGTTCCTGAAAAAAAAAAAAAATCCCTCATGTTTTAAATCTGTGTTTTATTTACAGGTATGATGCAGTGTGTGATTGCTGTGAGCGACAAAGTGTTTGAGGTTTTCCTTCAGATGATGGCTGAAAAAGTACGTTTTCACCTTTTAATGTTGTCGGATGGGAATTTTCCACACTTTTTTTTTTTCGTGCTCCATTTCATGCCAGAGGACTTGATTAAAAAAAAAAAAATCATATAGAACACATTAGTAATAAACATATTTCTGTTTGTAGTCTAATCCAAAAATATAATTTTTTTTACCATGTTAACGCTCAGCTTTAGAAATCTTTGTTTTGCTAAAAGCTTTTCTGATTATTATGATCTGATCATTTTTAGCATCTGTCAGCAGGAACACTGCAAAATCGATCTAGACAAAGTAAACATTTCTTAAATTAAGTGTAATTACCCTTAATTTGAGCAGGTAAATTAGATGATCTGCCAATGGCATGAGTATTTTAGTCTTAAAATAACATAATTAGATCATATGCATGTAAAATAAGACAACACTTGTTTTTCTTTATTTAAATGTATATTATCTTGTTCCACTGGCAAAATTTCTAGCTTACCTCTTCAGTTTAAGAAAAATGTTACAAAGTAATTACTTATTTTGATTAACATTTGGACAGTGAAGAATTGCATTTCTTAATATAATCAATTAGCCATACACATGCTTCCCATAAGCACTTAATCATTCATGTTTTTTTTTGAACATGGCATTGAATTAGCTTCTGGTCTTTCACTGGAAAACACTTTATGATGATTATTGAATCTTTTTATTGAACAATTATTTTTAATGCCTCACGCTAATTTGTTCATTTCTTTTTCCTTTCTGTGTTATATACTTATTTTTTTAATATTTGCACTAACCTGAAGAGTTGTGTTTTTTTATTTAGTTTAGCTTTTTTGCACAATAGGAATACAAGTAATTCTGATAATGTTGCTGCCAAGTATTTGTGGTTATTACCCAATGGAAATTCCTGAAATGCGTTAAAGTTAGTTTAAGCATGGATATTGCTCTTTTGTGCTTCAAGGATTTTGTGACATTATATCTGCAAAATTTATGTCAAATCTTTATGTTGTCTGGAAAGACAGTTTTTTCTTTCTGTCCAAATTTAATACATTTTAAATTTGTTTTATGTTTTTTTTTCCTAATAAAAAGGAATTATATGTTTTTTTTATCTTGAAAGTCATTTGACAGACTGACGCAAAATGAATGTCACATTGCATAAAAAAATGCATAAAAATTTCAAAAAAGGGGTGTGCCTCATATTTCTAGTCTAATATAATCATTTGGCATTACTCGTGTCACCAAATCACAAGAGATGCAATGGAAAAAATCTAAATCTAGATAAATCTTTTTAAAATAAGTGCATTTATTCTTGGATTCAGGAGGCAAAACAGACATTTTGCCAATGGAACAAGACAATTTACATTTAAAATAAGAAAACACAATTGCATTGTCTTATTTCAAGTGCATATTATCCAATAATCTTATTTTAAGAGCAAAAATATCATCTCATTTACGTACTAGTTAAGGGTAAATACACTTCATTTAAGAAATTGTTACTTATTTCTAGATCGTTTTTCCAGTGTTAAAGTATGGAGTAATTATGTTTCCGTTATTGCAGCAAACAAAGAACATGATTTGCAAATGGAAGTAAAAATTAAAAGGCAATCGATAAATAAATCTCTGATAAATTTCATATTAAAAAAGAGAGTAACTTGGATGTTTTCCTAGATTTTGTTTTTGCAAGATTTTTTTCACTCTTTATTTCTTTAAAATCATATTTTTTCCAAATGTTTTGTCAGGTGTCAGATTTTATATTTCTTCTTTTTTTATTTCTCTTGAATGTTGTGTTTTAAAGATGACATTCTCTTCACTTCAGTTGTAGTTCTATGTTGTTGCTAACGTCCAGCAGACCAATAGAAATTGGTCTATGTTCCTCAATCCAAAATAAAGCCCGCCCCCAGAAGTGAACCGAATTTGAAATGAACGCCATAAGTAGAACTAAACCTTAAAATAAAAAATGTTTAATCTGTAAAAAGTAAAAACACATTTTAAAAGGAAACCTAAAATTACTAAATTACCTTTTTTTATTAAACATTTTTCAAATTTCCATTTACAAAACTTTCTTTTTATTTGCTTACAACAATAATGGAACCAAATTCACTTCATATAGAAGTTATTTATTTTGGTTTCTCAAGTGTTTGGGTTGGAAATCAACCGAGACTGAAACTACAGTCACAGAGAGCAGATGACCAGGGTTGATTTACTGACCTCAGTTTTTCTGGGTGACGTAAAAATAACAAGGAAGCCAACAGTCATACTGAGATACAATCTGATGCAGTAGCACCGATTAAACCTGAGGAGGGCGCCAAACACATTTTTAGATCCTAAAGCAGGATAAACCTCAGGGCATGTGGATAGCACTATAAAGCATCAATATACAAAGTTTAGTCGGAAAATTAAGTTGATTTTGGGGTGAGTTGTCTTTTAAAAAGGGCCTGCAATGCATTTAAAGAGGAAGCAATCCTCCCCGTGTTTAATCAATAAGCGGTTTCATTTTCAGCCAAAAACTAAAGCTCATGAGGAGGAGCTGGAACGCCATGCCCAGTTTCTCCTGGTCAACTTCAACCACATCCACAAGCGGATCCGCAGAGTGGCTGACAAATATCTGTCTGGTCTCGCTGAAACGTAAGAGAGCGTCAAGCCATCCGTCGTTCCCCTCAAACATTTGGCTTTATAAATAAACAAACTTCTCCCTCCTCAGCTTCCCCCACCTGCTGTGGAGCGGCCGGGTGCTGAAGACCATGTTGGACATCTTGCAGACGCTGTCCCTGTCCCTCAGTGCGGTGAGCGACGGTTATATGGTGTATCAAAGAAGTTATTGTCTGTCAGCTTATTATCTCTACCATGACTTTATTCACTGTTATATTGCAGGACATTCATAAAGACCAGCCCTATTATGACATCCCGGACACGCCTTACAGAATCACCGCCCCGGATACATATGAGGCCAGAGAGGTAACTTTGGTTTACTTATTCAGAAATCCCTCCGTCAAATCCTGCATTTTATCAGCTGCATGTGAATTAAATGCCCAGAAAGCCGATTATGAACATGTTATATCATTTTCGACTTTCTTACTGTAACCTTTAGAGCAGAGGTCATGGATTAACGGACCAGGGTCTGGATCCAAACCCACCTGCTGGCTAATCCGGACCCAACCTGATTAAAAAAAACATTTATAAATTACTACATGTTCTCTGACGACAGTGTCTAATTTCACTCGAGCCACTTCTCCTGTTAATACGGTAAAGGCCTCCAGAGCGTCTCCAGCACCAGGTTGCACGCGTGATCCAAAGCGATCCAATGAGCTGCTGTCAGTCTGGGTTTGCTGCGCTGCTACTTTAGACTCAGACAGCAGGCGAAACCTGGCAAGCCTGGCAAGCAGGTAGGAAAGAAGGAGAAGATGATGATGAGAGAGAGAGCAGAAAGTGTGGACTGCTGGAAGAACTGTAGCCGGTGAACTGATGAAAGAAAAGTGAAATGGTTTGCTCAAAGATGATCCTGCACATTTATATTTATGTTTGGCCTCAACCTACTGCTGTGAGCAGGATTTCCACCATGAACAGAACTGTCAAAAATAAATATGGGATCCAGGCTTAAAATGAGCTCCTTTAGAATGGCTTTGTCTCCATTCAAACCCAGGTTTAAAGTCGTGCAGGGGAAATAATATTTAAATTTTTAAATCATTCTGGCTTAAAACATGGCTATAAATGTACTCTTTATCAGCCCATATTATCCCAAAAGTTAGAAAAATTTATAAAAAAAAAAAATATTGTCTTAAATTAAAATTGAAATCAGTTTTTTTCCGTTATCTTCTGCAGGCCAGTTAGTTATATGTCAGTCTGAACACCTAAATTTGGCTAATCATATATCAACGGTCATCTGTCCATCAATTTTTTTCGGTCATAGCATCTTAATTCATATGTTGCAGCTAATATACGCAACGATTGAAATAAGAAATCAGAATCATTTCCTTTCCCATTGAGTTTGCGTCCCGGTGTTTACGGGATGGGCGTCTGTGTCTTCAGCGAGCGTAAGGCTAACAGAACTGGCAGCGTTGCGAGGAGAGGGCTCAAACATCATGTACGGCTGTAAACCTCCTACACCAGACCAAGCTTCTGGCGTCCTCTTCCCTGTATGTGATCACAACGCCATACTCACTCTAAAATAAAAATGGATTAATGGAGGACTCATCCACCATACTCCAACACAAAAACTCTCTCACTCCACTGGCAGCCAGGTCATAAAAGCCGTTTCTGCCGGCAGTGTAGTTTCTAAGTCACCAATTCAGTGCTACTTGGTCCCAGTAATTTTCCCATTGGGACCAAGTAACTTGTTTTCCCACACAACTTTAGTGTTTGCATAACTAACCATTTGCTTTTGGCCTCCTGATCTTATATAAACACACAGAGGTGAAAGCAACAACAAAGATGTCAGTTTATCAGACCATTCCACAGCTGTACTTTCATACCGCATTTGCCAAAATTTGTTTTGTTATATTTTTTTTAGGAAACCATGCTTATAAAAATGCTGCCTCGGCTGCCTGGTTCTCACATGCAGTGTTTTCCAACTCAGCGACTTTGTGCGCTATATTTGCAAACTTTCTCAGACCCCTCAAGCGCTCTTTTTCAAGCGACTAGCGACAAATCTAGCGACTTTTTCGGTATCACTGGCGGCTTTTGGAGACTCTTCTTACGTGAAAGCATGTATCGTTCCTACTCTTGTCCTCCATCAGCAGGTGCTGCCGAGGTTCGCCTCCCCCGTCTCAACCCCATCCTCCCGCTTCCGCAGGAGTCCCTCTCAGCGCAGCAGTCACAGCCTGTTTACCCTCAAAATAAATCTGAAATGTTTTATTTTAAATAACGGCATTTGATTCACGCAGCAACAGTCACTTATTCAACTTGTCCATCGTGTTTTCCTCTCTAAGATAATGATTTGTAGGCTCCTTAGTGGACCAAAAGGGAAAAAAAAAGTGGTCTCAAAAATGCACTTAAAGGGGAAAGCCATTTTTTAACATTAGGCCTGATTTTTACGTTATTACATCATGTTCTACTCACCCATATTGCATGACATTTGGAGCCGTTCCAAAGATATTCCGTTAGGTTTATATCCAAGTAACATTTTCAGCCTAAACACTGAAGTCTGAAGTTGTTCTCTACTTCAATAACAATTTAGATTTTTAAAAATGGAAAAATGCCGCTTTTTTTTTTTATACATTTTTTTTTTTTAAAAGTCGAGATGGTGGGTCTTGATGCATAAAACACTCATTTTATTTTTGTGTTAATTCTGTTTAAAGTAACGAATTAGAATGAAAAATGTCTCCAAACGTTACTGGTTGATGATTTTTCTTTTATTCGGACCCTTCGTTTCAATTGGTTGCCCCTCCTTTAGAGCATCGTGAAAGATTTTGCTGCAAGGTGTGGAGAAATCCTGAAGGAGGCCATGAAGTGGGCTCCATCTGTAACCAAGTCCCACCTTCAGGTAATATTTCTCATTGCATATTGTCTCCTCTATGGAGTATTGGCTTTCAAAGCAGCTCTATGTTTTTGTATATTTTTAAAAAAACTTCATGTCCATATATGAAGACATGAATTTGAAATGTTAAGCCTGGATGAGGGACTCATTGAAACACGTTTTTAACTGTTGTTTTTTTTTTCATCTGGCGTCAGGAGTACCTCAACAAACATCAGAACTGGGTCTCAGGTCTCTCTCAACACACGGGTCTGGCCATGGCGACAGAAAGCATCTTGCACTTTGCTGGCTACAACAGACAAAGCACCACTTTGGGGGTAAGACTAAAACTTATACTCCATGTACTTATTTACTAATTTAACTTTTTTAAAGCTGGATCATTTATATCTAATCAAATAGACTTAGTTTTTTTTTTTCTGTTCCACATTAAAACTGTGAACGGAAATTTAAATGGTTGCAGATGCAGAGTTAATAGATGTTCTTTTGATCACTGCTGCACTTTATAGATTAGAAATGTTCATTTCACTGCTAAGCTGCTGCTCATTTACTATCTGAAAGCCGTACAAACGAAATTTTTTTTTTTTTTTGTACACTGTGTATACAAAATGAAAATAAAGGTTGTCTAAATCTAAGTTCTCACTCTTCCCTTTAGTCCACCCAGCTGACTGAGAGGCCAGCCTGTGTGAAGAAAGATTACTCCAACTTCATGGCCTCCCTGAACCTCCGGAACAGATACGCTGGAGAGGTAGAACTACCAGAACTACCAGTTCAATGCCATGTTTTTCTTTTTACCAATTAATCTTCTGATGGTTGTTTTCATTCACTGAATCAAGGATGTATGTGAAAGCGAAATATTTCACTTTAAAAATGTATTTTGTAAATGCTTCAGAAACGAGCTCTTATTGCTCTTTGTTTTTGTTTTTATTTCTTTATTTAAAAAAGATTATGCCTCCCTATAATTCCTGACATCAGTTAATTTCTATCAGTTTTTGACCATTTTTATTCAGTTATAATAATTTCAGGTTTAAAGAGAAAATCATATTGAAACAATATTTGTTGCAGTTGTGGCGCTCTTATCAATGTTATTGATCAAGTTGGGTTAATTTCTATCTACCCTCATCTCGGCAGCCTCATGAGGCCCGGCGCCTTTCTCCAGAGTAATTTATGAACAGATTTATGGTAGAAATGCATTGATTTGAGGTTTGTGAATATATATTTTTTAGATATTTGAACTACCCAAACACATTTCTGATGATAATGTTTTTTTAGTATTCATTATGCTAAGTACTCATTATGCTGCGTTCACACACCTAAAGCAGCAGAGGCAGCAAGAAGCAGCTGGTTTACATGCAAAATCAATGGTTGACTTGCGCATCGAAAGGCGCAGCAAAAGGTCCTGCAGCGCGTTTGGTTTTAGGCACCTCGCATGAGCTTCTGACGCGAGCAGCGCGCTGCAAATGCAGCAGCTGCTGCTGGAGTTGGAAAAATTGAACTTTTGCTGCTGGATGCGCCACATCAGCCAATCAGAGAAGCTGATCTAGGGAGCTGGCAGGGGAGAGACAAGGACTGATGATACAGGCTGCTATAATCACTCCTGGGACCACTTTGCATTTAGAGTGACCTCACGCATGTGGCCGGTAGGAAGAAAGTTGTGGATAAGAGTGCAACAGTGTGCAAGCATTATGCAACACGTTTTGTTTATGCTAACGCAGCAAACATGACCAACAACATGTCAGGCTAACAAAAATCAAAATATACCGAAGCGAACCGAAAACCGTGACCACGAAATCTGTGAACCAGGAACCGAACCGTGGATTTTTAGTGAACCGTTCCACCCCTAGTCTAGGTACATATATATATATATATATATATATATATATACATATATATATATATATATATATATATATGAGTACTTAAAACACAGTTGAACCACTTTCATTATTTTAAAAACAGATCGAATCAAATTGTCGATTAAGAACTGTGAATCTAAATCGAATCGATTAGACTTTGGTGAAAATACTCAGCCCTAGTGAAGAACTTTGCTGATTTCTCTGATTTCCTTTTTTCTATAATTAACTTTTTTACCTTTTTTTTTTTATTTTATTTAATTATTTCTTTTTAAATTTCTCTCTTTCAGATTTTCACAAATTACAGCTTTTTCTTATTGTGTTTTCCATGTCGCATTCTCTTAACTTCGAGCCCATAACGAATGCTCACTCTTGACCAATAAAAATGTTCTTGTTAACATCTCGCAGACCAATAAAAATAGATTTTTGATCCTCACTCCAGAGGAAAGCCCGCCCCCAGATATGAGGGGAATGTAAACTGTTAAATGCTGTTTGCAAAGAATGAAATTCATAAAACTCAACCTAAAAAAAAGAATAAAAAAAAATAAATCTGTGAAAACAGCAAAGTTAATTTCTAAAGTTTTTATTTATCAATAAAATTTTTTTTTTCCTGCAGGTTGCAGGTATGATCCACTTTGCGCAGGCAGTCAGAGGACAGTCTGATCTGACTCGGCTGATGATCAAACAGATGGGAGAGGCTTTGGACTCGGCTCAGCCTGAGGCCTTCACTGAGGCCATGTTTAAACTGGCTGCTTTGCTTATCAGCAGCAAAGGTTGGACTTCACTGGATTTCTTTATCTTCTGCTTTTTTTACATGACATGATTTTGCTCCCGTCGTATTTCGTGTACAGAATGCGACCCTCAGCTCCTGCACCACCTCTGCTGGTCGCCCCTTAAGATGTTTACAGAGCACGGCATGGAGACTGCCATTGCATGCTGGGAGTGGCTGCTGGCGGCGCGTATGGGAGTGGAAGTGCCGGTACGTTGTGGGAAGTGTTTGACCTGTTCTTGTGTCCCTTGTTTTTTGGACATTAATGTTTTTTTCTTTTCTCTAGTTCATGCGGGAGATGGCAGGCGCCTGGCAGATGACGGTTGAGCTGAAGATGGGCCTGTTCTCTGATGCTCAGGTGGAGGCTGACCCTCTTGCTGCTTCAGAGGAAAGCCAGCCTGTCCCCTGCCCTCCGGATGTCACCCCTCACCACATCTGGATTGAGGTCAGAGAGCGTCTCTGTTGGGAGAGGACGATATCACTGTAATCAGTATGTTGCCTTAACATCTTTAGCTTCTCTCCCTGTTTCCCAGTTTCTCATCCAGAGGTTTGAAATAGCAAAGTATTCCAGCGCCGATCAGGTGGAGATTTTTGGCAGCCTGCTGCAGCGCTCCCTGTCCTTGGATGTCGGTGGATCCAAGAGCGGCGGCCTGAACCGCCACGTTGCCGCCATCGGACCACGTTTCAGGTATTCGAAAACTTCAGGGCCTTTCCACTTAAAATATGGAAAGAAGTTTCTTCCATTATTATTGCAAGCAAAGACCATGTTTTGTTTTGTAAACAGATTAGAAAAAAAGCAATCCAGAAATGAAACTTTGGCAGTGACTTTGCTCATTTCTCAAAAAAAGAATCAAACATTTTTTATTTATTTTTTTATTTTTTATACTTTTTTTCCCCAAGTTCTTTTTATATATATATCACTTTTTCTTTTAACAGATTTCATATTCTAATTTATTTTACAAATTCCTGTTTTTCAGACTATTTGCGTTTTCCAAATAAGATCCTTTGGAGTGAGGAGGGAAAACAGATTGTAAAGAATACACTTCATAAAACTCAATCTGGCGAATAGAAAGTGGAAAATAAAATTTAAAAAGTAAAATCTTTAAAACACTTTTAGAAAAACTACTTTGAAAAAATTAAATATTGAGCAAAATGTTTTAAAAAGAAAAAAATCCAAGACAGCAAAGTTAATTTTAAAACCTTAAACACTTTTTACTCTTCAAAAGCTGGCTAAAGATGTAAGACATTTTATTTCTTAATCTTTATCAATGCTCCATTTACAAAAACATGTTCTGTTGTTTTCAGCAATAATGGAAGTACATTGCACTCCGTATGAAATGCATTAGTACCGGTGGAACTTTCCACTCATTTAGTCACACCAGAGCAACAGGAAACATTGTTCTATTTTACTGGGATTATATTTAACCAGTCAACACAAAATAGTGAATTGGAAAGAAAGAGATTTAAAGTTTTCAAAGGTTTTGCCAATTGTAATTCTTATTTTCCTTTGCTATATTATCCTTTAATAAAATCCAGTGCATATTATTTCCTTCAGTTCCATGCAGAGGTTGTGCTAAAGCAGCGCCCTGAATACTTCAGCTCCAGAGCCACAGGTTGCTCTTTTCACCGTCCACAATGGCTCTTAAAAATGATGGCTCAAATTTACAAAAAATCTAAACTAATAGTTTTACAAATAAATTTCTGTTTCGCAGAATAATTTTGTGGGAAAAAATAGTGGACGACTAATTGGATTTGATTATTTCTAAAAGGTAAAATTAAAATGGGCGTTTGCAAAAACGATCAAATGTATACTGAGTTATCACACCAGTATATTTATATGAATGCCAACAACATTGAAAAAAACAAACATAATTTCATGTAGAGGTTTACTTTTTGTACATAAATCTAGCCCTTCTGTGGCTTTGTGAAGTTAATTTGTGTTTTGCATGGTCCAATATTGTTCAGCCTAAAAAAAATAAAAAATGTACCAGTTTAATAATGGGGAGGCTATTAGTCAGCTTTATGTTTTTCTAATATATAAAACCTATTTTCTGAGAATGTGTTTATTTAGGAGCAACTATAAAAATTAACAAACACCTAGAAAAAGTAAACTATATTATATTATTTTCCAGATTGTTCATTCTTCTTTGCCTTTTTTATAAAGTGCTTTAAATTAGTCCTATCTGTCTTTATCCATGCTGGGTCAGATCCTGACATTTTAAAAAGGAGGCAGGGAAAGCAGAATAAAGCTTTAGCCTCGCTGCATGCAGTTAGCCAAGCCTTGTAGCTAAACGGTCCTGGAAAAGGACGTTTCTTGCGCCATTTCTCTCTCTCTCTCCAATGTGTCTCCAGCCCCCGCGACTCGACCTGTCAATCACCCGCAAAACATCTGAGCTGTGGCGGGAGGTGGTGCCCAAATACACTTCCTGCCAGATCTGGACGCTCCAGAGCTAGCTCTCCTATACTTCTGTATTACAGAGGAGCTACCGCGCATGGACAACTTTTAACAAGAGTCAATGGGCAAAGATTTTTGTGCCCTAGGGTGGAAATACGTCACTAATCCGATGATAAATGGA
This sequence comes from Cyprinodon brontotheroides, assembly GCA_018398635.1. Classification (NCBI taxonomy): domain Eukaryota; kingdom Metazoa; phylum Chordata; class Actinopteri; order Cyprinodontiformes; family Cyprinodontidae; genus Cyprinodon; species Cyprinodon brontotheroides. The sequence goes on from JAGKQL010000057.1 coordinate 10,002,361, forward strand.
ATGACGCTTTACCAGTCATTGAAGATTAAATATTTATCTTGCACTTCCAAGAAATACTTATTAAGATATTTCCAAATATTTCAAATTTTAATTAAAAATTAAATTATAAATAAAGTATATATATTTTTTATATATTAATCAGCCTACCCAATATATTAATTGGGTAGGGTGGGGCGGCTCCCTAGCACCCTCTATTGGCAAGCCGTCATTGGAAAGATTAACATTAAAAGAAATTTTAGGATTTATTTAGATGTATTTTTTTCTCATCATCAGGTTAGGAACAGTTGTTTTTTTTTTTAAATCATTGTTCAAAAATATCAACAACAAGAGAAGAAAATGTTTCAATCCATCTTTTGTAAAAGTTTAGTTTCTCTTTTATTGAACTTTAAATAGAAATAAAGTGATTGCTCTTTGAGAATAAACTACCTATATTAAATATTTATCAATAAATACAAGCTTTAATGTTTAAGGAGCTTGTTTAACTTGTGTAGCTCTAAAGGTCCGATTTAACTGGACTAAATGCCAAAAATGGCTGTTTGGATTGTTAAGGTTGTAGATCCCAGTGCTAAAAAAAACCACACAAGTTTAAACAGTTAAAATATTACACTACACGCCACCAAGTTGTGAGAATGTGAATTGTTTCAGATTAAGGTTTCGTCTTCATGTTTACAAAATGTGTCAAATGAGAATGGATGAGTCTCTAAAGATGAAAATAGCAGAATTAAACTCATCTCAGGCGACAGACTTCAGACCAGATTGGAGGTTCAGCGTGACGGCCGTCCTGATATTCAGAGCCGCGATGCAGTGGTTCACATCAGATCTCATTCATTTAGAATATAACAATGAAAGAATTGAATTTCCGGCTAAAAATACAAAAAGCTGGTATAGCTACCCCTAAAAATGACAAAAAACACAACAAAAAAACAAAAACCTTCTTTAGTTAATGGTTCTTCAAGGTAATCAGAGCAGAGATAAAAAACAATCACTCTTTTTATTTTTGTCTCTACTAATATTGTTCTGGTATATTGCATAAAATCCTGATAAAACCTTTTAATGCTGATAATTTTAGCACAACAAAATAGCATGAAGAGTTATAAACAAAAAAGCATGAGAAAATATTTCAATATTTCTAGTTGTTTCTAAGCTGTGTTTCTTTGTGCGTTAGGCTGCTGACTTTAGGTCTGGCTCTGCTGCATTCTGACGTTCTCACCAACTCCACCGTCAGAAACGTCCTCAGGGAGAAGATCTATTCAACAGCCTTCGATTACTTCAGGTAAACATTAACCGTTTGATGCGGTATCGTCCCTAGTGTTGCACTGATGTCGTTTTTTGGCCCCAATACCCAATACCTGGCTGTGCAGTATTGGCCCACACCAATACCATCTGTTATAAATGGATGTGTGTGTGTATATATGAAGAACTGCATACTACTTGGATGTAAAATAATTACCATCATTGTTTTTTTTTCAAGCTGCTGCTGTCTACCTTTGTGCAGCTTAAGGAAAAAAGAAGTGAATCAAGTGAGAACTTTTTATTACCTACCTGGAATGGGTGACAATAGTTGAATAAACACTTTTGGCTCTCTCTAAATAGGTATTCCTGCCCTATTTGATTTGGTACTTCGCTCATACGATACCACCACCATTTTAGTGCTGGATTGGGGCCCCGTCCCATACTGGTATTGGTCCATCAATAATCGTCCCAGTCATTGACGTTTAAACAATCGAAAGTTTACATGGCTGATTATTTTATCCTCTGATCCAATGTTCTCCCTAAGCTGCACATTCTATGCGCCCAAGAAAATCTATGCAGCACAATGAAACTACAAGAAACAACTGTTTTTTTCCCCATAAAGTTTGTTACATAACATAGAGAAATGGAGAACAGTTATTTTTCATTACCATACTAAATTCAATATATATTAAAAAACAAACGAATAGGGGAAAAAATTGATTTAATTTTATTTCCTTTCTGGCTCTTATATCATCTCATCTTTATCATCTATAGCTCAGCTGGATGGTCCACCCTGCTTCATTGAATAATAAAATCAGCTGTTCATCTACTCTTCCATTCCATTGACTTTCAAATGAGTTTTATAACATAAATTAATACATGCAAGAGTTGCATTTGCATGAATATGTTTAATTATATGTTCTTTAAAAAAGAAAAAAAGTACTGCAAACAAATAATTCAACAGGAAGAAGAATTCGTGGCTCTCTCGGCTTCCAAAACAATAAAGCCAGCAACAGCACTGCTATCCAACATTTCCACAGTTTCAATACTTCATATCATGAAATGCTTCTATTCAATTCAATTTCAATTCAATTTCCAGATTTTTTCTTATATAGCACCATTTATCAACACATGTCATCTCAAGGCGCTTTTACAGTTTTACCAGATCATCCAGTCAAATTGATTTTTCTATCTAAGGAAAACCAGTTGATTGCATCGAAACTCCTTGACTCTTCAGCAATCCCTCACATAAGCATGCTGCCAGAGCAGTGGGAGGAAAAACTCCACTTTGAACGGGAAGAAACCTCCAGCAGAACCAGGCTCAGTGTGGCGGCCATCTGCTGAGGAGCCGCCTGTGGAGCTGGAGACAGAAGCAGAGATACAAAAGCAGCTGTAAACCAGCTCCACAGGCTGTCCAGAAACACACAGCCAGGCAGGCGAGCTCCAAGGCAGCTCCCATGCCAGAAGACGAAGAGAGCACATCCAGCCAGTCACAGTCAGAGAAGCAGGACTACACTGGAAAACAGGCATATCTCCAGCATCTATAAACAAAAGGTGTTGATAGCAGCAGCACAGCTGATATTATTTCTCTCCAGGATGGAGTCACAGCCAAACAGGAACAGACCAGATGAAGCTACTATGAGAAAAAGCAGAGAGCAGAGCGTTAGTGATTGAACTAGCAGATTCTGCAAAGTGGGAGAATAGAGATAGAATGAAGCAGAATGATGAAAAAGGGGTCCCTATGTCCTCCATCCAGTCTAAGCCTATAACAGCATAACTATAGGGAATAGCTCAAGAACACACAGGCCACTCTAACTCCAAAAGCTTTATCAAAAAGGAAAGTTTAATCCTAGCCTTAAAATGAGGCAAGGGGGTGTGTCGCTACAGTGACTAAAACTGGTAGTTGGTTCCACAGTAGAGGAGCCTGATAACTTAAAGATCCACCTCCCATTCTACTTTTAGAAATTCTAGGAACCACTAGTAAACCTGCAGATTGAGGCCGAAGTGCTCTGTTAGGAACATAAGGAACAATCAGATCTCTGATATCAGATGGAGCTTGGCCATTTAAGGCTTTATATGTGAGAAGGAGGATTTTAAAATTCTATTCTGGATTTAACAGGAAGCCAATGAAGAGAAGCCAGGATAGGCGAGATCTTTAATTTTCATCAGAACTTTCTGGCTGCAGCATTTTGGATCAGCTGAAGGCTTTTTAACTACAGTTTTGTGGACTTCCTGATAGTAAAAAATTACAATAGTCCAGCCTTGAAGTAACAAATGCATGGACTAGTTTCTCAGCATCATCCCTGGACAGGAGATTTCCCTTTTTTGCAATATTATTATGCATATGCAATTCATATTAGTATAAATGCTAAACAATTTAATTAGATTTTTTTATAGAAAAATAATTACAGAAATGTTTACAATATCACAAGCTGCAGCACACTTCATATAGATGAAAGATGCCTAATATCTTCCCGAGGTGAACTGTCACATATAACGTATGACACATCTCATAAACAATTTTTTCTCTTTATTTTAAGAGAGCCAAATTACTTGTATTTGAAATAAAATAATGGAAATTGCTGCTGTATTCTGGTTATTTTTAATAAGCCATGTAACTTTGCTGTGATCGATCGTTCGTTATTTAATCAAGGGAGTGTCTCTCTGTGTCTTTTACAACAGCGCAGCTCCGAAGTTTCCAACCCAAGCGGACAAGCGTCTCCGCGAGGACATCAGCATCATCATTCGCTTCTATGCCAGCATCCTGTCGGACAAGAAGTACCTGGCGGCGTGCCAGCTGGTCCCCCCCGGTGAGCTTGGTACTACCTCAGCCCCGAGCACTCTGTCTGCTGGGATATTCGGATCGCTTATCGTGTCCAGCACTACTCCGATATCTATCTTAAGTAAGCCTGAAGCGGTGGAGCTCGGAAGCAGGGGCATGCTGTCACGCGTGTCAGATTTGACATGGCTTCTCCTCACAGGGCTGCTGTCTCTCTAAATTTCCTTACTTCCATTTCTCTAATTCTCTAAAATCTCTTGCTGTCTTTTAGCTTTTGGATTGTTACTTTTTCCAGCAGCTGTGAGGAAAAGCACAAATTTGGCATCAGCGTCATGATGCATGACTGTCCATCAGCCCAAACCGTCTGCCCCATCCTCCACCTGATCAGTGTGGTCTCAAAACAAGAAACCAAATCCTCAAAAGATTAAAAAAAAACTCCTGTCTTCATTCCTGATGATCCAGAAAAAGACATGCCTTCATTCTCATCTACATCAACAGCTTCAGGTAGATTAGAGCTCTAATCCCAGAACCTGGATCAGATTTCCACCACGTCTGACCGAGTATCAGTGGATTAAGGCGACTTCTACCTCCAAATTCATCTCTCTTCCCAAACAAATCCTCATCATCAACCATGCTCTTTTACTTTTATTATTATTGTATTATTAAAAAGTTTTAGATAATACTAAACACGTTAAAACTATAAACCTTAAAAGGTGCATAATCATGTTATTTATATTTTTGTACTTTATATCCCAGTAAAGGGCGAATTATACTTCTGCAACCGCAAAACATCAAATGTTGGGTCTGGTTGCGAACGGTTTTGCTGGTATGCTTCTACATATACGTCGGTCTGGAATTTCTAGGGGCCACGGCAGTTTCCGCCAAAGCAAAGGGGTGAGGGAACTTAAGCCAGCGCTGACGCCAGGAAGTGTTTATATTCCAAAACAATGGGGCGCGTCTGCAAGATATCCCGGTCACAGAGATGGATCTAGAGTTGCTAAACATTGAAGAGGAACAGGTTCTGTTAATGGAGTTGGCAAAAGACCGATCAACCTTTAAATGCGTGGTTATCCGGTATTTAGTTTTAAAATGAATTAAGCCAAAGCACCGGAGTTGACAAGGACGACCACACAGACAGCCAGAGAGGCATACCAAGGACCAATCACAGCTGCTTTTTGTCTGAGCACTTCCTCTTGAGGTCTGCGCGGGTTTGCGACCGTCCGACACGTAGTCAGGATTTTTTTTAGGCCGTTATAGGTGGCACCCCATTGAGCACAAAGACAGATTTGACGGTTGCAGAGGCTATGCTTCGAAAGCATAAATTGGCCTTTAAGATTACCACATCCTGCTGTTGTATTATTTATTTAATTTTCGGTTTTACTCTTTATTTTTGCTCAGTTTGTTTGTAAATAAAACCCTTTTGTTTATATTTACAATAGAAAAGAAGGTAAGATACTGTACATGTGCACATGGGGTAAACAAGGAAGTAAAGTAGCCTATGGTGGCTAGGCCAGTTAGCACCTCCTAGCGAAGTGTGGAAATAATGAAGAAAAGTCAAAATTTCAGTATGGGGCAAAAAAAGGAAAAAATATTTTATTGCAGGAGGTATAATGATTAGCAGAGCACTCTGAACGTTGGTGTTTGCTGCAAAGGAAGCTAAAGCTGCTGCAGCGTCCTTATTAATATTGACAGCTACTGATAGCAATGCCAACCTTAGTCTCTACGGTCTGAGAACAAGCAAAATTATGATTAGATGTGGTCCTTTGCCACATGTGTCTGCCACTCTCTCTTACCCCCTTTCCTGTCACCCTACTCTCAGAAAAAAAAGCCAGTAAGACCTTACTTGTCTTGTCTACAGCCACGCGGAGCTGTAGCTTTTCAGCAAGTCACATTGCAGGACGGTTAGGCTCTATTCAATCGTTGCACGCCAGCTACAGCTCACGCTGTCAGAAGAAACACGCAGGGTTTCGTAATGTCGGACACTGTGAGTTTACAGCACGCTCTAAAACCCACTGTCCGGACTCCAGCACAGCAGTGAGAGCGACGCTACTCGGATTGCGTCTACCCGGAAGCCAAACCAGTAGAAAGAGAATATATATGAAGCTCACTAGAGAGAAGCTCGCAGCTGCTTGCGGGAAATTTGTGCAATTTTGTGGCTGAAAGCCCTAAAAAGAAAAGGTGAGGACGTATTTTGACAAAGACATGGCTGAGCAAACGTGGCTACTACGGTCTGTCAATTTTACGGAAAGAACTCCATTTCACTCACACTCCCGCCATTCTTCTGAGTTTTCATCTCAGAGGAAAAAGAAGAAACCTTATTCGCCCACTGAGCGATTTGCCCATGAAGGCCGACTAAATTTCAAACATGAGAGGCTGGTCGCCCCTCATTACCTCCTGTACATTACACGATGCACGACGCGCGGTCAAGCTGGAAGTCGGCCCTATCGAAGAATTCTCGCACCACTGGAAAGTCGGCCCGAAAAGGGCAAAAAATCGTACACTGCATGCCCAGCTTTAGTAGTCTCCATCCGGCTTTCTGATAGTTCTGTGGTTCTACCAGCAGATGGCGACACCTCTGTTTCTATCCGCCCACAGCACCCAGTGCTGGTATTCAATTTAGGCTCAAAAAGGAGAATCTAAACACTATCAGGCCTGACATTATTTATCGTGGTTTAATTACTGGTCCCATTTGTTTGTATAGATACATAACATGACGAAGCACCTTTAAGATGTTTTTTTTTTTTTTTTTAAAGCCTAGAATACATTAAAATGTGAATTCTTTCTTGAGGTTTTCATATTTACTGGTTTCACAGATTGGACTAGTGCTGTTTTTGCTTCGGTCGTTCCTGATTTTGTGCATCTGTGAACAGATAATCAGGACCCATCTTTAAACAGCCTGTCAGTGATGAATGCCGCTGACATGAGGAGCAACGTGGACTCCAGCTCACGCTCCCAGCAGAGCGGACAGGGGTGGATCAACACGTATCCGCTGTCCAGTGGGATGTCCACCACCTCTAAGAAGTCAGGTAGGAGTTTATCTTACAGGAGGACAGCAGAGGGAACAGATTCTGTCTTTTCACGCGACTCTGGCGATTATCAATGATTAATGGGTGGATTCAGCCACTAACTGGAGCACCTGATCAGTAGGGCTGAAATAGTGAGAAAATCAACTTTTGGAGCTTTTAACTAGGGCTGGGCGATATAGAAAAAAAGCTTATCGATAAAAAAAAA
>JAGKQL010000057.1:10019204-10051549 GCA_018398635.1 Cyprinodon brontotheroides
ATTCCTTTAAACGCATCATGTGGGCTTAATGCAGATGTTTTCTTTTGGTCATCAGTTCTTGGTGACATGGCACACTATCGACGCCGATTCTCCTGAGCTGAGTCACATCTTGTGTTGGGCTCCAGCCGACCCGCCCACCGGGCTGTCCTACTTCAGCAGCATGTACCCTCCTCATCCTCTCACTGCGCAATATGGAGTCAAAGTGCTGCGCTCTTTTCCTCCAGTGGGTCACACACCTGTGATTCTTAAATCCAGCAAATTGGAGAAATGTTCTTTTTTCTTTGATAGCACAAACATTTTTATTTATGTTCACAGGACGCCATCTTGTTCTACATTCCGCAGATCGTTCAGGCGCTTCGTTACGATAAGGTAAGGACCAAATTGAACTACTTTCTTCTCAAGCATTAAGTCATAGATCGGCTGAATAAACCCTTCCTTCCGTTCAGATGGGTTATGTGAGGGAGTACATCCTGTGGGCGGCACAGAAGTCTCAGCTCCTCGCCCATCAGTTCATCTGGAACATGAAGACCAACATCTTCATGGATGAGGAGGGACACCAGAAAGACCGTGAGTCTCAATGTTAACTGATGAGGTCACGCTTCTGTAAACACAGCCATGTTTACAGGAACGGCACGGCTTACTTTATTTATGAAAAGAGAAATGTAGATTAGAAAGTACGCCAAGAGGCAGCAGATTTCTAAGCAGACAAGAATTTTTTCTACATGCATAAATCATTTAATCACGTTTTAGTGTGACCAGATCTAAAAACTAAAACAAATGTGGGACAACTAGGACGTATATGAGAGACAAATGCAGCTGTCTCAGCTGTGCGTTTCTTTGGTGTTGCCGAACTTTGCGTTCCTCTCATGTCAAACTTAGAAATGACTTCGGCAAACCTCAGAATAAGCTCTCTGAGAATCACCTTTCACTGACTCACTCATTCCCTTTTCCCACTGGTTCATGTGGTCAGAAAATTTAGATTTATCTTATTTCATATATTGATTTATGCTATTTACATAGTGAAAAAAGCTTTTCTACTCAGTATGTTTCACCTGCAAGGTGTTTGTAGACAAGACACAGGGCTACCAACTTTTCCCCAAACCTTGGAGTGAGATTTTGAAATAGTTTGGACAGGCCACCCTTGTCACGATTAGATTGAAAGGCTCTGAGGATACGTGCAGCTATAGGTTGGAGGTTTTCAGAGGATTTACCGTAATATTCTGACTATTAGCCGCACCTGAATATAAGCCGCAGAAGCTAAATTGCATGATTTGTACATATACAAGCCGCACTGGACTATGTTCGCAGGTTTTTGTATGTTTAATGTCCGCACCTTTTCTCGCTACCACGTTCTGTCTCATACTCACTTCGCTGTTGGTAGTAGTCTGCTTCCGGAGGACCTCCGCATTCCCTGCGCACGGCTACCGTATTGTGTGTTGTAGCAAATGTGGACGTCAAAATGCTGGATGGTAAAATCCATCGACAGATTTTGGTATTACCCTAGTGGCCGTTAGCCGTAAAACTCCATAGATAAGCCGCATAGTTATATAAGCCGCAAGGTCGAAAAATGGGGAAAAAGTCGCGGCTTATTGTCCAAAAAAATTATGGTAACTGAAACTAAGTGCCAAAATGACAAATAAAAATAAGTGATCCGTACTTATGTGGAACATTTTCACACAATATACATTATTTTCTATTTTCTGGTGATTTTCAGAGAATTGAACTAAAAGTATGGGCCCTACTAAAATACTTGCATCTACAGTATCAACTGTTTTTAATAATAATTCTATGCAGCTCGAGTAAAATAAACAATGGGAAACAAATAAGGTTATTACTGGATTACTGACACTGATACAGGAACTAGTGCAATCGAATCCCTTGCAAACTACACTGTGTACCAATATTTGGTAATAGGCTAAGGATTAAAAATCGTAACTCATTATCTTATTAAATTTTTACAATTGACAATTCAGACCTTCTAAGAGGCTGTAGATTATATAAAAACTCACCATGACACAAGGCAGCATTTCTGTGGATGTTTTATTTTGGTAGATGTGATGGAAATTAAGTTTTTAAACATATTTAATGGACCTAAATACGGGTTCCTTCTCCATCGCTCCTGGATAACTGAGTTGTTCAGCACATCCTCTCTATATGTGGTTGGTCTTTTCTTGGGTGGCTGATCTTTTGAAAAATAAAATGCAACGGTTCTTTTCTTTTGTGGATCTCCTATGGGTTTGTGAGGCAAATCTGAAAGCTTTAGAGATTTGTGTTGGTTTAATTAGTCCTAAAATCCAACGGGAGATCATTCAGCTAGACTGAGCAATAATTATTTTACTTGTGAGCAAAACATGGACTTAAACTGGGATTAATTCAGGAGGTTAAATTAGAGGAAACAAGGATTAAAGCTTGATTTTAAAAAACAAAAACAAAAAAGCGCCCTAGATGTAGTGAAAACAAACCATTTAAACTGATACTACACTCTCTCCACATTGATAATTTAGGCGAGCTGCTGTATAGTTTAGCTTCAAATTTTCAATAATTTACAAAGCGAATGATCTTAGTCCAGATAAGATAAAATTAAATTCCAATGGCATACCTCCTAATATTTAATAATTATTAACTTTTTTTCAATATCTGGCTCAGGTCCAGCTCTGCTCAGTCAGCACAGTGAATAAGTGGGCTGGTGCTAAAATACGGACTGGATATAATCTGGCATGTCCCTGCGTGTTAGCATTAAGGTTGTGTTGAAAACGCGGACTGGAATTTTATCAGCCCGGTATTTTGATATATAAATAAGTGAAATGGAGTTGAGTTTTAATTTTATGCCCAATATTGAAACGTGGTCTGTGCTATGTTATTCCACGCCACAACGCAAGAGGGACAATCAGAACTAGCTGTGGGTCTAGATACGCCGCAGGCGGTGAGGAAGTGGGGCAAGTTTGTCCGGCAACAGAGGGACAGGCGAGGGCGAAAAAGAGCGGATCCAGGTGGAAAAAGGGTCCCAGCGTTCTAAGTGCACCTCGCCTCTTCTAGCTGGTCCATCTTCACGAAGTCAAGCTTCCACAATGGCGGTCATACAAACAAAACAAGCCGGTAAGGTACCAAACAGGAAATACGCATAGTGTAGAGTGGATGTAGATTTGACCAATCAGAGGCCTCCTGACTGTTGTTACCCCTTCATTTTTGGAGAGGTGCAGCAATTGTGTGTCTGCGAGGAGGCGGGGCATATCTGCTTTAACTGCGACGCCATAACGCATCTATAACGACCTGGTTTCTGATTATAAGTCAGCCGATCAACCCATGTTTACCTGATATGTTCAGTAGGTAAGAGGCTTTATTTATTTATTGTCTTTATTGTGGCTTCATTATATTTTTCTAACCAAAATTTCCATCATATTTTGGATTTAAATCCTTTACCAGTACAGGTTTAAGTGTCACTAGTATCGATACTCTGCATCTGGATTCAGTATTAATTTAGTAACATAACATAGTATTTAGCATTCATTTAGCAAGAACCAAATACAAGTGTTGTTTGGATATTTTTGTTAATAATTATAGATTTATATAAATGTGAAATATTAACTCCCCCCCCCCCAAAATATTAATAGATTTTTTTTTATATTTTGTGTTTTTTTTTACATCTATTTTTATACTTATTTAACTAATAACACCTCTGAATCTGTGAAGAAAGCAGTTTCCAAGATGACCACGACCTAGTGGTTAGGGCATTGTGCTTGGAATCCAGAGGTTCTGAGTTCGAGCCCCACTCCCACAGACGGCCACTCTTGGTCCCTGAGCAAAGACCCTTAATCCCACACTGCTCCCCGGGTGCCACACAATGGCAGCCCACTGCTCCCCAAGGAGATGGGTTAAATGCAGAGTTCATTTCGTGGCTCTGTGTGACAATGTAATGACAATTAAAAAAAAAGATGGAAAAGAAGTCAAAAATACAACAGTCTCACACAAATCTGGACGTCTGGTCACTTTATCAAGCTATGAAATGACCTGTAATATATGTCCTACGTTTCAATCCCGTAAAAGTCCATGTCTTGATCATCTGAAGAACTTTTGATTGAGTGCAAAAGAATGAACAACTTTATCTTTTGTATATAATTTTGAAGTAAAAGCACAAAGTAGAGTGGGAGGAATTTAGACCATTCTGCACTGTAAAGCGTTTGGTGTATTTTCCCCTTTAATGGACGCTGACTCATCTGTCCATGCAGCCGACATCGGGGAGCTGCTGGAGCAGATGGTAGAGGAGATCATGGGTTCGCTCTCCGGCCCGGCCAAAGATTTCTACCAAAGAGAGTTTGACTTCTTTAACAAGATCACCAACGTGTCTGCCATCATCAAGTGAGTGCTGCTCTGCATGTCTGCTCTGCATGTATGTGGTGATAGAGCTAAGTCTGCTCTGTCTTGCTGTTTCTATTCTCAGACCGGTTCCAAAGGGAGATGAGAGAAAACGGGCTTGTCTCAAAGCATTGTCGGACATCAAAGTGCAGCCAGGTATGCAGCTGTTGGCTACAATCTCTCTGGAATAAACTGGAAACTTTTTGCTTTTAAAGGATTATTTTGGCTGCAACTTTTAGAATTAGGGGTTTACAGGTCAATCGTTCTGCTGGTTTGGCATGCCTGCTTAGAATAGCATATCAGAAGTACATTTTTTTTATAGCTCTCTGTCATTTCAGAGTACTTTTCGAAACAGTTTACCAGTGTTTATGAAGGAGTATGATTGTTCAGGTAGAAACGGTTAATGGAGTGGTTTGCTGTTACGATAGAGCAGGTGGAACCAATTAAAAAAATCAAGGGGGTCCGAATAAAGAAAATCAACAACCAGTAAAGGTCCAGAGACATTTCTAATTATAATCTGTTACTTTATACAGAATTTAACAGTGAAATAAAATGCTGTTTATGCATCCATGTTATACATTGAATTTTTAAATAAAAATATATAAAAAATTGCCACAGGTTTGCCTGCTGTGTGTCCAAAAGTAGCAGCAGCAGCAACCCAGACTTGACAGCAGCCTCATTGGATCATTTGGATCATGTAGCCTGGTGCGAGACCTACCTGGGAGGGCTTTACCGTATTAACAGGAGAAGCGGCGCAAGTGAAATTAGACACTGTCATCAGACTACATGCGGTAATTTATAAATGTTTTAAATCAGGTGTGGTCCGGATTAGCCAGCAGGTGGGACAAGATTCGGACCGCGGTCCGCTAATCCGTGACCTCTGCCATAGAGGCTCTAAACTCTATCTAGCACCATATTGAATGATCTAAAATAAGATTAAAAGATTTTACAACAACAAAAAAAGCAATCATACAGAAGTCTGTTGCAATTCAATGCAATTGTTCATTTTTATGCAAATTGTTAAAACACAATATAATACATTAAAAACCACCATTGAATTAAGTTGAGGGGGTCATGCTGGAAGGACAGCTTGAAATTCACGCATGCGCATTATTGGTGGGTGGTATGCTGACCTGTTAGAACGGCTGTTGATTTAAGAGTAATTCAATTCAGTTTATTTCTATGGCGCCAATTCTCAACTCATGTCATCTCAAGGCACTTTAAAGTTCACCAGATCATCCAGTCAAATTGATTCAAAGTTTTCTATCTAAGGAAAACCAGTTGATTACGCTCGACTCATTGACTTGAAGGCAATCCCTCACACTAAGCATGCTTGTAGCAACAGTGGAGAGGAAAAACTCCCTTTTAACAGGAAGAAACCTTCAGCAGAACCAATAAGTCAGTTCTCTAAACTTTGTTGTATATTTGAAGATCCAAACCTGCTTTTTCTTATTTTGCAGGTATTGTTTACCGTTTTTAACCAGGACAAGATTGATACGCCGTGATCGTGTCAGTTATTGCAAGCATAACATAGTGACTTTATAGGAAAATGTTTTCTGCAGATGTGGAAGAAATGTATTTCATTAAAGAACATTTTGTTTTTATTTTTTTATTTTTTATTTAATTCATGTCAAATGTGAAAAGAAAGTCTATTATCAGTTCTATTAGCTTTACCAGTGTTATTGTTGGTATTGTGAATCCAGCAGCAGCTTTTTAAGCCGGTTTATTATGTAATAAATATTAAAAGCTGAAGGAATAAGAATCATTGTTCGTCTGATGTGTTGTCAAGTAGTTGATCATTTCCTGTTCCTCCTCCAGGCTGTTATCTACCCAGCAACCCAGAAGCCATAGTCCTGGACATTGACTACAAGTCTGGAACCCCGATGCAGAGGTAATCAGTCCTGGTGTTTAAGGAGTTAGCGTTATCCGCCTGTTCTTCTGTGTGTCTTTCATCTGGGTTTGTGTTTGTAGCGCTGCCAAGGCGCCATATCTGGCCAAATTTAAGGTGAAGCGCTGTGGGGTGAGCGAACTGGAGAGGGAGGGTCTGCGCTGTCCGTCAGACTCCGTGGAGGACGGAGAGGACAATCCAGACGGATCTGGCAGGGTTTGCTGGCAGGCGGCCATCTTTAAAGTGGGAGATGACTGCAGACAGGTATTTCTCTCTCTTTCAGTGAATCCACAGTAAATCAGTGGAAGAGTGTGACCCTCCCATGATGCTCTTCTTCCTGCAGGACATGCTTGCTCTGCAGATTATCGGGCTGTTTAAGAACATCTTCCAGCTTGTGGGTCTGGATCTGTTCGTCTTCCCCTACCGAGTGGTCGCCACGGCGCCGGGGGTAACTAGACTTTTTGTAATATTCTGCTATATATTATTCTGATATTTATCTATCTTAAGTTAATATCGGGATGTCTTTACATTTCAAATTAGCTGAATAATACGAATACGTCACAGTAGGGATGCACAATAGAATCGTTTTTGGTCCACTGAGAAAAACAGGGACGATATAATTAACTGATATTTATTACCGTCTTGTTTTTGTTGTTTTTGCAGAGAGGGGTTTAAACTGTATTTTATTTTTTTAATGAAATATAATGTATCTCCATGCATAAAACCACCTTTTTTCAGTTCATCAGTAATGATATCTGTCTTAAAGGAGAAGTCTAGTCAGCAAAGAATAATCAATGGATCATTATTTATACCTAAAACTAATATGTTCGTGGTGATTTAATGAATTTAGCGTTAATCAGTAAAAAAATAAAAATAAAACATTTTCTTTGTGGTCACTGAGTCTGGGAGTGGCCATTTTTGCCCAAATATAGTAACGCCTCACTCCTGACATCTTCCAGCAGTGACGTCACGGTGCGGTAAGCCTAGCGCCATTGTTCCCGCTTTACAAGCAAAATCAATGGGAACTAACGTTACAAACCAGTAGGTAGCAGTAGTGTTCTTTTGACAAACATGGATGCCTGCAGTAAAGCCGTTTAAATGAAAATTGAATTAAAACACTTATCATTTATTGAACAGTTTGTAATAATTTAATATTTAAAGTACTTTCAGAAGTTTGAATTCTGAATATGAGCCGTGCTTCTCCTTTAAAAGCTTCGTCTTTCATCTCACTGGGTCCCAGTGCTGATGGACAAGCTTCCCTGAGTTTGATCTGACTGATCCTTCTTTCCTCAGTGTGGCGTCATCGAGTGCATCCCAGACTGCAAATCCAGAGACCAGCTGGGTCGTCAGACTGACTTTGGGATGTACGATTATTTCCGGAACCAGTATGGCGATGAATCCACCCTCGCTTTCCAGAAGGTCTGAAGCTCTAAATATCTTGCCTCTACTCTCGCTTTCGTTTTTTTTTTTTTTAAGCTTTTACATTTTTAAAGTTTACCTTAATAACCGAAATAAAAATCATGAGAGATTTGTTGTGCTTAAATATTAGAGGTCGACGATACAGGTTTCTTTAAGGCTGATTCCGACATCAGTCCAACCAATCAGCAATATGTACTGCTGATACTTTTAGAGGCTGATTTTATGAGTTTAGTCAAAAAATAAACCATTAATCAACAAATCAAGCAAAACATGGATAGAAAATAGATAGTTGATGCACTTTACATGATCTCAAGGCATGGCTGCTAAAGGCGCTGATGAATCATTCAACACATGTCAGCACATCAACACATCTGGAAACAATACCAGGAAAAAAAAAATGCTCATATCGCCAAAAATATTGACCTGGAGATGTATCGGTCTGTCTCTACTAAACTTGCTCATACAGACCACTGTAAAGGGATGGTGATTGTTAAGACATTGATTCCTGAGTCATGACATCTGCTACTAAACATTAAAAGTAATTTTATAGTAGATTTATCTCTTTTTTCGCAGATTAAATGAAATACAGTGCTTGTTAGAGCTGTTTTTATTAGATTGTCATAGCAATGGCTAAACAATGTAAAAACATTTATATAAACAAATGTTATTATTGTATGGATATTATAGAGCAAAATTGGGGCAATTTAGTTAAATAACTTTTTTTTTAAATTGGAAAAAAATATGTTTAACACTGAAAAGTATTCCGTAAAAAATGTGTGTAAAACTGAAAAGTAATATTCAAAGCTTTTAAAAATTTTGATTTTTCAAAACTATTCACATGAAAATAAAGCAAATCGAATATGAATGAGACATTTCTAGTTCCCACAGTTCCTGAATGCAGCTTATGGGAATGTTTCCTTCAGGCACCGAAGCTGTCAGTCATCACTCTACAACCCCGTGTGATCTATAAGTCCCGCCCCCACACCCAGGAGGCAGCACTTTTAAACAAAAAAAAATGTAAAATTGAAAAAAAAAGGTCTTCAAAGGTGTTTTAAACATTTAATTTTATTTTTCCTCTTTCCAATCTAAAATCCTTGTTTTATTTAAAAAAATTTTTTTAAAAACATTTGGCCCCAATTTAGCTCCATGTCTATTTGTCTTTTTTTTTTTTACACAAATGTAAAACAAAAAGAAATTTCGTATAGAACAGCTCTCTGGAATATTTCATTTTTTCTTTTAAAGTGCAGGCTTTAAAAAGTAGTAAAAAAGAGAAGCTCCTTGCTAATTTTTCACAACATTTGGCCAAAATATTACCAAAACATTTCAGTGTAATTTGTACCAACATGGTACCGATGCTAACTGTGCTACGCATGCAGGCGTTATAGCCGTCGATCTAAAACTTTGACAAATTGTTGCTCTTCTGCCTGGAGAAAAATCTGGAGATGCTTCCTCAGATTAGATGTTTTCCATGAAAACTTTGTTTTAAAATAATTCAGCTTTCTGTCTGGCTCGTACCTATTTCCTGTTATTTACCCAGCATTTTACCAAAATCCTGAAAACTTTATTGAAGTCAGAGTTTGTAGTTCAACTCTGTTCAGACGTTTGAGGGAAATCTTTAAAGCTAAAATGACAGAATAATAAATTCTACTGATGGGTTAATGAGGCATCTGCAGCGTTTCATTTCCAAAACTGTATGATGCTTTCGCGCTGATACTGCCCCGCAGAAATACTTATTCCGCTGGCATTTAAAGAGACTACAGGCAGCTTATTTGCACAAACTAAACTGGTCGGATTTATTTATCTGGCCGCGTACCATATAGTTTAAAGCGCCAGGTTATGGCTGTAAAATATTTCATATTTATGTTAAACGGTGCAAATATCTTGGATATTTTTTGATGCAGCCAATAAATAATGTAAACATATGTGAAATTCTAGGGTAAAATGTGAATGAGGATGCTTTTGGAAAAGGATTTTAAATCATATTTTTAAAACAATAAATACAGAAAAAACAGTAAATAAACTAAGAGTCAATTTGTGAGTGATAACTGAGAGGAAAGCGATGACACAACGAGAAAATGAAAATAAAAACCCTGAAATGTTTGTATTCCTTTTAGGCTGCTCCAAATTCTTGATCATTTTAACAATAAATCCGCAAAAGATGGGAAATATTTTTAAGCAGATGCACGCGTTTTACGTCAATGCTTTTTAAACCACAAAGTTTAGTGGTCAGCCGTTAGAAACAACGTATCGGGTCATGACTTTCTGGAAACACGCAGCGAAACAGTCTTTTGCTCTATAGTCTCCACGTGTGCACCCATAAATCACTTGCTGGATGCATCACTAATAAATACTAACTGTGACGATAGCGGTGCTCTGCTCACCCGTCCTGCTCTCCTACCGCTCCCTCAGGCTCGCTATAACTTCATCCGCAGCATGGCCGCCTACAGCCTCCTGCTGTTCTTGCTGCAGATCAAAGACAGACACAATGGCAACATCATGCTGGACAGCAAGGGCCACCTGATCCACATCGGTAGGATATCCTGAGAACCTTTGTTGCTGTTGCATCTGATTCCTCCTAAAAACGTAGATTTTTGTTTTTCTCCAGATTTCGGCTTCATGTTTGAAAGCTCCCCAGGCGGTAACCTGGGCTGGGAGCCGGACATCAAGCTGACGGATGAGATGGTGATGATCATGGGAGGAAAAATGGAGGCTACCCCTTTTAAGTGGTTCATGGAGATGTGTGTCAGAGGATATCTGGCCGTGCGGTGAGAGAAGTGTAGGTTTAGCTTCTGCTCTCCTTTCAGCTTGGCTTTGTTTCACATGTTTTATTTTTCTGCCTTCAGTCCTTATATGGATGCAGTGGTTTCCCTGGTGACTCTCATGCTGGACACAGGACTGCCATGTTTCAGAGGACAAACCATCAAGCTTCTCAAGTAAGATTTGAATATGCAAAACTTCAACCAATACAAATACCAGAGACCAGGTATTTACAAACAGATTGGCCTTTGCTGTTATAACTTTTACTTTTTAAGTAAGACATTGTGGGATTTGTTGAGCGTCATTTTAAACACTTCAGGTTTCATTTGGATCATTTTAGTATCTTGTAAAATTGTATTGCTACATCAAACTATGTGATGTAATTTATTCCTTAAATTACTGTAAATAATCTTTCTAAAGCTTTGAAAGTTGGATAACAGAATTATTATTATTTTTTTTTGTCAAGGCTGAAACTGTAGATTTATTGCAATAAAGCTAAAGTTTTAATTACAGGTGCAACAAATTGATAATAATATTGAAATCAGCCCAGACATTTAAAAAACGTTATTCAGTCAATTGCTATAATGAATTTTAAGTCATAGGGAAATCATATTTAAATGTCCAAATCATTCTGGATTAAACATGTATATAAATGTACTCTTTATCAGATGATATTGTCCCAAAATGTAGAACATTTTTATAAAAACCAAAAAAACTCTAAACTCTTTTTTTTTCTTCGTTATCTTATGCAGGCCAGTTAGTTATACGTCAGCTTGTACACCTAACCAGCCAATAATAGATCAACGCTCATGTCAATCAATTTTTTCAGTCATTGCATCTTGATTCATATGTCGCAGCTTAATATACAACGTTGAAATAAGAATCTTCGCGAGAAAGTAGTGGTGACTGCTACAGGTGTATAGTTGAGAGCTTTAATTGTTTACTGTTTCCTCAATTCACAAGAACACGAGTATGGACTCGTGTCTTCTCGCCATGTATGTTCTTGAGAAGAACACAGGGAAGTATGGACTTGGGGAGAACGGAGCAAGAAGTAGAATAAATATGGGTCAATTGAACAGAAACATACTGATGACATCACTACACACTCCTCTTGGAGCTTTCACCTCCTGCTATTAATAGTCTCTAGATAATAATAAATTTGACTTTTTTCATTTAGTGTGGGAATAATATTAACACAGTCAGATAAACACAAATAAAATGTGAACATTTTTGCCAAATAAAACCAAAAACTCGCCATCAGAGCCAGTAGTCTCACACACGGCAATGCAGAGAGAGGGCTGCTGGAGACAGGCTAGTATTAGCAAATTAGCCTCGGAGCTCCACTGGTTGCTGCAGTCATCTCAGTTTTGGAACTTTTTTTTCATTATGCATTAAATCTGTAAATGGGCCATATAGTGACGCTTAACGCGTGTAATATTCTCACCATAAATGGTTTTAAAACAACTTTTATTGAACAAGAGCAACAGAAAAGAGAACTTTTTAACTTTCAATAGAACGCTCCGAGCGCTCCAGTCGTGTCTCAGTCTAGCCTGGGTGCCATTCCGAACTTAGTCCCGCCCACAAAGTTTGAGGTCGGGAAGTTCAGTCTGGCTCTGCTCCATAGTAGCTGGATTATTATCGCCACTGTCAGGCTTGCATCCAATCAAATTGTCGGGGGTGCGGGCTTTATAATAGCGATGGACAGATGACAAACAGTAGCGTAATCAACCACGTGACCAAAAAGCCGCTTGGGTGACAACAATAATGGCTGCCGCTGGAGAGTTTAGGTGAGTAGATTCTGCTATTAGGTCTGTTCTAGAAGATATCGACAGCAAAATTAATTTTTAAAAGAGGAACAGAGAAAGCGCGATCAAGGCTCATCTTCTTATTATAGACGTGCAACTGCACGCTTTGATTTTTGTTGACAGCAACTATGAGTAAGCAACATCGTCACGCCTCCGTTGCTCTTATTGGTTTGTAGATCTATCCAATTGAGTGCAGAGGCAATTTTTTTCCTGGTTACGTTCGAAACACGCCCCCATAATCACAGCTCTATGGGAGCAGTATCAGACTCATATTCTGAGCTAGAATTGAGTAGGACTACGCTGTATTAGCTAGTCTCAGTCACCACACTTAGTGGGTGCTACTTGGTCCCAATGGAATTTCCCATTGGGAACATACTAGAACTAAGTTGCTAACTAGTTAGCAAGATGCTTCATAGAATCCGGCCACAACCAAACTTGCTTGCAAGCCTTTCGCCACAACAATCCCGCCCTCTTGATAAATGACCAATCTCATTCACTTTATTCACTCCTGTAAAGTCAGGCACCACTCGGGAGAATTCAGAAATGCAACGGTTGGAACAGCCGCTTCCCTACAACTTTGAGCTAAAATAACCTGCAGAAAATTTTTGTCCTTTATGAGCATTTTTAAATAAATTAATTGAATGAAATAAATACCATCAGTTTACTGTTGGATGTTTGTCTTGTTAACAGATTTACTGTTATCACCTCCTTTTCTGACCTTATGCTGATCTCAAGTTGCTTTTTAGGATAAATGTGTGAACGACCCTATGAAATATTATTTATTTTACTTTTTCATTTTTACATTTCCAATTTTTTCAACACATTTCCACACTAACCACCTTCAATAACCTTAAAGGTACCGAATTATAATGACTTCAAGATATGCTGACCATTATTTCAATTTCACCAATTAAAACGAATGATTGTTCTTCAGCAGATCATCATATTATTTTGCAAAGTATTTAAAATATTTACCTTTAATTTTTTACGATAAAAAGAAAATCTTTATGTGCAAAATAGATAATCCTTATAAAAATGGTATCCTTTTGGAAAAGTGCTTTAGAGTTTAACATAAAAATATCTCAAAGAAGCATAAAACCTACAAATGAATAATTTTGAATTATCCCCTAATATTTCCAACTGTCAAATGTATTCAAAAGAACATTTGCCATTGTTTTTTAAAGTACAAATTGACTGTTAATGTGCACGTATTTTTGTATTTACATGCAGGTCAGAGACTTTAAAGATGTTGTTGCTTTTTCCCTTTCTTCTCAGGGGACGCTTTAACCCGCAGATGAGTGAGAAAGCGGCGGCTGGATTCATGATAAGGTCATCCGGGGTTGTTTCCTCTCAGCAGCAGCAGGTGAGAAACGCAACAAAGAAAACAACTGCTTATTTAATGCTATATATTTATTAGGGGTGGAACGGTTCACAAAATCCGCGGTTGGTTCGATTCCGCGATTTCTAGTCACGGTTTTGGTTGATTGATACATATTGATTGTTTACGAAATCCATAAAAATTATGAAGGTAATGAAAAACTCCCCAAAAATAATTGGATTTATGTTATTTTCCAAAATGATCCTTGAAACCCTGGATCATTTCCATTATGTTTTGCTGCTTTGAATTTAATCATCTGGCGCATGCTCTCTAACCATGCATGTCGCGCACGGCGTTGTCAGACTCAGAACTCAGGGGGCAGACGAAGCCACAGTGGGGCTGTAGACTTTGCTTGAGCAGCCCGGTCCCGGGTAGCAGCGGGCGGGGCGGGGTTGCTGACGGGAGTATGAGGTTTCGGGTTAGCATGACATGTTGCTGTTAAAGTAAACAAAACGTGTTGCACAATGCTTTGCACACTGCTGCACTTTTATCCACAACTTTCTTTCGCCCGTCATCGTAGGTCACTCTAAATGCAAAGCGCTCCCATACAAGCGGGCGCCTATAAAAGTGCTGCTGGCGCGTCTTCAACTCCCTGTTCTTTTCCCTCGCCATTCCGACACAATTCTCCACAACAACTGATTTTTCCTGCTACACCCGGCTAAGCTGCTTCGCTTCTTCTTCTTGTTTACTACTGGTGGTTGGCTTTGGTCGCAGTACCGCCACCTTCTGCCCTGGAGTGTAAACGCTTCCCCTATGAGAAAAAGGAGCAGCGCATGAACCGAACGCAACACACGCGAACCGAACCGCAAATCGACCAGTCGAAACGAATGGTTCGGACGGTTTTCATAAACCGTTCCATTCCTAATATATATATAAAATCCTGTCATCTTTACAGTTGTAGTGCTCAAATACGTCGTTCTTTTATGATCTTCATTGTAGTTTAAAACCTATTATTAGTGTATTTTTTACCAACCGTCCAATGAACTATACACAGTTATAAACATAGTAATTAAAAGTACCACTGTCTGCTTTGCTTTGTGTCGTGTTTAAACAGCTCAGTATCATGTTGAAATCTGCCATGTGTTGCGGTATAAATATGGTCAGGTCAGTCACTTCAGGATCAGACGGGTTCGCACCATTACATCTGCAAAGATATGTCCTAGTCTGCAATTGCGTAGGGGGCCCACCAGGTGTCAGTGATGGGGCCCCTAAGAAACTGCCATCTCTGCTTACCGATATTTATGCCATTGGCTGAAGACCAACCCTAGCTAAACCAAAGCACGGTTAAGGAAATGACAGAGCAGACATGTATTTCCAGGAAAGGATTCCAGTTCATGTCGACGTCTTTTAAGGCTAAGATATGAACATCATTTCTGAAAGCTGTTTTTAAAACAAAAATCTAACAAATCTCACATTGAATATGATCTACAAAGCATTTTCTGTCTTTTAGTGCGTCTAGAGCAGTTTTATGGTAGATTATCCTTTCTTATCTCTATGTGGCTGGTCTAAATCGCACTTAAAATGCTCCAAGTAATAAAAATCTAGAGATTTTTACAGTATGCCGTGCGCCTCTAGAGATCCCCAGCTGTGATATCAGTGTAGTTAAACCTCCTCTGACAGCATCAGTTGGATTCAATATACTAAAGTATCGGCGGCTTGTTTTCTCTGTTGTATCGCTCCCTGATGGCAATAAAGCTCATTCAAAGCATTTTTTCTGCGTTTCTTTAATGAAATGTTTTATTTCATAAAACAACAACTACCAAGCCATTGAGGCACCCTGACTCGACCGCCACCCACCCTACGAATCCCTCTGCGGGTGGTGGGTCCACAGGAGGGCGGGCCCGCGTCATCCATTCGGGCTGAACCCGGCCAGCTACCAGGTGCTCACATCCGAGCCCCAACCTCAGGCCTGACGTCACGGCCCTTGATCTGATGCTATCTATAGTGGTCTTGTGACACATCTAGGACACGCTGGATGGACTATGTTTCTGAGCTGGCCTGGTGTCGCCTCGGGTCCCTCCAGAGCAGCTGGAGGAAGTGTGTGGATCAGGAAGTCTGGGCATCTCTGCTCGGCCACAGATAAGCGGAAGAAAATAGATGGATGTATAAAACAGCAAACCCTAGCTAGCTGCACAGTTTAGTATAGCTGCAGCTCCAGATGGATTTTCATATCATTATGGTCCTGGCTCCAGAACAACAAGAACCATGATGGATAACAGTCAGTTTCCGCATGCGGAGACCGACAGTTCGAAACCCCCCGGGTCGGGTTACCGAGGGACCACGGCAGCAGAAAGGACCTGGTGCTTTGACCGCTCCCTGCAATCGGGTTACCGAGGGTCCCTGTCCAGGCACTGCAGCAAAGCACAGCCTGCTATGCAGAACCGCCGGCGCCACACACACCGCTCCGACACTGACCTCCAACCGAAATATCTTCACCTCTTCAAACTAAAAGTTAGACTCTGGTTTAAACAAATTAAAACACAGCAGCACCTGGAAAATGCTCTGAAGGTTAATGAACTTCTACCGTCTCTGCGTACGATCAAAGAACATTTAGCAGCGGTGATTAGATCAGTGAGCTTTTATAAAACCACCAAGACTCTGATTGCTTCATATTCATCCTAGTTAAAAAATAAAAACTCCAGCACAATGGTGAATAAATATCGACTCGCTATCACTACTTCCTGATGTCACGGCGTCCCACAGTGTCAATCACGTGACCGAATCAAAGAGTTTATCATCTGCTGTCTTAGCTAGGGATGCACGATATTGGGTATTTTGGCCGTTATCCGATATTTTAAAACTCATGTAACCCGATAACCCGATATGTCGATACGATGTTAAAGCTGGACAAAAATAAGTAGTCATTGAAAATAGCAGTTTTGTTATCCATTTCTGACACTTTGAAAAATAATATACTCATATATATTTTCATATGCTGATATCAAATAGATTTGTAAAAACGCGGTTTCGATCTAGTCTTTACTTTCAAAATCTCGTGAAATTTCATCGTTCTGTTAAGCAAACTCATTGATATTTTTGCAAATACTTGTGAGTTTTTGTTAGTAAAAATAGATGGATACAGCGTCAATATATAAAACATATAAAAATATGGGCAAATTTTGTGAATTTTGGGATTTTTGTAGCATAGCGAATGACATATAGCAATATTTCATTAGTAAAAGAGATTGATAAGGTGTTTTTAAATGGCAAATATATCAGCGGCAATATATTGTGAGATGCAGAATGTACTACATTTTTTTTCCCTTCGCCTTTAGAAGCTTTTGTAAGTCTGTAAAGACGTTTTATGTTAAAGAAGAAGTTGTATTTTGTTTTTTAGACTTGTGAAACTCAGAAGCTGATCAAATGACGGGTTAATATCGTGCATATCCCGTGTATGTCCATATTCAGTTTTAAGGTTTTACACCGATAGGCACATTATATCGCATCCCTAATCTTAGCGAATAATTTTATGTTTATAAAACAATAAAAAATGCTGGACATTTTCTCACCTGTGTCAGAGATTTTTATTTTGTACGTTTCTATCAAATTAGAAATCTACTCACATTTTCTGTTTCCTGAAACTTAAAATGAAAAATCTCTCATTGAATTTGAATCATGTTCTTTGTTTCATTTGAAATAGGAGCAAAACCTACGACATGCTGCAGTATTACCAGAACCAGATTCCTTACTGAAGGAAGCAGAACTCCTCCTCAGGTCGTCGGTGGGAACCTGACCTCCTTCTGCTCCTCAGACTCCGGCGGCAACGGGCCACTTTAACCCTTAACCCTCCAGTTTTACTCTGCGCACTGTTAGCTATGGGATTTTATAAGGACGTCCATGTGTGTTTTAGAGAATTACTCCTTCTATCCACTCAAACAGGGATTCGAATCACCCTTTAACTGTTTGTGTTTTTCTGAAGCTTTTTGTTAGTTTACCAGCAAACACTAAAGCTTTACTTGCAGAATGAGGTCAAAAAGGGATTTTTAGTTCCTGCTGGTTTAAGTAGGAACCTCAGCTGTTTCCATTGAGTCGCTGTGCTGTTACCCACTTAATGCACTTTATAGATCAGTGTTTCATCAGCAATAGATCAGCAGATTCATTATAGATGGAAACAATCCAAGCAGTATTCTAGAAAATCATAGATAGATGTCGTTATACATGTGAAACTATACTTGTATCAATGCAGGAGTCATTCCACATTTATCCTTACAGTAGTCTGTAGTACAGTGAAGTGGTGATTTGGCTGTAGTGTGTACCGTAGAATATTTACTGTAGAGTGGCATCCAGATCACAGGCAGCTTTTTCCACCACCTACCTGTATTTACATGTTAGCATTAGTGTTTACCGGAGGAGCTTTTAGCCCTTTTGCACATTAAATGTCAGTGTTGACGTACAGCCGTTGAAATCTACCCATAACTTGGACCTCCAGAGCTCTGCTGCTGCTGCTGTTACGAACCCAGATGTTACAAAGTTTCATTAAAAGTCATTACATCATTATGTTTTGAAATTAAGGCCTTAATTGGCATTAAAATTCATTACATCTGATTATCATGGCATTTAAAATACTTAGTTAAAAAAAATTTTACACAAACAATTTCATCAGATACTATTATATCAGATATAACTGGTTCCTGTTGATTTGTAAAGCGGTGTCTGTTCTGGGCAGAAGCTTGAAGAAAAGCTGGAGCCAGATAATGGGAAAATGCGGTTTCAAGCCGAAGTGGCCTGGAAAACCAGGGATTCAGGACATGGCGCATGCCTGTCAGCGGTGATAAGGTGACAGGTTTTATATATATGGCCAGATAAGGGCGTTTGTAACCGTGAACCATTACGTTTAGAGCCGGTCGATTCAGCGGCGGGTCGATTAGCGTGTGTGCGTTAGGTTCATCGCGCTGCTCCTTTTCTCATAGGGAAGCATTTACCTCCCGGCAGAAGGTAAGCGGTACCTACGACCAAAGCCAACCATAGCAGTAAACAAAAAGAAGAAAGAAGAAAGCGAAACAGCGTAGCTGGGTGTAGAAAAAAGTCGTTGTTGTGGAGAATTGTGTAGGTATGGCGAAGTGGGAAAGAACGAAGGAGTTGTAAAACTGGCGCTAACCTTACTTACCAAAGGTCTGCATGGGGCGCTGCATTTAAGAGTGACCCTCTGATGGCGGCGGGAAAGAAGTTGTGGATAAAACAATGTGCAAGCATTGTGCGCGACATGTTTTGTTTATGCTAACGACAACATGACCAACATGTCAGGCTAACAATCAGCATATCCGAACCCAACCGAAAACCGTGACCCGCGAGCCATTGAACCCGGAGCGTGGATTTTGTGAACCGTTCAACCCCTAATATTTGGGAATCATAGGTATTTGTTGATAGCAAAAAAACTATTTCTATGAGCAATTGGAGAATGAAGTTGTATTAATTATATTTACACAAACCAATCAGAGCAATCTTTATTTTACCTGATTTGTTTTAGGCAAAATCACACAAAAGAGAAAAAAGATCTGGTGTATTTTTGAATTTTTGAAATGAAATTTAAGCTAGATGAAAGATTGATAATACAGTTGTTGTTTTTTTTTTTTTAAACAAAGGGCTTTTTATAAAAAGACACTTTGGGTTGATGGCTTTCGGGTCCAACTCCCAGATAACACCTCCTCCACCCTGCCCCGCTCACATACGTCGTGCGAAGCGTTTGCACAGTCGTGTTAGTCAATGATAGGGGTGTGTGGAAAAAATCGTTCTGGCTATATATTGTGATTTTTGGCTGCCCAATATAATATCAGGCTTTCACTTCCTAGTGTAGATTTTTTTTTTTTTAAACAAAAAAATATTACAAGCCCCACTCCCAGACTGCCTCTCTGGGTCAAGACCCAAGCAAAGACCCTTAACCCCCACACTGCCCCCCCCGGGCGCCCCACGGTGGCAGCCCACTGCTCCCCAAAGGGATGGGTTGAATGCAGATGGTTAATTTCACCAATGTGAGATTAATAAAAATTCAATAATAATAGATAATATTCAAGGAGGCTAAACCTGGAAGTTGCAGGTCAGGCGCCCCCTGGTGGCTAAACATTGCACAGTGTTACTTTAAGCTTTTATTTCTAGATCAGAGGTTCTAAACGTGGGGTTTGTGACCCCCTAGTGGGTTGTATGTACAATAAAAAAATAAGGAAATGTTTCTTTTTAGAAAAAAAAATCTGTTTTTAACTGTTACTTTCATAAAAGATGAATTAAGAGCTGATAGATGTAGAGTTGTACTTGCTTTATTCTGTTATTAGTTTTAAATCCCACAGAGCTCATCAGGTGAAATCTTCTTTGTTCCAAGCGGCGCTCCGAAAATAAGACTACTAAGGCCCAATCCACTCACAGATAAACGCGCTATATTTCCATGAACAGCTTTTCTCTTTAAAAGCAGCAGGTTCCTTACAAAGGCAAACCAAAAACTCTGAAATGAACACCGCCCTCTCCAAATAAAAATCATGTTTTTCAAAGGATATCAAATTTTATGAGCTCTCTGTGTTTATTACCTTCTGTTTACATTTTTGAAATAAAAAAGGACAAATGAATAAAATAGAATATATGCATATTTTAGGATTTACAGACAATTTCCTGCTTCAGTGCTTCTATGTTTTATTTTTTTTATTTCTGGGAGGAAGCAATCCTTTATAAATGTCACAGACAATCTGCTGCATTAAAACCGGAGGCTATTGTATAAAACCTTATTGATTTAAGGGACAAAAAAAACGACAAGTTAGAGCAGCAGCAAACGTCGTGCAGGGAAATAAGAGCTGAAAATATCTCCCCCTCCTTCCTCTGTGCTGTCCGTACAACAATCAAGGTCCATTAGCTGTCCTGGTGAAGTTGTTTTCCTTCTGTCTGCAGGCAGATCCTGAGCACATGTTAAAAATATCGCTGCAGGATGGAGAATGGATTACAAAAAGCACAAGTTCTGGTAGTGGAAAGTACGGAAGAGACTTAGGGCCACTGGAAAAATAACAAAAAATGGCTGATTTTAAAATATTAGTTCAGTTTGATATGGAAAAAAAGTCAGAATTCTGACTTTTCCCCCAGAATTCTGACAGCTAACAACATGTTAGCATCAAGCCGTAGCCATGTCTGTTTCAAAGACATGGCTACTAAACTAGCTCTCTTGTTTTAATCACCCTCTGCTCTTCCATTAATGAAATAGCGTCACCAGGGACCCCTCAGGCACGTAAAAAGTCGCCTAATTACGTCATTTCCAACCAATGTGTTACTAGCCGCCCCAAACTACTCACATCTTTGTCAGTGAAGCTGAGTGCTCCCACATCTCTTCCTTCATGGTTGCCCATCTACATATAAGATCCACAATTCTGAGATTAAAGATTGAATTCTGATATTTTTCACATTTGAACTAAAACAATATTTTAAAATTGGTTAACTTTTTTAATGTTTTCAGTGGCCCTAATCTTCTTCTGTAGGACAGACTTATTTAGTAAACAGACAAGTTTTCTGACCTCTTTTAGGTTTACATGAACTTATTTTTTACATTTTACTCTTTTCTTCCTTCGGTCTTTTATTTCTTTTAATGGTTCTTTCTAAATTCTTATTCATTCTCCAATCCGATCCCTTTTCTTTTCCGTCCCTCCATCCTTCCTTATTTAGCTTTTAAGGGTCCGTCATGCATTTATTTCCCGTCCAGTGAAATTGTCAGAACCAGTGTTTGAAATGCTTCTGCTGTTTTTTTTAAAACATCACCACGTCTTTATCTCAACCCGACCTCTGGAAGATGAGATCTAGAGGATGATGATGAAGATAACTGATACAAGCCATTTCTCCTACCCTCGGTAGAAACAGCTGTAGAAATACTTGAGAAGAAATTTATGCAATATGTTTCTGTGTATTGATGCTGTATCTGAGTGCTGTGTCGTGTCGCCCTCTGTCACATTGTTGGGTGTGTGTTTGTTTACTGCTTTCCTGCTGATCTTAACTGTGAAGGACATTCTGTCTTTATGAGGACCAGCTAAGTTTAAAAAAAAGCCCAATCAAGGTCATTAAAACCTTAAGAGTTTTGATTTTTGGGGATTTTTAGAGATTTCATTTACCTTTAAAATGTAATACTAATCTCTTCATGTTCTGATGGCACCATCTACACCTATAAACACCAAGAGATGCAATAAGAATCACATGTTTAAGTCTGAATATAGGAAATGCATCGATAAATGTCTTTATAATCGGATCTATGCGGTCTGATCTCTGGAAATCTGTAGCTGCATCTGCAATAAATGTGAATGTTTTCACAGCAGCCTGGTGTTTTTTTTTTTTTACTTTTATCCATTCGTCGTTTTGAAGACTCCTAAATGTTTTTTTTTTTTGGGGCCATTTATAACCTCAAATGGAGGATTCAGGATTCCCTCTGGGATGGATTGTGGTGCTGAAGCACAATTCATTAAAAGTCCTTTTTTCTTAAAACAACTACATTTGTTCTTGAATTGAGGACATAAAAGAGAAATTTTGCCAATAGAACAAAACTTTTCATTTAAAATAAGAAAACATAATTGCATTGTTTTATTTCAAGTTCATTTTATCCAATTATCTTATTTTAAGAGTCAAAATACTCAATTCCATTGGCAAACTATCTCATTTACCTACTCAAATTAAAGGTAGATACTAATAATTTAAGAAATTTTTATTTATTTCTAGATTTTTAGATTAAGACATTCACCCCAAGGTTCCCAAACATTTCAGACTCTGACTCACTAAACTCCTAGAATGGACTCATGACCACGACTTCAGGTTGGAATCTCGATATTTTTAAACTTCTTTTAAACCTCTGGTATAATAGTAATACAGACAGCATCAGCAACCGAGGTGCACTGGGGTTAAGATTGTAGAGGTTCTCCTCAGAAAGTTGTCTTTGACTATGGGAGACAAAATGAGAAAAGACTGACAAAAAAAGGAAGGTGGTATTTATAAGGGCTTTATTTGAATTAATGCATTTATTTTCAAGAAAAGGGCAAATATTTAGTTTCACCATCCACCTAGTAAACAACTTTTCATGTGTTTGGAAAATATTTGAGCTGAAAGATTTGACGAATCAATCAAATGCCCGAATTAAAGTAGGGAGAGTGGAGACAGTTGCAAACGGTTTTACATTTCTATCAGTTTCTCCTGGGTTTTCTGTGTTAAAATCTGAGTACCCATAGACTAAACTCATACAAGTTCTGTTTCCAAACCCGTATAGATGCAAGATGTAGAGAATTTATGTAAAGCAAGTAACAAGGAGTTTGTCAGTGATCCTTGTGCTGTGCAGCCTGCACCACAGAGCTACAGACATGCATATGGGGCGTCTCTGTGTTGCCATAGCAACAAATACTTTCCTTTTTTCCGGTGAAGGGAGACAGGCGTCCCATTCGTTATAGACTCTCCACCCTCCATCAAAGCACCCTCCACAGATGCAACTGTGACTTCATTGGGATTCAAATTTGATATACTGAAAAAAATCTAAAAATAAGAAAAACTTTGGGTATTTGTACTTAATTAGAGTAGATAAATAAGGACATCTACCAATGGAATGAGTATTTTTATTCTTAAAATAAGATAATTAGATATTATGCACTTGAAATAGTTTTTTCTTATATTAAAAGTAAATTGCCTTATTATATAAAGTGGTCACCTTCTTAATGCAAAACAAAATGCACTGATTTTGAGAAAAATTGACTCACTTATATTTGATTTTTTTGCAGTGTAGTGTAGGGTTAGATCATAGGGCACAGTTTGGGATCGGCCTCCAAACTCAACCGTGACCAAGATCAGAGAGCTACTGAAAGACACCAGGAAAAAACTAGACCTGCACCCAGCTGGGAAGAGTCAATCTATAGCAGGCAGCAGATTGGTGGGAAAATAAATGAGCTGTGTGAGAAACTGAAAGGACATTTAAGATAAATGATCTCCATTCATCTGTGGTCCTGTGCAAGATCTCATTCTGTGGGGAAAAAATGATTATCAGAAAGATTCCTAGAAGTGCATGGATGGACCTGATGAATGGGAGCAAAGGACCAAAGGCTACCATCCATACCACCACCACCAGAGGGACTTGCATCCTGCAGGGGGGCCTGGAGCAGATGGATAATCAAGATGATGACAGGAGAACATCATGTGGTCAGATGGAACCAAAGTAGAACCTTTTGGCAAAGCTTAACTCTTTGTGTTTGCAGAAAGAGGATTGCTTAGTTGCTTTCCAAAAACACCTACTGTGAAGCACGGGGGTGGAAGCATCATGCTTTAGACTCCAGTCCTGTCAACAATTGTAGCCAATCTTTACATGGAAGAAATGGAAAAGAAAGTGTTGGGCACTTTCAGAGGAACACCACCAAGCTTTAAGGACAAAGGACATTCGTTTGATGACCAGAATGTTCACATTTTGGACAAAGAAAACAGGTGATTTTTAAAGGGATTCGAAGTGCCATTTATGTCAGAAAAACAACCGTAAACAGAGGGGGTGGACTCCACTTTCAAAGACCTACAAAGCAGCAATAGAGTTGGTTCCTTCCTGCTATCATCTCAACTCCCATCTTTATGCAGAGGACTGAAACATCCCGCCTGATCAGCCAGGCAAACAATGACCTCAAACGACTCCCCATAACTAAGCGGTGGACCTGTTTTTTTCGATTCAATTTTTATGTTTTCTTAGCCATAAAAAAGGCTTTTGTGCCACTCTATAAGCGCGGAACTCAAAAGCTAATCCAGACATTATGAATTGAAAAAGCTTCCTGGATGGGAAGTGAAACATCTTCAAACTTGGAAAACAAAGTCCAGTTGTTTGTTTTAATTTTGTTGGAATATGTTAAGTGTAAATTACTCATAAGTCTTGGTGTCTATACAAACCTATGAGTAACTTGTGCATAACTGATGTGTAGCTTATCGAGAACTTATCTTGAACACATATCAACATATCTGACGTGTTTCAGATGCTTTTATACTGTTTTGGTATAAAAGGGGGTTCACAGGAGGAAACTGTCTGTTCTTCTCCAGACTTCAAACGTTCCAAAAGAGCAGGAGGATCTGGCAAGGCTCCGACCGGAATACATATATATATATATATATATATATACTAGCTACTTATCAATTTGACTCTTGTAGAATGAGCGTGATGGTGAGTTCGATGGATCCTCCCTGCGTTCAAGCCCACAGCAACGACCAACAAACCTCCTGGCAGACATGCCGCTGAATCTGCTGCTACTTTAAACCTTGTTTCTTTTTTTTTCTTTTAATTTATATATTTCTTCTTTTTTTTTGGCAGGCGGTAAAAAGCAGCCAGGTTAATACCGCGAGCAAAGAAATCCTTTTATGCAGGCTTGGCCCCTCCGGGCGCATTGCTGCCCCCCTCAGGACACTGGCTTGTGACATTTAATGGGCATTACACTGTCGTGTGTTATGCATAAGTTATGCTGTCATTGGACATAAGTCCTAGATTCGTTGCTATGCTATGTAAATGCCCAAAACTGAAAAAATACACAGAAAGTTCAGCATATGCCAGATTTGTAGAAGATTTTGGGACGTCAGGGAAACGCTGGCTAAATCGTCAAGGTGTGACAGGGGCTTTGAGCGTAGAATGTATGGAGACATGATAATGATCCCAAACACACCAACAAAGCAGTGGCTGTGTTTAAAAGTATTGTACAGAACCAGGGCTCTGTGACCTGCAGCAGTTCCTAATTATCCAGACCTGAGCATATAGAGAGAATCAATGCATTTATAAAATGTCTACAAAGAATGACCTCCACAGACATACTTTTATGGAGCTAAGATATCTTTTTATGCTGCTTGCCTTCATTTGTCATCATCTGTCCTGATACCTGACCCTAATTTTTGACTTCATTCACCCGCCTAACTCTGTCCGGTTCCTAATCATTCCTCATCTTATCCACCTGCATCTGTTGCTTTATATTCGGCCAGATCATTGGTTGATGTTTGTTTGTTTCGTTAGTTTGAGTTACTCCAAGGTTCATGCCCCCATCACTGGACACCAGTGGGTTGAGAGGGTTTTTATGATTCTTATCATCTGCTGATAATTTCCTGGCCCTTTCCTGCTGGCTGGCATTTCCCATCCTGTGTTCCTGTTTTGGCATGGAGTGGGAGGGAAGCTAATTTAAAGTCCTGTAATCCTGGCTCCCAGGAGGAATAGTTTAAAGTTCTGCAGTTATCCTGGTACCATGTCTTGTGTCTGTACCTCTCAACTGCTGAGCCTGCCTGTCTCCTTCTGAGCATGTCTGTCATGGAACCCTGAACCTGCCTTTACGCTCTCTGGATTCCTGGAACCCTGAATCTGTCAGTTCCTGCGTGGATTTGAACCCCTGACCAGGCTGCGGATTCCTGGATTCCAAAGCCGTCCAGTCTGATCTGTTTTCCCTGACCTGGATCGGATTCCCGCTTGCTCACTGAGGTTTCTGCATCAGGGACATTTTCGCCACAGCTCTTTTAGCATTCCATTGTCTTGATCCTGCCATCCTCGGCAGGATCGTGGTACCTTACTTTTTTTTCAGCCTGTGTTTCTTACCTCCTAGAGAGCCAGCGATTGGGCGGTGCCTCGCCTCCCTCTGCAAATGCTGCGCGTCTGCGGATCCACAGCTCCGCACATTTCTGTTCTGTTTGCATTATAAAACGTTTTGAACTTTCCCACTGTCCGTCTCGCCTTAATACTGGGTCCATTTACCTCGTTTATAACATCATCAGCAGTTATTATATAATTCTGATTCTGATTTAGACTGCAAACAACAGCTGTTTTCTGGAAATCACAAACGCACTGGAGATTTTTCACAAGATTTTATAGGAGATGACAAACATGGAATAAAAAGTGCCAGTAGGGTAGAAAAGGCTAAACATTTGGATCTTGATGCTACAGGTTATGCTCAGGAAAAACAAATCAGCATCCCAATGAATCATGGTGGTGGCAGCGTCATGCTATGGGGATTCCCTTCCTTAGCAGAGGATGGGAAGAAGGTTAGATTTTATGGGAAGTATAAATAAAAGTCATCCAGTCAAGGTTAACATGTGCATAAAATTGAGAATGTGGTGTGAGATTTGAAAATAAATGTCCATAGATGCTTTCCATTCAATCTGACTCTACCTATTCTGCAGAAAAGAACAAAACGTTCAATCCTTAGATGTGTGAGGCTTGTAGAGACACTGGCAGGTGATTCTAAAGCAAAAAATTATCACCAATTATTCAGTCACTAATAACTTTGTATTGATCTATTTTATAAAATCGAGAGTTTTCTGGACCTCACTGAAGATTATTTTAAATGTTTTTTGGTGGCACAAATGGAACTTTAGGACATATTTTACAGATTTTCCAAATCTATACAGTCCCCCTGCCTCCAGGGCTGGCCCAAGCCTCCATGGGGCCTTAAGAAAAGGTGTTTTTATGAGCCCTTTATTTCTTCCATTAGCTGCAAGCAACGATCCGATGAGGAGATCATTGACACTCCTTTAAACTCACTGGCAGAGCTGTTTATAATCTCCTATATGAATCCATCATCTAGTATTATTAAGAATACTCAGATAAACTAATATGCAGTTTATTTAAAATAGTGGAGGATTTTCGCAACTTTTTGAAAAGACCCACCATTTCCACACAAAAAAATGCACATGCACGACCCTGTATCCACTCCTGAGAAGTCTAATAAACACGTGTGAGAGCGTGCACGAGCCCATTTCTCCTCGTGCACGCTCTGTTTAAAAGTTGCTGTTTGCATCACTCATACAAGCTTACTTTCCAAAAGAAGATTAGCTATTTTTCCACTATGTCAGACTTTCCACCACTAAGTGAAAATGGGGACAAAAGTAAACATATAAACAGAATGATTGACAATTAGCAGAACCAGTTATTTTGATGATCCACCTGGAAATACAGCATCCTCCACAATAGATTTTTTCATTTATTCTGTCTGGTTCCAACAGTGTAAACAACTTTGTAGAATGATGCAAACAACTAACAAATTAGCTTTGATACATAACAATATATTAAATTGTAGAAAAACAGACAACATTAGATGAATTAAATGATACTTAATAAGCTTAATCTTTGTTTACCAAAGATATATTTATGTCAGAGAAGTTGACGCTGACTCCAAGAATAGAAAATATACTTCTTAAATGCATAAGTAAGCATTTTTTATATGATTAAAGATAATTTGATGAAAAAATTCTCAATTTCATCATGAAATTGTGTGTTTTGTGACTATATTTATACAGTAATCATTATCTATGATATATATATATATATATATATATATATATATATATATATATACAAAATTGTTATTGGCCATGGGGACCCGTTACTGCCATGGGGTGCTGCTAAGCACCCCATGGCATCTCAGCACCTGAGAACACGATTAATGATGTGTAGAAAGTAGAAAGACACTAAATTTGGAAACATTTATTTAAAAATAGTGTAAAAAAAATTCCAAAATTGCCAATATTAAAATAAAAGGACATCAAATAATACAAAGAAACATGAATGTAAATGAACAAGATCAATTTCATTCTGTTAATATATTTCCCAATGAGAATATTACTAATAACCATAATTAATTTACCAGCTTGATCATTAATGGCAGGAAATTATTAATTGTATCTTTGAATTCAAAATATGTTAATCAAATTCAATTCAGTTTATTTATATAGTGCCAATTAACACGTCATCTCAAGGCACTTTACAGTTCACCAGATCATACAGTCAAATTGATTCAAAGTTTTCTATCTAAGGAAAACCAGTTGATTGCATTGACTCGTTGACTCGAAGACAATCCCTCACACTAAGCATGCTTGAGGCGACAGTGGAGTGGAAAAACTCCCTTTTAACAGGAAGAAACCTCCAGCAGAACCAGACTCAGTGTGAGCGGCCATCTGCTGAGGCCGACTGGGGTTCAAGGAGACAGAAGCAGTAATATAAAAAGCAGCTGTAAAAGGCGGCCCCATCCAGGAAACACACAGCCAGGCAGACGAGCTCCAAGGCAGCTCCCATATCAGAGGATGAAGAGAGCACATCTTGCCAGTCACAGACAGAGAAACAGGACTACACTGGAAAACAGGCCGATCTCCAACATCTATAAACAAAGGTGTTGATGGCAGCAGCACAGCTGATATTTCTCTCCAGAATGGAGTCACAGCCAAACAGGAACAGACAAGGCAAAGCTACAACAATTAATGTATTAACTTTAAATTGTTAATCAAAAGCAACACTTAATAGGGTCTTATGAACAGTTTGTACTGAAACTGAAATCTTTATTACAATGCAAATTGTAGTTCACAATAAAGATAAATTGATTGATTAATTAACTGATTGATTGATTGATTTGATTGAATTAATCAAGGATGCTTTGAGTGATTTTATCTTCTTCAGTTGTTTTACACAGCCAAAGAGTTTGGATAAACCTCAGACTCCAAAAACATCAACTTTGGTTCAACAAGCATGCCGCTACAGGTAAAACACAGCGAAATTCACAAAATGAGGGATCATTTTATTTGAAAGCTCCTTTTGACCATTTCATGAGTCATATTTTTGTTTTTTCTGCCTGTCTTTGTGGTGAGTGGTTTCAGGAAATAAAAGGCCTCTGTGAAGAAATGCTCCACCAATCGGGAAAGGGAAAAAGGTTGCAGAAAAGCTAAATGAAGACTACGAAAGACTGGACTTTAGGTTCACAATCACGTTTGCGAAACAGACTTACAAGTGAAAAATGCAAGAGAATATTTCTGCTCTGAGATCATCAGCAAAAACATCACCAAGGTCTTATTTGCCACAATTGACAGGCTAACAAACCCAACTGTGACTGTAGCCTTTGGACGCCGCTCTACGAGGGGCTGCAACACGTTTTCTAATTTAATCCCTGAACAAACCCAAAGGCTTAGAGGGGCAGTCTCTACTTCCATATCAAGTCCAGTATCAAAGTTGTCTACATCTATCACTCACATTGAAAGAAATCCCCTATTTCACCAAACAAAAGGCCCTCCTATTCAATACCTCCTGTACACGCTCCTCCTAATTCAGATCTTAAATGAAAAGTACGGCTCATTTTCAGAATTCAAACTCCTGAAAGGACTTTAAATATGAAATTATTACATACTGTTCAATAAATGATAAGTGCTTTTAATTAAGAGTAATTTTTCATTTGAATGTGTGCTTCACAGAAGGCATCCATGTTTGTCAAAGAAGAACACTACTTTATCTGTTTTCTGTACTGGTTTGTGGCGATCATGGTCGCTGCGTTATCAGCTGTTGATCAAGTCACAGTGCTGTATCTGGTGTTTTGTCTAACGCGCTATTATCCAAGACATCTTGAAAACATTCTTCTTCCAAATGTGAAGCTACATATGACGTGTTTTTGCTTTGGCCAGAAGTTCGATGGCAAATCCTCCCTCTTCAAGTTGGCAATCCAACAACCACAGTAACTTCTACTACTTCTTTTTCGGAGGTGTCAAGTAACAAAGAACAAATACTTTTGTTACTATTACTTAAGTACACTTTTTAGGTACCTCATACTTTACTCCGTTACTTATTTTTTATCCTACTTCTGACTTCTACTCATTACATTTTCACACAAATATCTGTACTTTCTATTCCTTACATTTTTTAAAACAAACATTACTTGTTACTACTCGCATCTCAAAGAATTTTTAAAAAAAAATTGAGCTTTCAATTCAAATAGTGGTATCTGGCTGGTTTTTTAAAGGCTACTTTTATACTTTTATACTTTTAAAGTAGTTTTTGGAGCACATACTTTTTAACTTTTATTTAAAGTAAAGAAGTCAAGTTAATACTTCAACTTTTACTAAAGAGTTTTTAAACTGCAGCATCTATACTTCTACTTAAGTAACAAATGTGTGCACTTTGGACACCACTGTTCTTTTTTCACTTTTACCCGATATATTAGCACGTCCAAGCTGCCATGCACGTTGGTATTGTCAGTTTCACTATAGCTCTGGTGAATTTCAATGGTGCTGAAGTCCTCTGGAAATCTTCAATAATAGTTGCTGATTGCAGATGTCTCTAGTAGCTCCCACTGATTTTGCTTGTAAAGCGGGGAGAATGGCGCTAGGCTTACCGTACCGTGACGTCACTGCTGGAATAAACTCCCAGAAAAATACAAAAGGTGCTGAAATGATCATTTTGTTTCCAATCGAGAATAAAAACGCAATAGGTTTAAAGACGCCTTTGACTGTGATAATTATTCATTATTAGTTAAGTTTTTCAATCCAATTTCAATTTTTCAATCCAAATTTCAGTGATCATCTTATCTTAATCATTTATTTATATTGACTATATGACTTTGCACAGTTTCTATCTTAGTTAAATAATATGCAGCTGTCATTTTGCACATCTCTGATGCAAATATCCATTACTGCAAACATATCCATAGCTGTATATTGGTTATTTATTCTCCAGGTGCACAAACATTTTACAGTACAGTATTTTATTTGTTTATTTGTTAACTCTTTACTAGTATGTCTTTGTTATTTTTAAGGTCCACATTTGTGTGATCATTCTTTTTCTAGAATCTTTTTGCTGTAACACCAGAATTTCCCCATTGTGGGTCAATATAAGGATTTTCTATTCTATTCTATTCTATTCTATTCTATTCTATTGTTCATGTTAAATTATTCCGTTGCAATGCACTATAATATCCACTGCTGGCTGACTCATAGTGAGTAAGTGAGCGTGTGTCTCACAGGTGTTTTGCTGAAACTCAGCCACAGGTAAACTACCCCCATCTGCGCCATGACGTCATTGGGATGGGCGAGTCACGTGATCGAGTCCGAGAGAAACCTGCGGTTTAATATTACTGAAATGGAAGGAAGAAGAAGAAGGGAAGGAGGCAAAGCGAACAAGGTAAGCGGCCTCCACTCTGCTCTCCTGCTCCGTTGCGATGGTAAGGAGGTTATCTGTGAGCTCGGTGCGAACAGGGAGGATTCATTTTGACCGTTAAAGTTAAAAAGTCAGCTGTTAATGGCACGCGGCCACTTGGAGCGAACTTTACTCCTCCGCTGCCATTGTTACCAGATAAAAGCTGTTAAATTAGCCAAAGTCCAAATGGCGCGTATTACATCTGAAATTAGACATAAACACGGAAAGAAGTTGATAAAGTTAAAATGACTTCTGGAGGCACCAGCTGCTCTCCCTGAGGGTTGTGTTTCTCAGGCCTCCTCCACTGCAAACACTGCTCTGATTATTCTGGAAACATGTTGGACTCTTTCTCTGCTTGACTAGGATATACTGTTGTTTCCTTCAGACTATAGGACAGGAAATAAAAAAGAGCTTAAAGGAAAAAATGGGTTAAAAACAAAGTCAGTGAAATATGTAAAGTAGCTCTACAAATAAAAAGTAAAAAGTCCATAATAAAATAAGCCTTACAATAAATGACACACATAAATATGGTATAAAACATGTCTTAATATTTAAGAAATCAAATAAAAAGAGTTTGAAATGAAAAAATGGGTTAAAAAAACAAAACTTACTGAAATATTTAAAATAGCTTTACAAAATAAGAAAAAGTCATCATAGAATAAATAATTCTTGGTTTAAATAAATTAAACATGAATTTATGAAATAATTTAAAATAAAACATTTCTTATATTTATGAAATGATAAAATAAAAATTCATAATAAAGTAAAAATGAAAAAATGGGGATAAAGAAAACAAAAATCACTGAAATTTATGTAAAATAAAAGTAGCATTAAAACAAAAGATAAAATACAAAAATTCCAAAGTAAAAT
>JAGKQL010000057.1:10065246-10077169 GCA_018398635.1 Cyprinodon brontotheroides
AACCTCCCCACTTAGTTGAATGCATATCTCTAATCTTGTTCAAAGCTGATTTTCATAAGCTAAAAGTGTATT
Organism: Cyprinodon brontotheroides; assembly: GCA_018398635.1. Taxonomy (NCBI): domain Eukaryota; kingdom Metazoa; phylum Chordata; class Actinopteri; order Cyprinodontiformes; family Cyprinodontidae; genus Cyprinodon; species Cyprinodon brontotheroides. Next base: position 10,065,319 of record JAGKQL010000057.1, read on the forward strand.
TCTGTAAAAAAGATATAATGCAACCCATTTGGTCAGACTTCTTTGTGCTGACCATCTGGCTAGGTAAACTCTTTCTGGTAAATGAGGTTACAACCTGTGCTGACTTCCATATTAGTCACCATGTCTCAATCACACCTTCCAAGCCCAACTGACTACCAAGGTTTTCACAACTCACTCGATGTAAAATAATTGGGTGGAGAGCTTTTTTACTATGTCTCTTGTACAGTAGTTATTTTGGGTAGACAGTCTATCAAATTGATACAATTTAGTGGTATTTTGCTGAAGAAATGTTTTGTAGGCCATGGCATTATTGACCTGTCATCCAGTGTATGCCAAAGGGAATCAAAATCTTGCATTCGAATCCAAAGCCGGACAACTGTGTTTAAGGAAAATCCATTTTATCCCTACCATGACAATGACTTTTTGTGAATTTAGTGAAAGAAAAGTTTTAGAACACAATCATCTCTTACTTTACCTCAATACATGTGGTTAAACTGTCTCTATTTTAATGTGATGACGAGAGACACTCATCTAACTTGAGGAGCATATTGCCAAGCTTTACATCACATTGTTGATTAACAGACATGTCGTGAAAACCCTACTAAAAAGTCAGAAACATGTCCCTGATTGTCTAGTGGTCAGGATTCAGCGCTCTCACCGCTGCGGCCCGGGTTCGATTCCCGGTCAGGGAATTTATATTGGGTCACCAACTTTGTCGCTTGATGTAGAGCTTCAGTACTCTGCACTAACGTGACTGCTGTTTCAGCTCTACTGAGTGGGAATGGATGTTATTGAATCTTAAACTAAAGTTGGTATTATGCAACCTCCCCACTTAGTTGAATGCATATCTCTAATCTTGTTCAAAGCTGATTTTCATGAGCTAAAAGTGTATTAATGTAAAAAAGATATAATGCAACCCATTTGGTCAGACTTCTTTGTGCTGACCATCTGGCTAGGTAAACTCTTTCTGGTAAGTGAGGTTACAACCTGTGCACACCATTCAATCACACCTTCCAAGCCCAACTGACTACCAATTTTTTTACTATGTCTCTTGTACAGTAGTTATTTTGGGTAGACAGTCTATCAAATTGATACAATTTAGTGGTATTTTGCTGAAGAAATGTTTTGTAGGCCATGGCATTATTGACCTGTCATCCAGTGTATGCCAAAGGGAATCAAAATCTTGCATTCGAATCCAAAGCCGGACAACTGTGTTTAAGGAAAATCCATTTTATCCCTACCATGACAATGACTTTTTGTGAATTTAGTGAAAGAAAAGTTTTAGAACACAATCATCTCTTACTTTACCTCAATACATGTGGTTAAACTGTCTCTATTTTAATGTGATGACGAGAGACACTCATCTAACTTGAGGAGCATATTGCCAAGCTTTACATCACATTGTTGATTAACAGACATGATATGAAAACCCTACTAAAAAGTTAGAAACATGTCCCTGATTGTCTAGTGGTCAGGATTCAGCGCTCTCACCGCTGCGGCCCGGGTTCGATTCCCGGTCAGGGAATTTATATTGGTTCACGAATTTTGTCACTTGATGTAGAGCTTCAGTACTATGCACTAATCTGACTGCTGTTTCAGCTCTACTGAGTGGGAATGGATGTTATTGAATCTTAAACTAAAGTTGGTATTATGCAACCTCCCCACTTAGTTGAATGCATATCTCTAATCTTGTTCAAAGCTGATTTTCATGAGCTAAAAGTGTATTTCTGTAAAAAAGATATAATGCAACCCATTTGGTCAGACTTCTTTGTGCTGACCATCTGGCTAGGTAAACTCTTTCTGGTAAGTGAGGTTACAACCTGTGCACACCAGTGTCATGACATCTTTTCAATTCTTTTCTTTTCCATTCCGTGTTTAACAATGCATTTGGGATCTGAAATTTGGATAAAGCTCTTTTCTTGAACTGACTACCAATTGGGTGGAGAGCTTTTTTACTATGTCTCTTGTACAGTAGTTATTTTGGGTAGACAGTCTATCAAATTGATACAATTTAGTGGTATTTTGCTGAAGAAATGTTTTGTAGGCCATGGCATTATTGACCTGTCATCCAGTGTATGCCAAAGGGAATCAAAATCTTGCATTCGAATCCAAAGCCGGACAACTGTGTTTAAGGAAAATCCATTTTATCCCTACCATGACAATGACTTTTTGTGAATTTAGTGAAAGAAAAGTTTTAGAACACAATCATCTCTTACTTTACCTCAATACATGTGGTTAAACTGTCTCTATTTTAATGTGATGACGAGAGACACTCATCTAACTTGAGGAGCATATTGCCAAGCTTTACATCACATTGTTGATTAACAGACATGTCGTGAAAACCCTACTAAAAAGTTAGAAACATGTCCCTGATTGTCTAGTGGTCAGGATTCAGCGCTCTCACCGCTGCGGCCCGGGTTCGATTCCCGGTCAGGGAATTTATATTGGGTCACCAATTTTGTCGCTTGATGTAGAGCTTCAGTACTCTGCACTAACGTGACTGCTGTTTCAGCTCTACTGAGTGGGAATGGATGTTATTGAATCTTAAACTAAAGTTGGTATTATGCAACCTCCCCACTTAGTTGAATGCATATCTCTAATCTTGTTCAAAGCTGATTTTCATAAGCTAAAAGTGTATTTCTGTAAAAAAGATATAATGCAACCCATTTGGTCAGACTTCTTTGTGCTGACCATCTGGCTAGGTAAACTCTTTCTGGTAAGTGAGGTTACAACCTGTGCACACCATTCAATCACACCTTCCAAGCCCAACTGACTACCAATTTTTTTACTATGTCTCTTGTACAGTAGTTATTTTGGGTAGACAGTCTATCAAATTGATACAATTTAGTGGTATTTTGCTGAAGAAATGTTTTGTAGGCCATGGCATTATTGACCTGTCATCCAGTGTATGCCAAAGGGAATCAAAATCTTGCATTCGAATCCAAAGCCGGACAACTGTGTTTAAGGAAAATCCATTTTATCCCTACCATGACAATGACTTTTTGTGAATTTAGTGAAAGAAAAGTTTTAGAACACAATCATCTCTTACTTTACCTCAATACATGTGGTTAAACTGTCTCTATTTTAATGTGATGACGAGAGACACTCATCTAACTTGAGGAGCATATTGCCAAGCTTTACATCACATTGTTGATTAACAGACATGATATGAAAACCCTACTAAAAAGTTAGAAACATGTCCCTGATTGTCTAGTGGTCAGGATTCAGCGCTCTCACCGCTGCGGCCCGGGTTCGATTCCCGGTCAGGGAATTTATATTGGGTCACCAATTTTGTGGCTTGATGTAGAGCTTCAGTACTCTGCACTAACTGACTGCTGTTTCAGCTCTACTGAGTGGGAATGGATGTTATTGAATCTTAAACTAAAGTTGGTATTATGCAACCTCCCCACTTAGTTGAATGCATATCTCTAATCTTGTTCAAAGCTGATTTTCATAAGCTAAAAGTGTATTTCTGTAAAAAAGATATAATGCAACCCATTTGGTCAGACTTCTTTGTGCTGATCATCTGGCTAGGTAAACTCTTTCTGGTAAATGAGGTTCCAAAGCCAACTGACTTCCATATTAGTCAAGATTTTGCCCTGTTTTACCTGTGACAACTTGTGTACTATGATCTATCAACCCTCAGTGTAACATGACATCTTTTCACACCTTCCAAGCCCAACTGACTACCAATTGGGTGGAGAGCTTTTTTACTATGTCTCTTGTACAGTAGTTATTTTGGGTAGACAGTCTATCAAATTGATACAATTTAGTGGTATTTTGCTGAAGAAATGTTTTGTAGGCCATGGCATTATTGACCTGTCATCCAGTGTATGCCAAAGGGAATCAAAATCTTGCATTCGAATCCAAAGCCGGACAACTGTGTTTAAGGAAAATCCATTTTATCCCTACCATGACAATGACTTTTTGTGAATTTAGAAGAAAAAGCTATTAATGTTGAAGCTATGCTTTCCACTGGAATTTATGTAAATAAAAAGATAAAATCCAGTGTAAAATGTGTGTAGACCTTTTGTTCTGCTGGGAAGTTTTGTTCATTGATTTACTTGTTAAAGGGAACAGAAAGATTTACTGCTTTAAATCTGTTTAATTATGGCTTTATTTATTTGCATAAGAGATCAGAACCAGACGGAGGATTAATATTGCGATATTTCCACAGCTCCTTGAATCTAGGCAGTTTCTGTATGGAGTGAATGATGTTTGAGTAAGCAGAGAACATGCTTTTCAATGGAAATGGGAATGTAATCCAGAAATGACACTTAAAATATGTTTTTGAGAGTAACTTTAACTTCTTTTAGATTTATTTCAAATTCAAATTTTTTTTCAAATTTGATTTTCATACCATTTTTTTCAATGTTAAATTTTTAAATGCATTTCTTTTTTTGTATTAATTTTATAGATTTCTCTATTTTTCTAAATGTAGGTCGCTTCTTTTAGTCAAGTTTTCTAATTGTAGTCTTTTTAAATCGCTCCTTCATAGAACACATTTTCACATTCTTTTTAAAGGTACATCAAAACATGATAATAGTTTCATATTTTCATATGCTGAATATTTTCGAGTATTTTCATATTGCCGAGTCTGGTATCTGGAGCTTGTTGTACCAGCCAATGGAGGCCCGGCGGTGCTCCGGTGCGTGCCCCACAAAAACGGCCAATATTCCTCCATGTCGTCAGGCCCAATGTATGCTCAGTGTCCTGAGTGGTAGCGCCTATAATTTTACCTAAAACGTAAGTGTCATTTAGAATGTTTTTGTGAGCAATAGAACAGTAAGCGTATAGGGATTTCCTAAAAGCACGCTGCTCACGAAGCCTACGAAAACCGCAGGCACCAAAACCAGATGAAAGCGCGCATTCAGCTCGGGCAAAGAACTCATGCTCCCTCAACACTGAAGTCCTCGTGACATTTTTTCTTCGTTGTTTCTTTTCTTTACACAGGTAAACAGCACATTTCTTCTTCTACGCTTGCATTATCGGTGGGCAGAGCAGACGCTTTTGAATGCGCACTTTCATCTGGTTTGTCTGCCGGCTTCCGTAGGACTCGGGGAACGCCGCTTTCAGGAAATCCTATACACTACTGTTTATGCTCTAAAAATATTCTAAATGACTTCGTTTCAGGAAAGTAAATTATGGACGCTACCCACTCAGGACACTTCTGGAATACATTACATTGGACGAGCAGTATGGAGGAATATTGACACGTTTTTGTGGACTTTTATGGACCTTTCTGCCTCGGGCACCATAGACCCTCGAAGTTATTTAGAATGTCAGCAGTACAGCAAGAAGCCTCCCCAGATCTCCAGATGCATTTGAGATATCAAAAAAGTACCTCCAGTAAGTGTTGTTCAGCATGGGGTGAGTAGAAAATGAAGAAGCTAATCATGTTTTGGGCGCACTTTTCCTTTTAAGCTCATTACATAAAACACTTTACTGTTGATCCTGTTTTTTGAAGTAGAGAACAACAGTCGTTCAGTTTGGTATATAGACAACTTCCAGATTCACATATTTTATAAAAACACCTAAACTGACTATTTGTTTTTTTTTCTTTTTTATGTTTTAATGTTCGCAGTGGGCTTTAGGCTGCCCTGCAAGGCTTTACACCTGGGTTTGAATGGAGACATAGCCATTCTAAAGGACATATCAAGGTGCCTCATTTTGAGCCTGGATCCAGATTTATTTTTGCAAGCTCCAGACTGACAGCAGCTCATTGGCTAATTTGTATCATGTGCAGCCTGGTGCCGGACGATCCGGAGGGTTTTACCATATTAACAGGAGAAGCTGGTGCAATTTAAATTAGACACTTTGTCGTCGGACAACATGCGAAATTTTCCACAATACACCTTGAAAAGTAGTAATTATCCATGGTCACTAGTAGACGAGCTGACATATCCCAGATTGCTTTGCGAGAGCTGTCCTCGCAAAGCATTATGGACTTTGTTGTGACAGTGGTGATAAAAAAACAAAGATGGCGCAGGCACCATGCGGAGAGGTGGAGTTATGTGACCAGCGGGGATTGAAAAGCAGTTATCATCTCTCCCAACGGTCAGTTAACTGAGTTCACTATAAAGTCCACTATATTGTTCCCTGTTCTATATAGTGATTGAGGCATATAGGGGTTAGGGCGAACGTTCGGACACAGCCTAGATGTTCTGTAAAGCGCAATTTGAAAAAAATACTATTAGTAAAACTTAATCTGAAAAACAGAAATTTGAAATGAAATGAAATTAACACCTGTGTAAGAAAAAAAGTTTATACCTGTTCAGAGTGTACCCTGCCTTTCGCCCATAGACCGCACTGGGACGCAGTTTAAGTGGGAAAAGATGAATGGAAATTTGGAAAAAACAAAAACAAAGTTAATCTCAAACTTTTTTCTTTATAAATCGTTTTTAAAAGTTGGTATTTAAAAAAAAATTCAATTCACAATGTTTATGTGCCTTCGAATTTCCATCTACAAATATGTTCTATGTTTGCTACAACTATAAGCAAAACTCCCTCCATGCAGCTGTTGCTAAATAAAATAAGGAGTTTGTGATTGGATTTGGATCAAAAGTTCTTTGTGTCTCTTTGCAGCAATGGAGTTCCTCAGCCAGCCTATTCTTACTACCCTGATGATGAGTTCCAGCACCTCTATCGCTGGTCGTCGCCTCCGGGAATCCTTAAAATTATGGCCATCATTGCCATTGTTCTCTGTGTGGCCATCTTCGCCTGCGTTGCCTCCACGCTGGCGTATGACAGTCAGGGGGCCATGTCTGGCTTCGGAGGGATGTATGGAGGAGGAGGAATGTATGGAGGAGGGGGATACGGCACCAGCTTCGGAGGTGGCGCCTATGGAGCCGGAAGCAACTACGGATATGGCTCGATTGGGGGGAACTACAATGACCCGCGGTCAGCAAAAGGCTTCATGATTGCAATGGCAGCCTTCGTCTTCATCTTCGCCATGATCGTCTTCATCATCATCGTGTCTCATCAGAGCCTGTCACAGAGCAGGAAGTTCTACTTGGCAGTGTTGATTATCTGTCCCATCCTGGCTCTGCTCATGCTTATTGCCACCATCGTGTACCTGGTGGCGGTGAACCCAACAGCCCAGGCCTCAGGGTCGGTTCAGGCCAGCCAGATCGCTGCTTTGTGTGCTCAGTTCAAACAACCACAAATACAAGGAGTACTCACGAACCAGTACCTTTACCACTACTGCGTGGTGGAGCCGCAAGAGGTAACAGTCCTGTCCTTAGTACCATCCTGAGACTGTGCGTGGGAAGTTATTTTAAACCCTTTCCTCTGTTTCAGGCCATCGCTGTGGTGTTTGGCTTCCTGGTGACCGCAGCTTTGATTATCATGCTCGTCTTCGCCCTGAAGACTCGGCAGAGGATCCAAAAGTACGGCAAAGGCAACATCCTGTGGAAGAGAGTAAAGTATGTGGACGAGCTTTCACCTCCGGAGGATGTCGAGGCGTGGGTGAGTATCGCAGTAATCCTCACTTTGCACATTTTAAAATCAAACAGCTTTCAGGCGGGGGGTTCCCAAATATTTCAACCATCAATCCATTTTCCTACGCTTATCCCAAGCGGGGGTCATGAGGGTTGCTGGTGCGTATCTCCAGCTGTCTACGGGCGAGAGGCGGGGTCTACCCTGGACAGGTCGCCAGTCCATCGCAGGACAACACAGAGACAAACAGGACAAACAACCCTTTTACGCACACACTCACACCTAAGGGGACTGTAGAGAAGCCTATTAACCTAACAGTCACGTTTTTGGAATGTGGGAGGAAGCCTGAGTACCCGGAGAGAACCCACGCATGCACTGAGAGAACATGCAGAAAGAAACTGGGCCGTTATAGGTACCAGATCTGCTCGGGGCCACGCCCCTTCTTATGACGCCATGACCGAGAATCGAACACAGAACCTTCTTGCTGCAATGCAGCAGAGCTGACCACTGCCGCACTGAACAGCCCTACACTTCAACCTTTGACCCCCAAAAATAACCAGGCAGCAAACTGGGGCCTGCCCTAAAATACATTGTGCATTTTACAATATAATGCTATATTTAATTAATATTTGAAAATATATTATTGTGGCATGATCCGTGATGTATATGGGGGACCTAAGCCTAAATTAATATATTAAATGGATAAATGTAAATGTTCCATATCATTAGTAAATTAAACATTGTTTTATTTATCTATATTAAATATTCAAATACTAGATTTAACATTAAAATGTAAATTGCATCATTAAATAATTAAAAATACATTTAAAATATAAGTTAGATCTAATTTGGAAAAATTACATTTATTTTTAAAATGAGATCCCCTGCTCTAAGGAGCAGACACCGTTTTTTTAATTTTTTTTTTATCCATGAATTAAGACATCAGCTACAGTGCTTGGGGAAAAAAATGCCCATTTAGCATATCTGTTGGGGAAATGGAAAACAGGTTTGTTTTTGCTCAGAGCGCAGAAAAGAGGAACATTTCTTTTTGTTGTCATTACAAGACCTCCATTACAGCTCAGCACCAGACACAGACATTATTGCTCCTTTAAATTCTTCTTCTTCTTCCGCCTCCTTCAGATAACAGAAAAAACACAGCAAAAGCCATCTAAGAATCAATGCTATGAAAAAGTTTTGACTTTTTTCTAATTTTTTAAAAAAAATATATCTTTTTGCCACATTTCAACTTTTCAGATAGTAAAACAAACTTTGACCAAAAATACAAACAACAAAACAAAAACAACTTAACCAAAAATCCTGGGCTAAAGACATATGCAGGTTTGGTTATTAAATAATACATTTTTTTATCTGGATGGAATAAGCATATGTCCACCACATATTGCCATATGTGGAGAAAGTATTTTCCCCTTTGAACACAATAAACGGATCATCTTAAGGTCTATAAATGTTGGACCTTTGTGTTCTTTTTGTTCAGCAGTGTTTTTTCACCATGGGGAGAAAAAGTACTCCTATGACTTAGAAGTAAAAGTTGACTTTTTGCAAAGAAAATTAGCTCCTTTTGTGTTTTCCAGCTTCTTTTATTGGACAAGTTGCCATTGTGCTCTTGGCGTAATTGTGTCAGGTCAGCTACTACTGCAAGGGTCATATTTTGCCCATTTATAAATAATGACTCACTGGGAGCCTTAGAAATACTGCAGCCTTTTACCCCTCTGACATCATGGTCCCTTGTCTGGAGTTGAATGTCTTTGGATCAGAGCAAAATGTATCACTTTTTTTCAGTTTAAATGTCAATCTGTTTAATGTTCTGTTTAACAAAGCGATAAAACGGGTTTGGCAATAATCAGACGTGGGCGTGGCTAGAGAAGTTAAACCAAAAACACTGTAGGTTATTCAGCTGATGCACTGTTTATCAAGCAGGGTAGTTACATAATGCTAACTTTCCTGAATAAATAAAAAAAAAATATCTACTGAAACAAATTTTTGTCTCCAACTATTAAAATGTATCACTTTAACAGAAAGCTGAAACAGCAATTTAAAGGAAAAAATAACTGAAGAAACCAGAGAAGGGAAATGAGAATCTCATATAATGCACAAAAACAAATTCCTGTTTTTTTGTGCTGAGTCATCATGTTGGGAAAGACATGAATTCACCCAAAATAACTCGGCCAATCCCCAAAAGCAAAATTCAGTACAAACAGCTATAGATGTACAAACAATGCAGTGATCCTTTCTGTCTTCCAAGCACAAATGTAAACAGTAGCCATCTCCAAATTTCCCACTCCTTTCCTGGATGGGCCCCTGGGCCGTCCCCACAATTCCTTAAGCATCACCTTGCACCAAAATATCCTTTCTGGGTCAGCAATTGTTGACAAATTGGATTTAAAGAAAATGCTTCATCTCCTGGCCAGACTCTGTAAGTCTGTGAAAGGGTGGAGTCAGAGTAAAGAAATATGCAAGACGGGCTTACTCTAGTAGCTGGAGGGGATTTTGCTGGGAGTTTCAGGGAAGTGGGCTGTTATTCAGCTGCTATTCAGCTGCCGTTTGACTGGGAAGAGCCATTTTGAATGGCTGTTACTTTAAATCCTCTTTTCTTTTCTTTATTTTGGTTCCAGAGCTGAAGTAAAACGGATAAGGAAATGGTTGTGGGGGCATTTCATGATTAAAACTGATAACTGCAGGAGTTTGATGGGTTTTTACCTCAGATACCTTTTCAGGTTAAACTGACCTGATATAACTTCATCTAATGGTCGTCTAATAATGAAGTTATATATGGGGCTGAATGGAGTCATTCAAACCGCTGCTTCCTTTTTCTACCTTGCTAACTTTGGGACCTTTTTGATGCTTAAACCTTATCAGAAGCTCAGCTTCAAGTGGCTCTTTCTAGAAAGAATCCACCATCTGTCGCTAAAATACAGCTCACTAGGACTGATTTATATCTACCAGGTGTTACGACGTGTAAGCAACTCGAGGATGAGAGGAGGCATGTGGCCAAACTCCTTCCATCAGCAAGCTCCAAGGTGCGCATGCTGACTGGATACCGCTTCTGCCTGCCAGGCAAACGGTAGAGGCCAGCATTCCCAAAACATACCACCGTGGGAGGTTTCTGAAATGCTCTACTTTGCTGCTGACCCGCGACTTATGATTAGATTTTTCTTTCTTTTTTTTAAAATATGTTTCACAACATTATAGAGTGGAGCAGCAGTGAGTGTGAGTCAGTTGTGCTTGGAGTCATGATGACATTCAGCTCCATTTATAGAGCAGTAAACAGGAAGAGCAGGTCCGACCGCTGCTCTGTTCCACACGGCTCAGCAGATCCTCCAACAGGACCAAAACTTTACCAAGAACCCGAGACTTTTTCCTCACAGCTGCTTGTGGGAACCTGTCGGAAAGTGCATGTGCAGGGCCTTTTGCAGACCTTGCTTGTTAGCTGTTGTTTTTGCAGGGTGTATCCCAGCTGTGGCACACAGACGACAAGTCTGTGCGGGTGTGTCATACCAGAAATGTCAGAGATTCAGTGGATCTACTGGAGCAGACATGCGTTAAAGTGGTCGTTCCTGAAAGTAAATTTAGAACAATGAACCTGATATCTACAACGATCTTCTTATATCCTTTTTTTATTTACATAAATTAGATTATCCAGCCTGCAGCATCCACATTTCTTGTCTCAAGAGACATAAACAGCTTCAACTAGGGATTAACCCTTTATAGGGTAAAAATTAATGTTAATGTAAAAACGCCAACTTGCCCGAATATATTAAGAAAAATAACAAAAGTGCTTCTATAAGAAATTTATAAAAAACATTCTGAGAGTAAAAGAAACACATTTTTTGGTACAACATAACCTTAGAGGAATTAATGCTGATACTGGCACTTCCATGTTTTAGTTTATAAGAGGAAGAGGCTGTAATGTTTTGGGTTAGATATCACCTACTGTAAAGAGAGCATTTGGAGACGCTAGTCTCTGAATTTCTGCAACATTCATTTGGGTGTTAGCAGGTCTTTAATCAGATATCTGCTTGCTGGAGGTCTAATAACCAAAACGCACAATTTAGGCTGATTTAGTTACATTTATTGGCTGCACCTCCATCTTAGGATCCATTTTTATTCCTTTCTAGGTCTTTAAATGTCCTTCCCCCTCTAAGCCCTATAGCACCTCGTTCTAGCCTGAGCTCAGATCGTATGGTGTAAAATTTAGGACGACATCTGGTCTTAGGTCTTAAGAAAAACAACAAAACTGTCGATAAAGAAATGTTCAAATGTTTGAAGGCTATATCCAGAGTATCCCATGAATAATTGTCGATCAAAGCAGATTAGTCAAGCTCTGACAATGATGGCAGACGACGCTGGCAAAGATTGAGATGAGAAAAATGATATATTAGGCTTTCTGTGACCC
>JAGKQL010000057.1:10077669-10109803 GCA_018398635.1 Cyprinodon brontotheroides
ATGTATATGTATATGTGTATGTATATATGTATATATATATATGTATATATATATATATATGTATATATATATGTATATACATATATATGAATAATAGCAGTATATATATATACAATACATACTGCTCTTTTATTTATACAGAAATATTGTTATATATAAATACACATATATATATATATATATCTATTAAGTTGGATATTAAATTTTCTCTGTTTTAATCTTTTTTTAATGTAGAATCTTATTATTTGGCTCTGTTGTTGGTCTATAGCTGCACTTGTACCAGTACAGCACGTTACGTACTTTGTGTTTCATTTTGAGGGCAGGTTTACGATTAAGTTTTTTTTAAACATGTATATTTTTCTGGCCTAATAAAGCTATAATTTAAGAGAAGCCACAGTGTTGCTCTGGCTAATATTATTTTAAATTCAGCTCCCTGAAGTGCTTTGCTTATAACGGCAGATTTGGGTTTAGATTTGACTTGTTGTTCGTTTTATAACAAACTTCATGGCTTCTCCAGTGTATGATACTTGGACGACACTCCCAACAGCTACTGCTTTGCTTTCAATGCCATAACAATGAAGGACTGTTTCAGGTGTTTTCTAAACAGCTTCCAGGAAAGGTCACATGACAGAAAGACGAGGAGAGGCACGGTCAATATAATCTCTCATTCAGTGTGAACATCATTGTGACAGTTATAAAAAAATAAAACGACTTGTGAACTGATTGTTAATCCAGGGGCTGAAAGTTTTGCAAGCGGTGCGCCCATTATTTGTGGCATTATGGCTCTTAGATTATGGAGATGACTAACTTAGTGACATTAGAACTATGATTGATATATTGTAGCCTAGCTTTATCAGGGAATTCTCAATAGAAATCTAATAACCAGGAGACTGATCCACATGTTGGTGTTTATTAATTAAATATATGGATAAATAAATGTAATGAAGATGCTAATGAAATTAATCTAAATGCCACTTAGTTGTATTTAAATAGTATAAATCCCCCTAGTGGGTTTGTGGAGGTACTGCAGGACTGGTTGTTGAAAGAAAGTGTGGCCCGATTCCTGAGAAGCAGTTATTGGATCATGTGGCAAGCTTTTCTCAGTTATTGTTTTATTTGAAATGATTAAGCTTGTTTGATTAAGAGCATTAAAATGAAGTTGTAAACTTCAGAACTTTCATTTATTGTTAAAACCTTAATAATATTTGTTGTTTTAATCTTTCATAAAGGTGAACAATGTGTCTGTTCCCCCTGAAGAAGCTCCCATGGCAGACTATCCTGAGAGGCTGAGAGGCTCCAGGAGTTACCTGGATGATGAGAGCAACTATGACAAGCCTCCTTTGAACTACACCCCACAGTGAGTTTACTCACACTGATTTCTATTTAGCTCCATTTAGAAAAGAAAAGAATGACTTTATATGCATTTATATTAATACTATTAATATATTATACTGTTAAAGCATAAAATCCTGTCTCTAAAACTTTTGTTTCATGCATTTATGGTATAATGTGAACGTATTGCATCACAGCGTGTGTGTGTGTTCTTGTATATGTTACCTATTTAGGACCTTTTTGATAAATTTGCTGGCCTTATGGGGACCAAAGGCTGGTCCTAATGCGGTAGATCCCCTTTTTTTCTACCCTAGAGTCAGTTTAGGGTAATGGTGTGAACTACCTTTAGGTTAAAGTTAGGGTTAGGAATGTACTGATAAGGATTAGGCTTAAATGCACTAACTAAAACGAATGAAAGTCGATGTAGAGCTTCCATACAAAAAGAGAGAAATACAAACTCTGTGTGTGTGGATGTACCTGTTTAGCCAAGAGTGAGGACCATTTTTCCAGTTTCACCATCAGACTCAGGACCAGTTGTTGCAAAGTGAGGACATTTTGCTGGTTCTCACAAGCTATTTTGCTAACAGTTAGGTTTAAGACTAAGATATGAATTGGGTTAGGGTGAGGTATGCATTGGTAATGGTTAGATTTAGGGTTAGGACATAGAAAGGGTTAAAAATGACTAAAAGTCAATGGGGGTCAACACATGGTCCTCACTACATATAGCAGAATGAGTATGGGTGTGTGTGTCTGTGTGTGTGTGTGTGTGTGTGTGTGTGTGTGTGTGTGTGTGTGTGTGTGGAGTTGATGCCTGACAGTTGTGTCAAAGAATAAATATTGCAACAGGAACTATGAAAATAGATTTGTGACCAAAACTAAGGAGACATGAGTCATACTTTCTTTTCACGGTGAAACTATGTGAGATGCTTCTGTGCTGATGAAGGAAGGTGACATTCTCTGGCCGAGGTTTTCTACTGGTTTAGACAAACTTGTGTAAAACTGGAAACTTAATAAGTAATTTTTTTTCTTTGGTTATTCTTGTACGTGTTAAAATATGCTGGAAATAAAGATGAACTGTTTCTAAATCCTCCGTCTCGCAGACCTGTGGTTGAGAATCGACCTTTGCAGAACGGCGCTCCTTCTGGCAGCAGCTCGGAGCTCGCTAGCTCCTCAGGACGGCCCAAAAAGAGGCGCCCAGGACGGCCGCGCCGCGCCGACGGACAGGACTATGAAACGGACTACAACTCCTCTGGGGACGAGCTGGACGACAACGACTTTGACAGGTACTGGGAAAACCAACAGCAGCAAACCAAGTTGATCAGCAGTTGGTCTGATGGTCACCTTGTTTTTTTTTTTAGTGAGTATCCCCCAATAACAAGTGAGCAGCAGCGCAACAACTACAAGCGTGAATTTGACCGCGACCACCTGGAGTACAAAGACCTGCAGGCGGAGCTGGACACCATCAACAAGGACCTGTCCAATCTGGACAGAGAGCTGGACGAGCTGCAGGAGGGAAGCCCACAGTACCTGGTGAGAACAAATCACTATTTTATTCACTATTTTTCCCTCACAGGAGCATTCAGCACTGAAGACTTTACACTGGGCTAAAAATCCTACTTCTTTAACAGTTTAACACTTAGTTCAATGCTCATTTTTATGCTCTATATTTAATTGATTGGTTTGTCATTTACTATTATAAAATTATAATAGTATTGAATGTTTTAATTTTAGATTTAAGCTGTAATGATTGCTAATTTTATACACTAAACTCCTAATTCATTCCAAACCCTAGTTTATGAAGCATTTACTTTGATAAAATTTAACATAACTTATGTGATTTTGTTCATAGTTATTTATTTATATTGTATTAAAATTAGCTGAAATATAAAAGATAAAATAAAACTGAACCTAAATATTTTCCTCAGATTCTCTCACTGCAAAAAATTGTAATCTCAATAGCCATAGGCTTGTGTCGATCAAGTCCACGTATGCGGATCGGGACGCCGATATTAACTAAAAAAATAACGTGTCGGCAAAGCATGTAAAATGCCGATCCAGACTGCCGATAGTTTTAAAAAAAAATCCGGTCCGTATTTTCCAGTTTCGCCGATTGGAAACGATCCATTCCACTATTTTGCGCCAGTGTTCCCCTGTTTTTGCATTTTTATTAAAACTTACAGTAATACTTACAGTTTACTGTGTTTTGGTTTTTACTGCTCACTTTGTGCAATTTCAGATTGCTATTCATAATTTTGTCCGGTTTGTGTTTATCTCTTAATAAACAGGTAAGTTTGTTGTTACCAATCATTGTGTTTTATTCAATCGAACCCTAATTCAGCTGGCTAGATGTTATCAAGGTACTAAAAACCCTTTTCAACAGGGTCTTACAACTAAGGCTAAATACTTTTACTTAAACTTAAATACATGCCGGATAGGCTGGTATACGGCCAGTATCGGTATCGGATCGGAGAAGACCAAAAACAATATGGTATCAGATGGGAAGTGCAAAACCTGAATTAGGGACATCTCTACTCAATAAGCCATTTTCTCAAATAAGTGCATTTTCTTGAACTGAGGAGGCAAGTGAGGCACTTTGTCAATGGAACAAGACAATTTACAATTAAAATAAGTAAAAAAAACAACAAAACAATTGCATTGTCTTATTTCAAGTGCATGGTATCTAATTATCTTATTTTAATATTTAAAATACTCATTCCAGCGGCAAATACGTTTATTTACTCAAATTGAGGGTAAATGCACTTAATTTAAGGAGTTTTTACTTATTTCTGAATCATTTTTTGCAGTGCTGCAGACATAAGCAGAACATAGCTGCTTAAATACACCATGCCTTTCAGCTGCTTCAATGATTCTATAGAAATCTAGTCTAATCTTGAAGATGAAAGAATATTAGACATTTTTAGCAAACTAATTAAATCTTGAAATGTGTCTTTGCTTCTTAACAGGATGTCCTGGATGAGTACAACAAGATAAGGGCCCTTAAAAAGGTAGGAGTCATCATCAAGGCTATTATAAACAGCTCATTAGGATAGCATGGACACCAGAGGATGGATGCTTCCTTAGAATTTAATTTCTATTCAACACCAGCTAAATATGGACGACATTCTGTGGGTCTTTTTAGTTTTTAGTTTTTTCCTGCACAAACTGCCACTAACTCTGAAAGAATATATGTACAGTCTAAAATTCCACAGCATTTTACTTTCATAAAGTTTTGTTGAAATAGTCAGCAGCATCTTTAAAAGAAGCATAAAACAATTTTAATAGCTTTTCTTTACATACACGTACGAATGCATTGGAGATACGGCATGTTGTTTGACATCAAGAGAGGAAAAATGAATCTCAGGCTCTTCAAAGAGTCACAGTCAGTGTTTTTTCTTTACAAAGCTTTACTATTTTCACTATATTAACTGAAGACTGTTGCAAAGTTGAGCTTACCTTCATATAATGGAGCTAATAATTAGCTTTATAACCATGATTTCTGAGAACTGCTTTGCATCCTGTCAGCCAGTGTATGGCTGATGTGTAGAGGTATGGAGGACCAGGAGAGGCATGGAAAAAGAAATGCAACCATTTAAAATTTAAATCATACATTTAGAAATCCCATTTAAAAGCCTTTTTGTAATTTCCGTCCTTAAATGAAATTATCCATCCATCCATTTTCTTCTGCTTATCCGGGGCCGGGTCACGGAGGCAACAGTCTAAGCAAAGATGCCCAGACTTCCTGATCCACTCACACTTCCTCCAGCTGCTCTGGGAGGACCCCGAGGTGACACCAGGCCAGCTCAGAGACATAGTCCCTCCAGCGTGTCCTGGGCCTTCCACAAGGCCTCCTCCCAATGGGACATGCCTGGAAAACCTCCCAAGGGAGGCGACCAGGAGGCATCCGAAACAGATGCCCAAGCCACCTCAGCTGGCTCCTTTCGACGTGGAGGAGCAATGACTCTACTCCGAGCTCCTCCCGGGTAACTGAGCTCCTCGCTCGATCTCGAACGGTGCACCCAGCCACCCTGCAAAGGAAACTCATTTGGGACGCTTGTATCATAATTTTGTCCTTTGAGTCATTACCTAGATCTCATGACATTAGGTAAGGGTGGGAACGTAGATCGATTGGTAAATCCAGAGCTTTGGCCCCCGACTCAGCTCCATCTAACCACGACATTCCGATACACGTGTCACTGCCTATGCCGCACCAATCCATCTATTGATCTCAAGCTCCATACATCCCTCACTTGTGAACAAGACCTGAAGAGGGGAGTCCACCTTTCTCCGGTGGAGAACCATGGCCTCAGTGCACACTCTGGTGCAAACCACCCCAGTGCACAGTGGAGGTCCTGGTTTTATGAGGCCAACAGGACACAAACATATCATCTTGCAAACAGCAGAGATTATATTCTAAAGCTCCCACACCGAACATCATCCGGTCTACAGCTATATCGCGAAAAATTTCATCCATAAATGTATTTAACAAACCGTAAACCTTCTTCATCCTATCCGTGAGTCTTGATCAGTCATATTAAATATGAAGAATAAATTAATATATCAGTCTATTAAATATATTAATTTATAAGATATTTTTTCTAGATGGAGATTAAAAACTCACAGTTTATTGATCTGATTATAATTGCCTTTTCTCATCAAACATTTGTAACAACAACAGAAACGAACGTCCCATATCATGATGCCACCATTCTTCATGGATCGGTTCAGTTCCTGGATCGTCTGACCCCTTTTCTCTTTTAAATCCAGTCAGGAGCCACTTAAGCTCTTTTACATTTTTGTTTTTTTATTTTTCTCTTTGCTGCTGCTATATGGATGCTTTTCTTTGATGCGCTGAAGCTGCTTCTATGCCGTTTATTGTTCTTTCATTAATGCAAATGGTAGTTTTTGTCCCCGAATTTTCCAGTTTGGGTTTCATTTTAAAATAATTTGAGTTCATTTTTAGCTGAGCTGTGTATAAAATTCTGCAGATTTCCTTCCATCCAGTCAGATATTTAACCTGCTTACTATCATGCCCCTGAAACACCAGATGTTATTTAGACGTCGGTTTTTAGGTTAAATAAGCGTCATAGTCTAGTCTTGATTTAAGCCAAAAATACACTTTGAAAACTATGCTGTGTTTGGTCAGTCTGATTTTGTCCCACGTTTAGTCCAACCAAAGATGTCTGAAAAAGACGTTACAAGCCCACTGGATTTTAATGTCTTTTCAGCGATCTGAAAATTGCAGATTGTTTTTTCACTTTTTCCTTTTCAACCGACCTGTAGATGTTTGGATGTAAATCATGTTGCATCTTCACAATATCTTCTCAACCAGTTTTACTCAGTGGGTGTCTTCTTATCTGCATTAAAAACATGTGGTGCCTTACAAATTTTGCTAAAGCCTCATTCCTGCCGCAAAATGACTATGCCGTCTGCCATTAAAATGGTTTTACTATGGCAGGCAAAAACCCCCTGGAGGGTGTTGTAATTGCCAAAAAGCTGATTTATTTATTTTTGACCAGTAAAGTGAACTATGCTCTTGTTTTGATCAATGGTTTTTCTTTCTTTCACAAGGCACTGAAAACTACTATCTACATTTATCTATGTATTATTTGCAATGGAGACTTGGGTGATTCCAGAGAGGGGGCCAACGGGGGCCACTACCCCTGTAGAAATTGTCATGTTTCCTTCTATGGCCCCTGTACTGAAGCTAAATACATTTCTTGTGGTGAAATGCTCTGCCACAGAAACGATAACTGACTGGTTTCTATGAAATGATCAGAAACAGATTTTATTTTCTACATTTCTGGTTTTATTTAAAAAATGATTTTAAATTTGTATTAATGCAGGGCCAAAATTTTCCTCCGCTATATCGCAGATCAGAGCTTCAAATGGCTCTTTGGCTTTACGTCTCTCTTATCCAAACAAAGAACTATTAGCTTTTCTTCAGGCTTTTGTTCTTTGGCCCCATGTATTAAAGGTTATTTTAAATAATGTTTAATTATTTCTAAATTTAAATGTATTTCTGGGAACTATTTAAAGGGGCATTTATTAGTGTTAATTGAGCTACAGTGTGTAATTTTAATGTAATATTTAAATCATGTTTTGAATGAATAAATGCAGCAACAAATAAAATCTCCCCCAGCGTACTGCTACATTTTTAATGCAAGCGTAGATTTAATTAAAATGTACACCAAAATTGACAAAACATATAAAAACTGAAAGAAAATTTAGAGCACGCATCCCCAAAGTCGGTCCTTCAGGAGCCTTTCTGTCCTGCAGGTTTTAGGAGGTTTGGTCTGCTTTTAGCACAGCTGATTATGATGATTGCAGCTCAGCAAAAGCCTGTTAATCAACTATCAATGAAAAATCAAATGACTTCTGAAGCAGTAAGATCTCAAACGCAGGGGTCACCAACCTTTTTAAGGTTGAGGGCCAAGTGCAAGGGTATCGAAACTTTTTGAAGGGCTACCATTACTGACCCATGAGCTGCAAGGGTGTAGTGTTAGGGCCTAAACTTTGTTCATTATCAACATATTTTTATTGTTTCTGTTAATTTCTAAGTTTATTTAGACATTGTCATTTTCAAATCTCTATAAATGATTAAAAGAAGAGCAACAGAATAAAATAAAATTTCAAACTTCTAACCCACTGGTGGAGTTGTTCTGCATTAGAAGACTCCTGAGGGGCCCCATGTGTGGTCGCGAAGGGCACCTTGGTGCCCACGGGCACCGCGTTGGTGACCCCTGCTCTAAAACCTGCAGGACGGCGGCCCTCCAGAACGACTTTGGGGATGCCTCATTTATTGGATAACTTGAAATTATTACAATATAATATAATATACACTGCTGTTCCTCTAAATCAGGGGTCAGCAACCTTTCATGTCCATAGAGCCAATTTGCCCTGATTCCAACCAAGTAAAAGATGTTTAGAGCCGCAAAGTAGATGAATTTTTAGAAAGACTATTTTTTTTTTATAGGAAATTAGTTGCCATCTTAAACAACCAACAATGCATGTATTTTTAGCTTTTAAAATAATATTAAAACACATAAATTTCAAGCTAATTAAAAGGAAAATGGCTCAAAGAACATATTTCTGATTCCTTTAATGTCCTTCTTCTCCATCTTATAAAAACCACTAAAGCTTTTAAGAATGGTATTTATTTTGTAGTATATTATTTAGTTCTTCATATACATTTTAGCCACTATTAAGAGCTGCTGTAGATGGTGCAAAAAGCCACATGTGACTCTGGAGCCGCAGGTTGCAAACTCCTGTTCTAAATGGAACTGTGTATTAGGTCTAGTAAGGCCTCTAATATGTTATAGTGACCTGTTGCAGGAATGTTTGTGTGTTTCGGTTGTCCTCCTTCTCTCTTGCTCTCGGCTCATATTATTTCCTTTTTTTCTTTTAGACTGCAGATTATCAAGTGAGGAAGCGGCTGATTGTAAATATCTGAAGCACAAACTGAACCACATCAAAGAAGATGGTCAGTGATTCTGCGACGCAGTGGCTGAACATCTGGGCTAGATAATCCCTGTCCATCAGCGAACAAGAAAGAACTCCTGAAATCGGATGGACACTTGTGGCAGGGCAGCCTGCTGCAAAGAACAAAGCTTGGAGAAATCTACGATGAACAACTAAAAGTTGGAACCGCATCGTCGTGTTTTAGCACCGCAGAAACCCTTTCTTTTTCTTGTATTTTGTCGTTGTTCATACCGTGAGTGATTATTATCACACATATTTATTGTCTTGTTAAAGATTTTGCAGCTTTTCTCTGGAGTGAACAAACAAATGCTATGTAATGCATAGTTTGGGTGGATTTTGCTGCAACGGATTCATCTTAGCTCATTACTTTCTTTAGTTTTATCATTTTACTGTACAATGACTGTAAATATGTGGAAACGGGTTTTGGTTTAAGGGTTCCTTGTTTAGCATAACAGTAAATGTCAAACACTGATCTATTTTTTCCTCTTTTTTTCCTCCAATTATTATTTTTTTATTTCTATAAAGCATTGTATTGAACACTTTTTAAACTAAGAAACACATTTTAAACACTCGCAGTTAGCAGCAGAATTTCACTTGTATTTATTTGTGTTTGAAACTTTAATGTGAAGATTTTTTTTCTACAGCAGCATTCACACATTTTATAACATTAGTATTACAATGCAATGTAAATTGGTGCCTCCTGCTAACCTCTTGTTGTAGAGACATAACTGCTACGCCTTTTCTAATCCTTGACACAACGTCATGAATTGTTTTGTAAATGATAACATTTGAAGGAAATCATTAAATACAGTCTTGAAATAAGTACCAGGTGTCTGTAAAGCATTCATCAAGCAGAAGCTATTGAGCGTTTTGGATTTTGAACCTCATCTAAAAATTGTAATAAAGCCTTTTGCATGACAGCATCTAACTCGCCAACCAGTGTCTGGAAATGGCAGAATAGTGTTCTTTAACTAAACTCTGGTGGACATAAAAGTCTAGCTAAAAAAAAAAAACGCATGCACTGATCATACATTTGTTATAAAGGCCTGAGGGTGTTATGGAGGATTTTCGTGAATTCCACACACGCCCTCTCCACTTTTAAAAAGATGCGCGTGCATGAGCCCATTTCACCTCGTGCATGTTCGATTTAAAAGTTGCTGTTCTCATAGCTCATCCAAGCTTACTGTGCCTGAACATGCGCCCTACCCCCTAAATCCTTCAATTGCTATATAGAACGGGGATTATATAGTTGACTTTAAGTGAACTTGCTTAACTGACCGTTCGGATTATGATCACTGCTTTTTTTCCCTCCCCATTGGTTATGAAAGTCCTCCACTGCGCGGTGCCTTCGCCATCTTTTTTTAGTCAACGCTGTCAGGGCCACTGTGACAGCAAATCCCATAATGCTTTGCGAGGAGAGCTCAACGCAAAGCATTCGGGGATATATCGCCTCTTCTGAGGCCTTTCTTCTCATAAACTTCGTAGACACTATTTCTCTTATTACCCTCGGCCATTTTCAAAGAACCGC
Source organism: Cyprinodon brontotheroides (assembly GCA_018398635.1). Taxonomy (NCBI): domain Eukaryota; kingdom Metazoa; phylum Chordata; class Actinopteri; order Cyprinodontiformes; family Cyprinodontidae; genus Cyprinodon; species Cyprinodon brontotheroides. Next base: position 10,088,009 of record JAGKQL010000057.1, read on the forward strand.
GGTGAGAAAGGAGAGCTTCAATGACTGTCTCTGAAACTTTGTAGCTCACCATAGATATATGCCTGAATGTGCACATGCACGGTAAAGATAGCTAACGCGAACACCTGGGACAGCCTTGCGTAAAAACTATATCACCAGAATGATTGACAGTTAGAAGGACCACTTGTTTTAGATGATCCACCAGGAAATAAAAAATCGTCCTTTATACCTTTAAGATAAAGCCGCACCTATTGATTATTGTCAACTGACAACAGATTAAGCTGTCTATAATTTTTTTAACTAATCTGAAGAGACATAATTTTTGTAAATATTTCTAAATAAACATTTGGAATGTAAAGGGAAAAAAACATTTTGTGTATTTCAAATGAATTGCAAATAGAAAAAACATTTACACAAATCTATCTAGCTAACTATATAGGAAGCTATAAGGACAAGTTGTACAAATTTTATTTATATTCACAGTTTTGTCCTAATTGCTGCTATAAATAGGGTATTCTATAATTGAAGATCAAATTTTATACAGCGCTAAGCCCTGAAAAATAAGCTTTACTCTATTATCTGTAACTGCAGGTGTTGATGGCAGCTGTCCAAATGATATTTCCCTCCAGGATTGTGTTATATCCACACACAGGACCAGACCTGATGAAGGCCACATTGGGACCTCCGCTCCAGCATCTTGATTCCATTTTTGGTCCAGAACTTGACAAGCACACACAGTTATGTTTTGCTTATTAATCTTTTTAAAACTTATATGCAAAGAAACAATTAAAGCTACAGTATGTAATAATTACAAGGATATACAGTCAGAAATGTAATATATTATACATAACTATGTTATTTATCATCATCTACGAACTCAGCCTCTTAACCTTAAACGGATAGTTAGGTATTTTTGACAGCTATGAATCTACATGGCATCAGCAGGTGCAATGTCGCTGACTTACCCCTGGCAGCGTCCTGTGAGCAGAGTTCTCGTCCAGCTTTTGGGTCCAAGCTTGAAGAAAGTGAGATCCGGCAGGTTTGCTAGACTGCTTGAAATAAAGCGTTTCTCTTCCCAAAACATTATGTGTTCAAAAGAGTGATATTTTTGCATCCCAAAAAGCGTTGTAGTGGAAAAAGTCACCGCGTGTCGTTATCACTTGGTCCTATTTTCTCTCTGGTACGTATCAGTGCGCCGTCATTCAGAACAGCTAGGGCCTACTAACCTGACAACAGCCAGATGCATGTCTCCCTCCGCCCAGCTAGGAGCTAGGCGGAGGGAGACATACATCTAACTGTTATTAGCTTCACTAATCTACGCCGGCAGCGCGCAATCTGATCGAACAGAGAAAAATAGGACCAATTGATAACGGCGTGTGACTTTCCACTATATTTTTGCACTGCGTTTAGATAAATATCACTCTTTTGATTTTATAATGTTTTGGGAAGCGAAACATATAAGCTGAATCTAGCTTCACCTGCGGGACTACTTTCGGCTTGACCAAAGCTGGGCAGCTCTTCACTGGGCGCTGCCAATCGGTAAGTCGGTGTTGTTGCATGACGCTGGTTATGATGATGCCGATGCTGAATTCATGTCAAAAATACCCGAGACTATCCTTTAATATTTGCGTTGCCTTAGAATTACGTTATTTATAATTACATGCCAAGGCCGGGTCTACGCCGGCCATTGAGGCAGACATCTTTAAGCACTCACGGCAGCGCCAGAGCCAACAAACTAGCGATTCTAGAGATGATATTACAATAACATGCTGGCATTGATGATGCTGCATTTACTCACCAGTATACTGATTCAGCAGCGTCCCTGGCGTTTCAGGTAATGATTCAAAACTTTCCATGAAATAATTTTCTGTATATATACCTAGGTTACTTCTCTCCAGCTCCTTTGGAGATCTTCAAGCCTTTCCTCCTCTGCTCTAGTCACCCCGCTGGCACCTCTCCCTCGCCTGGCCCTGGCTGCACGCCCCACCCCGGCCTCTCTGCCCTCTTCCTCGCCCTGTAACCCCGTGCCACAAAAAAGACTTGGACTCTGTAAGCGGGGAATATATATATTCTTCAAGCGAACACAATCTAAGCTGTTAAACTATGACTTACAATTACTTACGTCTGTTTATATCTCACCATGCAAAGCAACTCACCAAAACGTCACCAACGATGTAGAAAAATAAGCGGGTATATTTATTATCTTAAGTCTACATGAAATCTATACCCTACAGACTAATGAAATACTATCTGTAAAATTATCTATGTAAACAAACCTCACATCACTTGAGAAGGTAGGGTGATGCGGACGTCGTGGAAGACATTTTGTCCCGTAGCAGCTTCGCCCGTACTGTTGGAGGGGAGATGTTCATGTTGCTGCGGTCTGCAGTCTGACCACTAGATGTCGCTGAAAATTACACACTGTAGCTTTAAATAGTTAAATCTTATAACAAAAAATACCAATAGAAAACAGATAAAATTTGATGTCATTTAAAGTATGATAGAAACAGAGTTGACTACTCAACATTTATTCAAACAATTTCAGCATGAAAGGTTACATCAGAATGTCATCACCAAAACCTAAATATGGCAGGTTGAAGCTGAAGTTTATCAGTAATGGAGGTTTTACTACGGTGGCTGAGAAGTGCAAAACACATTTACAATTCAAAAACACATTAACAAATAAAAAAACAAAATAACATTTGAAGAAACAAAATTATATTTTATGAAACAATTTATTTTTGAAAAAAAAGTTACAATTTTTAAAAACACATTTACATTTTAGCAAACAAATTTACATTAACAAATAAACAAAATAACATTTGAAGAAACAAAATTATATTTTATGAAACAAATGTATTTTTGAAAAAAAAAGTTTAAATTTTTAAAAACACATTTACAATTCAAAAACACATTAACAAATAAAAAACAAAATAATATTTGAAGAAACAAAATTATATTTTATGAAACAATTTATTTTTGAAAAAAAAAGTTTAAATTTTTAAAAACACGTTTACATTTAAGGAAACAAATTCACATTTTAAATAAGTTAAGATTTTAGGTGAGAGAAAGTTTCATTTTAGAGAAAAAAAATACATTATAGGGAAACAAATTTACATCTAAAAAAAAATTGACCGTTCGGAAACACTTGTACAAGTGCAAAGACAAAACTGCAAGTGGCAAAACACATTTACATAGCCAAAAACAAATTAACAAAAGACGGCTACACGGAAAGGGAATGTCCCAGTGGCCGGATGTGACGTCACGATTACCCTGACTTGTAGTACAAACAGCTCAATCTGTAGTCCTCCTGCTTCACGTGAAAAATCAGCGGCGATTTTAGATGGAAAGAATTGCACTGAAGCTGTTTTTCTTAAGTTTACGCTAACCGAACAATGTTTTCAGCCAATTTACACCATTTTGTTCTTCGTGCGGACGGTCTCTGGAACTTTTACGGGACACGGACCAGGTGGCAGGACCAAGCAGCAGAGCCGGGCGTATTACTGGCCGGAGCCACTATTATTTTGTCATGTAGTTTTTTAATTACTTTTCTTTGGTATTTAATTATTTTTTGGGTATTTTTCCTGCGGTTTTTCGGCAAATGCCTTATTTATAGTACTTCTAACTAGATTGTTTTATATATATATATATATATATATAGGCTATATATTGTGATGTTATCGCTTAATAACCTGTATTAAAATGTATTCTTTATGGGTTTCTTTTTATTGTGATGTTAGTGCTTAATAAACTGCATTAAAACTTTTATAATGTCACATTTACTTGATGGAACGGAGTACTTTATCTGCGAATAAGTGGCCTCGGCCGGCAGCAGCCACCATCGGCCTCTCCGATCGGCTCTCGGCAGCGGATCGGCCTCTCCGATGGCAGGCTGGCGGCCACCATCGGCCTCTCCGATGGCAGGCTCTGCCGGCAGCGGCCACCATCGGCCTCTCCGATGGCAGGCTCTGCCGGCAGCGGCCACCATCGGCCTCTCCGATGGCAGGCTCTGCCGGCAGCGGCCACCATCGGCCTCTCCGATGGCAGGCTCTGCCGGCAGCGGCCACCATCGGCCTCTCCGATGGCAGGCTCTGCCGGCAGCGGCATCGGCCTCTCCGATGGCAGGCTCTGCCGCAGCCACTGCCACGAATTGAGCTCGGCTCTGCTGCTTGGTCCTGCCACCTTGTACCGTGTCCCGTAAAAGTTCCAGAGACCGTCCGCACGAAGAACAAAATGGTGTAAATTGGCTGAAAACATTGTTCGGTTAGCGTAAACTTAAGAAAAACAGCTTCAGTGCAATTCTTTCCATCTAAAATCGCCGCTGATTTTTCACGTGAAGCAGGAGGACTACAGATTGAGCTGTTTGTACTACAAGTCAGGGTAATCGTGACGTCACATCCGGCCACTGGGACATTCCCTTTCCGTGTAGCCGTCTTTTGTTAATTTGTTTTTGTCTATGTAAATGTGTTTTGCCACTTGCAGTTTTGTCTTTGCACTTGTACAAGTGTTTCCGAACGGTCAATTTTTTTTAGATGTAAATTTGTTTCCCTATAATGTATTTTTTTTCTCTAAAATGAAACTTTCTCTCACCTAAAATCTAACTTATTTAAAATGTGAATTTGTTTCCTTAAATGTAAATGTGTTTTTAAAAATTTAAACTTTTTTTTTCAAAAATAAATTGTTTCATAAAATATAATTTTGTTTCTTCAAATTTTATTTTGTTTTTTATTTGTTAATGTGTTTTTGAATTGTAAATGTGTTTTTAAAAATTTAAACTTTTTTTTCAAAAATACATTTGTTTCATAAAATATAATTTTGTTTCTTCAAATGTTATTTTGTTTATTTGTTAATGTAAATTTGTTTGCTAAAATGTAAATGTGTTTTTAAAAATTGTAACTTTTTTTTCAAAAATAAATTGTTTCATAAAATATAATTTTGTTTCTTCAAATGTTATTTTGTTTTTTATTTGTTAATGTGTTTTTGAATTGTAAATGTGTTTTGCACTTCTCAGCCACCGTATTTTACAATCACTTGCTCCAAATCACACAAAAGCTTGAGATGAAGATTTAGAACCAATGAGCAGACATTCTGCCACAGTGATCACCAAGTTAATAGTTATTTAGAAATCCTATCATATTTGTTATACATATCTTTATCTGATATTAAAGTTTGTGTATATATCTGAAACATTTAAGTTGGACAGAGTAGCAATAAAAAGAAAAAAAAAATGTACGGGGTGATGCATTTCTTTACAGCACTGTATGCCACCTTTTAAAAATCAAGTATGCGTTTCTATTATTATGATTTTCCATAAAGCAGACACTAAGTCCTGTAACAACAGAAGTCACATTGAACACAGTGATAATCCTCTTTCGCCGTCAGTCATTTTCAGGCCGTGCTTTTGAACTGTTCGGTCTGCATCGAGTGTCTCCTCATCAGTATTCTTCTCGTCGGTTCCTTGGGGTGTCCTGGGGGAGCGCAGGGAAGGAAACCTTTCTCACCCAACTCTTTTTCAGAGAAGCTGCTCCCGTTGCTTGAACTGTTATTGGAAAGATTAAAGGTTGGGTTTTTGGTTAGTGGTGGCAGAGATCTAGGCCTGGCCTGATTGCTGTGGTCCAGCAGGAACGTCCCAGAGCCTCTGCGCTCATACAAGGAGAAAACTCTTTTGTTGATGCCTTTCAGAGACTCTCTGGAGCCCATTGTGGTTGAGCAACGCAGTGGGGCCAGTTTCTTGCCATCTAATGGGGCCCTTTCTCTGTGTTCTTCTGAAATATGTTTATTATCCACAGCTAGCTGTGGGTCAGAGCCATAGATGTCTGCACTAAGCTTCTTCATCTGGATGACATTATTAAGGCTCGATGAGGCCATGCTATGAAAGGTTGCACCAAGGTTGCTGCTACTACAGAGGGTTGAAGAGCATGCGGCTGGGTCTGAACCGTGAATTTCAGAGTGCAGATTGGGATGAGAGGCAAAGTGGGATGAGAACAGACCTGATAAAGACATCATGTGCCCTTCGTGCTCATTATAGCCACTCTTGCCATAGTCTATGCTTCTATCCTTTGCTAACCTTCTTTCATAATAACTGAAGCTTTTGGGGTTATTGCTGCTGCCCTTCTCCAGGTTGGGAACTCTGAAAGAAACATCTTCAGCCTGGTTAGAAGTTGCCTGGCGCTGCTCAGTGAGCAGCGATTCGGGGATCTTTAACCAGGGCTCAGAGTTCAGTCTCTGTAGAGGTTGCTGTAGTCCACTGGGCACCGCTTGTCCAGGTCCTCGAAACCGTGACGGCGAGCATGGATGAGAGTTTGCACCACAGATTTGCCCTTCTTTAAAAGAAAACACTTGCTTTGGGGGACACAGAGATGATGAAGTGCTCTGAGGGGAGGTGATTAGCTGGATCTCAGAGGGAGACGCTGGAGCTGCTTCTGTAATTGGATCCATCTCTTCAACAGCATCAGCAGCAGGCATGCTGAGGCACTGCTTAGCTGACAGGTTTCCATTCGGAAATGTATCTGTGGTAATAATGATCACCTCCTTCCCCTTTGCCTTGCATGTGTCGAGCAGAAGTTTGAGCACCTTCAAGTCTTCAGCCATGACTGCATAAACCAGTGCTGATGTCCCAGACTGGTCCTCTAAGCTGATGTCTGCCCCACCGGAAAGAAGCAGAGATACCACCTCAGGGCCGGCCTGCTCCCGGCAGGCGTGCATCAGCGCAGAGCGTCCCTCCTTATCCTGAATGTTAGGATCTGCCCCTCTCTCCAGAAGAAACTGGATCAGCTTAGTCCGACTGGCGCTCTGGGCGTCAGTATGCTTAGTCCTACATGCCACCATTAGAGGGGTCTGTCCTTGGCTGTCACTCTCGTTGATGTAAGCCCCGCCCTCTAAGAGCAGTCTTGTGAGCCTCAGCCTTCTGAGGAAAACAGCTCTTAGCAAAGGGTTACCTGAATCCATAGATATGCCAGAATTGCAGACTTCTGCCTCCATCCGTCCTGATCCAAGTTTAGGATTTTTGAAGATGCAGGAAAGATTTCTGTGGACAATTGCAAAAAGATATCAGAAAATAATTCAGGGACAAGAACACTACTTTTACATCAGTCTAATAAAATTTATTGTTATCATTTACAGTTCATGTTGTCTGTGCCTAATTCAGTACTTTATCATTGCTTATGCACATTATTTAACTTTACTCAAATGTATATGCCAGTAACTCACTATGGTTGCATACAACATTTTTATGACACTGTTTTTGGAAAAAAAAAGTATTCAACTGTTCATCCTAGTTAAATAAATAGAGATCGAGGGATTTCACTCAATCGGCACATTTATTAATATCTTTGCAAAGAGAGAACAGTTCATCATACAGCCCTCATGGCATAGCATTCTGCTCTGTTCTGATCTGGGCAGGGTTCGTCCCCCCTTACAACAATGGAAAGTAGTCAGAGTCAAAACAAATTACACACACTTTGGTTAAACAGTAACAAGAATTAATAATAAATAAACCTTGAAAAAGAATCTGGTTTGTTATGGGAAGAAGCTCTGTCTGGTCTACAAACACCATCCTGCATAGAATTGTCTGGCCTTGAAAGAGAAACAGACTGAGTGAAAACTTGTATAGTTAGTAAATAGCATCAATTAATATATATAATAGAAGAGATAAAAATTTTCCGACAACAGACACTATATGATGCCCTGCTGGTGTTGTAATTGTTATTCTCTCTAAAGGTGCATTCTGTGCGGCAATTTCTCCGAGCACAACCGGGAGTTCACCGCTTTGCAGTGTTTTCATCCGGGGCCACGCGATAGGAGGAGCACCGGCTGTGTAAAGCCAACACTCCACCTATGTGAAAAAAAGTAAGCATAGTGCATATCATCATATATGGTTAGTGCTCCGTTAGTGCACATGTGTGCACTTAAAATGATCCTTGTAGAAATCAAAAGGTAGATAAATAGCAAAAAAGCGATCACGTGTGCAACTTTTGTTTAAGAGATATTAAAGATTATCTCTTAGGTCATCCAGATCTCAGACATCCTCCCTTCAAGCTCCAAATTGAATGAGAATTATGTGCTCATTTAGTGCTACTTAATCCTGCAGGTAAAACAGTTTTTTGTGCTTATTTGGTTTTATAATGATTTTTGTTTGAGTTGATGACTTCACCATCCGACTAATAGTAGTGCTGTGCTTGTTTCCAAATTTAAAGTTATTGCATAATATGATATGTCAAGAGCTCAATGGCAGCATTTCAGAATAAAATCACAGGTGAATTTTAACATTACTGCTGCTAAATTGTTCTCACATTTTTGACTCGGTTTGGAAAGACTATCAATTTCTGGAAAAGCCCCAGAGGCCCTGAATAAGCAGATCCCTTTGGTTCATCCAGAGCTGCTGCTAGATTTTGTTCGAATTTTGTGGTACTTCTATTTGATTACCAAAACCATCTTTGGAACATGGGTAGATCTACCCGCTCAGAAAGCAGCAGTGCTAGGGAGTGGCAGTAACAGTCTGAGATGGAGGTAAAGGAGCACGACGAACAGCCCTTCTAGGGGCTAAATGAAAGAAAAAATCAAAATAAAGCTACCTAAAAACCTCTAAAGAACATTCCTTTCCATTTTTTTCAAAATAATTTTCTATATATTGCATTTGTACTGAAAAAAGCTTTGTGTCAGCTGCACTTCTTTAACCTACATGACAATTACAACCAGTAACCTGTGAGGCTTACATACAGTAGGTATGCCATGTAAATCCACGGCCTTTGCTGCTCACACTTCATGTTTGGTCGGAATGCACCTTAAAACTTTATATTTGCTCAGTTTGTTAGAAAATGTAGCCTCTCCGTGTATATTTCCCATAACAACACCATGTGACTGGGGTTACGCCACTGTGTATGCATACAATTGGTGAAAAAGCCAAAGCAATGGAGGCAAGCAAGTGTTTAAGTCCCAGCATAGTTGGGGAAAAATGAAGAAAGCCCAAGATCAAGTAAAAAAAAGAGCGCAAGATGTTTGATTCCAAGAGTAATGAAACTCAAGTTGCTGATTACTGGAGTTCACTAAAGCTTCACTATATATTTCTGATGTTGCCTCAAAGTTGAGAGACACATGAATACAGGTCCTTGCTAATAGTTCTACTGATGTTAGCTATGTTTTTAAGTCTTATCTTGATTGGATTAGTATGACCTAGAGATCACATCTTATTTGTAATGACCTTGAATGGCTGTATTGTTAAGACTGAACATATCAACCATGGTAGTTATTAGTGATGCGCCTGTGCCATATTTTGGCCCCGATACTGATACCCGATACCCGGCTGGACAGTATTGGACGATACCGATACTATAACGATACCATCTGTTTGAAATTGATGTGTGTGTATATATGAAGAACTGCACACTACTTGGATGTAAAATAATTACCATCATGGCTTTGTCAAGCTGCTGCCTACCTTTGTGAAGCAGGAAAAGACTAATACAAAGAGAATCCAATAGAAGGTTTTATTGCCTACCTGCGGAATGGCTGATAATAGTTAAACTTTTAGCTCTCAAAATGGTATTGGTGCCCTATTAGTTGGTACTCGCCGATACCGATATCACCATTTTAGTGCTGGATTGGGGTCCCGCGTAATACTGGTATCAGTATTGGTGCAACCCTAGCAGTTATTTGTAAAGTAAAAATTTCCCCGCAAATGACTGACCATACTTTGCTGTACTCCAAGTTCCTGTTATAGTACTACTCCTTTTGAGAGACAGAGAAACACTCATTGGAACTTGAAATAGGAGCAGGTAAGGTTAATCTTTGACCTTGGCAAGCGGTCGGTTTTGGGTAAGGCATTGCACCACAGTCAGCTTGGGCGGGACTTATTAAGTATCTGTGTCAAAGGCCACCATGGAATCTTTCTGGTAGTTTAGTCGCGCTGCCAGAAGATGGCGCCACATCTGTTTATGTCAGCTCTTTGTGCCCATTGCTGAGGTTATATGTGGGCTCAAAATGGACGATTAAAAAACTATCAGGATGGAGGGTTGGAGTGTATGACCTTTTTTCATCATAAACAACTGGATTTTGGTATTTTTGGTAAAGACATAAAAATAACTATATACCTTTGATAGGTACCAGACAGATTCTGTCAGTACTACTGTGCACCTTTTCGTGTAAAATAAAAAAGTACCACACTTTGGTACCTACATACATAATAGTGACACAGAGGGAGTGGAAAAATGAGCAAATTTCCCATGCTTGAAATAACCACAGTATTGCAAACACAAGAGTGATGAGGTCAGGGGTCCGTTTCATGAAGCGGGTTTATCGAAAACTCTAAGTTCCTAAACCTGAAAACAAGGAAGTTCTGACTTTTCTGGATCACAAAGAGAGTTTCCTCAACCTCTGTTTCAGTCGCCATGGTAACATTCTCCCCAAAACTAACCTGGTCAGTGGCAGGTTTGCTTCAGTAAACTCTGAGTTTCTGCCCAGGAGATGCAGATGTAACCAAACATATGGGTGGCAACAAATTTCTCAAACAGAGAGATACTACCTACTGAGTAAATGTTTTAAGCAACCTCTACATTATTAATATAGTGCAACAACACAAGATTGTAAAAACACAAGAAATAAGTGATCAACTTGAAAGGGTATAGTTTACATTTTGGGCCCCAATGTAAGTATAATGGATTTATTTTAAATCCTATAACTTAATTACTTTAATTCATGTGTGTGTCCTTTATCGTTGTCCACAAGACAAAGCTATCTGGATTTAATACAGCAGTCGGTTTTCTTACTGTTGACCCTGTGGAGGGTCAAGGGTAGGAGCAACAATTTGACATATTCAAAGCGAGACTCAAAGAAAAGGGTGTTGAACACCTACCTACTTTTCAGCTGTTTATTTGTAAAATAAAATATTTTAAATCATGTATATTTTCCTTTATACTTCCCAGTTTTATACCTCTATGTCTTGTTCTTTCACCGAAGATTCCAATAAAATGTATTTATGTGTATGAATTTTTTTGCACGCCTTTAAAACCCCAAACATGTTCTTACTTTCTTAGGCTATATGTCTGAATATGTTCACTCTGACACATAATAGAAAAGACAATAATGCTAAATGCTTGTTTTGTATCTATGCAGACAGAATCAGTTTAGCAGCTCTATGGCTGCTGCGGCAGTCGCACTCTATCAGCCTTTGTGCTGTTTGTCCTTGGTTCTCTCAATTAGACTACATAAGATGGCAGCAATGCCTCTGAGGGTTAAAAAAAGTATTTTACTACATGAGTCATAAAAGCTGGAACACATTCACATACATCTACAATGTGGACAGTACACACACACACACACACACATATATATATATATATATATATTTATTTATATATAAACTCTTCCCCCTTTTTTCCTCCAAGCTCAGGTCCCCTGGTAGCTTAAGGATCAAAACACTATTCTGGACCGAGATGTCTGATGTATTGTATTCAATAGTGGCTAAGATATATATATATATATATATATATATATATATATATATACAGTGGGGCAAAAAAGTATTTAGTCAGCCACAAATAGCACAAGTTCTCCCACTCAAAAAGATGACAGAGGCCGGTAATTTTCATCATAGATATACCTCAACTATGAGAGACAAAATGAAAAAAAAATCCAGAAAATCACATTGTCTGATTTTTAAATAATTTATTTGCAAAAATATGGTGGAAAATAAGTATTTGGTCAGTTACAAACAAGCAAGATTTCTGGCTCTCACAGACCTGTAACTTCTTCTGTAAGAGGCTCCTCTGTCCTCCACTACGCTACCTTCATTAATGGCACCTGTTTGAACCCGTTATCAGTATATAAAAGACACCTGTCCACAACCTCAAACTGTCACACTCTAAACTCCACCATGGCCAAAACTAGAGTAGCTGTCAAAGGACACCAAACAACAAAAAATTATAGACCACAAACATTCAGGCTGGGAAGTCTCCCTGAATCTTCGCAATAGGTAAACAGCTTGGTGTGAAGAAATCAACTGTGGGATCAATAATTAGAAAATGGAAAACATACAAGACCACTGGATAATCTTCCTCGATCTGGGGCTCCACGCGACAGATCTCACTTCCGTGGGGTCAAAATAATAATGATCACAAGAACGGGTGAGTAAAAATCCCAGAACCACACGGGGGACCTAGTGAATGACCTGGCAGAGGAGCTGGGACCAAAAGTAACAAAGGCTACCATCAGTAAACACACTACGGCTGCCAGGGACTCAAATCCTGCAGTGCCAGACGTGTCCCCCCTGCTTAAGCCGAGTACATGTCAAGGTCCGATCTCCAAGTTTGCTAGAGAGCATTTGGATGATCCAGACGATGACTGGGAGAATATCATATGGTCAGATGAAAACCAAAATAGAACTTTTGGTCAAAACTCTACTCGTTGTGTTTAGAGGAGAGAGAATGCTGAGTTGCATCCAAAGAACACCTACAGTGAAGCATGTGGGTGGGGGAAACATCATGCAACAGGGGCTGTTTTTCAAGCATAAAGGACCAGGACGACTGATCCGCGTGAAGGAAAAAATGAATGGGGCCATGTATCGGCAAATTTTGAGTGAAAACCTCCATCCATCAGCAAGGGCATTGAAGATGAAACGCGGCTGGTCTTTCAGCATGACAATGATCCCAAACACACTCGGTAATCTAAGGAGTGGCTTCTAAAGAAGCATTGGGTTGTCCTGAGTGGCCTAGCCAGTCTCCAGATCTCAACCCCATAGAAAGTCTTTGAGGGAGTTGAGTCTGTGTTGCTTCCAGCCATTGTTTTCTAACATCACTGCTCTAGAGTGAGATCTGCATGGGAGGAATGGGCCAAAATACCAGCAACAGTGTGTGAAAACCTTGTGAAGACTTACACAGAAAACGTGTGATCTCTGTCATTGCCAACAAAGGGTATATAACAACAGTATAGAGATGAACTTTTGTTATTGACCAAATACTTATTTTCCACCATATTTTGCAAATAAATTCTTTAAAAATCAGACAATGTGATTTTCTGGTTTTTTTTCTCATTTTGACTATCGTAGTTGAGGTATATCTATTAGGAAAATTACCGGCCTCTCTCATCTTTTTGAGTGGGAGAACTTGCACTATTGGTGGCTGACTTAATACTTTTTTGTCCCACTGTATATATATATATATGTGTGTGTGTGTGTATATACATTCTGGTCTTCATTTTTTCATAACACTGCATCACATGTGATCCCTTTTTAGATCTGTTTTAGACACAGATTAGGAACAGAGACATAGATATAATATTACTAATATGAGGAAAAAATGTCCTAGGACAATAAAGGAAAAAAAAGTGGTAAAATTAAGAGGAAAAACGTCATATTAACAGAATTTGGGGGAACATTTCCAAAATAGTCACAGTTTGCGGAAGTATTTCATTCCTGGAGAAATGGGGCCAGGTTAGATTCTTTTAATTATTTCTATTTGTTATGAGAATACAGTCAGGAGAATGAAGCCAAAGGGGTGTGAAAAATAAATTTGTAATATTACAAAAATAAAAATATTGCAAACATAACGTATTCTGAGATTATAGTCCCTCTGATACTGTTTAAATGTCTCAACAGATTTGCCGCATTCAACATGGTGGACGCTCTGACTCATCCGCAGCATAGGCAGACCACATCCAATGAGAAGTTTACGTATAGTTGTGGTATATTTTTGACCCAAAATGTATTACTAAATACTTCACCAATGCTAGGATTTTTCTGCCCTTTGCAGAAAAGGGAGTGAATTTTGTTCAATTTTTTATGAGCAAAGAACATGTTTTGTAAAGAAAAAAGATGCAATCCAAAAGTAACATTTTGAAAAACTTTATTATAAAAAAGGTCAGAGAAACATTTTTTTCCCCCCTGCTTTTTAAACAAATTTTTATTATTATTTTGCATTTTATTTTTTTATTAAAAATTTTCAGTATTAGTTTCAGATTTGGTATAGTTAATTTATTATTATTAATTAATTTATTTTATTTTTTCACTTTTCTCTATTTCAGATTGAATTTTACAAATTGTTCTCTTTTTCCAAAATCATATTTTTCACTTCAATCCAAATACAAACACTCACTTTTGACCAATAAAATGTTGCCGCTAATGTCCATGCAGACAAACAGAATTTCATCTTCGCTTCTCAAGCTAAGTTACATGCAAAGTTTCCTTTCTGGGTTGATTTTAGTTATCAAATATTTTTTTTAAATTGCAGCAATAATGGAGTAAAATTCACTTAATATGTTTATTTTAACATTAGATTCCCAAGATGTCAGAAAGACTCTAAAAGTCCTTATTGTATAACAATACCAGTAAAGAGGAAAATACCAACTAATCAGTAATATTTATAGAAAACATTGAATCGTGATATCTAGAGCCACAGTGAAGGGATTTTAAAAAAGCATCTGCAGTACTATATTTTTAGCAGATTGTGCTCTGGTGTGATTGAACCAAACTAAAACTCTGAGGCATAATAACCAATGCAATTTTATGCATAGAAAAAAGCTGTGCATAATCAAGAGAACAGCATGCCTGCAGTCAAGCAAAGGTAATGAGAACATAATATTTCATTCAATGTTTTTCTTACACTGCTCAAAAACAGTAAAGGGAACACGTAAACAACACAATATAATTTCAATTAAAGTAATATTCTGTGAAATCAAACTGTCCACAGGGGAAGCAATACTGACTGATAAACAGTTTTACACGCTGTTGTGCAAATGGAATAGACAACAGGTGGAAATTATTGACAATAGCAAGGCACACTCAATCATGGAGTGGTTCTGCAGGTGGGGACCACAGACCATTTCTCAGTACCTGTGCTTTCTGGCTGTTTTGGTCAGATTTAAATGGTGTTACTTTCATTTCCATGATAGCACAAGACAGACTCTAAACCACACAAGTGGATCGTAGTGTAGCTCATCCAGGATGGATCAATCAGATCTGTTGCAAGAAGGTTTGCTGTGTCTGTCAGCGTAGTGTCTAGTGGCCGGAGGCACTACCAGGAGACAGGTCAGTACACCAGGAGATGTGGAGGAGGCCGTAGGACGGCAATGACCCAGCAGCAGGACCACTGCCTCTGCCTTTGTACAAGGAGAAACAGGAGGGGCACTGCCAGAGCCCTGAAAAATTACCTTCAGTAGGCTACAAATGTGCTTGTGTCTGCACAAACGGTTAGAAACTGATTCAATAAGGGCCGCAGATGGGGGTTTTGCTCACAGCCCAACATCATGCAGGATGCTTGGCATTTGCCAGAAAACACCAGCTTTGGTTAATTGACCACTTGCGCCCTGTGCTCTTCACAGATGATAGCAGGTTCACACTGAGCACATGTGACAGACCTGGCAGAGTCTGGAGACACAGTGGAGAGCGATCTCCTACCTGCAACATTTTTCAGCATGATCCTTTTGGCAGTGGGTCAGTAATGTTGTGGGGTGGCATTTCTCTGGAGGGCGGCACGGCCCTCTATGTACTCAACAGAGGTAGCATCATTGTTATGAGGTACCAAGATGAGATCCTCCGAGTCCTTGTGAGACCATATTCTGGTGCGGTTGGCCCTGGTTTCATCCTAATGCAGGACAATGCTAGACCTCATGTTGCTGGAAGGTGTCAACAGTTCCTGCAAGATGAAGGCATTTAACCTATGGACGGACATGTCCGTTCCCCAGACCTGAATCCGATTGAGCAAATTTGGGACAACATGTTCCAATCCATCCACCAATGTCATATTGCACTACAAACTGTCCAAGAATTGGCCAGGCATTCTAGGGAGGTCATACAGGCATGTGGAGGCCAAACACATTATTGAGCCTCATTATGATCAGTTTTAAGGACATTAAATCAAAGTTGGAGCAGCCTGTAGTGTGTTTTTGCACTTTAGTTTTGTGTGACTCCAAATGCATCAATTAATTCATAAATGGGATATACATTGATGATTTTATGTGTATTCAGTGAGTATATTTCATTCATTCAGATCTAGGATGTTTTATTTGACTGTTCCCTTAATTTTTTTGAGCAGTGTACCTTCAGTTAGTTTTGCTCCCAAATCTTTTCATGTCTGCTTGAAAGCTGGAGATGTAGAAGTTTCCTTTTCAGCTTCACAGTGAGGCCATAAATACTTGTAAATAAATACAATAATATCTTCAGGAGAGAGTAATGTTGGATTGGTTTGGCGTATGCGTTAGCTAAGCTAAATCTAGCAGAAATATTGTTTAAGGCTTTCATCATAATCTTTTATTAGCCCAAAAACCTGATCTTCTCCTTAATGGATACTATTTAAAGCCACTGTACAGGCATTAAATGACCTGGAGGTGGACATAATGTCAGATTTTTCAGCTTTTCTTCCCTTGAACTGCAGTTGATGGCATTAAGCTTAGCACACTGACTTGGATATTAACAAATGTCAATCTTTCATCCTGCTGCTTCTATGAGATGCTAAACGTTTCTGTCAACAGCTGCGTACAAAACACCACCTGCACAGTGTTCAACAAAAGAGCTGGAGGTGGTGCGCCTTTAATCATTATGTTCCTTATTTGGTCATCACTTCAATCTTTCCTTTGCTGTTGCTTGGCTGCACAAGTCAGTCATTCATTAAAGCACTAAGGCTGAACTTTAATTGTCGCTATTGTTTTCTGCACTCTGGGCTTTATCAGGCCTTGGCTGCGATAAACAATGTGTGTGTGGCATGATACAGCCGTGGGTCTTGGCTGTACTGGGACATTAATGTTGTAAATGTGCCTTACAACAATGAAATATGTAAAAAAAAAAAAAAAAAAAGCTCAACATATTTAAAATATCATAGCCCTTAAAAGTCCATGTTACATTTTTATCTCAGTGTGTCTGTATGAAAAGTGTTTTGTGAAAGATTACCACATTCTACTGGTATATTTGTTTTTTTTTGTATTTTATGCTTCATTTTGCTCCGTTTCTTAGCAAATAGAGACCTTTCTTTATATTTCAAATTATAAAGGATCATACTGAGCATGTGCACAGTGGGGAAACAGGGGAGTACCCTGCTGTGGCTAAGCCACTTAGCATATCCCAGTAAAATGTGGAAATAAAGAACAAAAATAAGTTTTCATGATCAAATGGTTTTTGGTCTTTTTCATAGGCATATAACATGATTATGCACCGTTAAATGGGTAGGTTCTGAAACTATATATAAAGACAATATAAAAAGGAGATTTTGGAGAAACTTTGTGCTGTTTGATCCACTACTAGACACACACAATCACAAAAGCTCTAATAAGATAGCGGGATTAAGCATCTTTAACCTACCTTTCCTGCCTGCATGTTTATTATCCAAAACAGGCATAGTTATACTTTATAAGGTAAACTGCTAATCTTATTATTAACTGACATAAAGGTCCTGGAGGAAAATGTGGATGTGAGACAGTTTAAAGGTACAGGGTATAACTGATTTGTCTTTTTACCATACAAAAATGAGGCAGTTATCATATAAATGCATATTCTGCTTACAAGGCACTAAAGAAAAGTACCCAAAAATCACAACATGTCATCACTTGACCCAAAGAAGTCTCTTATTATTCTGCAGGTGGTATGAAAGTGCATGCCGGTACAATCGGAAAGACAGACCATAAGTTTAACCGTCATTAGAGATGGACTGGGAGGAAACATTTGTAGGGAGTGTTTTTTTTTTTTCTTCAAGAAATATATTGAAATTGGAAATTTGAAGCAACAACCACAAAAAAAAGTTTTATAAGTTTTTTTTCAGATTTTTTTGGACACATTTTGAAATCATTTTTTTTCTTCAAATTTTTCTTAGTGACAATGTGGTACTGTCACTATGCCTTCAGATTGAGTTTTATGAATGCATTATTTTTAAATGGTATTTCAAGCTTAATAAAATGTGGTTGCTAACCACCATGCAGACCAATAGGAAATTGTCTTGGCCACTCGTTCCAGATGAAAGCCCAACCCCAAGAAGTGAAGAGAATGTAATGTGTTAATTGCAAACTGGTGAGAATGCAATTCAGGAAAACTTAGTTAAAAAAAAATCCATTCACACACTGATGGTGGTAAGCTACACAGCAAAATCAAATGTATTAAATTTTTAGTGATGGTGTTGTATGTTTATGGTATTATATTGCTGATAAAAAAATGCTGCAGCCATATCTCTCCTATCCTAGATTCTCTTCTTAGAATTTAAAATCATCCTTCTCACATATAAAGCTTTAAATGCCAAAGAAATTTGATCATTCCTTATGTTCCTAACAGAGCATATTTCTCTTGGCCTGCAGGTTTACTAGTGATTCCTAAAATTTCTAAAGGTAGAAAACATTTTTTATAGCTGTTCGAGCTCAGCCTGTTTTTCAGTGTTTTCTCTGACTGTGACTTAATTGTATAATCTTTGTAAAGTGCTTTGATTTGATATGCGTTGTGAATTGGCTTTGTATAATAAACTGAATTGAAATTAAAATACTTAATTAAATACTTATTTTGTCTAATTCAACGATGTGAGTGTTAGTTAAATTGAAGAAACTCTTTTGATTTCTAAATAAATATGTTTTTGCCTGAATGCAACTTTTATATCGTAAAACACTTGCGCCACTGACATCAGCAGATTGTGCAAAAACAGAAGAAATCACACATATTTTACAACTTTGCACACTACTGCATCAAATGCATTGAGAAGTGGGCCTCAGCCATTTATCTAAAGCCATCCGAGGCAGATGTGTTCATTCCGTCTTCGTCATGTCTCCTGATTCCCATCAAGTCCTTTACCATACCATCCCAAATGCTTTAGAAATGATTGAAGCATGAAAAGGGTTAGGAGAAAAATAATATGAAGGTGTAAAACTACAAACTAGTATAAAATACATGGGTACAGCTTGTTTTAAAATTACATAAGAAAGACAAAAATACAGAGTGAAATGCTTATGTCACACCCCAGAGGACAGCTCAAGATATTTTTATTGCAAAACACAAAGTTTGCCAAATATAACATGCAATCTACCATAATGCCACCTGTTTGCTTTTCCTTATATTTACTTTTCACCACAGATAGTGACGATTACAGCCATTCTTTGCTCTTATAAAGCATACACAGTTGACACAAGGCAGATGAATAATATGACTTCACCAGATCATAATTAGCTTAACATTTATACTGCAGAGGAACAGACAAACTCCATGTGTGTTTTTCTGCATACAGATTATTTTCCCATATCCATTCGGCAGATACTTCTGTTAGAAATCATGAAAAAAACTAGAATATACCACATTATTATCATAGCTTCTCTGCAAGAACAACACCTACAGTAATATGTTCAACAATTTGGCACCGGGAATAACTAAGCCATATAAGAGAAAAGGTATATTAAGTTGTAAAGTTCATGAATAACAGCTACTCGTGTGTGTCCCACTCACCAGTTTTCAGTCAGTCAGAAATCCACTCTCCTGGTGCAGAGCGGCAACTGACGAGTTGATGTATGTATGTGTCACACTAAGTGAAAGGAGACACTAGCAACAGCAGTCAAGGTTGTGCAGACTGACTTCTCTCCTTGGACAAAGAAAGTGATGAAAGAGAGAGATAGAAGGCTTGTTGTCAGGCAGGTCTAAGAAATGGTTAATCCATCACAGAAGCAGCAGCAGCAGCAGCAGCAGCTCGGGAAGAGTTGCAGGGAGGCAAAACAGGAAAGGTTCACAGAGATGAACGCACAAGGTGAAGCACTATAGCAACCCAACTCTGCTGCATCGCCGGTTTGTCTTTTCATTATAGGGACTCTAATTCAGCAAAGGCTCGCTAATGGTGAAAGTAGACACGGAGGACTTTCAATAGTTCCGCTCAGAAAGGAAAAATAATTTCATCCAGCTTATCAATGACATCTCCATGACAACCATCAAAGAGGCCGAATGACGGCACACGTTGTAATTGTGCTCGAGGAACTGTTCGCTCTATGTGTGGGGGTGTGTATGCACCTGTGCAAGAACCAGAACCTGACTGTTTACTTTAATCTGTTGGACATAAAAAAGAACATCAGTATTAGATAGTTAACATGTCATCACAAGAAACCCACATACACAACTATAAATAAATGGAGGGAATTTTATTCCATCATTATTGCAAGCAAAGAACATGTTTTGTAAAGAGAAATTAGACAAAATTTCAGATTTCATACAGGAAAAATTTAAAAACAATATAATTAATAAAAATTGAAATTGGAAAAAGAAAAACATTTCAACAAAAAAAGGGGTTTAGTGGAACTTTTCTTTCTCTGATTATTTTTCACATCTTTATTTTTCAAATTGTAATATTAAAAAAAAATTTGACAGACTAGAGTATTTTAGATTTTTTTTTTAAAGAATTTTTTCCATTTGGTTTGACAGATTTTATACTTTCATAATTTACTATTTTAAATGTAACTGAATAAACAATCTGAAAAAGGCTTACTTTTTTTGTTTTCTCAGGCATACAGCTCAGTTATTGATGCATGTTGTTCTACAAGATGGCTATTGTGTTAACTTTGTTCAAATGGAAAGGAACTATTGTAAATATACTTAATACTTTTACTTTCCTATTTGTAATTAAACATTTTCTGACCTTTTTTATCCTTAAGTTTAACTTTTACCAAAACAGTTTTCTGCTAGTCTTGGTCTACACCTCATATTGTTGGGCCTTGAAAGATCTGGTTGAGGCCAGTTTAAGACCCTGTGGTTCTGTCCTCTGGGTTCAGCGGCGGCACCGGCTCTGTTTAACTGGAAATGAGTATCACACAAAAAAAAAAGAGAAACGAATGTGAACTACAGTAAAAGCAAAAGCTACAGAAGTGATGGGAGCATACAGTAGCAGTCATTAAAAATGTCCCTTCCCAGTCTTTGCCAGCCGGATGACAGCCCACTTCCCTGCAACTCCCAGCAAAATCCCCTCCAACTTCCAGCCACTGGACCTCCTCTTGCATATTTTTATACTCTGACTCCACCCTTTCACTGAATTACAGGATCTGACCAGGAGATGATGCTTCTCTTTAGATCTTACTGTCCATAAATCATGACAGAAAGAATATTTCAGTACAAAGAATGATGTCTAAAAAGGAATTGTAGGGGACCAACTGAGGACCAGCCAAGGGCCCATCAAGGAAAATGGAAAAAATTTTCATGGCTACTGTTGCTGCCATCTAATGTGAAAATTCTTGCTGCACCTGTATGTAGCACCAGAACAGATTACATAATCTAGTCCTTGATAAAAGGGTCTATTTATTCAGTCCACCTGCAGCCTACTTACATCAAGCACACACTGGTAAGCCAGGAGAGCATCCTGCATCACCTGACTGACAACCAAAACCCCCAAATTAGAGCCCAAACTTAGAGAAAACTCCTACTTCAAGGTTGATTTGAACACCGTGGTTAGAAGTGGTAGAAAGAAGGTCCTGGATTCTGGCCTTGGACATGCCTTGTTGTTTTTCACTACAACCCAGCCACAGGATACTCTGCCCTTTCCACCATAAACTGTTAGCTTGAAAATCAGAAAGGGAAAGTTTTTAGAAGAACAATAGGGACATCTAGTGGTATAACTGCAGATTGCAGCCACTCGTATCCATTTAAATGTATCAAAAAATAAAGAATGTAAATTTTCTAGGCATCATTGGTTTTATTTATTAGAAGGTGAACTGACCTCACAGGATTTGAACCTGGAATTCCAGTAAACAGCAGAGGTTCACAAACTTTTTTGGCTTTTTACCAACAAATAGAACCAACAATTATAGAAGAAACTGTTCATAATCAAAATATGAAGAAAACGTATGAATGTATAATGTGAAAAAGAAAAGAAGAACAGCACTCTGTTTGATCTG
>JAGKQL010000057.1:10110303-10139467 GCA_018398635.1 Cyprinodon brontotheroides
TGTTTATAAGCTACAAAAAATGTGTAAAATATTCTTCAACAAGCTATGTAAGCTTCTTTTTCATAAAAAAACCTACTAGCAGATTTTCACTCCACTATAAGGCGCATATAAACGTCTTTTTTTTCCCTCAAAATAATTTGAATAAATTAATGGTGCGGTCGCCCCTATGTGTGTGTTGTAACTGCGACTTTTTGAGACCACCTCATTGGAGGAGATGATGAAAGAGTGGCTGAATCGTAAGGAGACCAGGTGTTTGTTTGTTTTTTCCACCCTCACAATAAGCTGTTAATATGTAAATCCCATGCGCGCTCCATCTCACAGCTGATGTGAAAGTTATAGAGAGGAAAACAATTAACCCTGTGCTTCGCTGTTCAACACTTCGACATGTCGGTGTGAACCCGGACCCAGCAAGTGCAGCAGAAGCAGCGAGCTTGTTCATGTGCAAAGTCAATGGTTGACGCGCATTATAAGGCTGGAGTGGCTCCGTGATGGGATGCGCGCGGGCTGAGGCAGGTGTATCTGAGAATATTCAGGGTGCTTTTTCCACGCATCACCATTGCTGCGTGCCCATCTCACAGCGATGTGAAAAAGATTATGAATCAATTATGGTAGCTGTGTGCTCGCCGTTATCCCGAAGGGTCTGACAAAGGAGCTTCCACGCTTCGGCAACCGGTGTGGCGGCAGCGTTCAAAAGTAAGGCCTCGCGGCGGCGTGGGAGGCGATGGATGACAGGCGGAGACCACAGTTTCCGCGAAGCGTGGAAACGGCGCTAAGGCAAGTTCACGCCACCGTTTCTTGGGATGGATTGTAGATACTTGGACTAACATTATCTGCTGGCTCTGTTGTTCAGAAAGCTTTGCAAAAGCCGACATTATTTCTGAGGAGCTTCTGGCTGCCTGAAAGTGACTCTGACAGCGCAGAAGGAGAAACTGGCATGTCGGATTTAGCGCCAGCTGTTTAATTCAGAAACAGAGGATGAGGACTTTGAGGGTTTGATTAATACTCTGCTAATAAATACTTGAATAAAGCACAATCATACTCAGTTTTGCTCCACGCTCTGGCACCACTACCTGAAAACTTAGATTCAACAGCTTACGCCTCTGGGCATAGCGTAATCCTGGCTCACCTCAGCCCAGGTGTTTTCATCTAAATAATCTAAATCTTTTTTAAGTGAGAAGTCCACGGGAAAATTTCATCATTACAGTCAGTTCATTCAGATTATTATCCTACCTATGTTTTAAGAAGTTAATTTATCTGTCAATAAACGAAGAAGAAAGAAACTGGCATGTGGTTCAAAGCGCAGAAGTTTATTCAGAAACAGAGGATGAGGACTTTTGATGGGTTGATTAATACTCTGTAATAAATACATGAATTTAAGCACAATCATACTCAGTTTTGCTCCGCTCTATTTTCTACCTGAAAACTTAATTCAACAACCGCCTCTGGGCACTTGGCGCATCCAAGCTCACCTCAGCAGGTGTTTTTCATCTAAATAATCTAAATCTTTTTAAGTGAGATAGTCCACGGAAATTTAATCATTGCTAGTCAGTTGCATCAAAGATTATTATCCTGTGTTATTGTTTTAAGTTAATTTATCGTCAATAAACGAAGAATAAAAGGAAACTGGCAATGTCTGATTAAAGCTGGCTGTTCCTAATGTTGGAAACAGAGGAGGATGATGACTTTGAGGGTTTGATTAATACTTGTAATAAATACTTGAATAAAGCACAATCATATAAGTTTTGCTTCAGCTCTCCTTTTTCTACCTGATTGACTTAATTCAACAGCTTCAGCTGCATCAAACCGCTGTGATAAACCGGGCTCACCTTGGCAGGTGTTTTTTTCATCTAAATAATTTAAATCTTTTTAAGTCAGAATCCACCGGAAAATTTAATCATTACAGTCCAGTTCATTCAGATTATTATCCTGCCTATGTTTTAAGTTAATTTATGCGTCAATAAGCGAAGCAGGGAAACTGGCATGTCTTAGCGCAACTGTTTAATTCAGAAACAGGATATGAGGGACTTTGAGGGGTTTGATTAATACTTTGTAATAAATACTTGAATAAAGCACAATCATGCTCGGAGTTTGCTCTCCAGCTCTATTTTTTCCTGCCACGAAAACTTAATGCCTCATTGGGCAGCGGCGCATCAGGACTCACCTCGGCAAGGTGTTTTTTCATCTCTAAATAATTTAAAATCTTTTTAAGTGAGAAAATCCACCTGAAAATTTAATCATTGCAGTCAGTTCATCAGATTATTATCCTGCCTATTTTAGAAGTTAATTTATGCGTCAATAAACTGTATCAGAGGAGTAATCCCACAGCCCTGTGTCATCAGCGATGTGTCTCTCACGGCTGGTTCCCAGGTTTTAATAATACTTTGTAATAAATACACCTTGCAGCTTTATTTGCTGTGATCAGTGGGAATAAAGTAGTTTTAATATGTTTTTAAGTGAGAAAATCCACCTGAGAGGACATGTACCTGTATATAAAAAGCAGCGCCCTATAGTCCGGTCGCCTTATGTGTCAATGTTAAATGCAGAAATGGGACACATAACTGAGGAGTGCGCCTTTTAGTCCGGTGCGCCTTATGGTCGTGAAAATACGGTAACAAAAGAAATCCCAGCAAGTTTGCTCCCATAGGCCATACAATTCCACACCCTGCCACCAGCACTGATAAAGGCGGGCACCAACAGTGTGACCCTTCTTCCTCTATCTACTTTCAGCCATTAAAACATGGGGAGCAGCGGTTCAAGTATAGAAAAACCAAAGATAGAGAAAACAACAGTTTTTCTCTCAAAACATGAAGAGGTTTACAGGAACCCTGCTCTCGTATTTGACAGTAAAGAGAAAACTCTGTTTGCCTTTGCAGAGAAGCGGAAAAGTGAAAAAGATGCCACCTCCATGGCACTTGTTATGAAAACTGGAAACCTGAACAGAGAAGAGAACTCGGTGAAAGTAAGTAATAACAAAATTAGTTTTTCACCTTTTTTGTTTTTCTTTTCTGCACAAACATAGTTCATTCAAAAAAGCTAATATCTGATGTGTGATTATTTCCGTTTAAGTGGTCAGAGTCTAAAGAAATTGTGACGAAGAAAGATCTCGAAGGAAAACGCCCGATGAACCCTTGCCCGATCTACGCCAAGAAAAGCCACACACTTTATCTGTTTTTCATCGGGGTTGAAGGAATTATCCCAGAGGCAGGACAGATTTTTTGGGGCATCAATAAAGCCTCTCTGTTCTTCATTTCAACCAAGGATGGCGGTAAAACCTGGAACGATATCACTGAGCTGACTGACAACCTTTCTCAAGTAAAGAATTGGGCAACATTTGCTGTTGGTCCGGGCCATGGCATTCAAACCGAGACTGGCAGACTGATTGTTCCTGCTTATGCTTATCCTTCCTGTTGCAGCTGTTGTGAAGGTGGCCGTAGATGCCTGGCTACTTTATTTTGTTGGTGTGGCCCATTTGGTTGTACAAATTATTGCTGCCCTCCTCCCCATGCGCTGATCATTTACAGTGATAATGATGAGAAGAGTTTGAAAAATGGGAAAATGCTTGAAGAAACATCACTTGAATGTGAAATAGCTGAGATGTCTGATGGGCAAGGTAAGAGGTTAATCTACTGCAATGCTCGAAGCTGGGGAGGCTTACGGGTGGAAGCAGTTGCTAAAGATTGTGAAGATAGTTTCACGAAAGTCACTTCCAAGCTTGTGGAAACAGGTACAGGCTGCCAGGGCAGCGTGGTTTCCTTTCCAGCTCAACCTGAGGAAAGCGGGTTAAATCCAGCTCCTCTGTGGCTGCTTTACTCTCACCCAACCAGTCAGAGTAAAAGAGCGGATTTAGGGATCTATCTGCACAATTCCTCACAAGATCCTGGTGAATGGAGTAAACCCTGGGTCATTAATCCAGGACCCAGTGGTTACTCTGACCTAGCTTACATGGAGGATGGTTTGTTTGCTTGTCTGATGGAGTGTGGAGAAAAATCTGAAATTGAACAGATAGCATGTTTATTTTTCACCTATGATGACGTCCAGCAGGGCATTTTAAAGTAAAGGTCTACAACTCTTAACTCATCTTACTGTCCTCTTTAAGTGTACCTCTTGCTCAGCACATGTAAAACTATTTTTACCCTAAATATTTTTTTGAATGCAAGAATTTAAACCACCATTTTACAATGAAGAGCAGAATAGCAGAATTATATGTATGTAATAAAATTGTCTTTATTTCACAATGCATGTCAATGTATATACTTCAGACCAATTAATTAAAGTCTTGAAAACTTGTTCAACATGTGAGCATCTGGTTTTTCTTTATCAAATGTCCGTCTGTGTAGGGGGGGTCTTTCTGTATTACAGGGGTACACTTTTAGAGTAACCAAATCTAAATCCTCCTTGACTCTAAACTTATCATGTCTTGTGGGTTCTGTAAAGCCTCCTCCTCACTAAGGTGAGGAACATGCTTACTCTGGGTGGCAGGAAGTTTGTTTTGTTTCTGTAATACCTCTGCTTTTATTTTGAAGACCTCTAACCTCTCTCTTTCTTCTGAAGGCAGGACTCTGTGGCTCAATAGAATACCTCAGTAAGAGCAGTTAAGACGTTGCAGAGGTACGTCTGCAGTCCCCAGAATTAGCACCATTTGAATAGTGTTGGCAGCAGTGATGTGCAATGCATTGGTACCTGGGCCTTCAGTGGGCACCACTCAACTTTTATATATATATATATGAACTGTTAGGAACCAATTTTAACAGAAACAAGAGCTTGCCAAAGATTCCTGTTCTCTGAATGTGTAATAACTGGCAATGAGGGAATGCACACACTGTCTTGGTAATACAAAGGGTTTAAAGCAGAGGTAACGGATAAGCAGAGGGCGGTCTGGATCCGGAGCCGGAGGCACCCGCTGGCTAATCCTGACCCAACCTGATTTAAAACATATATAAATTACCGAATGTTGTCTGATGACAGTGTCTAATTTCACTTGTGACACTTTTCCTGTTTGTACGGTAAAGCCCACCATAATGTCCAGCACCAGGCGGCACGGATCCAAATTATCCAATGAGCTGCTTGTCGGTCTGGGTTGCTGCTGCTGCTACTTTTAGACACAGCAGGCAAACCTGTGGCAAGCGGGCGATGGGGAAAGAAGGAGAATATGATGAGAAAAAGAGAGCAGAGAAAGTGTGGACAGCTGGAAGAACTGTGGTGAACTGGTGAAAGAAAAAGTGAAATGGTGCTCAAACATTTATAGTATGTTTGGCTCAACCTGCTGCTGTGAAGCAGGATTCTCCCACCATGAACAGAATCAAAAAATAAATATGGATCCAGGCTCAAAATGAGCACCTTGATATGTGCTTTAGAATGGCTTTGTCTCCATTCAAACCCAGGTTTAAAGCCTTGCAGGGCAGCATAAAGCCCACTGCTCTCATTAAGACAGAAACAACAAAGAAAAAAAACACAAAATGGTCAGTTCAGGTGTTTTTTAAAAAAGTGAGTCAAACAGTTGTCTATATACCAAACTAAAAGATTATTGTTCTCTACTTCAAAAACAATCTAGATTTTAATATGGAAAAGTTTTCTATTTTTTTTTTATATGTTTCGATTTCAAAATGCAGTGTATAACATGGATGCATAAAAACCTACATATTATTTCAGAGTTAAATTCTGTTTAAAGTAACAGATTATGATTAAAAACATATCGGACCTTTACTGGTTGTTGATTTTCTTTATTCGGACACCGCTGATCTTTAATTGGTTACCCCTAATATATTGCATATTTGCTGATGGGTGTAAAATGGGTAATATTGCCACTTTCACAATTTAATAAAAGAAACCTCCAAATACTAAATGTAACAAGCGCAGGTATAACCGAGAGGAAGATTAGATTGAGAGTGAATGAAGCCCAGCTAAGACAACCGCAAACCGTTGCCCTTTAACTGCAGTTCCGCCATATTTACATCATTAGTAGCCATTCACTTTCAATATGCATCTAACTACTGTACCAGATAAAACAGCATACAAATAAAATATATCACACTCGCCAGGGATGCTGATAATGTATAAACAAAATCAATCCTTCTGTCTTTGTGCAGGAAGTCTTAGTATCTCCATTTAGTATCAGCCATTGAGGCCAGAAAAAAGCTTGAACAAAAACAAATCTAATATGCAAATTGTCGCTAGCTTAACTTGGCTGTAAACATTTTTCTCTAACTAGGGTGACCAGATTTGGGTTTCTGAAAAGGAGGACACTCTATGGGGGGCTGCTGGGCCACTGACTGGACTGGACCGGGCATTCGAACGGAGCCATCAGCTCCAGAGCTGGTTCCGGTCCAGAGCCAGCTGGGAACGGAGTGACAGAAGCCAACCTAGAGACAATATGCTTCCCCCTGCCTGCCCAAACATATACAAAGGCTTGAAATGGAATAAAAATGAGTGTTTCCCATCTGGCTATAGCAGTAGAACAATTTGACATAGATAAGGAGTCATAGGGTCACATGACCTGGAAGCTATTGAAGAAATATCTAATTATTTTTGTAATAAAAAATGTTTAAATATATACAAAGGCTCAAAATTGAATAAAAATGAGTGTGCCTCATCAGGCTAATATACTAAAATGATTTCACAAAGAATTTGATACAATGGGTCACATGACCTTGAAGCTATTAAAGAAAAGTCACAACTTTTGTCTTTAAAAAATATCTTAAAATTAAATATAGCTTAAATTTGCATAAAAGCAAGTGTGCCTTACAACTTCTGTTTAAAATATAAGAGTTTATTAACAAAAATCATTCAGCTCAAGTCAAACATATTTCAGTTTAACACTCTTAAAGGAAAATTCGGTTTTTAACACTTTTAGCCCATTTTCTGTAGTGTCCAGGATGCATTCGAATGATCGACACCAAAATTTTGACAATTGGTCCTGTCTCTGCTTTTTTGGCTCATGCAGAATCCCCCCTGGCTGCTTCAGAATGGCTTCCATAGTGCATGTCCGATAATGTCCTTAAAACAACCTTAAACGTTCTTTTTTTTAAATATGCTACTACACCGGGTCGTCAGCGCTGTTCAATGACGTTCCCAAAAAGTTTCGTGAAGAAAAAACGTTCCTGTCTTGTTTTTATTTAGCATTTTGTAAATCCCAGAACTATTTTTCCGATACATCACAACCGCTTATAAACTTCCGCTTCCCGTTCGAATCTGAAGCGTTGCACACTCCAGACCACTAGTTGGCGACAATGTCTCTATATACTCCTCCTCAGTATATTCCGGTTCAAAACGGTATCCTCTACCGTCAAACTCAAAGTCCAATATGTCCTCCTCAAGAATCCACCTTTCGTATTCCATTTTCAGAGTTTTTTAAAGTGTTTAACAGAGACGTTAGCACCTCGGCGCCGGAGTACACAGAGTGAAGCGAAAAGACTACAACTAAGCGTAAACAGGCCCCATTTCCGTTTCTGGTGGCGGGGAGGGATATTGACTATTCCAACAGAACTCAATGGGATTTACAAAATGCTAAATAAAACACTACAGGAGCGTTTTTTCTTTACGAAAACTTTTTTGAGCGTCATTGAACAGCGCTGGCGACCCGGTGAGTAGCATATTTAAAAAAAGAACGTTTAAGGTTGTTTTAAGGACATTATCGGACATGCACTATGGAAGCCATTCTGAAGCAGCCAGGGGATTCTGCATGAGCCAAATAGCAGAGACAGGACCAGTTGTCAAAATTTTGGTGTCGATCATTCGATTTCATCCTGGACTACAGAAAATGGGCTAAAAGTGTTAAAACCGGAATTTTCCTTTAACTAAGACTAGTGAAACTAAACTAAACTACTATATACAAAGAGGAAGGGAACATGGTTGAAAACCATATTACAGTTTAAGATGGATTTTGAGTTTGAAAACCAAAAGTTTATCTGGAAGAATTTGGGATATGATTAAATGAGCTTTTCCCTTATTTAGAGAAATTGGAATGTTTTCAGATTAATTCACAATGCAAATTCATGAGGTGAATAAAATGTTATTTAATTATTATTTATTAAATGATTTTCTTGATCAAGAACCAATAACCTTTAGCCAAATGATTCTTTACCCTCTTTGTAATAGCTAGCAGCGAATAGACCTCAGGATTCCTGTCATGATGGGTTCACTGGTGTGACCCAAATATGCAGAACACCACTGAGACGGAAACTGGAGTAAAAGGTTTAACAGAGTTTATTGACACAAGCACTGAGATAATGACTGGTTCTGGTTCAGGCCTGGGAAACTGGTTCACGGAGTCTGCGTGGGAAACAGTTCAGTTAGCGTTGCGCATAGGAGTTTGATTCTTGACTGTTTCAGATTTGTACCTTGAGGGTTCTTGATAAAAGCCTTGAGAGGGAAACTGTTGGATCTGGAGAGGGTTTGATCAGCAGAGTCCGTAAGCTGCTTCAGCATCTTACTTCTAAAGATTGAGCAGACCTTGGCTTTGAGTTTCCAGCTCTTGGTCCAGAGCTGCATGGAAGTTCAGAGGTTGGCTTCAGGTTTGGCTCAGAGGGCAGGCTCGACAGGTTAAGCTCTTCCAGAGCTTCTCAGGAGAAAACTGGTTTCCAACTGGATCAACACTGCGGCGTTGAAGACAGCTTAAGTACTGAAGACAGCTTAAGTACTGTGGATCCTCTGATGATGGAATGGGCTGCAGCTGTGCAGGAGGCTCAACTCAGGAGGATCCACGGCGGACTCTGCTGGAGAAAGGTGGTACTTCTCCAGCTCCCAACAATTCCACTAAGTGAGTCTTGGTCATACTTGGTAATGGAAATGTAATGAGCATCTGAGGAACATATGAACACTAATGTTATATCAGTGTTTAACTCATAGTAAAATAAAGCTTGTTCAAGCTTCAGCAACAGCTCCACACATATTCCTGTAGCAAAGCGTAGCATGCAGTCCATTCTGTTAACATTGTCTTTACTCATCAGTAAACACACGTTTGTTTTTTTCCCTAATCATGCCATACCTGCAAACCCCTTTGCCCATGTCCATTGGAGAGGTTGAGTTTCATCCAGCTGCAGCTCAGCAGTCAGGACAGCAACAACCAGGGGTTTCTTTGTCTCAGGCTCCCAGCAAGGCATGCTTCTCATCCAGTCTGGCTCTATAAGTTCTGAAACTCAAGAGAAATGTGTTGCAAAAGGTCTGTTTTGCAGCAGTTTGGTTCTGAAAGGTTGCCACAATGACCCATCCTTGGTGATTCTGGAGATCTGGGTCTCCTTGGGCCTTGGTTCTCCACCACAGTGGAGGTCTGGGCCGAAGACCAGCTTCATGGGCGAGGGAGAGGAGGCAAAGCTGCATGTTCTCCTCTGGTCATCATGTCAACATGAAATATGGACACTGGTTCCCAATGTCCAAAAACCATGATCATGGCGTATGGCGCCATACAGATAATTATCTCCCATCAGATGATTGTGGTCACTTACCAGTGTTTTTCGCTCTAGCAGATCAGTGATTTGGTGGTGCCTCTATGGCAGGCCGTTTTGACATTTATTAGAAGCACTCTTTATTGTTCCATTTGTTTATCTCTAAAATAAGATTTAGAGATAAACAAATTCTTATTACATTCCTACTAGCCAGAAATGTACATATAGATATCCTAAATTACATTTTTGCCAGTAAAAAATAAATTTCAGGATGCCAAAATTATAATTGTACCAGTAAGAATAAACTTAAATACCTAAAAATCTTTACACATTTTAAGTGGCCATTTTGACATTAGCTTGACTGAATATATATTTTAGAAGTCTAAAATTCCTAGTCAAAATTAAAGTTTCAGATATCTAAAATAACATTATTCCTATCTAAAATATACATTTCAGATATCTGAAAAGTAATTCTTACTAGTACAAAATGGCGTCACGTTTCCCATTCATGTGTATGTGCTTTTACTTCCAGATATCTAAAATAAA
This sequence comes from Cyprinodon brontotheroides, assembly GCA_018398635.1. NCBI lineage: Eukaryota > Metazoa > Chordata > Actinopteri > Cyprinodontiformes > Cyprinodontidae > Cyprinodon > Cyprinodon brontotheroides. The sequence continues at coordinate 10,120,230 of JAGKQL010000057.1, forward strand.
CATTTTTCCTACCCAACACTGAATTCTGATGAGAATTAAGTGTAATTTCAGATGACAATAATAGAGTTTCTGCTTTTTAAAATTACTATTTCAGATATCAGAAAGGAATATAATATTCTGGATATCCAGAAAAACAATGGTTGACATCTAAAATATATTTCTACTAGTAGAAATATAATTACATATATCAGCTATTGATATGACTAGTTATATTGGAATTTCAGATATCTAAATTTCAATAATGTCTATCCAAAATGCAGTTTAGATACTTCATAAAAGAAATGGGGCCCCATTTTAACAAAAATAGGCAGGCTGACTAGTTTAATTTCTATTATAGAGAGCACTAAAGCATTCTACCTGGTCAGAATTGCATTTAGACATCAATAATTACATTTCTACTATTAGAAATAAATTAGGTACTCTGGAATCAAATTTGTACCAGTAAGAACTACATTTCAGATATCTATAAATCTTTACTAATTTTAAGAGGCCGTTTTAACATACATTTGTTTGTATTTCGGATATCTTTAATAGTATTCCTCCAATCTAAAATAAACATTTCAGATATCTGAAATGTAATTCTTACCAGGACAAATGACTACACTTTTCCCCTTTGTTGTGTATTGGGCCATTACTTTCAGATATCCGAAATGACATTACTCCTATCTAAAATAAACATTTGTGATGTCCAGAGTGGTGTCAAGTAGCGAAGTATTTGTTAGTTACTGTACTTAAGTAAACTTTTTAGGAGTCTATACTTTACTCCATTACTTATTTTTTCTTCCTACCTCTGACTTCTACTCATTACATTTTCACACACAAGTATCTGTACTTTCTATTCCCTTACATTTTTTAAAGAAAGCGTTGCGTTCGTTACTCTTGGCTTCGGTTTATGTTTATGAATATTTATTTCACCTCATGTGCTCCATCCAATGCAGATCATTGGTGCCATCCACATCTAGTGAAAACTAGAGGTATAGTGGATGAGTCATATATAACGCAAACACTCATTGGTTAGCTAAAGAGTCATCAAGAAGCGAAGCAGGTGTTCTTCAAAAAACTGCAAGCGCTGAATTGTCTATGCCACATGCTACAATGTAGGATTCAGGAAAAGATGGTGAAATGTCTGAATGATCGGAGAGCGTATCGGGAGATGGAGACCAACAAGACCTCCCTCATCCTTGGCCCTATCTCTAAGCTAAATTTTTCAAAATAGTCGAAAAATTTAGCTTCCAATTCATATAGTGGCATCTGGCTGTTTTCAAAGATAACTTTATACTTTTATACTTTTAAGTAGTTTTTGGAGCACAACATTTTTTTACTTTTACTTGACTAAAGAGGTCAAGTTGATACTCAAACTTTTACCAGATTGTTTTTAAACTGCAGTATCTATACTTCTACTTAAGTAACAAATGTGTGTACTTTTGACACCACTGGGATTGTCTTAAAATTAATTTTATGATATCTATAAATCAAAGTGGCTGTTTTAACATATATTTGCTTTTGGAAGAATTACATTTTAGACATCTGAGCTCCCCCCGCACGCCGAGCCAAACAGGAACAGAAATATATATGTGTTGCTGACAGCTGCATAACTTAGATATGTAGATAAAACCAGTTGGAGCCGGAATCTGATGCACCGTTTCCTGTTATTTGTGTATAACTATTTGAAGAGTCAGTCTGGCTTTAGAGCTCACCTTAGCACTGAAAACAGCTCTGGTGAAAGTCGCTAATGATATTCTGTTTATATAAATGTAAATAATTATGTTATCTTCATGTTTGATTCTACCCCAGCTTAAGGCTGGTTTATACTCAGAAACCAGGTCGTCTGCGTGTGTGTTGCAGTTAATGCAGACATGCCCCGCCCCATCCGCAGACACTCTGCTGCATCTCTCCATAATTGTAGGTGACTGCAGACAGTGCCACAGACAGGAAGCCTCTGATTGGTCAAATCTACATCTGCTCTACACAATGCATATTTCTGTTTGGTAACTTATTGACTTGTGAGGTTGGACCGGCTAGAAGAGCGAGGTGAGTGAGAATCCTGGGACCCTTTTTCCACCTTGATCCCTGCTCTTTTTCGCCCTCATGTCCCTCCGTTGTCGCACAAACTTGCCCCACTTCCTTGCCGCCTCAGCCGTATCTAGACCCACAGCTAGTTGCTGATTGTCCTTCTTGCGTTGTGGCGTGGAATAACATAGTGCAGACCATGCTTCAATATTGGGCCTAAATCAAAAAAAATATCTGCGTTATACCTGCAACAAGCTCACACTGCTGCGGGAGTATAACCAACCTTTTATAAGGATGGTGTCCACACATGCTATTTAAGTATGTCACCTTTATCCTCTTTTTTTAATGAAACTTGTTTTTAGACGTGCTTGTGCAACAAGAGATGGAACTGCATTTCTGCTTCTAGGAACAAGCAAAAATTCAACGGCTTGTTCCAACCACAGCAAACTTTTAACCTTCCTTTTTTATGAAAGGGGATGCATCATACCTCGGGCAAGCAGCTGCATGCTCCGCCTACCATTTAGAGCTACGTGCCACATTATAACCAGGGTGTCCCCAAACTGAATAAATGCTGCAGAAGCACTCAGGGGGGTCAGAGCATCGGGGTGAGACTGTGACTTACTTACCCTGTCTGCTCTCCCTAAAGGTTAAACTGCAAATTCTGACTCCTTTTCTCCTTTGTTCTAATGGTTTAGCTGTTTTAACCTGACATATTCTCATGGCCTCAGATGATGGACTTGTATCTGTACTTGTCCTGTTAGAGCTCAGTGCTGCATTTGATATAGTTGATAATAATATTCTTTTAGAAAGACTTTTATTATTTGTAGGAATTAAAGGAACAGCATTAATGATAATGTTCATACTCCAGGGTTACCTGTGAAGTACCACAGAGATCAGTGCTAAGACCAATTCTATTTACTATATATATATATATATATATATATATATATATATATATATATATATATATATATGCTCTCCAATTGGGTAGGATTAATTTAATTCAGTTTATTTATATAGCGTCAGTTCACAGCACTTGTCATCTTAAGGCACTTTACAATTCAACTAGATCAAATTGATTCAAGGTTTTCTATCTAAGGAAAACCAGTTGATTCCTTCGACTTATTGACTTGAAGGCAATCCCTCACACTAAGCATGCTTGTAGCGACAGAGGGAAGAGAAAACTCCCTTTTAACGGGAAGAAACCTCAGCTGAACCAGACTTCGATTGTGAGCGGCCATCTGCTGAGGCCGACTGGGGTTCAAAAAGGAGACAGAGGCAGAGATACAGTAAGAAGCAGACACAACAGGCAATTGTAAACCAGCTCCACATGTGGCCCGTCCAGGAAACACACAGCCAGGCAGACTTGCTTCAAGCCAGCTCCCATGTCAGAGGATGAAGAGAGCACATCCAGTTAGTCAAAGAAAAGAGAAACAAGACTACTCTGAAAAAGTATTGATGGCAGCAGCACAGCTGATATTTCACAGAGTCACAGCCTAACAGGAACAGACCAGATGAAGCTACTATGAGAAAAAGCAGAGAGAGCATGGCAAACTAGCAAATTCTGCAGACTGGGAAAATAGAGATATAGAATGAAGCAGAATAATGAAAAGGTGTCCCTATGTCCTCCAGCAGCGTAAGCATATAGTAGCATAACCACAGAGATAGGTAAGGATGACCTGAGCCACTCTAACTATAAAGCTTTATAAAAAAGGAAAGCTTTAGGCCTAGTCTTAAAAGTAGACAGGGTGTCTGCCTCGCGGACTAAAACTGGTAGTTGTTTCCACAGTAGAGGAGCCTGATAACTAAAGATCTGCCTCCCATTCTACTTTTAGAAATTTTAGGAACCAGTAGTAAACCTGCAGATTGAGGAAGCGAAGTTAGGAACATAAGGAACAATCAGATCTCTGATTTAAGATGGAGCTTGGCCATTTAAGGCTTTATATGAGAGGAAGGAGGATTTTAAATTCTATTCTGGATTTAACAGGAAGCCAATGAAGATAATCTAGGATAGGAGAGATATGATCTCTCTTTTTATTGCTGTTTTACAGTTCAACCTTAACTATTAACTCACCTCTGTTTTGTCAAGACATCCATCCATCCCTTTTCTGACACGCTTAATTCCAAGTAGGGTCGCGAGGGGTGCTGGTGCCTATCTCCAGCTGTCTACCGGCGAGATACCTTGGACAGGTCGCCAGTCCATCACAGACTTTCCCATAACAAAAAAAACTAAATTGTCATTGTCCGCTTTTGCCCATCTTTACCGGTCCTCCTGGGTCAATGGTAAAATGGCCACTTGGTAGTGTCATGATGGGTTTTAGGTTCTTAGCCCACATGCAGAACACAACGGAGGCTGGGTAAAAGTTTAACAGAGTTTATTGAATGTTTCAACACACAAGATAATGTAAAGGGTCTGGAACTGGTCCGGGCTGGTTCACTGAAGTCTGCAGAGATGATAGTTTGATTAGTAAGGCAGGCAGATGAGTTATGAGTCCTTGATAATTCAGAATTCTACCTTGACTGAATCCGGGCTTCTCTTAAGAGAGAGAGGGAACCGTTGGGTCCAGAGACTGTTTGTTCAGCAGAGTACACGAGCAGCTGCAGCGTCTTGCTTCTGACTTTGAGTGGCAGACCTTGATCAGAGTTTCCAGCTCTTCACTAAGAGCAGCAGGGGAATCCACATAGGAATCTTCAGGTTAGGCTCACCAGGGCAGATTGGCAGGTTAAGCTCATCCAGAGCTTCAGGCTAGAGACAGGTTTCCTGTGAGGCAAAAAACAGAGGAGAGTTAGAATCTGATCTCTCTCTAGAGACAACTAAGATTCTTTCAGTTTCTAAGGCTCAGGTTGCTAACCAAACTAAGGTCAACACTGCGGCGTCGAAGCAAGGTCTGGCAGTTGGGTTATAAAGGGGAGGTCTCCTGATGAGTAGATGTGTCTCAGGTGTGCTGGAAGGGTCCAGCTCCAGGAGACCCACAGTGCACTCTGCTGGAGAAAGGTGGTACAGCTCCAGATCCCAACAGTTAGTCCATTTATCTGCAGGTAATTTACCTCTAAACCATGAAAATGTATTGCATACCAAAAATGCCGTTGGCCAGTATAAGAATAGTATTAATCCCATATGCTGGTGATATATCTCAATTGAAAGCTAAGACTTCCTAGATTCTGGAGATATGTGTACAAACTCTGTATGATTTACATAACCAGAACTGTGTGATGACCAAGAGAATGTGTCATAAACCAGGGCAGATGGACTCAGTATTCAGGTGAGAAAGAGAGTGGGAAGTTTCAAAACGTGTAATGACAAAATTAAAACAAAGACCAAAGATAGAAAACTTTGAATCAATTTGACTGGATGATCTGGTGAACTGTAGAGTGCCTTGAGATGATGTGTTGTGAATTGTCGCTGTATAGATAAAAAGAATTGAATTGGATCACTCCTCTGAAACAGTTTAACGCCTAATTAACTGAAAATGCCGAAATCTGCTGGCAAAACATGTTCACTTTTATTATCCTGGTGCCGGCAGTTTTGATTACGGACATGAAAAACGCCTTCCAGCCGGTCGCCTGTCAGGGTACGTACACGCAAAGGGGGGTGGGACAAGCAGACGACCATGATTGACATGTTATGGAACCAATTTGTGTACTACGGACTGTCTTTTGTTTTGTTGGGGTTGTTCATTGATTTCTCTCTGTAGCGGGGACCATTTATTTAAATTTCACTTCCAGACCTTCTATTTCACTGCTTGCTAAGCGGCTGAGGGGAGATCTTTAAGCCACATGGTAAAAAATGCATTAGAAAAGACCTCCTACTACACCTTTAAGCTACACCGCTACACTTGTGAAAGTAAAATCTGTTGGGCTCCTTTTAGGCATCAAGACAATTATTCTTATTGCCACCTTGCCAGACAGGACACTGTTAAAAAAAAAGCTTGCATTGCATGTTCAAAATGTGCATGGAGAGTAATTTATGTGTTTAAATAAAACTGCTTCAACCAATATTTATTGCATATGTGCAGTTTTGGAGTATTCTCACTTCATCCAGTTTTTTTAAGCTTACAGGATACCTACTTTATATGTTTACTATTTTTAAGGTAAAATCACAAGATGTTCTGATTAATAGGTTTGGGAGAGGGCATCTGAACAGTTGGAACATGAGGGGCTGTGGAGAAGTTTTTTTCTAACTTCCTGTATTTTCTTCACACTGCAACTTGCCGATAAAGCACTTAAAAACGATTCTCTATGGCTCAGTGGTTAGTTCTTGGGTCACACCCTGGACAGATCACCATTTCTTGGCTTCACTTCCCTCTAATTTTCCCAAAATCAGTCATTGGTGCTTTCATTTTCTTGTCTTGCTTCTTCTTAATTTGACCAGAACTAACATTAAGCAGAAATTTAAGCCTGACTTAGCATGTTTGTGTGGCACCCGAGAGGTGCGATCGTCTTAAAAAGAAAACATAAAACCAAAAAGACTGCGGCGATTGTGAGCAGGGCTCCAAAAAGTTTAATGATTAAAGTCCAATAAAAAAGATAAAAAGACAAGTTAAAAGGAAAAAGATTAAAAAAGATAAAAATACGGATGGTGAAGAGCAGCACAGCTCAATGGGCAAGTCTGTTAAAAAGACGCCGCGACTTGGCGGGTATAATGGAGTGGCACCGTCCACCCCAGCGCTTGGATCTCGCTCCGCACGCCAGCTTCAGGGCCTCTCCCAGCGCAAGTTGGCCTGCGGTCACCTCCAACGTGGCTGGCCAGCGAGTTCCTGGCGCCGCTTCCATGACGGGCCTCTTGCACCCCGCCCGGGCGTAGTTCCTGCACTCGCCCGCGCTGCTGTTCTCCACTCGGCGGGCCTCTTCTGCACCCCGCTCCGGCGTGGCGTTGCCTCTGCACACCTCGGCCCGTATGTTTTCTGCACACTCACCGCTCGGTCGTAGCTGTCCTGCACACCTACCGCTCTGTCGCGGCGTCCTGCACCTACGCTCGGTCGCGCGTCTCCCGGCTCGATGCGGCGTCCTGCACCTACCGCTCGAAGCCCGGCGTCCTGCCAAGGTCTCGCTCGCACCTCGCGGCGTCCTGCCACCTGCGCTCGGTCGCGGCGTCCTGCACACCCACCGCTCAGTGCTGGCGTCCCTGACACCTCGCTCCGGTGCGCGGCGTCCCTGCACCTACCGCTCCGGGTCGCCGCTTGGTGTCTCTGCGTCCAGCCTCGCTCCGGTCGCAGTCGTCCTGCACACTGCGCTCGGTGCTGTATCGTCTGCACCTCGCTCCAGCGGGCCTCCTGCTCGGTCAGTCCCCAAACCTCTTCCCGCTGCTTCTCTCACCTCCGCTTCCTCCCTCCTGCCGCTCCCTCCAGGGATCGGCTTCTTCCTATGTCGGTCTGTCCTCCCCAACCAAATCGGCCTTCCCATGTCCGGTGTGTCTCTCCAACCAACAGCTGCCCTTTTAAATCAGCTGTCCCAGTCGGGCACGCTGCTTGGTTGATGAGGAACACCTGTGCCGTTACTGTGGGCGTGTCCAGGTGTGAGTGGCAATAATGACCTCAAAACAAATCCTGCAAAAAACATGCAACACACAAAATTAAAAACAAGCAAACAAGTTCAAAAATACCGAAAAGAAAATCCAAAATTAGAATACATGCAATAAACTTAACAAAAGGCCACATTACCACATTTGGACTTTTTCTTTACATTGTTTTTCATCTACTTTAGTTATAAATTTTTACACTTACTAATTGGGAGAGGCTATTTTCTTGTTTCTTGTTTATTCTATCTCTGTTATTGTAAGAAATGCATTTTCTGCTGTTTACTCACAAACTGAACAAAAACAAAGAGTAAAATTCAAAAACAACAAATAACATGCCAGCAGGACTGGTAAACTTTCAGAAAAACTTTGTATACAGCAGGACAGAGCTACTGACGTGTAAATAAAAAAAAACAACAATATTTAAATGGACACAGAGTCGTTCCATTTGAAATCGTTATTGTGATTAAAAAAGGTTTGCTAAGCTTCTGGTTTCAGTTTTCTTTTAAATGTCAAGGTGCATTTTTTTTTTTTTTTTTGTGCAGAGGTTTTATACGCAAGGATCCAGTTCAGTCTTTACCAGGTTGAGGTTGTTGAGCTTTTACACATATATGTTTGTACTTATTGAATCTGTAGGCATTGAACTTTTAAAATGTGAATGGAGAGCAATTTATGTGCATGTATTTAAATAAAACTGCTCCAACCAATATTTATTACCAGAGGTGTCAAAAGTATGGTATTTATGTTTATTACTTCTGTAGAAGTATAAATCCTACTGTTTATAAAACACTTTTGTAGAAGTTAGACGATCAAATTAAGCTTTTTACTCAAGTAAAAGTGTAAAAGTAACATTTATAAAAAGTAATAAAAGTAATGCAATAAAAGTAATAAAAGTAATGCAAGAGAAAATGTTGGGACAGATGATATTCTGGGTGATAATTTCCTTAGACTTAATTTTTTTAGTTTTATGTTCTTAATTTTAGTTTTATAACTAATGGTAACTGTCAAATGTAACTTTGCATCATCTTAATAAAACCATTTTGGTATGCAGTGAACAACAAGTTGGGCACCTAGTCAACACAAAGATTTACAACGTTAAATAGAATAAAAATATATATATATATATATATATATATTTTTTGTTTGTTTTTAATACCAACAGTATAATAAGAAATTGGCTCAAATGAAACTAAACTCATTTTTCTATTTTTTAAATGTAAGGAATAGAAAGTACAGAAAATTGCAAAGGAGTAGAAGTAAAAAGTTGTCTATAAAAAATAATTGCTCCAGTAAGGTATAGAAATATAGAAAAATTCTACTTAAGTAAGATAACAAAGTATTTATACGAAAGGTTCCACCTCTTTGGAATTGGGTTGTTTGGCTTCTTTTGTTAGCCTGCAATGCCCAATGCCCATCTAAGTGTCGGAAAAGGGGGGGGGTTCTTTCCAAATATAGATGGCTTCCTTCACCCACCTAATTTCTTTTTCCAAAATATGAACATTTTCATCCTCCACAGAATGTCCTCTGTCCATAAGGTGTAGATGTACAGCCGAGTCTTTTCCCGAGGAGGTCACTCTTCTGTGTTGGGCCATGTGTCTGTGGAGAGGTTTTGTGGTTTCTCCGATATAAAGATCATAGCATTCCTCACTGCATTGAACTGCAAGCACCACTCCGCTTATATTTGGTCTGGGGGTTTTGTCTTGTTGTTCTGTTTATTGTCTGTTTTCACAATGACTAAAAAAGTAATGGACAGATTTTGACGAAATTTTCAGAAAAGGTGTGCCTCATGTGAAGAAGCAATCCATAAAATTGTGGAGATGATCCACATCACAAATCAGATAGGCAATTTAAAGATTCTGTAATATAACAAGTAATAATTCCCCCCAAACCAGAGGATGGCAGCAATGAATATTGAGAGCTTCAGCATCTGACACAAAAAAGTATTTTACTGAAGACACTGAACTGGTCTCTCTGCTTTTCTATTTGGAACTTTAAATATAAATGGAAGTTTAATTATGAAACAAAAGTTAGATATGAATAGATGAAATAATCAATAGAAGAAGAACACATCTAGAAACTTTTGGGATCTGGAGATTCTCCACCTTCTCCAGCAGAGTGCGCTGTGGATCCTCCTGGGCTGGAGCCCGCCAGCACAGCTGACGCTCATCAGCTCATCAGGAGACTGGCCTTTATAAGCAGCTGCCAGACCTTGCTTCGACGCCGCAGTGTTAGCCAAGTTTGGTTAGCGAACCTGAGCCTCTGAATTTACTAATAGTTATCTTCCTAGAGAAACCTTATTCTAATTGCCTCTGTCTTCTCGCTCCTAGGAAACCAGTCTCTCGAGAGAAGCTCTGGATGAGCTTAACCTGAATCTGCCTGCCTCCTCTAGAGAGCCAAACCTGAACACTACATTCTGGAATCCACCTGCTGCTCTTGGGAAGAGCCAATCCCACTTCAACAAGTCTGTTCACTGGAAGTCAGAAGTAAGACGCTGCTGCTGCCTAAGCACTCTGCTGAACCAACACATCTCTGCGACCCATACGGTTCCCTCTCTGTAGACAAACCTGGACCTCTTCAAGGTATCCCACTGAAATATCTGAAAACCCATTTAACTTATCTGCATACCCAGCTAACCCAACTATCCGTCTCTGCAGACGCCAGAGAATCCTGCCCGGACCAGACCCTGAATCTTGTCTTGTTTGTGTGAAACTTTAATAAACTCTGTTAAACCTTTTACCGAGTCTCAGTGGTGTTCTGCATGTGGGTTTATCTCTAAACCGATCATGACAGAAACAATGTATGCTAAGCTGCAACATTTTGGTTGCAGATTAGTTTACATTTGGTTATTTTAAAAAGTAATAGGGAGAATCTTGCCAAAGATAGAGGCCAGTCTTTTGGTGATTAAACTATCTTGAACCAAAATAATAGTAGCATGAAGACAAAAGAGAGACGTATCAGGTCACCTAGAAAACATTGGGGTTGAAAACTTATTCCAGTTCGTCGTCTTCCCCACTACCGGCGACGGACGTGATCTTTTGGCTACACTGAACATGAGTTAAGGAAGTGTAGCTTGTGAGCTCCATGATAGAGACACAGATTTTCTGCAATGCCTTATTGTTGCTGATCCTGGGTAATTTGAACCCTACCAATCTGCATCGGTTCTGGGGGTGACGATGGAGTTTCCACGGGAAGTGATGGATTTAACACATGTGTCAGGGGGAATGAAGGCCGTATGGGTCTGTCTAAGTGCCCCCGACTTCTGCTGCTTAATCAAGCGTCCAACCGGACAGCAAGGGTGACTAAAGTGCGACAGTCCACCATTAATGTCTCATGAAGTGCGTAAAAAACCACAGCCGAGCTTCTCAGCCGGTGGTTGAAGCATAAGTACGAAACTCCACCGCAAAATCCGAAACACGGCGTCCACCTTGTTTAAGCGGCAGCAATTGGCGAGACTGCTGTACAGGATCTGTTTCGGCCGAAAAACAGTCTTGAATTCATTAATGAAGGCTTCGAAGGTGCAACCGAAAGATCAACAGTCTGGGTAGCGAGCTTCAGCCCATCTGAGAGCTCTGCTGGTTAATAAATGTAAAACAAAGGAAATCTTGGCATGATCTAAGGCTTCTAAGTGCAGGGAGATCGGTTAAACAAAAGAGAGCATTGGAAAAGGAAACCTTCGCAGTCAACTCTGTCTCTGGAGTATTTCTCTGAGCTGGGAGACGAACCTTAAGAAAAAGGAGAAGAATGATCAGGTGAATGAAATGACAAGTTAGGATGCGGAACGTTGGATGACGCAGAAGCAGAAGGACAAGACGTGGAGGTTAACATGGTGGTAAGTTGGTTGGGTTTATGTTGAACTGTCAAAACCTGCAGTTGTTCCTGTGCTGCGTTTAGATTAGATTAGATTAGATCCAACTTTATTGTCATTGCGCAGGTACAGGTACAAGGGAACGAAATGCAGTTTAGGTCTAACCAGAAGTGCAATAACAGCAAGTGCAGGATAAATAATGGTTCCATAAATACAGAACATGGGTTCTACTGAATAAGTATAGAGATGAATACCATTATAAACAGAATCTTACTAATAGATGAATATAATATATATATATAGATAACTAGTGTTATGAACTAAATTAACAGCTGGGTATGTACCGAATATAATATACAGGTGGATATTACAATAAAATTAATAAATATAGTTTGGACAGAAGCTATCTAAATTCAAGTGCAGTGGAAGGTAATTGCATATTACGGTTAAAGTACGTTATTGCAAATGTATATGTAAACAATTGGTACTGTGAATAAACAGTCGGCAGTGCAAATATAAGCAGTCAGCTGTGCAAATCAATATTAAGTCCAGTCCTCAGAGCACGGGGACATGACGGGTGAGAAATCCAAAGCACGACAAACTGAGACAGACAGGAGAAAGAAGTTAGAACTAGGAATCCAAAACGTAGAACTCACAGGAATGAAGAACCGTTGACTGGAAAGTGACCTAGACGTACCACTCTCGGGTCCTTCAGCTGACTGAAAGCTACCTGTGGGTCTGATGCAGTCCGCCTGATCATGCTGGAGGATTGTAACCTGGTTATGTACAACAAATCTAACAGGCCTAAATGGGCCAGTGACACATACACTCCTGGCTCTCATGTTTGTCGTCTTCAATTATCTGATGATGGGAAATTGCAGTTGCATACAGATGCTAGAGAATTGTGAAACTCCACCATGTCCAGAGGGGAGAAGAAATGAAGAAACAGAAAATAACTAAAAATCTTACAAGAAATTCCTCATTATTATTTATTTAAATATTGTAAAAAGATCCTAGGAGGCATCCATCCTCACTGTTGCCAACTCTTCAGCAAGCAAAGTCACTATTGGCTGTCCTTAATGTACTAGAAGTTAGTAGATGAGGTAATTACCTAATTGGTATAGTTGGTGCTTATTTAATCCAGCTGTAAGAAAGAGGCAGAAAGTATGTAAAATGTACAAATTCCTGCAGACATATTATTGACTGTGGCTTCCTCTCAGAGCTTTGGAGCAGGGAGGGGCTCACAGCAGCTCTCATTGCTCAGTGAAGACAGTAAACTCAGAGCAAATGGTATTTGCACATTATCCCCTAACTAAGCTAAAAACTACAACTTTCTGCAGCATTTCCTTTTTGGATGACGTTATGGGTGGACATAACTTTGTTGTTTATCCTTGCATAGAAACACTCACCGGCCACTTTATTAGGTACACCTGTCCAACTGCTTTCGTTAACACTTAGTTTCTAAGCAGCCAATCACATGGCGGCAACTCAGTGCATTTAGGCATGTAGACACATGGTCAAGACAATCTCCATGCAGTTCAAAGCCAAGAAGCATCAGTATGGGGAAGAAAGGTGATTTGGGTGACTTTGAGCGTGGCATGATTGTTGGTGCCAGAAGGGGCTGGTCTGAGAGTATTTCAGAAACTGCTGATCTACTGGGATTTTCCCGCGCACAACCATCTCTAGGGTTTTACAGAGAATGGTCGAAAAAAGAAACATCAGTGGCGGCAGTTCTGTGGGTAGGAAATGCCTTGTTGATGCCAGAGGTCAGAGGAGAATGGCCAGACTGGTTGAGGAGCTGATAGAAGGGCAGCAGTGACTCAAATAACCACCGTTACAACCAAGGTGGGCAGAGAGCATCTCTGAGCGCACAGTAAACGCCGAACTTTGAGGCAGATGGGCTACAGCAGCGAAGACCACACGGGGTGCCACTCCTTTCAGCTAAGAACAGGAAACTGAGGCTTCAATTTGCACAAGCTCATGAAATTGGACAATAGAAGATGGAAAAATGTTGCCTGGTCTGATGAGTCTCGATTTCTGCTGCGACATTAGGATGGTAGGGTCAGAATTTGGCGTCTACAACATGAAAGCATGGATCCATCCTGCCTTGTATGTATCAGCGGTTCAGGCTGGTGAAGGTGGTGGTGTCATGGTGTGGGGAATATTTTCTTGGCACTCTTTGGGCCCCTTGGTACCAATTGAGCATCGTTGCAGCGCCACAGCCTACCTGAGTATTGTTGCTGACCAAACCCATCCTTTATGACCACCAGTAGCTACCCAACTGCAGTGGCTACTTTCCAGCAGGATAATGCACAGCGTATGTCATAAAGCTGGAATCATCTCTCAGACTGGTTTCTTGAACATGACAATGAGTTCACTGTACTCAAATGGCCTCCCACAGTCACCAGATCTCAATCCAATAGAGCATCTTTGGGATGTGGTGGAGCGGGAGATTCGCGCATCATGGATGTGCAGCCGACAAATCTGCGGCAACTATTGTGTGATGCCATCATGTCAATATGGACCAAACTCCCTGAGGAATGCTTCCAAGCACCTTGTTGAATCTATGCCACGAAGAATTGAGGGCAGTTCTGAAGGCAAAAGGGGGTCCAACCCGTTACTAGCATGGGGTACCTAATAAAGTGGCTAGTGAGTGTATGTTCGAATAGATCAAGAGGGCATCTTAAAGAATCTGGAAATTGTACCATATGACAAATTATGCAGAGTTCTACAATTTTCTTCCTCATATATGGGCTATATTGGCTACAAAGAAATTGTATGCATGTGGTGTTACTTTAAAAATTATCCATCGTCTATCTATTCCATCCATATAACTACACATACATAACTATACATAAAATGAGAACTAGCTATAGTTTATTAACCTAAATAAAAATATATTTACAATAAAATGTACAGCAATCTTACTATTTTCCAGATTCAGAGAAAGCTAAAAAGAAGTAGGTAGCTAAACTCCCTTTTAAAAAGAAGAAACCTCCAGCAGAACCAGGCTCAGTGTGGGCTGACCATCTGCTGAGGGTGACAGGGGTTCAAGGAGACAGAAGCACAGATACAAAAGGCAACGCGTTAACGTTTCTGAAGAAGAACTCCGAGCCAGCTCCCGCGAACTCCGAGCCAGCTCCCATGTCAGAGGATGAAGAGAGCTCATCCAGCCAGTCACAGTCAGAGAAACAGGACTACACTGAAAAACAGGCCAAAAAACATCTCCAAGATCTATAAACAAAGGTGTTGATAGCAGCAGCACAGCTGATATGTCTCTCCAGGATGGTGTCAATCCGCTTTTGCATACAATACTGCTCACATTCCATATAGGTCACAAGACAGGGGACATCTTGACCGCCTCAAGTTAAATTAGGTGTGAGTGTGTGTGTGTGTGTGTGTGTGTGTGTGTGTGTGTGTGTGTGTGTGTGTGTGTGTGTTTAGGCCTACTTATTCAAAGTGTGTGTGTAAGTGCATGAGACAGGAGGTTAATTTGTACATCTACCTAAATTTGATTGACTCACTTAGTTCTTTAAAAACAAAAAGTCATAAATTAATGTTTAATCCACATAGTTTTAAGAGTTAATTATTTTAATTAACAGTTATTAAACCTGCAAAAAGTTACTGCTAATCAAAAATTGCAAGTTTAAGTGACTTAAAAAGAGAGAACAAGATATTGGCACTCAACATTTTTAAGTAAGTATATGTCCTAAGAGGATTTTAATCCAGCTGTAAGAAAGAGAATCATCAACATCTGCAAGGCAGAAAATATCTAAAATACCATGAATACATTTAACACTAAAACTCAAATTAGGTACTCAACAAAATAGCATAAATTAATCTTTTTATATTATGAATTTCTACTTAAAGACAATGAGCCGAAGCACACACCATGGATTAGGATGTACTTGAATCAAATGCAGAGAGGAATCTTTTTAGTGGAAGAGTTTTAAAGGAAAAAAAATACGCTAAACGTTTTCTTTACATCCCTCTTTGGGGAGGAGGTTTGTTCATGTGGGACTGATTTTCCATGGGAACACAAAGGATAGTTGCTCTGCACCTGCAGACATGTTGTTGACTGTGGCTTCCTCTCAGAGCTTTGGGGGAGGGAGGGGCTCACAGCAGCTCTCATTGCTCAGTGAAGACAGTAAACTCAGAGCGAATGGTATTTGTACATTATCCCCTAACTAAGCTAAAAACTACAACTTTCTGCAGCATTTCCTTTTTGGATGACATTATGGGTGGACATAACTTTGTTGTTTATACTTGCATAGATATGTTTGAATAGATCAAGATGGCAACTTAAAGAATCTGGATATTGTACCATATGACAAATTATGCAGAGTTCTACAATTTTATTCCTCATATATTGGATATATTGGCTAAAAAAAAACTGTATGCATGTGGTGTTATTTTAAAAATCATCCATCGTCTATCGATTCCATCCTTCCATCCATATAACTATACATATAATGAGAACTATCTATAGTTTATTAACCTAAATAAAAATATATATACAATAAAATTTACATCAATTGTACTATTTTCCAGATTCAGAGAAAGCTTAAAAGAAATAGGTAGCTAAACTCCCTTTTAAAAGGAAGAAACCTCCAGCAGAGCAGGCTCAGTGTGAGCGGCCATCTGCTGAGGCCGACTGGGGTTGAAGGAGAAGGAAGCGAAGATACAAACGTTTGTAGTCGTTTTGTCAAGGGTGGGGTGTCGTTAAGGTCATCGGGTCACAAATAAAAACAAAATATCATTGATAAAATACTCAAAAATACGATCTAAGGTAATCACTCACCTTTGACAACAGGATATTATATAAATCCTTATAATCAATCAAATAAATCTATAAAATATTACAGGTCATAGAACATCTAAAAGCGGGATATTGTGTAAATCCTACTATTCATTATATATATATATATATATATATATATATATATATATATATATATATATATATATATATATATATATATATATATATACCGTAAATTCTCTAATATTGGCCTGTATTCCAATAGCGGCGGGTTCTAATAATGGCGGTCTCGCTGTCAGAGGAGGTAAATAATGGCCGGTCTCTAATACAGGCGGGGCTATAAACGATTTTTCTGGGCATACCTCAACATTATACTTGTGGTAGTAAGTAACATACAAGTACCACAGCCCTGCGCTGGCTGAACGACAAAGCCCTGCTGCTAACTGCCCGTCTGCTTGAGGAAGAGAACAGAAACGCCAGCAGAACAGGAGGAACGTAGCTAGTGATGAGGAGAATAAAGGGAGATGAAGAGGAGGAGGAAAGTGGAGGAGGAGAAGTAAACAGAATTGGATGATTTTTTATATATATTTTTACTTCAAACCAAGCGAGACATGGTAACTGTACTTTTTTCAATAAATTAACCTAGTGTTTTATAGGTTCAAATAGACACAAAATCTCATTTTTATTCATTCCACTGGTAGTCTGTTTTGCTCAAATAGCAATAGAGGCTGTCTCTAATACTGGCCTCTATCCAATAAAAGCCTGGACCGCGATGCACTTGGGTGAAATAAAGGCTAGGGCCTATATTAGAGAATCTTCACCGGTATATATATATATATATATATATATATATATATATATATATATATATATATATATATATATATATATATATATATATATATATATATATATATATATATATATATATATCAGTACAAATTTCAAATCAGTACAGTTTATCTTCATCTACACCAAGTTCTTGCTTTACGGTAAGACACATTGAAGGATGGATTTTTTTCTGGTGAACTGTTAGGAAGTCACACCTCTCTGCCAATCTTCTCTGCTGCTTCTTTCTGCTCTGCCTGCTGGAGATGGGAACCAGGTGGACTCAATCTCTGGCAATAAAAGGCTACGTTCACACTGTCGGCCTTGATGCTCAATTCCGATTTTTTTGCAAAATCCGATTTTTTTACGTTGTCGTTCATATTTACAAATATATGCGACTTGTATGTGATCTCCTGTATGAACTGCAGTCATACAATGCAGGTGTCCTGCATGCTTGGTATAGGACGCAATGACGTCACAGGACAGCATTCTGCTAGATGCCGGAGCCCATCTAGCGATCTTTTCCAACCATACAAAACACAATCTTTTCAATATGGTTAAAAATAAATACTGCTCTCTGTATCATTATCTGCATGGTTGTTGTTTTTCTTGCAGCTTCTGCGTAGCAATACAATACACAGAATAGTGACTTTGTCGGGTATTAACGGGGGTCAGGTCGGATGAATCCGACCTGGAAGTTCAGACTCAGGTCTGAACGCATTTGAAAAGCATTTGTATCGGATTCAGGACCACATGCAGTAACTAAGTGGCCTGGGTCAGATTGGAAAAAATCGGATCTGTGTTGTTCAGACTGCAATGAAAAGATCAGATCCAGGTCGCATATGTGCAAAAAAATAGAATTTTGGTCACTTTAGCTGCAGTGTGAACGTAACCAAAGAGTGTACTTTTGGTGTGGCTGACCTCTCACTCTTGTTTGAGGAAGTAGCACAGCATGCAAGGCAAACATCTATGGAAGCAAATTGTTACCATATTTAAAATGAAAAAGCATTTCCAGAAATGCTTTTTCATTTTAAGAATGTGGCTGCATTGTTTTGACTCATCAATAATCCTGTTTGCATCTTTATGTTCTTTTTTAACACCACTCGTCCTTTTACTTAATTAAAATGAAAAAGAAAAAAGACATTTGAGATTTATTTTTCAAAATGTACCCCAGCAAATAACATACCAAAATTCAATTTGAAATGTAGTTGTTTTGAAAATGAAAAGCATTTCCAGAAATGCTTTTTCATTTTAAGAATGTGGCTGCATTGTTTGCCCTCATAAATGAAATTAGTAATCAATCATCATATTTGCATTTTCATTTTCTTCTTCAAGACTGCTCATCTTTTTACTTAATTAAAATGAAAAGAAAAAGACATTTGAGATTTATTTTTCAAAATGTGCCCCAGAAAAATAAATACCAAAATTCAATTTGAAATGTAAAATTCGAAAATGGAAAAGCATTTCTGGAAATGCTTTTCCATTTTAAGAATGTGGCTGCATTGTTTGGCTCATAAATGAAATTAGTAATCAATAATCCTGTTTGCAATTTCATTTTCTTCTTCAAGACTGCTCATCCTTTTACTTAATTAAAATTAAAAAGAAAAAGACATTTGAGATTTATTTTTCAAAATGTACCACAGCAAATACATACCAAAATTCAATTTGAAAAGTAAAATTTGAAAATGAAAAAGCATTTCCAGAAATGCTTTTTCATTTTAAGAATGTAGGCTGCATTATTTGACTCATAAATGAAATTAGTAAACAGTAATCCTATTTGCATTTGCATTTTTTTCTTTAAGACAGCACATTTTATGCCATAATCAAAGAGAAAACACAGCGGACATTGCTTTCTCGTTTTCATGGTCTGACTGCAAAGTACTGTCCACAACTCGAAAATGAAAAAGCATTCTGAGCGGCGGGCGCAGCAGAGTGACGTCAGCAGCCGCTCTTCCTCAGGTCAGGTGCTAACTGACGGTCTACCCATCATTTTAAAAAATATAACTCTACTCACACAGACCAGTATCTTCTTTTTGACTCACACCACCCGCACTGGAACACAAACTCTCAGTCATCAAAACCTTACATACACTGGGCAGAACATGTCCCTACTAAAACAGAAGGGAAGCACAAAGAACAGAAACACATCAAAGATGCTCTCCAAAACTGTGGATATCCAAACTGGGCATTTATCAAATCAGCAAGGAAATCCAAAAGACACGTAACAGAAGATAGCGATGAGAAAATTAAACACCACAAAAACATCACAATCCTTTATGTTGCTGGAGTGTCGGAAAAGCTCAAGAGGATTTTCTCCA
>JAGKQL010000057.1:10139896-10150217 GCA_018398635.1 Cyprinodon brontotheroides
ATCTGCAGAGTGGGGACTATAAATCTGATAGGAGTTTAATTTTTTTATTGTTGTTTTGGCACAGTATGCTTAACTAAGTATTTTTTGTTGTTGAATATTACAGATTTTGCAGATATATTTTGTAGATACATTGTTTAGATTTACTTTGTATATCTTTCTACCCCTTTTATAGAATAGAATAGAAAATCCCTTTATTGTCCCACACAATGGGCAAATTTACAGCAGCAGAAAGATTATTGAAAGTGGTCACACAAATGAGGACCTTAGAAAAAATGTATAAGAATAACATAATAGGGAAGAGTTAAAAAAAACAAAAAAAATAAAATTCTGTAAAGTGTTTTAACAATATAAAACTGGAGAATTAATAACCAATATGCAGCTATGGACATTTTTACAGTAATGGATATTTGAAAATAGCAACAACATCAGAGATGTAGATGTGCAAAATGACAGAAGCAGGTTATTTAACTGACTAAGGTTTCTATCATTACATTTGATTTTATTTGTTCCTGCTCCGTGGGTGGAACCTTTATTCACTCTGGATTCTTGTGAGTCTTTGTTCACTTTAACTTTTTAAAAATAAATAAATAAACAAATAGTTTTGAAAACCTCGGTATTCATTCTTTTCACCTGCTTTGTGTCAGTCAACTTTCACGGGTTGCTAAGCAACAGAGCATCGCCGGTAAAACCCGTCGAAGGGAGGACCTGTTCGAATTCACAGCCAAAAACTCTTCCGGCCTCCCTATTTTTGAAGGACTTCGGAGGGATCCAGTCTAGGTAGACGGCGTCCTTGGAGGATGCAGCCCAGGTTTCGAACAGAGCCTCTGATTAAGAGCTGTGGGCTGCCTGCACTGGCTGCGGCTCAGGGATTACGTCACGCGGGCGTCGTGCGCGCAGTGAAATCAGGACATTTCTCTCACTTTCTAAAAAAACCGGGACGCCGGGACCAGGGCGTGAAATATGGATATGTCCCGGGAAATACGGACGATTTGGTCTGCCCCTATATAAGGACACTTTTCTATTTGTCAAATTTGTTGATGTCTTATTTTTTATAGCTGCAATGTTGAAAATGTTCATTTTTGTTAAAACAAATATGCTCTTATACTCATTAATATCTCAACTGGTAATTTTGGTAGGAATGTATCAGGGTTGGGCAGTGTGCTTGTCTGTATTTATGTATGGAAGGAGGGGCATATGCACTAGGGGGCCAGTGCCCCAGTAAAGCTTTGTGCCTAGCAACGCCCCTGACCGGCAACCCAAATTGGCATTTTGCCGGGTTGATAATCAGACCTTGTGCCGCTAAACGTTGGAACAGCTGACGTAGGTGGGTCGTGTGCTGTTCAGCCGAGCTGCTGGCCACAAGGATGTCATACAAATACACAAAAACAAAGGACAACCCATGGAGAACGGAATCCATCAACCGCTGAAATGTTTGAGCTGCCCCTTTAAGGCCGAATGGCATGCGTAAAAACTCAAACAGGCCAAATGGGGTGATCACCACGGTTTTAGGAATGTCCTCAGCTCTCACGGGAACCTGGTGATAACCCCACACCAAATCCACTTTAGAAAAAATGGATGTCCCGGCGAGATGGACAGAGAAATCCTGGATGTGGGGGATAGGAAAAAGGCCATTCTCTGTGACGTTGTTTAGACGATGGAAATCCCCACAAGGCCGCCACTGGTTGTCCGACTTAGGTACCATGTGCAACGGTGACGCCCAGGGGCTGTTGGAGCGCTGCACAACCCCTAAAAGCTCCATGTTGGCAAACTCCTCCCGCGCAACAGTCAGCTTTGCCGCCTCAAGACGGCGTGCGTGCACAAACACTGGAGCACCAGTCGTGGGGATATAATGCTCTATCCCGTGTTTTGTGTCAGTGTTTGAAAAATTGGGAAGAGTCAGAGAAGGAAAATCTGACAATAAACGCTGGAAAGCGTCCTCTGAAGCTAAAAAATTAGTATGTACTAATGGCCCAGCTCCTCGCGTTATACAAGGCAGTGAGGAAAAAGACGCAGCATCAATTAAATGCCTGTTTGCAACGTCCACTAGCAGGCCGTGAGCACAGAGGAAGTCAGCCCCTATGTTGGGGACAGAGCTCGCAGCCACTACAAAGTTCCATTGGAAGTCACGCCCATTGAAACAGACAGTCACCAACCTTTCTCCGAATGTTTTGATTGGAGAACCATTAGCGGCGGTCAGCTGGGGACCGCAGCCCTCAGCAAGCCTGTCGGAGCCTGCCGGGGAAACGAGGCTCTTCTGCGAACCCGAATCCACCAGAAAATGTCCCCCGGATCGCAAATCCTCAACAAAGAGCAGCCTCTCCTTATGGCCGACAGCCGCTGCGGCTGCAACAGGCGTCGGCTTGGTCGTTTCCCGGCGGGTTAAAGGTGCAGGGTGAAGGCTGCGCCGCGCCCTTGCGCCGATAATAAAAACAAAGAGCCGGCTTCTGGCGTTTCCTGGTGGCGATCGCTGCCATCACCGACGGCTGATCGACCGCTGAAGCGGGCAAAGGCTCAGAAGAAGCTGCTGTAGTTTCCCTGGTTAGCGACTGGACCGTGAAGGTCTTGGAAGCCAGGAGGATGCGATCAGCTTCTTCCGCCAGTGAGCGGTAATCCTTCTCCCGCAGCAGGGAAGAGTTAGCCAGAGCGATCCGCACCGGGGCTGGAAGTTGTCGCAGGAACAGGTGGATAAAAAGAAATCCACCGTCGTCGTCACCCAGCAAGGACAGCATGCTTTCCATCAGCTCCAAAGCCGAGCCATCCCCTAACCCCGAGAGAGAAAGCAACTTCTCGGCGCGTTCTGCGTCGGACAGGGAATAACGGCGGAGAAGCAGGTGCTTGAGGGCGCTGTACTTTCCGTCCGCCGGAGGGTTGCAAAGCATGGTCATTGCTCGCCTGGTGGATGGCGGATCCAGCGCTGAAACCACATAGTGGTACTTTGTGTCGTCTGATGAGATTCCACGAAGAGCAAACTGTTCTTCGACGTGGAAGAACCATGATTGCGGATCATGTTGCCAGAAATCCGGGATCTTAACGGCCACACCAAAAGAAGCCGGAGGAGTCGGTGGAGGTCCACCAGAAACGGCGATCGGCTGAGAGGAGCTGGGCAGGCCATCAAATGTGAACATGTTGGTTCACAGGGGTCACCAATGTGGAGGAGTGAAGATGACGACACAAAGCAGGCAGGTTTAAACAGTTCTTTACTCTACTCCAACTGAGAGCAACTGTACAGAAAATCCATATATATACACATCCGAACAAACATAACTGCAACCTCTCCACTGAGTGAGAGTGGAGCCCCCTAGTGGTCCGCCACAATATATTTTTTAGATTTACTTATAATATAATTTATAGAATAGAAAATCCCACTTATAAAGCCTTAAATGGGGAAATTCTGGTGTTACAGCAGAGAAAGATTATTGAAAATGGTCACACAAAATGTGAACCTTAGAAAAATGTATAAGAATAAGATAATAGGGAAGAGTTAAAATATAAACAATACAATTCTGTAAAGTGTTTTAACAATATAAAACTGGAGAATAAATAACCAATATCCAGCTATGGACATTTTTGCAGTGTTAAAATGAGAAGGATTTGTCCCCTTGGAAGAAAAGGCTGTAGCGCCCCGGGGGCCTCCTCACCGGTTCTTTTCCTGGGACCAAGTTATTTACTACTCTTAACTCAAACTGGGTAAAACCATATAAAAAGGACTATAAAAACAGGAGTAAAACCGATGACAGAGTTTATTCCAGATCAGGTCGTTACAGGACAGAGAAAAATGCTTAGAGCTATGCACAGCTGTGGTCTCAAAAATCCCGTCCGCGAGCGTCCGGCAAAGTTTGAGCCCCGAACAAGGTCATCTCCTGCTTCTTATACCTTCTGAGTCTGTGTTGCATCATGTGGATGCTTAGCTGTCCGTATCAGAAACTGACACGCCATCCATGTCTTGAACTTCATGCAGCTTGCTTCTATGCTTCAGGGTTACAGATAGCTCTCCTATCAGACCGGCTCCAAGATGTGCCCATATCCTGTGTATTCTTAAAGACACGAAGGCTGTCCCGATTAGATGACCTCCATACACACCGTGACATCCACAATGTGAAGGAAGGCCTTCCTCTCTGTCTAATCTGACTAACAAAAATAACAATGCACATGATGTATAAAAAGAATAAACCTAACAGCAGTAATGGATATTTGAAAATAGCAGCAAACATCAGAGACACTGCATGAAAAGTGAGATTTTCGGGCCCCTCGTGAAAACTCCCGTAAACTTCCTCGCAGATCTGCCTGATTTTCCGCTGCAGCCTCGACAATTTGTAAACCTCGTGCTTGTCCTACGCTTGTCGCTTTCCACAAATTGTCTGAAACGGATCACCGCGGGACGTATGTGGAGAGCGCATCAGCTGTACTAATGGCCCTAATTAGCATATGAATGCAGCAAACCCGCCGGCTGGCCAGGTCTGGCTTGAATAACCTACTCAGTATTGGCTGAAACCACTATTCTCAAACAAATGAAATCGCTCGTGATTGGCAGCAAAACCACACGTGGCCACGCCAGGCTTTAATTTTCTTACTGAGTATTGGACGGAACCACTTCTTTTTTAAACAAGTAAAGTCGCGCTCGTGATTGGTTGGCATATATATATATTTACATATATATATACATTATATATATATATATATATTTATTCATTCATATATTTATTCATTCATATATTTATTCATTCATATGGTGTGTATTTATGTTATCCTACACTACTACACAATTATTAGGCTACCATCAAGGACATGAATGAATTTATACAGGAAATGAACATTTGCAGGAAGCTGTTTATGCAAAGAAAGAGCTTTATTGAAACACACACAACTATATACAACGCGTATCCAAACACATGCGTTTCTAAAAATTAAAAGTCCGTGAATGGTCCGTTTGCTTCCTCGGGGTTGGAGGTAACTGGCAGCATTCCCTCCGAGGCAGGTCCGATGTGCAGACGCCTACAATAGCGTGGCCCCTGTACTAAGGCATCGCTTCTAACGGGACTGCAGCTTAACACAGAGTTCAGTGAGATCCGGCCTACTGAAATGGCGGCGCGGCCATTACAATCCATCCAGAGACACCGCCGAGGGAAGGCGGACTTCCAGAGTTCCACTTCCTCATCTGCTAGCACACTCTGCCTCACTTTCAGCAGCTGAAAAAAAACAATGAATCAGCGCACTGCGTATGGACACAACACATCTATTAATGCACCTGAAAAATAGTCACCAAATAAAAAGTCTTTTACCCTCTTTCTTCTGGCTGGACTCCGAGCAGATTGCTTTGGCAGCCTCCTCGCACGCAGCGTGTTGGCTGGCAGCATATATCTGAAGCTCCTGCGTACCGTCTGAAAATACGTCCTTACAGGCAGCTGGAAAACAATTAAAATGAGAGTGGTATAAATAAAAAATCAAACGCAAGTCACAGTAACAAGGAAGGAGAAAACATTAAAACAAGTCACTTACACACAATGTCGCCTTTATCAACATCGTGCGTGCAAATCTGGACTTGCTGATTATGGCTCTGAGCAAATAGGAGGTCACCGCCTCATTGTGAGGCGACAGTAGTCTGTGAAAACAAAATGTAAAAAGCTATGATCGGTGTCTATCCGTATCCATTGCCTTTTACCGCAGAATGAAAGCATATCCTTTAAATCTTACCCTTGCTCCGGTTCATAGCGCCTGCAATTAGTTTCCGAGTTGTTAAGACGGCATACTGCTTCCTGTGAATCACAAAAAAATACACTTTAATAAAGCTTGTTCTTGCTAAGGCTGGGCTAGATAGGCTAATAGCTAGGCTGCTATTAGCCGTAGTTTCAGGCTAGGCTGTTTTAGCTTTTTAGCAGGCAGTGTAATCCGAACATATATTTACGCTAGCATCTCTCTTCTTTGAGATTCTTACTTGTTCGATGCAGAGTCGCCATCGCTGGCCCAAGAGGAGTTTATTCCCCAAATCCAGACGCTCCAGACCGCTGCTGCACAAGCAAAGCAGCATATCTGCATGGAAACGCGCCGCCGCTTCTGAGTTTCGAGAGACTTACGAGTACGCGTAGATGAACCTAGTGTTTCCTCGCTGGATCAATAAAAATAATTAAATTCATTTTCATTTTTTTTTTTAAATCAAGGCCTTAATTGGCACCTATAAAATTATTTAAATATGTTTATCGAAGTATTTATAATTCTTTAATAAAAAATGCTTATAAAAACAATTTAGCTAGATATATTATATCGCTCCAGGCGGAGAAAAAGCTAGAGGATATATATATACGTATATATGTGTGTGTGTGTGTGTGTTTACATACATACAGGAGTCATGGAACTCTGCTTGCAGCTCCTTCATATTTCATGTACACACTAATAACTTGTGTACATGGTTCTTGTTGATGGCATTAAAATCATTTCCTAATAGCATTTAAATAGCATTAAATTAGAGTCACTCATTCCTGTATGCACCCTGTGAACGCTTAATTTAATATGACATATTAAAAAATCCCACCATCATCCAGCATATGTTGTTCAGTTTCTGCCCAAATATATATATAGGATTTTGTATGTTTTGTAACGGGATAAGGATAATTCAAAACTGCTTTTTAACTCGGCAACTCTTCATTCACTACTCCCAAACTCAGCATCTTTTTTCATTCCTGTAATAAGCGCTCTTAGAAGTTTTGAATGGATTTCATTAAACCTTTAAGTCCCTCGGTATAAAATAAAATATTTTGATGGAGATGAGAAATCTGCTTCCTGGTTGGTGAATAAACCATGAAGTTTGGATCCAATCATTTAAATAAACGGTGTTAGTTTTTTTTATATATATATAAGAATTGTGCTATAATTTCTAGTCACCGATCTGTTGCTGCTATATTTTTAATTTGACGCAACTTGAATTCTATTAGTATGTTCTTTTTCCTGTTTTGGTGCAAATTGCATACCATGGATCTTGGACCTTGGCTCCAGGACCCTTATGACCCACAGTGTACCAATCTTCTACAGTGGCTACTTCCAACAGGATAATACGAGCGCCATGTTATAAAAGTGAATCATCTCAGACTCATTTCTTGAAACTTTTCCACTTAAGTAATTGTGAATTGAGCATATTGACAGACAACATTTTATATTTTTATCTTAAATGCAAATTTTTTAAAAAATAATTACTGCTCTCAAATGTATTGCTCTGTCGGCCAAAAGATCTGTTTTGGTCTCTATACTTTTAATTAAAATAAATCAATTCAAGCTAAAATCTGAGAGGCTTATACTAAGCCTGATCTCTTTGTTATCAGAGATTTTCTACCGTTCAGAAAGATGTCACTTGGGGGTAAAACCCCCTGCAACCCTGGTTTGCATTTGTATAGCTCACAGCATGTTCATTTACATGTTAAAGCCTCCCTAGAATTCCATGGGGGGAGGCATGGGAACACTGCCTAAGAAATTCCACGTCAATTTCTGACAATTCTGAGGGAGTTTAGCAGAAGCCTGCAAATTGACGTAAACTGTAACGCTAACCTGAGTTCCCACGACAATGCTCTACAGTGCCGTATATTGACGAAAATCCCACCTTTTCATGTAAAAGAGATGTGCAAAATTAGTTTACAGCATGTTATTTAACTGACTAAGGTTTCTATCATTACATTTGATTTTATTTGTTCCTGCTCCCTGTGGTTGGAACCTTTATTCCAATCTGGATTCTCATCGTTATAGTCTTTGTTCACTTTATAATAAACAATAAATAAATAAACAAACAGTTTTGGAAACTTTGGTTTTTATTCTTTTCCTGCTATGTGTGTCAACTTGGTAAAACCTGCTGAAGGGTAGACCTGTTCGAATTCACAGCCAACTCTTCCGGTCTCCTTATTTTCAAGGACTTCAGGATCCAGTCTAGGTAGACTGCGTCCAGGATTTCAAACAGAGATATAGTGTCCTTTGGCTTCGCCTTCCATAAAACCAATCACGCTGTTGTTTTTCCTGATTCATTCAGGAGAGTTCTTTCTAGTTCTGTGTGAATAATGAAAAATATTAGTCACTAGGTCCGTTAGACATTTTTAGATGTTAAAAATACAAACATTTTAAATGAAACAGAATTAAATGAAGAGGTACTGACGGGGATCAAAAGGTTATCATCCTTTTTATAGAGAGAGTTCACTTAGGCCTAGTTGCTATGTTTGAATATATACGTACTTTGTGTTTCTGTTAAAAAAGGAAAAACTTCTAAAGATAAACTGATTTTTTTGCCAAAAGTCTTGTGGCATCGACAGATAAAATCAGTCCAGCACCCATGTGCACTGAAGATAAACAATGGTGAATAGTTCCATCTAACATCATCAGATTGTGGCTCCAGTTACAGAAGGATAGGGAGCCTGCAACAGATAAGATGCTTACCAAAGAACCTCATTGGCTGAGACACTCTGTGAAATGTTGAAGATCATGTTTTTGTGATAAGGATGGCTGTCAAAATAATCTTCCCATTTGGCAGGAAAGAGATGACAGTTTGTTGAATACTTGTTTCTTTAAATGAAGTCTCTCCCCATGAGGTGACCCACAGGTCTTACCTGTTTGAACAACGTTTTTATGCTTCAGCGGCGCCTTCTGCCAGGCATTCTTTGAGCAGATTTTTAATTCAATTTGATGTCGAACATCTATAAACAAAGGGATTGCTGGCAGCAGTTACAGCCAGCTGATATTTCTCCAGGATGGTGTCACAGCCAAACAGGAACAGTAACAAGATGAAGCTGAGAAAACGCAGAGAGAGCACAACATTAGAGATTTAACTAACAAATTCTGCAGAGTGGGAGAATAGAGGTAGAATGAAGCAGAATGATGAAATAGGGGTCCCTTTGTCCTCCAGCAGCCTAAGCCTATAGCAGTATAACTAAAGAGATAGCTCAGGATAATGATTGCCCCTCTTACTATAAGCTTATCAAAAAAGAAAGTTTCAAACCTACACTTAAAAGTAGACAGGGTATCTCCCTCACGGACTAAAACGGGTACACTTTAAACCCGAATAAGTTAGCAGTACTGAAAAAAAGTAAGGCAATCATTGACACAACTCTTTTGAGTTCTAAAACTCAAACATTTGCGTATGACAGAGCTGAAATGTTTGGAGTTTATTTTAAATGTACATTTAAATTAAATTACATTTGCCAATCAAGCCAACTCAAAACACAGAATGTTCATTCATCTCTCTCGTTGAAATAACTCAAGGAAACTTAATCATTTCAAGTATGAAGATACAGGATTTTATGTTTAATGAACTTAACATTTATTAGTTTTTTCTTTCAATCTTCTCATTAAACATGACTCAAAAACATAGACTTGATACAACTCAAAATCATTTCACTCCAAACTTAAAATATTTGTGGCAACTGATTGCCTGAAACATAATAAGTACTCTTGACTTAAAAGTAAAAATAAAAAATACAAAATTACACTTAAAAAATCTAAATTATCTAAATTAACTTTCAGACAATAACTTCAATCTCTAGCTTTCCAAAAAATTAAAAAACAAAACAACCGGACTCTATTCCGAAGTTCAATCTTTAGCCAAATGCACAGCTCATGGTGCTGGAGTTAGCTTCTGCCTTCACTCACAACACTGACACAGTTGGAACACAGACACTGCATGAAAAGTGTGATTTTCGTCAGTATGCGGCACTGAAGTTCAGGTTAACGGCTATTCACGGTAATTTGCAGGCATCGCCGAAAACTCCCATAAATTGTCCGGAATTTACGTGGGCTTTCGTAGGCAGTGTTCCCCCCATGCCTCCCCATGGAATTCTAGGGGAGGCTTTAACATGTAAATGAACATGCTGTGAGCTATACAAATGCAAATCAGGGTTGCAGGGGGGGTTTTACACCCAGTGACATTTTTCTAAAAGGTAAGAAAATCTCTGATACAAAGAGATCAGGCTCAGTATAGCCTCTTACATTTTAGCTTGAATTGATTTATTTAATTAAAATATAGACACCAAAACAGATCTTTAGCTGACAGAGCAATACATTTAGAGCAGTAATTATATATAAAAAAAAAAATAGCATTTAAGATAAAAAATAAAATGTTGTCTGTCAATATGCTCAATTCACAATTACTTAAGTGGAAAAGTTTCAAGAAATGAGTCTGAGATGATTCATTTTATAACATGGCGCATTATCCTGCTGGAAGTAGCCATCAGAAGATTGGTACACTGTGGTCATATGACATAAGGTCAGCAACAATGCTGGAGGAAGGCTGCCTCATTTATTTGATGCTAAATTGGTATTATGTAGGCCCAAAGTGTGGCAATAAATATCCCTCCAA
>JAGKQL010000057.1:10151216-10318330 GCA_018398635.1 Cyprinodon brontotheroides
TCAGTCTGTTATTGATAAAAAGCTGACAAACAATGTCATACGTAGTTTGTTTGTCAAGGAATTTCATCCCGATACATCCCACAGAAACCTTATGTCCAAGCATTTTCCAAAAGAGAAAGTGGGAAAACTGCGGAATAAATATCTACAGTTTCCTGTTGCTCCAAAGGTTAAAGAAGTCCATTTCAAAATAATCACTGACATTTATCCTTCAAAAGCAATTTCTGAGGCTCCATTTTGGTTTTTGAATAAAATGATTGCACCTTCTGTGAATGTGAAATTGAGACTGTTGGTCACCTCTTTTACGATTGTATGTACATGAAAGTTTTCTGGGAAGATTTCTGCTTCTGGTGTTCATCTAAATTTGATTCTCCTTCTCATCTGGACAAAGAGAATGTTTTGTTTGGACTAGAAATGACAGATAACCTGCAGGACCTAGCCTTTAATGTGTTACTCATGATGGGGAAATTTTACATTCACAAAAACAAATACATGAGGACCAAGCCAAACTTCAACGTTTTTCTTAAAGAACTTTGTTTGTATTTTCAGTCTTAAACTTAAATTTATGAAGAAGAAAAATGGTATAAAATTATACACTTTTGTAAATGACCATAAACTCAATGTAAACCCCTAGCTATTATTATTTTATGTTTATTTTATTTATTTGTTTATTTATTTATGTTTGTTACCCCTTGTTTTCCTTTTATTTATTTTTTACATTCTATGTCTCATTTTTTTTACAGTCATAATGTCACCAACTGCTGTGTATCTGTGTTTTTATGTTTGAATTACTCTGTATTGTTACATGGAATTGCCAATAAAGCAAAAAACCATGATAGACGCGAGCTGTTCTCGCGAGTCCTTCCGTATAACAATGACCTCGTATGTGATTGGAGGAGCCTGACGAGCCTTCGACTGCTTGTCCAATCACGTGTGAGCTTATGGGCAAGCAGACATGTTTGTCAGAAGAACTTTATCTCCAGTTCCCTTTGTTTGGATTTTGCTGGTACGTGATCAATGCTTCAGAGACGACGCCTCACGATCAACAACTTTCAATTGATCTTCAACTCCGAGCTTGGACTACGATTGCTATCAGTGGACTGTCTCAGCTTGCCCAATATACTATGACATGAATAAAGGCGGACTCAAACTGAGAGGAGATTTACACTCATGCTAGTGGCCTGAATAGAGGTTAAAGAAGAGAAGCTAGCAGTGTAAATATATGTTCGAGGCGGGTACAACCCCCAAGCTAAGCTAAAAGCAGCCTTTAGCTACTTCATAACCCTGCTTCAAAAGCAGCCTAGCTTCTAAAGCTACGGCTAATAGTAGCCTTGCAAGAACAAGCTTTATTAAAGTGTATTTTTTTGTGATTCACAGGAAGCAGTACGCCGTCTTCACAACTCGGAGACAAATTGCAGGCGCTATGAACCGGAGCAAGGGTAAGATTTAAAGAATATGCTTTCATTCTGCGGTAAAAGGAAATAGATACGGATAGATACCGCGATCATAACTGTACATTTTGTTTTCACAGACTCAATCTCGCCTCATAATGGTGACCTCTAGTGACCTCCGGAGTCAGATTTGCACGATATTCATAAAGACGACCACTCTCATTTAATTGTTTTCCAGCTGCTTGTAAGATGTATTATGAGACGGGGTACGCAGGGAGCTTCCTGTAAGACATATAGGCCGATGCGCGCAGCTTTTGAGAACACGTTGCGTGCGGAAGCTACCAAGCATTCAGCTCGGAGTCAAGCTAGAGGAAAGAGGGTAAGACTTTATTTGGTGACTATTTTTCAGGTGCATTGATAGATGTGTTGTGTCCATACGCAGTGCATCCCATCGCATAGTGCTGATTCATTGTTTTTTTTTTACAGCTGCTGGAATCGAGGGAGAGTGTGCTAGCTGATGAGGAAGTGGAACTCTGGAAGTCCGCCACCGTCAACCTCATGTCTGACGAAGAAGATGGCGTCGTTGGCGGTGTCTCTGGATGGGTCCGGTCGCCGCCATTTTCGTAGGCCGGATCTCCTCTGAACTCTGTGTTAAGCTGCAGTCCCGGTTAGAGGCGATGCCGAAGTACAGAGCCGGCCACGCACAGTAGGCGCCTGCACATCGGACCTGCCTTGGAGAGAATGTTGCCAGTTACCTCCAACCCCGAGGAAGGCAAACGGATAGTTGACGGGTTATAATTTTTGGATACGCATGTGTAAGGCAGATCCTGCGCTTTGTATATAGTTGTGTTTGTTTTAATAAAGCTCTTTCTTTGCATAAACAGCTTCCTGGCAAATGTTCATTTCCTGTATAAATTCATTCATGTCCTTGATGTTAGCCTAATAATAGTGTAGTAGTGTAGGATAACCATAAATATACAGCAGCATGAATAAATAAATATATATAGTATATGTATATATATAGGTATATATATATATATATTTATATATATGTATAAAAATATATATATTTATATATATATATATGTTGTTATTAGTATATAGTATATATATATATATATATATATATATGTAAATATATATGTAAATATATATATATGCCAAACAGTCACTTAGCGGCAATTTTACTTGTTTAAAAATATGGTTCTGTCCAATAATACCTCAGTAAGAACATTCGCGCCTGGCCTGGCCACACGTGGCCAGCATTCATATGCTAACTAGGGCCATTAGTACAGCTGATTGCTCTCCCCATACGTCAGAGTCTGTTTCCGACAATTTGTGGCACGACAAACGGGCGCATAAGCGCTGGTTGCAAATTGTCGCTAACTGACCTAAAAATCAGGGAGATCTACAGGGCGGGAGTTTACGGGGACGAAAATTCATCTTTCATGCAGTGGAGTATATCGAAGTTTCATTGACAGTCTTCCATGATACCTCACTATCCAACACTGCATCTTAGGCACCTTTACAGCTAACTGGCGGGGTGACTTTAAATGTTACCTTGCTGATATAAAACATATCTGCCCCCTGTTTTACTTTTAGAAATTCTAGGAACCAATAGTAAACCTGCAGATTGAAAGCAAAGTGCTCTGTTAGGAAAATAAGGAACAATCAGATCTCTGATAAGGCTTTATGTGTGAGAAGGAGGGTGCATGGGAGTTTACACAACCAGTGTACATATGTTTTGTGGATCTGGAGAAGGTCATGAGCTTTGGGTCATGACCAAAAGAACAAGATCCCGGATACAAGCAGCTGAATTAAGTTTTCTCTTTAGAGTGTCTGCGCTCTCCCTTAGGGTGAGGAGCTCAGTACATCTGGGGAACTCATAGGAAGAGCAGCTGCTCCTCCAGGGGAGCCGGTTGAGGTGGCCTCCCTACTGAATGCTACCCCCCCGACCCGATGGATGGATAAGATGGATGGATGGATGGATGGATGGATGGATGGATGGATGGATGGATGGATGGATGGATGGATGGATGGATGGATGGATGGATGGATCATGGCTGCAGCATTTTGGACCAGCTGAAGACTTTTAACTACAGTTAATGGAGGTTCTGGTAAGACAACGATAGAATAGTCCAGCCTTGAAGCAACAATGTTATTCTTGTTACAGTAGAAATTTCATATGACATGTTGACATTTATTAGCTTGACTGAATGTGTATGTGTAAGGTTGCCTGGAACAATAACAGTCCAACCCTGGTTTAGGTCTTTGGCTGGAACGCCATCAGGAGTAATAATCCAGTGAAGAAAGATAATTATTTGTTTCCATGTGTTCACGTTTTGGTTGAGAAAATTTCTTTGGTGTGCAGTAATATGGGTTGGCTCAGGCGCTAGCAAAGTGACACGAAGCCCACTCACACCAGAAACACAGCAAAACCCCAGACACACTAACATTTTATATAGGCATGCAATATTACTATGCACGTTAAGCTTTAATGTGATTACTGTGTCAGTAATCAAACTGACATAAAAGATGTGGTTTAAGGTTTTCTCAAGGAAAATATGAAAGAGGGTAAACTGATTGGATCAGCGAGAGTATACAAAGTTTTGTAAAATTGTAGAGAAAATTTCCTCCTTAAAAATGCCAGGCAGCAAGGATGCAAAATGCTTGAAGAGGAGGTGTAAAACATGAGCAAGAAAAAAGGAGTGTTGCACTAACTCCACCCACAGTTAGACTGTATAAAAACTTTTGTATCTGAACTTCCCCCAGTCTTTTGTTTCTGCAAACATACTGATCTGCATTGGACATTTAGAGCTGTAAGTACTTGTGCATGGACAGATTGATGCAAATTATCATATGAAAGCTTATTTGTATAAAGTTAACTATTGTTGGGTCATTTGACACATTAATGCATGTACAGAATTGAATGCATATCATTTATTTGGACTATCATTCTATCATCTGTTTCTTTCAGAAAAATGAGCAAAAACTATTTGTCAAGGAATGACGAGCTTCGCAGGGGAGACTACCTAATGTCCAACAATGGACAATGGAAGGCAATTTTCCAGGTAATAAGCTTAGGTGTTATTTGATAATCCGGTTATACATTTCATGGATGAATTGGATTTGCAAAGTCTTTAACAGTGCACTAAAATTTGCATTTGTAGGATGATGGAAACTTTGTCATCTATGGCTGGAAGCCTGTGTGGGCCTCAGATACCTATGGGTCTGATGCAGTCCGCCTGATCATGCAGGAGGATTGTAACCTGGTCATGTACAATGAATGTAACAGGCCTAAATGGGCCAGCGACACATTCAATCCTGGCTCTCATGTTTGCCGTCTTCACCTATCTGATGATGGGAAATTGTGTTTGTATAAAGATGCCACAGAACTGTGGAACTCCACCATGTCCAAAGGGGGAAAGAAATGAAGAAACACAAAAAAATTAATAAAAATCTTACAAGAAATTCCTTGTTTGTTTTTATTTCTTCAAATAATGTTAAAAAAAGATCCTAGAAGCCATCCATAAATCCATCCATTTTTCCATCCTCATTGTTGCCAACTCTTCAGCAAGCAAAGTCACTATTGGCTGTCCTTAATGTTGCTAGAAGTTAGTAGATGAGGTATTTGCCTAATTGGTATAGTTGGTACTTCTTATGTAAATCCTACTATTCATTATATATATATATATATATATATATATATATATATATATATATATATATATATATATATATATATATATATATATATATATATATATATGTTATGTTATATATATACACACAGTGGGGCAAAAAGTATTTAGTCAGCCACCAATAGTGCAAGTTCTCCCATTTAAAAAGATGAGAGAGGCTGGTAATTTTCATCATAGATATACCTCAACCATTCTCAACAAAAAATGAAAAAAAAAATCCAGAAAATCACATTGTTTTTTTGCAACATATGGTGGAAAATAAGTATTTGGTCAGTTACAAACAAGCAAGATTTCTGGCTCTCACAGACCTGTAACTTCTTCTGTAAGAGGCTCCTCTGTCCTCCACTCGTTACCTTCATTAATGGCTCCTGTTTGAACCCGTTATCAGTATAAAAGACACCTGTCCACAACCTCAAACAGTCACACTCTAAACTCCACCATGGCCAAAACTAGAGAGCTGTCAAAGGACACCCGAAACAAAATTATAGACCTGCACCAGGCTGGGAAGTCTGAATCTGCAATAGGTAAACAGCTTGGTGTGAAGAAATCAACTGTGGGATCAATTATTAGAAAATAGAAAACATACAAGACCACTGATAATCTTCCTCGATCTGGGGCTCCACGCAAGATCTCACCCCGTGGGGTCAAAATGATCACAAGAACGGTGAGTAAAAATCCCAGAACCACACAGGGGGACCTAGTGAATGACCTGCAGAGAGCTGGGACCAAAGTAACAAAGGCTACCATCAGTAACACACTACCACGCCAGGGACTCAAATCCTGCAGTGCCAGACGTGTCCCCCTGCTTAAGCCAGTACATGTCAAGGCCCGTCTTAAGTTTTCTAGAGAGCATTTGGATGATCCAGACGATGACTGGGAAAATATCATATGGTCAGATGAAACCAAAATAGAACTTTTTGGTAAAAACTCTACTCGTCGTGTTTGGAGGAGAGAGAATGCTGAGTTGCATCCAAAGAACACCATACCTACAGTGAAGCATGGGGGTGGAAACATCATGCTTTGGGGCTGTTTTCTGCTAAGGGACCAGGACGACTGATCCGTGTGAAGGAAAGAATGAATGGGGCCATGTATCAGTCAAATTTTGAGTGAAAACCTCCTTCCATCAGCAAGGGCATTGAAGATGAAACGTGGCTGGGTCTTTCAGCATGACAATGATCCCAAACACACCGCCCTAGGGGTGCCCAGCGAAGGAAGTGGCTTTGTAATTCAGAAGCATTTCAAGGTCCTGGGGTGGCCTAGCCAGTCTCCAGATCTCAACCCCATAGAAAATCTTTAGAGGGAGTTGAAAGTGTGTGTTGCCCAGCGACAGCCCCAAAACATCACTGCTCTAGAGGAGATCTGCATGGAGGAATGGGCCAAAATACCAGCAACAGTGTGTGTGAAAACCTTGTGAAGACTTACAGAAAACGTTTGATCTCTGTCATTGCCAACAAAGGGTATATAATAAAGTATTGAGATGAACTTTTGTTATTGACCAAATACTTATTTTCCACCATATTTAGCAAATAAATTATTTAAAAATCAGACAATGTGATTTTCTGGATTTTTTTTTCTCATTTTGTCTCTCATAGTTGAGGTATATCTATGATGAAAATTACCGCCTCTCTCATCTTTTTAAGTGGGAGAACTTGCACTGTTGGTGGCTGACTAAATACTTTTTTGCCCCACTGTGTGTATATATATATATATATGTGTGTGTGTGTGTGTAATAATTAGGGGCTGCCGAAGTCACTCTGCTGCCCCTGCCGTTTAGAA
Organism: Cyprinodon brontotheroides; assembly: GCA_018398635.1. Taxonomy (NCBI): domain Eukaryota; kingdom Metazoa; phylum Chordata; class Actinopteri; order Cyprinodontiformes; family Cyprinodontidae; genus Cyprinodon; species Cyprinodon brontotheroides. The sequence continues at coordinate 10,158,082 of JAGKQL010000057.1, forward strand.
TGCTTTTTCGTTTTCGAGTTGTGGACAGTACTTTGCCGTCAGACCATGAAAACAAAAAAGCAATGTCCGCTGTGTTTTCTCTTTGATTATGGCATAAAATGTGCAGCCTTAAAGAAGAATATGCAAATGCAAATGTAGGATGATTGATTACTAATTTCATTTATGAGTCAAACACTGCAGCCACATTCTTCAATTTTTAAATTTTACATTTCAAATTGAATTTTGGTATGTACAGTATTTGCTGGGGTGCATTTTGAAAAATAAATCTCAAATGTCTTTTTCTTTTTCATTTTAATTAAGTAAAAGGATGAGCAGTGTTTAAGAAGAAAATGAAAATGCAAACAGGATTATTGATGAGTCAAATAATGCAGCCACATTCTTAAAATGAAAAAGCATTTCTGGAAAGGCTTTTCATTTTCACAATGTCTCTATTTACTTCCATCAGTATATGGTGGTAGTACACGTTATCCTCTACCGTCAAACAAAAGGTTTCCAATATGAAAAGTCAAGAATCAGCCGGTAAGGTGATTCCATGCTTAATCAGATGGTTTTTAAAGTGTTTAACAGTTGATTGTTAATATTATTCGGAGTAAAATACAGAGTGTTTATTTGTTAAAAGAAACAACTAAAGTGTAAACAGGCCCCATTTCCGTTTCCGGTGGCGGTTTAATATTGACTATTCCAACAGAACTCAATGGGATTTACAAAATGCTAAATAAAACACTACAGGAACGATTTTTTTTTCTTACGAAACTTTTTTTGGAACGTAATTAGAATCAGCGCTTTTAAGGGACGACACCTGGTGATTGTAGCATATTTTAAAAAGAACGTTTAAGGTTGTTTTAAGGACTACTTGAGTCGGACATGCACAATGGAAGCCATTCTCAAGTGGGGAGGGGGATTCTGCATGAGCTAAACATAAACAGAGAACAGGACCAATTGTCAAAATTTTGTTGTGACGATCATTCGATTTCATCCTGTGACACTACAGAAAATGGGCTAAAAGTGTTAATTAAACCTGAATTCTCCTTTAAGAGGCAGGTTTATTAAAAACATGAAATCAGGGAAGCTCAGTTTTCCATTTCACCAAGAGAGTCTACTCAACCTTTGTGTCTGTTACCATAGCAACATTCTCCCAAAGCTAACATGGGCCGTTTCTCAATATGTGTTTTTGTGTGTTTTCATGTGGTTGTGAAACGTCATCAGCATCAGCCTTGGCATTGTTCCAATTCGCAAAAACACAAGACCGAGAACAGCCTTGTGTGAAGGATCACTGGCTCTGATGGCGATTTTTTTGTTTTATTTGGCAAAATTTTCATTTTATTTGTGTTTATCTGACTGTGTTAATTATTAATCCCCCACTAAATGAAAAAAGTAAGAATTGATTAATATCTAAACACTATTAATAACAGGAAGGGAAATGCAGGTCCAGATGAGCAGAGCATGTGGTGGCGTCATGAGTACGCATCTGTTCCAATTGACTGATATATATGCTGAGTACTCTAAAGGGTTTTATCTGTTACAGTGTAAATGGGTTTGGCTGTAATTTAAGGACAGATTCTAATATATCTGCAGAATGGGGACTATAAATTTGATAGGATTTTAATTTTTTATTGCTGTTTTGCACAATATGCTTAACTATGTGTTTTTTGTTGCTGATTATTAGAGATTTTGCAGATATATTTTTATACATACATTGTTTAGATTTAATTATATATTTCTACCACTTTTTTATAGAATAGAAAATCCCTTTATTGTCCCACAATGGGCAAATTTAAAGCATCAGAAAGATTATTGAAAATGGTCACACAAATGTTAACCTTAGAAAAATGTATAAGAATAACATAATAGGGAAGAGTTAAAATATAAACAATACAATTCTGTAAAGTGTTTTAACAATATAAAACTGGAGAATAAATAACCAATATGCAGCTATGGACATTTTTACAGTAATGGATATTTGAAAATAGCAGCAACATCAGAGATGTGCAGAATTACAGCAGCATGTTATTTAACTGACTAAGTTTCTATCATTACATTTGATTTTATTTTTGTTCATGCTCCCGGTGGTTGGAACCTTTATTCCAATCTGGATTCTCATCGTTATAGTCTTTGTTCACTTTATAATCAACAATAAATAAATAAACAAACAGTTTTGGAAATTTCGGTTTTCATTCTTTTTTCCTGCTTTGTGTGTCAACTTGGTAAAACCTGCTGAAAACTCTTTCGAATTCATGAAACTCTTCCTTATTTTCAACAGACTTCAAAGGATCCAGTCTAGGTAGACCGCGTCCTTGTAGGATGCAGCCCAGGATTTCAAACAGAGATATAGTGTCCTTTGGCTTCGCCTTCCATAAAACCAATCACGCTGTTGTTTTTCCTGATTCATTCAGGAGAGTTCTTTCTAGTTCTGTGTGAATAATGAAAAATATCAGTCACTAGGTCCGTTAGACATTTTAGATGTCAAAAATACAAACATATTTTCATCTGACAAGGATCCAACTAAAGAATAGGTGGCATTAATTCACAGAGAATTAAATATTTATAGGGAAAGGTTTCTCCAACTGTGTATAGATGGACTTTTTATATTCATAAAGGTAAATTTATGAGTGCTACCATTTCACCTCACAATCTATCATATACAATCACAACCTTTTCTGTTCTCACATTAGCAGCATTACACAGATTTGTATTCACATTTATTTAACAGAACTTGATATAGGTGAGGGCGCACTGATATGTAATAACAGTGTTATAGAAACTGCACAGTCAAAGAGCCATTTAGTATTTACAATGTAATGTTAAAGAGAATTAAATGAAGAGGTACTGACGGGGATCAAAAGGTTATCATCCTTTTTATAGAGAGAGTTCACTTAGGCCTAGTTGCTATGTTTGAATATATACGTACTTTGTGTTTCTGTTAAAAACGGAAACATTTCCAAAGATAAACAGATTGTTTTGCCAAAAGTCTTGTGGCATCGACAGATAAAATCAGTCCAGTACCCATGTGCACTGAAGATAAACAATGGTGAATAGTTCCATCTAACATCATCAGATTGTGGCTCCAGTTACAGATTGATAGGGAGCCTGCATGAGATAAGATGCTTACCAAAGAACCTCATTGGCTGAGACACTCTGTGAAATGTCGAAGATCATTTTTTGCGATAATGACGGCTGTAAAATAATCTTCCCATTTGGCACGAAAGAAATGACAGTTTGTTGAATACTTGTTTCTTTAAATGAAGTCTCTCCCCATGAGGTGATCCACAGGTCCTACCTGTTTGAACAAAGTTTTTATGCTTCAGCGGCGCCTTCTGCCAGGCGTCCTTTGAGCAGTTTTTTAATTCAATTTGATGTTGAACATCTATAAACAAAGGGATTGCTGGCAGCAGCACAGCTGATATTTCTCTCCAGGATGGTGTCACAGCCAAACAGGAACAGACCAGATGAAGCTGAGAAAAAGCAGAGAAATCACATTGTTAGAGATTGAACTAACAAATTCTGTGGGTGGGAGAATAGAGGTAGAACGAAGCAGAATGATGAAATAGTGGTCCCAATGTCCTCCAGCAGCCTAGGCCTTTAGGAGTATAACTATAGAGATAGCTCAGGATAATGATAGCCCCTCTAACTATAAGCTTATCAAAAAAGAAAGTTTCAAACCTACACTTAAAAGTAGACAGGGTGTCTCCCTCACGGACTAAAACGGGTACACTTTAAACCCGAATAAGTTAGCAATACTCAAAAAGTACTGCTAACTTATTCAGGTTTACAGTGTACCATGTTTGAGTTTTAGAACTCTTTTGAGTTCTAAAACTCAAACATTTGCGTATGACAGAGCTGATATGTTTGGAGTTTATTTTAAATGTACATTTAAATTAAATTACATTTGCCAATCAAGCCAACTCAAAACACAGAATGTTCATTCATCTCTCTCATTGAAATAACTCAAGCAAATTTAATCATTTCAAGTATGAAGACACAGGATTTTATGTTTAATGAACTTAACATTTATTAGTTTTTTCTTTCAATCCTCTCATTAAACATGACTCAAAAACATAGACTTGATACAACTCAAAATCATTTCACTCCAAACTTAAAATATTTGTGGCAACTGATTGCCTGAAACATAATAAGTACTCTTGACTTAAAAGTAAAAATAAAAAATACAAAATTACACTTAAAAAATCTAAATTATCTAAATTAACTTTCAGACAATAACTTCAATCTCTAGCTTTCCAAAAAATTAAAAAACAAAACAACCGGACTCTATTCCGAAGTTCAATCTTTAGCCAAATGCACAGCTCATGGTGCTGGAGTTAGCTTCTGCCTTGACTCACAACACTGACACAGTTGGAACACAGACACTGCATGAAAAGTGTGATTTTCGTCAGTATGCGGCACTGTAGATTGTCGTGGAAGTTCAGGTTAACGGCTATTCACGGTAATTTGCAGGCATCACCGAAAACTCCCATAAATTGTCCGGAATTTACGTGGGCTTTCGTAGGCAGTGTTCCCCCCATGCCTCCCCATGGAATTCTAGGGAGGCTTTAACATGTAAATGAAAATGCTGTGAGCTATACAAATGCAAATCAGGGTTGCAGGGGAGTTTTACCCCAAGTGACATTTTTCTAAAAGGTAAGAAAATCTCTGATACAAAAAAGATCAGGCTCAGTATAGCCTCTTACATTTTAGCTTGAATTGATTTATTTAATTAAAGCATAGAGACCAAAACAGATCTTTAGCTGACAGAGCAATACATTTAGAGCAGTAATTATAAAAAAAAAAAAAAAAATAGCATTTAAGATAAAAAATAAAATGTTGTCTGTCAATATGCTCAATTCACAATTACTTAAGTGGAAAAGTTTCAAGAAATGAGTCTGAGATGATTCACTTTATAACATGTATGATTATCCTGCTGGAAGTAGCCATCAGAAGATTGGTACACTGTGGTCATAAGGACATAAGGTCAGCAACAATGCTGAGGTAGGCTGCCTCATTTATTTGATGCTAAATTGGTATTAAGTGGCCCAAAGTGTGGCAATAAATATCCCACAAATAGATGGTACAAATAGATCAGGCTCAGTATGGCCTAATTATAGACTCTTACATTTTAGCTTGAATTGATTTATTTGATTAAAGTTCGCTAGATTACTGTGTATGCCATTAGCAATGGCAAATGTTATGTAAAAAAATACACAAAATAATTTATTTAAAAAATTAGTTTTAATCAGAATCAGTTGGTAAAATGTGAATCAGAATCAGTTGGTAAAATGTGAATCAGAATCAGTTGGTAAAATGTGCATTCCATGCAAACAACATTAGAATCAGAATGAGGGGTCTGCAGAGATCACAGTCTCCTAGAGCTCAACTACTGTGCATAGTGGCATGACTACCGTGACTTTTTCTTTGGTCTTACTTAAATGCACAGAGGATGTATTAACCACACATCTTCTAGCAATGCGCTCAACTGGCAGAAATGATGCTGGGTATGACGTGTCTGTTCCCTGCAAGCCCCAAACTTCTATTGGCTTTCCATAAAAATGTCTGTCCGGATGGAGATGAAGCCATGTTTACATGATAGACGCGACGATACACGACTCTTCCCAGACTGCCATTCATAACATCCCTGTTAAATCTGCCGTGAAATATCTTGGTGTTCACATCACCAAAGACAATAAATCACTGGAAAAACTAAACTGTTGGAATATTTTAGATAAATGTAAACTTAACTTAAATTTGTGGTCTCAACGTGACATATCAATTTTTGGTCGAACTTTCCTTACAAAAATGGAATGTCTCTCAAGATTTATCTATCCAGCTTATTCCATATCCCTTCCTAAACATGCAATTAAAGCTATAAATCAAATTAACTTCAACTTTATCTGGAAAGACAAGACACACTACATTAGGAAAGGAGCAATGGTTAAAGAGTATAATGATGGAGGTCTTAAAGCAATAGACTTTGAATGTTTAGACGGAATGATTAAAATGAATTGGCTTCCTCAGCCTCTGATCATAATGTCATGCAACCTACTCCTAAACCATGTCCAGGTAAAACTTCCCTCTCTGTTACTCAATGGTCAGTCTGTTATTGATAAAAAGCTGACAAACAATGTCATACGTAGTTTGTTTGTCAAGGAATTTCATCCCGATACATCCCACAGAAACCTTATGTCCAAGCATTTTCCAAAAGAGAAAGTGGGAAAACTGCGGAATAAATATCTACAGTTTCCTGTTGCTCCAAAGGTTAAAGAAGTCCATTTCAAAATAATCACTGACATTTATCCTTCCAAGCAATTTCTGAGGCTCCATTTTGGTTTTTGAAGAAAATGATTGCACCTTCTGTGAATGTGAAATTGAGACTGTTGGTCACCTCTTTTACGATTGTATGTACATGAAAGTTTTCTGGGAAGATTTCTGCTTCTGGTGTTCATCTAAATTTGATTCTCCTTCTCATCTGGACAAAGAGAATGTTTTGTTTGGAATAGAAATGACAGATAACCTGCAGGACCTAGCCTTTAATGTGTTACTCATGATGGGGAAATTTTACATTCACAAAAACAAATACATGAGGACCAAGCCAAACTTCAACGTTTTTCTTAAAGAACTTTGTTTGTATTTTCAGTCTTAAATTTATATTTATGAAGAAGAAAAATGGTATAAAATTATACACTTTTGTAAATGACCATAAACTCAATGTAAACCCCTAGCTATTATTATTTTATGTTTATTTTATTTATTTGTTTATTTATTTATATGTTTGTTACCCTTGTTTTATTTTTATTTATTTTTTACATTCTATGTCTCATTTTTTTTACAGTCATAATGTCACCAACTGCTGTGTATCTGTGTTTTATGTTTGAATTACTCTGTATTGTTACACGGAATTGCCAATAAAGCAAAATAAAAAAAAAACTACAAGCAAAAACCACATGATAGACGCGAGCTGTTCTCGCGAGTCCTTCCGTATAACAATGACCTCGTATGTGATTGGAGGAGCCTGACGAGCCTTCGACTGCTTGTCCAATCACGTGTGAGCTTATGGGCAAGCAGACATGTTTGTCAAAAGAACTTTATCTCCAGTCCCTTTGTTTGGATTTTGCTGGACACGCGGATCAATGGCTGGACGACGTCTCGCTGCTCAACTCGCCTTCAACTCCTCTTGGACGCGATCCACAACTTTCAGCCAGTCCGGAGACTGACGACGAAGAAACTGCTGATCGCTATCAGTGGACTGACGAACTCAAAGAAGAGAAGCTAGCGGTAAATATATGTTCGATTACTGCTCGCTAAGCTAAAAGCAGCCTAGCTAGCTATGCTAAAAGCAGCCTAGCCTAAAGCTACGGCTAATAGTAGCCTTGCAAGAACAAGCTTTATTAAAGTGTATTTTTTGTGATTCACAGGAAGCAGTACGCCGTCTTCACAACTCGGAGACAAATTGCAGGCGCTTATGAACCGGAGCAAGGGTAAGATTTAAAGAATATGCTTTCATTCTGCGGTAAAAGCAAATAGATACGGATAGATACCGATCATAACTGTACATTTTGTTTTCACAGACTAATCTCGCCTCATAATGAGGCGGTGACCTCCTATTATTCATACCACTCTCATTTAATTGTTTTCCAGCTGCCTGTAAGATGTATTATGAGACGGTACGCAGGAGCTTCAGATATACGCAGCCAGAGAACACGTTGCGTGCGGAAGCTACCAAGCATTCAGCTCGGAGTCAAGCTAGAGGAAAGAGGTCAAGACTTTATTTGGTGACTATTTTTCAGGTGCATTGATAGATGTGTTGTGTCCATACGCAGTGCATCCCATCGCATAGTGCTGATGCTGATTTTTTTTTTTACAGCTGCTGGAATCGAGGCAGAGTGTGCTAGCTGATGAGGAAGTGGAACTCTGGAAGTCCGCCACCGTCAACCTCATGTCTGACGAAGAAGATGGCGCCGCTGGCGATGGATTGTACGGCCGCCGCCATTTTCGTAGGCCGGATCTCTCTGAACTCTGTGATAAGCTGCAGTCCCGGTTAGAGGCGACGCCGGCACAGAGCCACGCACAGTAGGCGCCTGCACATCGGACCTGCCTTGGAGAGAATGTTGCCAGTTACCTCCAACCCCGAGGAGGCAAACGGACAGTTGACGGAGTTATAATTTTTGGATACGCATGTGTGGGCAGATCCTCGCTGTTGTATATAGTTGTGTTTGTTTTAATAAAGCTCTTTCTTTGCATAAACATCTTCCTGGCAAATGTTCATTTCCTGTATAAATTCATTCATGTCCTTGATGTTAGCCTAATAATAGTGTAGTAGTGTAGGATAACATAAATATACAGCATATGAATAAATAAATATATGAATAAATAAAAAAATATATATATATATATATATATATATATATATATATACATATAAATATATATATATATATATATAAATATATATTTATATATATATATATATATAAATATATATTTATAATATATATATATATAAATATATATATATATATATATATATATATATATATATATATATATATATACTATATATGTATAAAAATATATAGATATTTATATATATATATATATATATATATATATATATATATATGTAAATATATATGTAAATATATATATATGCCAAACAGTCACGAGCGATTTTACTTGTTTAAAAGAAGTGGTTCTGTCCAATACTCAGTAAGAACATTCAAGCCTGGCCTGGCCACGTGTGGCCAGCATTCATATGCTAATTAGGGCCATTAGTACAGCTGATTGCTCTCCCATACGCCAGAGTCTGTTTCCCACAATTTGTGGTGACGACAAACGGCATACAAGCGCGGGTTGCAAATTGTCGCTAACTGACTTAAAATCAGGGAGATCTGCGGAGTTTACGGGGACTAAAATCTCACTTTTCATGCAGTGAGATATCGAGTTTTCATTGGACAGTCTTTCATGATACCTCACTATCCAACACTGCATCTTAGGCACCTTTACAGCTAACTGGCGGGGTGACTTTAAATGTTACCTTGCTGATATAAAACATATCTGCCCCCTGTTTTACTTTTAGAAATTCTAGGAACCAATAGTAAACCTGCAGATTGAAAGCAAAGTGCTCTGTTAGGAAAATAAGGAACAATCAGATCTCTGATAAGGCTTTATATGTGAGAAGGAGGATTTTAAATTCTATTCTGGATCTATGAGGAAGCCAATGAAAAGAGGCTAGGATAGGAGAGATATGATATCTCTTTTTATTTTTCATCAGAACTCTGGCTGCAGACATGTCTTGGACACACGTGTGAAGAGAGGGGCGGCGCTCTCCACTGACCACTACCTGGTGGTGAGTTGGCTCCGATGGTGGGGGAGGATGTTGGTCAGACATGGTATGCCCAAACGTATTGTGAGGGTCTGGAAAGGAGGGTCCGTCGGATAGTCAGATCTCGGATTCAGGAGGAGCAGAGTGGTTTTCGTCCTGGCCGTGGAACACTGGATCAGCTCTACACCCTCAGCAGGATTCTGGAGGGTGCATGGGAGTTTACCCAACCAGTGTACATGTGTTTTGTGGATCTGGAGAAGGCATTCGACCGTGTCCCTCGGGGGGTCCAGTGGGGGGTAATCCAGGAGTATGGAGCACCGGGCACCTTTATTAAGTGCTGTTAGGTCTCTGGACGACCAATGTCAGAGCCTGGTCTGCATTGCCGGCAGTAAGTCGGAATCCTTTCCGGTGAGGGTTGGACTCCACCAAGGTTGCCCTTTGTCACCGATTCTGTTCATAACTTTTATGGGCAGAATTTCTAGATGCAGCCAAGGTGTTTAGGGGATCTGTTTTGGTTGCCTTCGGATTCCATCTCTGTTATATGCAGATGATGTGGTTCTATTGGCTTCATCAGGGCGTGATCTACAGCTCTCACTGGAGCGGTTTGCAGCCGAGTGTGAAGCGGCCGGGATGAGGATCAGTGCCTCCAAATCCAAGACCATGGTCTTCAGCCAGAAAAGGGTAGAGTACTTTCTACGGGTTGGGGAGGATGTACTGCCCCTAATGGAGGAGTCTAAGTATCTCGAGTCTTGTTCTCGAATGAGGGGAAGATGGAACAGGAGATCGATAGCCGGTTTGGTGCATTGTGTGCTGTGAAATGTGCACTTTACTGGTCGGTTGTGTTGAAGAGAGAACTGAACCAAAAAGCAAAGCTCTCGATTTATGGGTCGATTTATATTCCTACCCTCATCTATGGTCATGAGCTTTGGGTCATGACCAAAAGAACAAGATCCCGGATACAAGCAGCTGAATTAAGTTTTCTCTTTAGAGTGTCTGCACTCTCCCTTAGAGATAGAGTGAGGAGCTCAGTCATCTGGGGAGGACTCAGAGAAGAGCCGCTGATGGATGGATGGAGGTGGCCTCCCTACTGAAGCTGCTACCCCCGCGCCCCGACCCTGGATAAGCGGGAAGAAGATGGATGGATGGATGGATGGATGGATGGATGGATGGATGGATGGATGGATGGATGGATGGATGGATGGATGGATGGATGGATGGATGGATGGATGGATGGATGGATGGATGGATGGATGGATCTGGCTGCAGCATTTTGGACCAGCTGAAGACTTTTAACTACAGTTAATGGAGGTTCTGGTAAGACAACGATAGAATAGTCCAGCCTTGAAGCAACAATGTTATTCTTGTTACAGTAGAAATTTCATATGACATGTTGACATTTATTAGCTTGACTGAATGTGTATATATATATGTGTAAGGTTGCCTGGAACAATAACAGTCCAACCCTGGTTTAGGTCTTCGGCTGGAATGCCATCAGGTGTAATAACCCAGTGAAGAAAGATAATTATTTGTTTCCATGTGTTCACCATACCATACCATACCATACCATACCAACTTTATTTATGAAGCACTTTATACACCGAACAGGACCAAAGTGCTGTACACAATCATAAAATACAATAAAATTATAAAATAGAGAAAAAACGAGTGTAAAATACATATTAGTATACAAAAAGAATAAAACAAAGTAAAACCTCTCAAACTGTGCCAAAAGCCAAGGAAAAAAGATGAGTCTTAAGAAGGGACTTAAAAACAGCAAGAGAAGAGGCCTGTCTTATGCTCAGAGGCAGATCATTCCACAGCTTAGGAGCTGCCACAGAAAAAGCACGGTCTCCTCTGAGCTTGCATTTTGTCTTTGGGACCCTCAGAAGCAACTGATCAGCTGACCTGAGGGAACGGGAGGGTGTATAAGAATGTAACAGCTCAGACAGATAAGAAGGAGCAAGGCCATTAAGAGTTTTAAAAACAAATAAAAGAATTTTAAAATTAATCCTAAAATGTACTGGCAGCCAGTGTAAGGAAGCTAAAACAGGGGAAATGTGGTCGAATTTTCGTGTACCTGTTAAAAGACGTGCAGCAGCATTTTGAACCCTCTGAAGATGAGAAATATACAAATCACTGACCCCTGTATAAAGTGAGTTACAGTAATCCAGCCGTGTGGTCACAAATGCATGGATCACTGTTTCGAAATGCTGTCTGGAAAGAATGGGTTTTACTTTTGCTAGCTGCCTGCAAGTGGAAAAAGCTACTTTATAACGGCTCTGATTGCGCCTTCATTTTAAGACTCAGCATCCATGCTTAACAAAACTCTGGGAGTACTTTTTGATATCCGGTTTTATCTGGAGATCTGCTGGGAGCTTCTAGCTGGTGTGCAGTCATTCAAATAATGGAGGTCTATGGCGCCGGAGACAGAAAGCGTCCTCATAAAGTCCACGAAAAACGTGCGCCAATATTCCTCCATACTGCTGCGTCCAATGTATTTCAGTGTCCTGAGTGGGTAGCGTCTGAATTTACTGAAACAGAAGTCATTTAGAATGTTTTAGAGTCATAAACAGTAGTGTATAGGATTTCCTAATAGCGCGTCCCATGCGCGCTCACGACGCTACGCAGAAGCCGCAGACCAAACCAGCTCATTCAGCTAGCGGCAAAGAACTCATGCTCTTCCTCAACACTGAAGTCCTCAGACATTTTCTTTTCGTTGTTTCTTTCTTTGCACAGGTAAACGGCACATTTCTTCTTCTACGCTTGCATTATCGGCAGAGCAGGCGCTGAATGCGCTTACTTTCATCTCGTTTGGTCTGCCGGCTTCCGTAGAATCGTGAGCTGCGCATGGGGGCGCTTATTAGGAAATCCTATACACTACTGTTTAGGCTCTAAAAAGCATTCTAAATGACTTACGTTTTGAAGTAAATTCTGGATGCTACCCACTCAGGACACTTGGATTACATTGGACTCCAGCAGTATGGAGGAATATTGACACGCGTTTTGTGGACTTTTATGGACCTTTTCTGTCTCCGGAGCTTATAGACCTCCATTATTTGAATGTCAGCAGACAGCAAGAAGCCTCCCAGACCCCCATGCATTTGAGATATCAAAAAGTACTCCAGAGTGTTGTTCAGCATAATGTGAGTCTGATAAAGAAAGGGTTTTACTTTTGCTAGCTGCCTTAAGTGGAAAAAGCTGGACTTTATAACGGCTCTGATGTGCGCTTCCATTTTAAGACCAGCATCCATCTTAACCCCTAAATTTGTAATAACCGGCTTAACGTACTGAGCCAAGGAGCCAAGACTGGTTACAGAATCAGCAGTGGATCTGCCAAAGATCATTACGTCCGTCTTGTCCTCATTGAGTTTTAAAAAATTTAGGGCCACCCAGGCCTTCACATCTTCAAGACATAAAAACAGAGACCGAAGAGAGGTGGAGTTTACATTCTTTAGCGGTAAGTATATCTGTGTGTCATCTGCATAGCAGTGAAAGGCAATCCCATGTTTTCTAAAAATAGAGCCGAGCGGAAGAAGGTAAAGTGAGAAAAGGAGCGGGCCTAGAACTGAGCCCTGTGGGACACCACACGACAGTGGAGCAGAGGGGGACCTATGGCCATCAAGACAGACACAAAAAGTACGTTCAGCCAAATATGATCTAAACCAATCTAGAGCTATGTGACCGATGCCCACCCACTGTTCCAGACGGGAAAGTAAAATGACATGATCAACTGTGTCAAAAGCAGATGATAAATCCAACAGCACCAAAACAACAACGTCACCTGAATCAGTTGCTAAAAGTATATCATTAAAAACTTTTAAAAGGGCTGACTCTGTGCTATGAAATGGTTTAAAACCAGACTGAAAAACCTCTAATATATTATGTTCATTAAGATAGGCCATTAGCTGATTACAGACTACCTTCTCAAGAATTTTTGAAATAAAAGGCAATTTAGAGATAGGTCGATAATTTGCCAGAACAGTAGGATCCAAAGCTGGTTTCTTAAGTAGAGGCTGCAGAACTGCATGCTTCAGAGCTTTAGGAACAACGCCTGAGGACAAGCTACTATTTACAAGAGCAAGGACAGAAGGACCTATAGCAGAGAAAGCTTCTTTAAATAATTGGGGCGAAATAACATCATCTGGAGAACCAGTTGGCCTTAAGTGACTAACCACCTCCTGCAATAATTGCAAGTTCACACATTCAAAGCTGTGGAAAACACCAGAACAAGGCACCACAACTGAAGGATCATAAGAAGAGGGGATAATCTGGGCCCTAATAGAAGCAACTTTCTCATCAAAACAGTGTAAGAAGTTTTCACATGCAGCAGGTGAGGTCTCCATAAAGCCACTATGTGAATCATTTAGAACAGAGTTAATAATTTTAAATAGGATAGCAGGACTCTGACTATTTGATACAATCAAACCCGACAGGTTTTGGTTGAGAAAATTTCTTTGGTGTGCAGTAATATGGGTTGGCTCAGGCGCTAGCAAAGTGACACGAAGCCCACTCACACCAGAAACACAGCAAAACCCCAGACACACTAACATTTTATATAGGCATGCAATATTACTATGCACGTTAAGCTTTAATGTGATTACTGTGTGTGAGTTAAACAGTAATCAAACTGACATAAAAGATGTGGTTTAAGGTTTTCTCAAGGAAAATATGAAAGAGGGTAAACTGATTGGATCAGCGAGAGTATACAAAGTTTTGTAAAATTGTAGAGAAAATTTCCTCCTTAAAAATGCCAGGCAGCAAGGATGCAAAATGTTTGAAGAGGAGGTGTAAAACATGAGCAAGAAAAAAGGAGTGTTGCACTAACTCCACCCACAGTTAGACTGTATAAAAACTTTTGTATCTGAACTTCCCCCAGTCTTTTGTTTCTGCAAACATACTGATCTGCATTGGACATTTAGAGCTGTAAGTACTTGTGCATGGACAGATTGATGCAAATTATCATATGAAAGCTTATTTGTATAAAGTTAACTATTGTTGGGTCATTTGACACATTAATGCATGTACAGAATTGAATGCATATCATTTACTTTGGACTATCATTCTATCATCTGTTTCTTTCAGAAAAATGAGCAAAAACTATTTGTCAAGGAATGACGAGCTTCGCAGGGGAGACTACCTAATGTCCAACAATGGACAATGGAAGGCAATTTTCCAGGTAATAAGCTTAGGTGTTATTTGATAATCCGGTTATACATTTCATGGATGAATTGGATTTGCAAAGTCTTTAACAGTGCACTAAAATTTGCATTTGTAGGATGATGGAAACTTTGTCATCTATGGCTGGAAGCCTGTGTGGGCCTCAGATACCCATGGGTCTGATGCAGTCCGCCTGATCATGCAGGAGGATTGTAACCTGGTCATGTACAATGAATCTAGAAGGCCTAAATGGGCCAGCGACACAGACACTCCTGGCTCTCATGTTTGCCGTCTTCACCTATCTGATGATGGGATATTGCAGTTGCATAAGGATGCCACAGAATTGTGGAACTCCACCATGTCCAAAGGGGGAAAGAAATGAAGAAACACAAAAAAATTAATAAAAATCTTACAAGAAATTCCTTGTTTGTTTTTATTTCTTCAAATAATGTTAAAAAAAGATCCTAGAAGCCATCCATAAATCCATCCATTTTTCCATCCTCATTGTTGCCAACTCTTCAGCAAGCAAAGTCACTATTGGCTGTCCTTAATGTTGCTAGAAGTTAGTAGATGAGGTAATTGCCTAATTGGTATAGTTGGTACTTCTTATGTAAATCCTACTATTGAATTGTATTGTTTAGATTTTAACTCTTCCCTACTATGTTATTCTTAGACATTTTTCTAAGGTTCACATTTGTGTGACCATTTTCAATAATCTTTCTGATGCTGTAAATTTGCCCATTGTAGGACAATAAAGGGATTTTCTAATTTATAAAAGGGGTAGAAATATTTAAGTAAATATAAACAATATATTGTGGTGGACCACTAGGGGGCTCCACTCTCACTCAGTGGAGAGGTTGTAGTTATGTTTCTTCGGATGTGTATATACTGTATGGGTTTTCTGTACAGTTGCTCTCAGTTGGAGTAGAGTAAAGAACTGTTTAAATCTGCCTGTTTTGTGTCGTCATCTTCACTCCTCCACATTCGTGACCCCTGTGAGCCAACATGTCCACATCTGATGGCCTGCCCAGCTCCTCTCAGCCGATTGCCCTTTCTGGTGGATCTCCACCGGCTCCTATGGCTTCTTTTGCTGTGGCCGTTAAGATCCACCCTGGATCCGCCATCCACCAGGCGAGCAATGACCCAGGCGAGCAATGACCCCCAGGAGGAAGCTGATTGCATCCTCCTGGCTTCGAAGACCTTCACGGTCCAGTTGCTAACCAGGGAAACTACAGCAGCTTCTTCTGAGCCTTTGCCCGCTTCAGCGGTCGATCAACCGTCGGTGATGGCAGCGATCGCGCACAATCCGGGCGCTTCTGCACGAAGTCTCAGATACGCCGCAAACCCGTAGGCTCTGCTTGGCGGATTTTTGCTCTCTCGACTGCAGTTGGATCGTCGCCTAGCAACCATCCCAGCCAATACAACGACAACCTGGGAAAGGGTGCGCTTGTTTAACCCTATACTGAGTGTGCCTGTGCTACCACACCACTTATAAGAGCATCAGCTGAAACTGCTATTTACAGTAGCTTGTGGCTGATTGTTGCTTCAAAATAGAAAACCTGGTTTCATTACTTAGTTTTGCCCCTGGATTTTGTAGCGCTTGTGGACGCTACCGCCGCTACTTGATCAAAACAATAACGCCGCTACAGGAAAAGTTACTTGATAAATAAAGCAGCGGACGCCACGTCAACTACTGAAAATGTAGTTAAACTAATAGCTTTCGCTACATGTAGCGGCGCTACTGCCCATCACTGTATATATATAGAATGATTGATGGTTGTGGTTATATTTTAGAGAATGAAAAAAGGAACTTGTTAAAACTTGTGTTGAAAGAACGTGTTAAATTAGAAAGATTTTTTATTCTCAAATAATTTATATATTTAAAGTATTTTTTCTAACATTACTCGTTGACATTCGAAATTTGCTTGATGATCTGAAACATCTTACTGTGAAAAAAAGCAAAAGTAAATATATCTAGAAGAAAATACTCAAGAGGATTGTTTTATTTATTCCTATATATATACATGTTAAAGTGAGCCTGCCCAGCTCAATTCAAGCGTTACATCATTTCTGGTTGTGACCTTAAACCACAGTGACTCATTCCATCCCTTCAGGGTTTGCTGTGTTTGGCCTTTATCTGATCGGCACAGATTTCACGACACTCCATGATCCGCGTGTTGATAAGCATCAAACTATAAAAGACACGCCCTGAGAAAATTACTGTTTAACTCGCCTGACAGTGGAAGGCATTTTACCGGCTACTATTGAGCAGAACCGAATACCCGAACTTCCGTTATCACTCAACCTTGTGAAATGGTGTTGGTATAACTGTGTAAATGTGGGCTACGCAATCAGTCCAATCTTCCCTCTGAGATTTTACAGTCCAGGTAGCAGTGTTGGGCAAGTTACTAATCCAGTGTAGACAGCAAAGCCATCACGCATCACACGATAAATTACGCTTCACGGATACAGCGTATCCACCAGGCAAGCAACAAGTGGGAATGCCAGTACGTTGTACCAAGCTACTGTAGTCAAATAGATTTTCTGAAGCTACTTCTAAATCTTTGTACTTTAGTTAATGCCTTATTCAAAATGAGTCTGACACACCAAAGCTTCACCATTCATTACATTTTCACGCCAAATATATCACAGCACTCTACTCCTTACATTTTGATCAGTATATTGGCTCGTGCTTTAGTTTTGAAGTCATTTCTAATGGAGTTACTAGTAAATTATTTTTTGCTGTCATGAATACTAAATTAAACCTAATGTGGATGGAATCTCTACGTTGCATTCGCCAGCACCACTACAAGCTTGAATCGCGACGAGATTCGGTGTCATTGGCGAAATCATTGCGGCACAGTGGCTGATTGAAAAGATTTAGCATTTTCCCTAGCGACGAGATGATTGAGAAATGAACCTAAACGGATCTAGTTCTATTGGCAGACATCAAATGAAAACTGTAGGCCAAGGTATGAAAAAAGTGGTTTATACTCATGATACATATACTTTAAGTAAATCTACAATTATATACTTTAATTACTCTACCTGTCAATATTTGCTTCATTGTATTTTTGGGGGCAATTATCTGAACTTTTTTTTATTTATTTTTTACTCAAGTAAATTTAGAGTATGTACTTTTGCCATCTCTGGCAGAACAGCCCTCGCCATAACCCTCCGGTAGGATCTTGTAGTGCCCAGCCCTCAAAAACAGATTTCTTATGTAAAACATCCTGTCAGGTAAATCAGCTATGCCAAGACAGTATCGCTTTTCTCTACTGCGGGGTTACTAGAGTAGGCTCCAGCTTTGGGCTGAGGGAGAAGCATCCTGCGCATGCCTTGCTAAGTGGCGATGATGTTTTAATTTGAGAAATCCATTCATCGACAACTTCAAAGCCTTCGAATTTGTTTCTTTCTCTCAGCGGCCATGCTTCTGGCACAGATATTTTCTTCCAAACTGGCGTCAAGTTCCCCTGGCCACAAGACAATCCGTCCAGCTTCGCTAACACGAAACTACAGATACGCCTTCTGAGCCTTTAGGCGCCTGCTTATCGATTCAGCCGCTCGATGATGGCAGCGTTGGTCACCGGGAAAAGCCTAGCAACCATCCCAGCCAATAGAATGACAGGCTGGGAAAGGGTGCGCTGTTTAACCCCTACTGAGTGTCAGCCTGCACCTACTACGCCACTTATAAGAGACGTCAGCTGAAACTGCTATTTACAGTAGTTTTGTGGCTGATTGTTGTTTCAAAATAGAAAACCTGGTTTCATTACTTAGTTTTGCCCTGGATTTTTGTAGGCATTTTGTGGGCGCTTACATAAGCTACTTGATCAAAACAATAGCGTGTCGCTACAGGAAAGTTACTTCATAAATAAAGCAGCGACGCTACGGTCAAGCTACTGGAAAATGTAGTTAAACTAATAGCTTCGCTACATGTAGCGGCGCAACTGCCCATCACTGCTTTGTAGTAGCTGAGAGCTCTGTCCCCATCACAGGGGCTGACTTTCTCTGTGCTCACGGCATGCAAGTGGACGTTGCAAACAGGCGTTTAATTGATGCTGTGTCTTTTTCCTAACTGCCTTGTATAACGCGAAGAGCTGGGCCGTTAGTACATACTAATTTTTTAGCTTCAGAGGACGCTTTCCAGCGTTTATTATCAGATTTTCCTTCTCTGACTCTCCCAATTTTTCAAACACCGACACAAAACACGGGATAGAGCATTATATCCCCACGACTGGCGCTCCAGTGTTTGCGCGCACGTGCCGTCTTGACTCAGCAAAGCTGGCTGTTGCGCGGGAGGAGTTTGGCAACATGGAGCGTTTAGGGATTGTGCAACGCTCCAACAGCCCCTGGGCGTCACCGCTGCGCATGGTACATAAGTCGGACGGCCAGTGGCGGCCTTGTGGGGATTTCCGTCGTCTAAATAACGTCACAGAGAATTACTGTTATCCTATCCCCCACATCCAGGATTTCTCTGTCCATCTCGCCAGGACATCTATTTTTTTCTGAAGTGTATTTGGTGTGGGGTTATCACCAGATTCCCGTGAGAGCTGAGGACATTCCTAAAACCACAGTGATCACTCCATTTGGCTTGTTTGAGTTGTTACGCATGCCATTCGGCCTTAAAGGTGCAGCACAAACATTTCAGCGGTTGATGGATTCCGTTCTCCATGGGTTGTCCTTTGTTTTTGTGTATTTGGATGACATCCTTGTGGCCAGCAGCTCGGCCAAACAGCACATGACCCACCTACGTCAGCTGTTCCAACATTTAGCGGCACATGGCCTGATTATCAACCCGGCAAAATGGCAATTTGGGTTGCCGGTCATTGACTTTTTGGGCCACCGCATTTCTGCCAGTGGTGCGTTCCCACTGACACAAAAAGTTCAGGCTGTGGCCAATTTTCCCCGCCCCCAGACAATTAAAGCCCTGCAGGAGTTCTTGGGGATGGTTAACTTTTACAAGCGCTTTATCCCCAAACCAGCACAACTTCTGCAGCCGCTTTACGGTGCTCTCAAACAGAAGAAAGCCACCAACAGCATCGAATGGGTCCCTGAACGCCTCCAGGCGTTTGGTGAGCTAAGTCTGCTTTGGAGCTAAGTCTGCTTTGGCCGATGCTGCTCTTCTGGCCCACCCTTCCCAGTCAGCACAGATAGCATTGACAACTGATGCATCTGACGTCGCAGTGGGGGCAGTTTTGGAGCAGCGCGTCTCGGGTGTTTGGCAGCCACTTGCTTTTTTCAGCCGTATTTTGCGGGACAATGAACGCAAATACAGCGTTTTTGATAGAGAGCTGCTTGCTCTCTACCTGGCTACACGCCATTTTAGATATTTTCGGGAGGGCCGCTCATTTACTGCCTTTGTGGACCACAAGCCCCTCATCTTCGCCATGTCCAAAACATCGGACCCCTGGTCCGCACGACAGCAATGCCACCTTGCTGCCATTTCTGAATTCATGACTGACATTCAGCATGTTGCCGGCAAGTCCAACTTAGTGGCCGACTGTCTGTTCCGTGCTCTGATCTTCCCAGTTTATGTCAGTATCGATTTTTCTGCTATGGCTGCAGAGCAGCGCAGTGATGCAGACATCCTGGCATTACAGTCTGGGTCCACGGGCCTCTAGCTGGAGGAAAGACAGATACAGGAAGGTGGTCCTCCTCTGATCTGTGATTTTTCTACTGGCTGTCCCCGCCCTCTGGTTCCTGTTTCGTGGCGCCGCCGGGTTTTTGACACTTTACACTCCCTCTCACATCCCGGCATTAGGGCCTCAGTAAAACTGGTTGGTTCTAAATTCGTTTGGACTGGACTGCGCAAAACAGTTAGAGAATGGGCTGCAGCCTGTGTCCAGTGCCAGTGTGCTAAGGTCCAGAGGCACACTAAAGCGCCCTTGGAACCGTTTCCCATCCCTGACAAGCGGTTTGATCATGTGCATGTAGACCTTGTGGGTCCCCTTCCTCTATCACAGAGTTTCACACATCTCCTGACCATGATCAATCGTACTACCCGTTGGTACCCCTGTCATCCATAACGTCAGCAGTGGTGGCCCGGGCTTTTCTGTCCACCCGGGTTGCATGTTTTGGCCCTCCCTCTGACATTACCTCTGACAGGGGCCCACAGTTCGTTTCAGAGCTTTGTTCCGTCATGGGCGATGGTCTGGGGGTCAAGATCCACTGCACCACTGCATACAATCCGCAGGCTAATGGGTTGTGTGAGCGGTTCCACAGGTCATTGAAAGCTGCGCTCCATGCTTCTTTGACTGATAGCAACTGGGATGACCGCCTTCCATGCGTCGTTAGACCTATTTAAGGGTGGCTTCAGTCATCCTTTCTTTGGCATTAGCCACCCTATAATTATTTTGAGATTTTAAAAAAATATTTTTTTTTCTGTATTTATTTTTTTCCTCATATTTTCCCAATATAAATGCAGTAAAGCACCGAATAAAAGCCATAAAAAGAAGACAAGTTAATCTGAACAATCATAGGCGTAACTTCCTTAAGGACTGGTGTGGACATGTCCCCACCAATCTTGACTTGTAGGGGGACAGTCCCCACCAATATTTTGTACACGTATTTTGCTTTCGGTGCTGTGTATATCTGATTAAAACCCCATTCATGCCGCTCCTCAGAAAGAAAATAAAAAAGTTCTCCCCGCTGCTCACCGTCCACAAACCCCGACAAAAAACTCAGAAAAAAGAATCTGTTGCCTCTCGCTTTCTCCCCATCACCCCCCTCCGCCCTCTCCCCATAACACCTGTCGCTTCCCTCCAAAAATGCTAACCCATTCAGGGACAGAAGTGGACTCAGACTTGCAGGTGAGAGGGACTTGTGGAAATATTAAGACCTAATTTTAGTCAGGAGAGACTTAAAGTAGTAAAAGAATAGAGAATAGTGTAAAAATAAGTTAATACCGTATTTAAAATATAACTGAACCGTTGGAAAAAAAACTCAAACCACTTTTTTCCGGCCCTGTTATGTCAGCTACACTAGAGTCCTGCAACGGGTCGGGTACCCGCGAAAAATACATAAAAAAAAATAAACGGGTCGGGCGGATATTTTTTTAGTGCGGGCGGGTAGTTGGTGATTTTTTTTTTTTATGTGTGTTGTTATGGACATCAGAAATGTAATATTAATCAGGCACTGGGTGCAGCGCAGCGTACAATAGCCTATGATGTGTTAACGGGTCGGGTTGCGGGTTAAATATCAACGGGTCGGGTTCGGATTTGAATTGAAGATATCCGCGGGTGACGGGTCGGGTTCGGTAGTCATCCTAACGGGTTCGGGCGGGTGCGGGTTGGTAAAACTCGACCCATGCAGGTCTCTAAGCTACACTACATTCAGTATCGTTGCCATAGAAACAGACAACAGCGCCAATATATCAGAATTATACTAAAACACACGCAAATAATTTCCCACATAAAAAACAGGACTTTCAGTCCATTACAGTTTTCCGTTTTTAGAGGGTTGTTTATTTTGCGTTTATTAAGTGATGGCTGTGGTATATTAGCTTTCACTGCTATAAGCTTTCGCAGCAGTGATTGATTAATTTAAACACCTGCTCTACTGATGGTCTATCGGAGTTGGTGTTTAGGTTGAACATAAAGAACACCTTTTATTTGAAGCTTCTTGTAGCTACTGTTTTAATCCCGGCTTTACTTAAAACTTTTTCCTGACTTTGATAGTGTTGCCATTCAGTAGCAAGCACTGCGCCCCTTTTTCTTTTATATGTACACGTACATTTAAGATTTAGCGTGTTAAGTTGACAACTCATGAGCAAGCTGCTTTTTGCAATCTAGCAGGAAGGTAAGGATAGGATCTTGCAGGTGTGACGTCACTCTGCAGGGGGTCCAAAGATAAAAGATTTAAACAATTTTGGCATTGGAATTTCAGATTTAAGGGAGTTAGAAAGTTCACTTAGTAAAAGTGCAAATAATAAATCTGATTACCGATTACTTTTAAGCTGGTTGAACATACTGCGACAGACTGGTGACCTGTCCAGGGTGATCCCACCTCTCACCCAGAACGTGGCTAGAGATATGCACCAGCACCTCCTGATCCCACTGAGGGATAAGGTTAAAGAAAATGGATGGTTGAACATAGTCCGCTCTCCCAGATTCTATCAAATCAGTATTGATACCCTCAGGGGCGGATTTAGGAAATTTGGGGCCCTAGGCAAAGACAGGCAGGGGGCCCCCTGAGAAGAAAACCCATAAAACAGACCCATTCTACAGATAGAGAAATGTTAATAGAATAGACATCCATTATTTGTTCTAGGTTTTGTCCCTCTCTTCTTGTCCCTTTTTCCTCTCTATTTATCAGCGTTCTGATGGCATTTTAGCCAAAGGATTTTTATCAAAAACATAATTAATGTGCACAAATAAGGATTAGTTGTATTAACCATACATGGAAACAGAGTTTTATGGGGCCCCAGGAACTTGGGGCCCTAGGCAACTGCCTAGTATTGCCTAATGGTAAATCCCCCCCCTGGATACCCTGCTGGTGGATGTTCTTGACAGAAAGACAGAGTTGCTTAATCATATTCTGCTTAAGGCCCCATAAGATCTTGTCCGAGTCCTGGTTTAAAAGTAAATTAATTTTAAAAAGTGACCCAAAATTGACTGTCAATAAATGTTCTACAAAATTGAATATTTATTTTTGATTTCTTTGATTTGTACTTGTCTGTTTAGATGATATAAATGTTATTCGCATTTTTTGGCTTTATCCTTTCAAACAACAAAAAAAAGGCAGCGCAGGTAGCTCCCTTTCCTTATGAGCCATCCACACCAACTTTCAAACACAAAGTTACACCCTTGTCTTAGACAACGCCTTAGCAGGTGCACTGAAAAAATTCGGCGCGCGCTATGCGCGCGCAATATCTTCTAGGGGCTGAGCCACCCTGTCTCTTAAACCTAAAGACGCCCTGGGCATGGCGTTGCAAAATGGAGTGATAGCCTTCCTTATTCAGAATCCCTTTTACCCTGTACAAATCTCCCACCTTACCAGCACCAAAGCAACCCCAGACCATCACATTACCTCCACCATGCTTAACAGATGTCGTCAGGCATTCTTCCAGCATCTTTTCATTTGTTCTGCGTCTCACAAACGTTCTTCTTTGTGATCCAAACACCAATCAAACCGGGATTCATCCATCCACAACACTTTTTTCCAGTCTTCCTCTGTGCAATGTCTGTGTTCTTTTGCCCATCTTAATCTTTTTCTTTTATTGGCCAGTCTCAGATATGGCTTTTTCTTTGCCTTTCTGCCCTGAAGCAAAGAATTCTGCAGCCACCTCTTCACTGTAGATGTTGACACTGGTGTTTTGCAGGTACTATTTAATGATGATGCCAGTTGGGGACCTGTGAGGCATCTGTATCTCAAACTAGAGACTCTAATGTACTTATCTTCTTGCTCAGTTGTGTAACCCGGCCTCCCACTTCTTTTTACTACTCTGGTTAGAGCCTGTTTGTGCTGTCCTCTGAAGGGAGTAGTACACACTGTTGTAGGAAATCTGGAATTTCTTAGCAATTTCTCGCATGGAATAATCTTCATTTCTAAGAACAATAGACTGTCGATTTTCAGATGAAGATCTCTTTTCTGGCCATTATTAAGCGTTTAATTGACCCCACAAATGTGATGCTCCAGAAACTCAATCTCTGCTCAAAGGAAGGTCAGTTTGTAGCTTCTGTAATGAGCCAACCTGTTTTCAGATGTGCAGAACATGATTCCACAAGGTTTTTCTAACATCAATTAGCCTTCTGAGCCAATGAGCAAACACATTGTACCAGTAGAACACTGGAGTGATAGTTGCTATCTATACACCTATGTAGATATTGCACAAAAAACCAGACATTTGCAGCTAGAATAGTCATTTACCACATTAGCAATGTATAGAGTGTATTTCTTTAAAGTTAAGACTAGTTTAAAGTTATCTTCATTGAAAAGTACAGTGCTTTTCCTTCAAAAATAAAGAACATTTCAATCTGACCCCAAACTTTTGAACGGTAGTGTATAACTCCATTACTTTCATGAAGAAAAACTGTTGTATTTACAGATGAAACTTACTTGCAGGTGTGTGCTGGGGTCCTGGAGGATGAAGCATTGCTAGGGCTCCTCACAGCAGATGAAGAGGTCAGATGCAAATGCCCTGAGCCTTGCCATCCACTCCCCATATCCCATACATTTATGGCTCTTAGGTTTGGTGCTCATCCGAAGACAACTTTAAAAAAGAGGAGAATCATAATAAAGCATCACTGCACGTTATACAGTTAGCAATTGTTTTGAGATGAAAGCATTTAAAAATTTCTACTGACATTTTAAATTGAAAATGTAATATATTGTAAACCCTAACCTTCCCAAAATGTGTCAGTTTGCTAACAGAACATGACATCATAATACCATTAATTTACTTAATCTATGGTATATTATTTTTAGCTAATGTGTGTATACTTACTGTAAAGAGTTGTCTTTAGGCCAGCAGAGACAACGGATCGATGAAAAAAACATTGGCCACGAGAGCTAAATTTTATAATAAGATCGCCAACTTTTTTTTTTTTTTGCATTTTGGATTGCCAGAGTTACATTTACAGCCGTGGAAAAATGTGTTGATGTTGGACTGCCCTTTAGCACAGGTAGGATTCAACATACGCGATTAATGTAAGATAGCAAAAATTAATGGCGGAAACCATGGTTACAGAGCTTACAGGAAGACAGATTAGATGGTTATACGTTTTCCACAACTTAATGCACTGGGCTGTAGCAAAGGGTCATGATTTTGTTTGTCCAATTAGAAATGCAGTCTGTTAAACATTAAGTCTTGTTTTATAGTCATTTACTATATTTAAGTTATTTAAAGTGAGGTGAAAAGCAGCAATCTCCCCTCGGCAAAGAACTGGGAATTAAATCTTTGGGGCATAAGCACCTTCCAGTAGCTTTTATTGCATTAGTAGTTAACAGAAGTAGAAAAGAACTTAATAATTGCCCAAATTAAAAATTTTTTAGGTGAAACGGTTACTATTTTTTGATGAAGAAAATCTTTTTAGTCTATTACTAACCAAAAAAACCCTTAATTTAAGCTTAATTTAGCTACATTTTTTGTGTTTCTGCTTTAGAATATCCTGGATTGTTATGGCTGCACTTCCTGCCTTATTAAAAATTTTAATAATAAAGAAAAAAAGTTTTTTTTGGGTGTAATTAAAATTTTATTCAACAATAGCACTGTATTTGTAAATAGAGGCAGTTAGAGACTGGCTGAGACAGAATTAGGACCCAGGTCCAAATGTCGTCAGTGCCAGACTCCTAAGGCCTGTGCAGATCTGTGTTATCCTACAGAACCTCTTCAACCTTTGCTTGATGGTTCCAGTGTTTTGGGAGAGGTGCAGAGGGATCCCACAGAGCTGCTTTGCTGGATCATCTGGACCTGAATTCTTGTTCAATCTCTAACTGGCTTTTCACACAAGTTTTAGAGACATTTAGAGGTAGAGGGCAGAAGCAAAGGAAGCAGGACCATCTTCCTATTTAGTTTAGAACAAAAACATGGAGCTAGAGGGGCCCACATGTTTGTTAGAGGTAGATAATAAAACATTTCAGGTGTGAAACGGAATATTTTGGTTAAAGGAGGTGGATGTTTGCTACACAGCTTGTTTCTCAACTCAATCGAATATGGTCAGTTATGCTCAGACAGTAGGGTGACCAAATGTCCGTATTTCCCAAAGGACATATCCGTATTTCACGCCCTGGTTTTTTTTTTTAAGAAGTGAGGAAATGTCCTGATTTTTAAATTACCTTAATTGGACCATTAAATTTACAGGCACTAGGGCACTGGCTAACGACGCCTGCGTGTGACGTAATCCCTGAGCCGCTGGGCCAGTGCGGGCAGCCCTGTTCTTAATCAGAGGCTCTGTTCGAAAATCTGGGCTGCATCCTCCAAGAACGCGGTCTACCTAGACTGGGGCTCTGTTCTGAAAACCTAGGGACGGTCCTCCAAGGCGACTTCGGGTCAACCTAGACTGGATCCTTCGAAGTCCTTGAAAATAAGGGAGACCGGAAGAGTTTTGGCTGTCAAATTCGAACAGGTCCACCCCTGTTGCTTAGCAACCGTGAAAGTTGACACACAAAGCAGGAAAAGAATGAATGAGGTTTTCAAAACTGTTTGTTTTTATTTATTTTTAAAGTTAAAGTGAACAAAGACTACACTCACAAGAATCCAGAGTCGAATAAAGGTTCCAACCACCGGGAGCAGGAACAAATAAAAGCAAATGTAATGATAGAAACTTTAGTCAGTTAAACAACCTGCTGCTGTCATTCTGCACATCTCTGATGTTGCTTGCTATTTTCAGATATCCATCACTGTAAAATGTCCATAGCTGCATATTGGTTATTAATTCTCCAGTTTTATATTGTTAAAACACTTTACAGAATTGTATTTTTTATATTATAACTCTTCCCTATGATGTTATTCTTATAAATTTTTCTAAGGTCCACATTTGTGTGACCATTTTCAATAATCTTTTCTGCTGCTGTAAATTTGCCCATTGTGGGACACAATAAAGGGATTTTCTATTCTATAAAAGGGTTAGAAATATATAAGTAAATCTAAACAATGTATGTACAAAATATATAACAAAAAATACTTAGTTAAGCATATTGCAAAACAGCAATAAAAAATTAAACTCCTATCAGATTTATATTCCCCACACTGCAGATCTATTAGAATCTGTCCTTAAATTACAGCCAAACCCATTTACACAGTAACAGATTAAAGCCTTTAGATAAACCAAACATTACCGCCACATATCTGTCTCTACAGTATAACCATTAAAACAACTATTTTCATTCATTTCAGACAGAACTATTCACAGACTTGTATTATATTAAACTGAACTTCCAATTTTCACCACTGTTCGGCGCCAAGTAACCTTTCCTCTGATCAAGGAGCAAATCCCGATGATGAGACATTATTTTTTTCATTGTGCTATTTATTCATTACAGGAATTGTTAAGCATTTTTAATAAATACATTTTGAATAAAATTATAGTTTATAATCTGTTGGCTTAATAATTGTTGTTCACTTATTAAGTGACTTATTAAGTGATTCAGAGCTAACCCTTAAAGAAAAAACCCACAATATATTTAATTTACTGACCCCCAAATATATAGGAAAATTACATATTTAGACTTATGATCATTTAGCAATGATCAATAATGCAATTTATTCATACAATTCCAGGGATTACACAAAATTATTTCAATGACCAGGGGTGTCCAGATGGTGTCCCACAGGGGTTTAAAATATGAAGGTTGTCAGTTTCTCTGTCTTTTCTCCGCCATGTTAATTATTTTTGCGCTTTATGTAAAGGCTTCTGTCACTACAACAGAACTTAGTGGTAAAGTTCTTCATTTAAAGACAATCTCTGTTCAAAATGGATTTAATAGGGCTTTGGACATTGGAACTCCTTCTTTTTCAAAATTTTTTGGACATTATTGGCCTTTAATCATTAATAACAGGACCAAAGGTGGGGCTGAGAGAGGGAGGACACAGTAAATTTGCATTAAAGCAGGAATCTAACCTGTAACTATGGACTCAGCATATGCTAAATAGTAACCAACTCTGCACCCTTTTGCTACTTTTTAAAAATGCTAGCAACTGTGCTAAAACAGGGCCTAAATAGAAATACAAAGCTAAAATACTTAAAAAAAAAAAAGAAATTACTAATTTCATTTTAAATATTTGTTTTGAAGCATATATATATATATATATATATATATATTTGTCACATCAAACCCCCAGATCCATATATTAAATTGGTTTGTACATAGCAGAAAACGATTCAGTTGTGAAGTTAAGGAAATTATTTTAAAAGCAGTCCCCTAAATTTAGGTTTGTACTTCTAATGCATTAATGAGCTTCAATCTGCTTAGTTAGTATCCATCCATCGGCACACCTTATCCTCTTACAACAGCATGATATAGAACAAGGAGCAGGTTGCATACATTTATACAGACTTTATTTTCCTTCATTTAACTCTTAAACCATTGCTAGGACTAAAGGTTTCTAAATGTCTGCGGTGCCCTCTTTTGCACACAGGGTGGTGCTGCTTTCCATGA
Source organism: Cyprinodon brontotheroides (assembly GCA_018398635.1). Taxonomy (NCBI): domain Eukaryota; kingdom Metazoa; phylum Chordata; class Actinopteri; order Cyprinodontiformes; family Cyprinodontidae; genus Cyprinodon; species Cyprinodon brontotheroides. Next base: position 10,186,646 of record JAGKQL010000057.1, read on the forward strand.
AACTCACCTCAGCCATTCTGTGCAGGAGCTCACATAATAAGGACCTGGCTTAATGATATGGGCTCCTAACATAATGAGCAGCTGTAACTGAAACACAGGAACGGGAGGGATTTTCAATTTCCGACAGAATAAAGATAGACGTGGTCCAAATGACTCTGAACAAGCTTGTCATTAGACTGGAGCTCCCAGGCATCAGCGTCTGCAACCTGGTGCTTGACTGTGACAAACAGAGCTTCTCTAAAGGGGAATTTACAGACACAGTATGTTGTTAAATACATTTTAACAACTGAATATAGCTGTAGTCTTGAGATCCATCCTTTTTTTTCATTGCCATTAGTTTTTAAACTCCACACCTATTTGATCATTGGATACTATGAGATTCCCACAACCTTGAGTGTCACAGTATCACTGTTTACCCAATGGAAATACTTATTTACAGTGTTTGGTGCCTGGAAATGTTCCTAAACAGCTGCACACATCGTAAGGGAAACATATAGTTCCTTTCTCTCAATGGAGTGATCAACAGTGTTAAGGAACAGGTGGGGGAGGGGCAGAACCACATTGCGCGATGCTTATACAGTCAAATGAAACCCAAATTCCTGGCAAAAATGGCATGTTGAAGCTTCCACTGGCATTTACATTAAGAGGACCTTAAACCAGACTTCCAAGATGGAAAATGTGACTGTATAGGAATCGCAACTTTTTAAACCCTTAAGAACACCTTGACAGCAGAAACACTAGCATCAGAAAAGATCCTCATATCATCTAATGTTTCTTACACTTTTAGGTAGTAAAGCTACAGATGTAGAGAATATTGGCAAATTGATAATTTTGTCAATTAAATATCTTTTTGTTTACTTTTTAAAAAACTTAACACAGATTTTAATACCAAAACACATTGTTAGATTTCTACATAAGTTTCATATTCAGTGCAATGAGAGGCCTGTGAAGTGATTGAAGTGATATAAACTTTATAGACAAAGATTCCGATAAATAAAAAGTTGGCAGGTATTTACATGCAATATAACTGCTCAACTGAAAACAACCCAATTTAGGTTATTCTGCCTAATGAAGATACATTGAGAAGCAGCTTTTTATAAGGCTTGAATTTTCCTTTTTTTTTAAGGCTATCCAATCCACCTTGGCTTTGAGTTAACCCCACCCCGGTTTATCAATTTCCTACAGTTGTTCTAGCTACACATACGGCTAATTAACCATTTAACAGCTCATGTCAAAGAGCATTAGTGCAGACAATAAACGAAATCAACATTTATCAGTTTGGAGTGCCACATACATGGCTTGTAACACAAATAGTGAACAGTGTCAAAGTTATAAAGTTACCAACACCTAGAGTTGATCAATGAATCAACCAGGAGTTTGCTTCTGAAAAAAAAGTAATGCACAACAGTAGTGTTGTACTCAAGACCTCACCAACTGACACCATGGAGTACTGACCTAAAGTACCGACACAAGGCCAAGATGTTTGTGGGCTAAGACCAAAACCATATAAGGTGTTGGTCTCTAAAGTTCTTGGTCTTAATCATGGTCTCTGTTTCTAAAGGCCTTGGTCTTGTCTCGGTCTTGGCCTCTAAAGTTCTTGGTCTTATCATGGTCTCAGCCTCTACAGGTCTTAGCCTTGTCTCGGTCTCTGCCTCTAAAGGTCTTGGTCTTAATCATGGTCTCTGCCTCTAAAGACCTTGGTCTTGTCTCGGTCTCTAGAAATCTTGACATTGTCTCGGTCTCAGCCTCAGAAGTTTTTGGCCTTGTCTTGGTCTCTGCCTCTAAAGGTCTTGGTCTTAATCATGGTCTCTGCTTCTAATGGTCTTGGTCTTGTCTCGGTCTCTAGAAATCTTCGCATTGTCTCGGTTCAGCCTCAGAAGTTTTTGGCCTTGTTGTTGTCTCGGCTTCTAAAGGTCTTGGTCTTAATCATGGTCTCTGCCTCTAAAGGCCTTGGTCTTGTCTCGGTCTTGGCCTCTAAAGGTCTTGGTCTTGTCTCGGTCTCTAGAAATCTTGGCATTGTCTCGGTCTCAGCCTCAGAAGTTTTTGGCCTTGTCTTGGTCTCTGCCTCTAATGGTCTTGGTCTTAATCATGGTCTCTGCCTCTAATGGTCTTGGTCTTGTCTCTGTCTCTAGAAATATTGACATTGTCTCGGTCTCAGCCTCAGAAGTTTTTGGCCTTGTCTTGGTCTCTGCCTCTAAAGGTCTTGGTCTTAATCATGGTCTCTGCCTCTAAAGGCCTTGGTGTTGTCTCGATCTTGGCCTCTAAAGGTCTTGGTCTTGTCTCGGTCTTTAGAAATCTTGGCACTGTCTCTGTCTCAGCTCAGAAGTTTTTGGCCTTGTCATTGTTTCAGCTTCTAAAGGTCTTGGTTTTATAATGGTTTTGGCCTCCCAAGGTTTTGCCCTTGTCTTTGTACTCCTTGGTCTTGGTTGGTGTCTTCTTCACTAAAACACTACACAATAGATCTCACTGACATTGGTGAAGGGCAAAGCTTAAAAGTTTGACTTTAAGCAATGTCATTATGATAAAAAAAAAAGAGATGTACACCTTCCTTATTTTTTGTGAGGTGTACATCTCAGTAGTAGTGTGACTTGGATGATGTAATGGATGAAGAAGTGAACTCTGTTCAAATGCATTTCAATACAGTTTATTTATGTAGAGCCAGTTCTCAATACATGTCATCTTAAGGCACTTAATAGGGACCCTTGGGGGGAGTTCCCTTCTATCAGCTTATGACTTTAAACTTTAGTACACTTCTATTACGTATGATGACAAAGATCCAAACCACATAAGCTGCTCTCCCTCTGAATCAAACAGAAAATAAATTGGATAGCGCTATATTCAGAGTATGGACCGAAATTAATTGGAGATGATGTGACATCACCATCATTAGGATTTACTTGCTTGAACACCCTCCAATGTTTCAAATAAGATATATCTACCATAGGCATTTAATCTTAATCAAAGGGCCAATTTGGTTTGGATACATCTGTATTTTACTATATATATAAATATATATTCATGTGTGTGTGTGTGTGTGTGTGTGTGTGTGGAGTTAATACTTTTCTTTTTTACAGTCTGCTAATTGTTTTGGGGGCTTCTAAGCACTGATAGACATGCGCACAGCTGATGGAAGAGAGGCACATCTGCACTGACGTCACCCTCCCCTGCAAAAGCAGCCAATTTGAAGCCTTCCTGGACATACCCTCTCCTCTGCTCTGCTGCGCTGTGAGGAGCAGCAGCTCCCAGCCAACTTTAGCTGCTGTTTGATGCACCTTTTTTCCCCTCCCTCCTCTATCCAAGCTTTCAGAGCTACGCTGAGCCACAAAGCATCAAACATACAGTCCAGATTATAAAAGAGGGCAGATAGACTTCAAATGGACCCCTCTACTGGAGGAAGTCCAGTACTCTGAGAAGCTGAATAAGAGGTTTTTTTTAGTTTTTTTTTTTTTTTTCAGTGTCTGGGGCTGAGATACTGCTGCTAGGGTGTCCAGGCTGGGGTGGGAGGATGGGGGGGAGAACTCACTGTAAATCCAGAGGATGGCAGAGTTCAAAAAGGAGATGAGAAGAGCACAGTGGAGGAGATTTGTGTGTGGAACTTAAAAGGTTGCAGAGAACTTTTTTTTTTTTTTTTTTTGCTAAGCCTCACTTTGCACGCTTGGACTGGAGCTGACAATGAAGATGAGCATGGTAAATCTCGCCCAACACTTCTTACATCTCAGTGTCTGCTGAGATCAGGTCGGTATCTTAGCGCTGAGTTTATCTGTGCGTGCAGTTAAATCCCCACAGGCTGAGTTTGCGCTGCAGCTTCAGCTTATTTGAAGGCAATGCGAGTTTAAAAGAAAGCTTCTTTGCATGTTGCATGGAGGCAAAATAATACAAAATAGAATTAAATAAAAATGCGCACTTGAAGTCAGGTTTTACGCACCGTTACTAAGTTTGCAGATTATCGCGCAAAAAGTTAAAGAGCTCCACGTTGCATGCAACAAGGATGATAACAATAATAAAGCCTGCGGTGTATTTTGATTTGCAGGGGCTCCCGGAGGGTTGCGTTGAGGTACCGGTGTAATGCATGCGGGCCGGCTGCCAGCTGTCTGGGTCAGAGCGGCCAAGTAGGTTGCGCTGTCTGTCTGGAGCGCTTGAGCTCCACAGCTGGGGAAATACACGCAAAGCCCGGCTGTCCGCTATGGTTCTGGAGTCACTTTCAGCCCACTTTCCACGCTTTATCACAGATTATCACGTGAACTTGTAAGAGCAAAGAGAAATTTCAAAAATGAGGATGCAGACTTTAAGATTCACGCTGCCTTTCAACACGTTTGTAGTCCCACTGCAGCCGTCATTTAACTGTCATCGAGGTATAAAGCGAAATGCATAATCGGACCTTTTTAAACTGAAATATATTTTCATTCATTTAGCCGCAGTGTTTTTTAGTAAAAAAAAAACGATAAAGTCTCTAGGTAAAGGCGTACAGATACGATATGTTTTTAATTTTTTTTAGGAACCTTCTTTTGCTTGAAGTTACCATCTTCAGACATTTAGACCAAATATTCCGCCCATCTCGTAAGGCTTAAATTATTAGGCTGATCAGTTTGCATGGAGAGCTCCAGTGAGGTAGGCACCCCATTATTGGTCTTGCTGATTATTAATGGTCCTTTTGTGAAGGGTCCAACTCTACTCCCATTCCCCCCAATCAGCATCCCGCAGCATGATGTCCCCACCACCTTGCTTTACAATGTGACCAGGTTAATAGGCAGCATTTGATATTCAACCTCTTTTTAAACCAATTTTAGCCTTCTTCCACATAACTGATGCGTCATCCATAGGGTATTTGACAACCCACAGGGCTGCTTATATAATCAATTTAACAACACTTTCCTTTTTACCTCTCAAGTCCAGAGCATTTTGCTTAAATTCCCTTTCTTTCGGCTCCTCAACTTGAGTTCAGGATAATTGCAGCTCCTCCTACATATATAGTATATATGGCTAAGTAATGCTTTTTTATCCAAGATTATCAGTGCAGTTTTGCTTAGGATTTTACATTTTCATGTGAGTCATTATTTGTATGAGTTGTTAGATAGGCTATGTGTATTAACCAAGCTTCTGACTATCTTTTTCTCTGACTTATCTGCTGTGTTCTCCATGGGGCTGATTGTTTGCTAAGGTAATCTAACCAGTGGATAGCTGACTAAATTGCACTTTTAGAAACGTGTCCCCACTTATATTAAGACATTAATTCACCTACATGCAGATATGTAGGCATAGTAATGTTCTTGCCCAAGGATACTTAAACAGCTAGAAATGAACCTCTAACTTTCCACTTACCAGCTCATGCAGTTACCTTAGGGACTCTACTGAACAGGCCTTCCCAAAACAGCTATATCAATTTGGATCATAGCACACAGTGGTTGAATCTTTTCAATAATTAGGTGATTTTTGTCTATATTTAGATTTAATTGATTTGTTTTGGGGTATTCATTCAATTCAGTTAAATTCAGTTTAATTACATGGTTCCAATTTACAAAACCATATCATCTTAATGTATTTATAGAGACAATTCAATCCAATCATACAGTCAGGTTAAACTTTTTCTATCTAAGGAGAGGCATCTGAATGAATTGAGTTGTTGGCTTTGTAGAATTCTTTTGCCTAACTACTTTTGGATGAGCATGTGGCAACACTAGGTATTAGTTTGTGTTGTTAAGATTGACTCTTTAGCAATCCCTCACAATAAGCATGCATGCAGCCACAGTGGAGAGGAAAAACTCCCTTCTAACAGGAAGAAACCTCCAGCAGAACCAGGCTTAGTGTGAGCAGCCATCTGCCGAGGCCGACTGGGGTTCAAGGAGACAGGGGAAGACACACCAAAGGAACAAAGAAGCCCTGATCTATAATTTCTTTCTATGTTAGAAATGGTAATGGTAAATTAGCTGCATAGGTGGCCCTGACAGGGAAATAAGGAAAGAAACAGTTAAGCAGACAAGCTTTGAGCCAGTCTTATTTCCAAAGTGATGAAATGGAGCACATATAGTTAGTAACAGTAAAACTTGAACCCACAGCTATTTCTAGGAGAGATACAACACTAAGTACTGAAAAACAAGCCAAGGTGTTGATGGCAGCAGCCCAGCTGATATTTCTCTCCGGACTGGTATCACAGCCAAATAGTAAAATTCCAGATGAAGCTACTATCATGAGAAAAAGCGTAGAGAACAAGAAGTTATGGGTTGCACTAACACTAACAAATACCGCAGAATTGGAAAAAAAGAGATACAACACTTAGTACTGAGGCAGTACCGAGGCAGAATGATGAAAAGTTGTCCCTATGTCTTCTAGCAGCCTAAGACTATAGCAGCAATTAGCTTCTATGGACTATATGAGGAAGAACAAGTGGAAAAGCAATAGTTAAAAACAGTTTAATATTCTTCACAGGAGTGCAGATGGATCAGCTGGGACAGGTTTCCCAGGCAGAGTTTCTGATTTAAACTTCCAACTGAAACTGATGGAGAACGGAGGTGTTTTTATGCCAGCTGCTGACATGCATTCAGAAGCCCCTGCGATGTGGATGGACTCACCTTCAGGGAAACTCTGAGACCTGGATGAGCAGCGGAGCGTAGGCGGGGAGTGTTTTAGTGAAGAAGAGAAACAATGAACCTGTTACGGCGTGGGATCAGACTGACTTTGTGCTTTTAACCCAGCTGCAGCACCCCCTCCCCTCACCCCATGTCACATCCTTCCCTGAATTATGGAAATTTTGTGGAAGATAATGACTTGGACTCTGAGCCTTGTGGTGATGGCTGCTTCTGAATTTCAAAGACTTTCACACAGCTCTCAAGGTATGACTGGAACAAATTGTAAAAAATGGCTTAAAGCTTCTATCAAAACCTGCTGACTTATCCTTTCTTCTCTTCTTCTCATTTCCGGTGTTCCTGTGAAAGAGGAGTTCATGTCTTACCTGGAGCACTACCAGCTGACAGTCCCGGTGCGGGTGGATGAGAATGGGAACTTCCTGAGTTACGCTGTGAAGCACCAGCGGCCGGGCCGTCGGAGACGTGCTCTGGGGGACACCGCAGTAGATCCCTCAGAGTCTCGGATCTTTTACAGATTGTCAGCGTACGGGAAGCACTTTCACTTAAACCTGACACTTAACCCCAACTTGGTGTCAAAACATTTCACAGTGGAGTACTGGGGTAAAGAAGGGCCAGAGTGGCGTCATAATATGGTTGATAACTGTCACTATGTTGGATTCCTGCAAAACCAGCACAGCACAACCAGAGTGGCGCTCAGCAACTGCAAAGGCCTGGTGAGTAGAACCCACCTCTGAGGGACAGGTTTGTGATAAGGTACATGACGATTCACACCAATCCCCTCAAACCCTCATATAAATATCAGACAACTCACACATGCATATCTGCTGCTCAGCCGAGAAGATCTGACTGCTTGTCTTGGCTTCCTTCCACTTGGCACTCTCAATCTTCTGGTAGATTAGAGTGAGGTCATGCTTAAGAAGAAAAATCTAACAATTTCAGTGATCTGAGAATGTGACACCTCAGCAGCTGAGATCAAATTTCTCTAGATGTCATATTCAGCTCATGTGTCTCAGCCAAATGCAAACTCTTAGTTTAACTTTGCCTTGCAAAAGCTTAAGTGCTTTTTGAGCAAATTTTTCAATTTGTTTCATTAAGGTTTTAGGGCAAAAACAACTCCAATCAGTGGAGTTCTTGGCTCAGATCAGCAAATCATTCAGGCTTTTTTTTTTTTACCAGATTTCAGCTCCATTCACTTTCCTCAGAATGTGTTCTTTGTATCCCCAACCTTTATATTCCCTCCTTGCATAGAACAGGGTTTCCGCGGGTCATTAAAAATAATTAAAAGTCATTAATTTTTTTTTATTAAGGCCTTAATTGGCATTAAAATTCATTAAATGTGATTATCGTGGCATTTAAAATGCTTTACTAAAAAAAAAAAAAAAAAAAAAAAGATATAAAACAATTTTTGTCAGATATATTATATCAGATATAACTGGTTCCATATGTTTGCGCGGGACTGCTTCCGGAAAGGGTTCGTAAAAAAAAGCGCAGGAAAGGCTAGAGAATGGGGAAAATGCTAATTTTAACAAAAGTGGCTAGAAAACGAGGAATTCGTGACATGGCTGCAGCCTGTCGACTGTGAAAATGACTCCGGTGAAAAGGATTCTGATGTGTTTATATATATATATATATATATATTTATATGAGAGTAATGGGTACTTGTTGATGGCATTAACATTATTTCTAAGAGCATTAAAAGAGCATTATAAAGCATTGAATAAGAGTTCCTCATCCGTGTATAAAACCTGTAGAAATAACTCTGGAACAGTTCACCTCATTCGTTGTGAATGTACCTTTAGAGATACATCCACATCCTTCCAGGATTACCTTTTATTTTCCTCCCATCATCTCATCAGACCTTTCCAGCCTCTTTAAACCTCCTGAAGGGAATTGTCCCTGTAGCATGATGCTGCCACCACAAGGAGGGTGTGTTCAGACTTTATTTTCCTCCATTTTGCATGTATGCCGAAAATGTTGCTTTTATATGACCCTAACCCTTTCCTTTAGGAACTAGTCAGGTCTCTTATTTTCTGTAATGGACTAAAACGTAAGAGACCTGACTCAAAGAGCATGTCGTGAGAGTTTTAAAATTAATTATTATTTGTTGATTTGATGGAATAACAGAGGCATGAAAGCACACACTTAGTAAAATATGCCAAAAATATCACCGTAAGCTGCTGAGCACCAGTTAAAATATCACAAATAATATGAGTTATGAGTATTTTGGCGAATCAAATGCATCCACTTATAACCTTTACTTTCACTGCTACCAAGACTGATAGCAGGCGTAATTAGTTTCTTCAGTATTGAAGCAAGAGGTTTATATAAAAAAAAAAACATAAAAAAAAAAAACAGTTTGTTTAAGCATGTTTCATTGATGATAAGGCGTATTGAATGGTAACGAATTATAGTTATTATATTGTCCTTTTAAGATAACTTAATAACCCTGATTCTTTACTAGGTAGTTTGTATGGGAGCCACAAGCTGCACTTGATGCTGTTGATGCTAGAGTACAGACAGGTCCAAAATTAATCATACCCCTTTTATACCCCTGCAAGTGTTGGCCTAGCGGATTAGAGCAATGTGAGAAGGTTGCAAGTAACCCCCCAGCCTCCATTCTGGGTACCTGAGCAAACCCCTTAACTCCACATTGCTCCCCTGGCTCTGCACAGTGGCAGCCCACTGTTCCCCAAGGGGATGGGTTAAAGGCAGAGAGAGAATTTCCCCATTGTGGGACAATAAAGGGATTTACAGATTTAATAAGGCTTTTAGTTTTAATGGAATGTCTTTGTTTTAATGATTGGCTGTAACTTTAACATTTAGTAAAAGGCCCAGTCACAGTCTGTTAGAGACTCTGGGATTAGGGGCATGGCAATGAAGCCTTTCCACTTCTTACAAATACTGCTAATTAGCAACGAATGTTGTCAAAGAATTAGTGGAAAAATACAAAAAAAGATGTTCAGAAACTGTAAAAATGGTTTAAGGATTTTGCAATAGATATTGTGAAGAAATGATAAAAATAGAAATAGTGTTTCAAAGCATTTCAAAAACTATTTTTTGATGATTATTTTATTTACTTACAAAAGATTGGCTTAGTTTTAATATTGGAGTCATTTTCAAGGCAGAGCCAGACTAAAACATTATAGAGGTCATTAGATTTTGAAAATCAGTTAACCACAGAAATTCATTATTTTGACATGGATGATCCTTTTATAACAGTTTTATTACCTTTTGAAAGACACCCACCCCGTTCTTTTAAAAACTAACTTCTTATTTGATTAGAGAAAATAATTTGAGTTGCATATAAATAATTGAGGACTAAATAGTATTTTTTTAATTCAAATTGTTATTTTAACTTTCTGTTTATGATATAAAAGGCCCCTAGGTCATAAAAGCACAAAAGCTCAGACAATACAAAATATGACGATAAGATTCTGTTCTATTCAGTCGTATTTAATTGTATTCTATTTGCTTTTTTTAAAACTAACTGCTTTTCTTTCTTCCTTTACAACAATGCAACATTTTTTGTTAGTCTTTCACATAAAATCTTAATGAAATAATTTAAGAGTTTTTGGTTTTCTTGTTAGAAAATTGTTAAAAAAAAAAAAAAAAAAAAAATCAAGGGATATTAATAGTTATGCAAGGCACTGTAAAATAAATCTTAGAAGCGCTAATAAAGTGCCTAATTATTGTGTCTGGGCTTTTAGTCATCCAGAGACTGTGACTGTCCAGCGTCTCCTTGCTAATCAAGGAGCTGGACGTGGTTTTAATAGCTGCTATCCCTCCGTGCTTCGAGTAACTCTAAAGAAGGAAGAAAGGGCCCAGCTTCTTATTGGCAACTAGACTCATGGGGAGCAAACATGTGGCCAAATGTGTTGGCAGGACTTGCGCTGAGTATCATAAATTGAATTAGTGTTTGCTCTTTTTTTCCCCTCCAGCACCAAAAATGGACAAAAACTGTGTCTGTGCTTTAATGTAATCAGCTGTCTGGACGGTATGAGAAGCTGACATCACACACTTGTAAAACCTGTGCATCGAGCGTGTTTCTTCATGAGTGTGTTATGTGTTGAATTGCTTTTATTGTGGGTTTTACGCAGCCAAGGCAGCTTTTTTTTTCTTGCTATAAATCCAAACTGAGGGGCTTCTTGCACTATATGCTCCACAAAAGCTATTGAAAAAAGAAAACAATGCTTCAATGTTGCCTCGGAATAATTGATTGTTTGAGATCCCTAAGTTTAACTAAATATTTGCAAATAATATATATATATGTAAAACACTCTTTAAAGGGAAATACTAGAAATTACATTAGAGAACACTTAATATAACAGATTTGAATAGAATAAAATGACATCATAGGAGCTTAAAACAGTACATATTACATTTTCATAACATGTCAAACTAGCAACCACTTGAAAATCAGTTTTATCGTAAACTCTTAAAACTGCTGTTGTCAAATTTTTGAAGTTTAGGTTATAAAAGGACACTCAGGTATTTGATGGTGTGTTCTTTGTACCACTTGTGTGAGTTCAGTATTTTTTTTGTGCAGGAAAAAGGAGATTTCCAGAAGAATCAGACTTTTCTAACTTCATATTGCATTTAACTTAACTTTAATATTTTTTTGTAGTTTTTGTCAGTTTACTTTTGGTTTTAAAATGTAAAAACCTTTTTTTGTCACTTTAATGGCGGTTTTCACAATAAATTAATAGATTGAAGGCATGCATTGAGGGTAACCAATCTCAAACAACAGCTTAAACACACTGCTTTCTTTTGTGAAACATGGAAAGGTAAAAGGAAATGAGACAAGAGACCAGGAAGACAATGGGCTGTTTCAGATGCTTTAAGGGACAACATTCATCTGTTAAAATAAACATATGCAAGTACATAAATATATTTTGGGGCAGAGGGCAAAACAGACTCAGTTGGATGCGAGTACCCCTGCTTTGGTGTTATTGTCAGCAATACTGAAGTTCCAGAATTTCTTCTCTGTGAATTACTTTTCATCTGAATCGACATGATGCTTTTCACCCTGCCGTGCCATGAAAAAAAGCTCCTTAACGTTTTTAATTTTCTCTGAATTTCAATTGATAGACCAACACAAAGAAACACCTAATCTGGCAGTTAAAGGGTGCATGGGGTCAACAATTTTCCACCTATATATTGTGAAAATGTGAAAGAGGTTAACGGGTCGTGATAATAATAATTTAACTCTTATTGGATCTCACACATTGGAGAAACTAACCTCTGCATTTAACCCACCCCCTTGGGAGGCGGGCTGCCCTTGTGGGCAATAATTAAGTTAGCAGTACACCAAAACATATTAGCCTTCATTTACGCCAGCATAAAGGAATACCGAAACAGCTGGAGAGTCTTTTGATATTTCAAATGCATCTGGAGGCCTGGGTCGTTGTTGCCTGGTGCCGAAAGGTCAATATGGTGCCTCGGTAGTAGTAGCAGTCCATAAAAGTCCACATTAGTCTCTCCGATATTAAAGGTTCATCACACCATCAGGCATCCAGAATTTACCAACCGGAAACAGCTTAATGTTTTTTAGAGCATAAAACAGTAGTGTATAGGGATTTCCTGAGCGATCGCGCTGCTCAGTCAGGACGCCACGAAGTCGGCAGACCAAACCAGCGATTCAGCTCCTCGCGAAAAGAACCTCAGGTGCTCTTCCTCAACACTGAAGTCCTCAGACATTTTTCTTTCATATGTTTACCTTTAAAAATACAGAAACAACGAAGAACATTTTCTTCTTTCTACGCTTGCATTATCGGGTAGAGCAGACGCTGAATGCGCACTTTCATCTGGTTTGGTCTGCCGCGCTTCCGTAGAAGCGTCAGCCGCGGAACGGCGTGGCGCCGCCAGGAAATCCTATACACTACTGTTTATGCTCTAAAAACATTCTAAATGACTGCTTTCGAGTAAATTTGGATGCTACCCACCCAGGACACTTGGAATACATTGGACTCCAGCAGTATGGAGGAATATTGACACGCTTTGTGGATGGACTTTTATGGACCTTTTCTGTCTCAAGGCACCATAGACCTCCATTATTTGAATGTCAGCAGACAGCAAGAAGCCTCCCCAGATCTCCAGATGCATTTGAGATATCAAAAGTACTCCAGAGTGTTGTTCAGCATGGGGTGAGTAGAAATGAAGGCTAATCATGTTTTGGGTGTACTATTCTTGGGCGGCTCATGCTCAGACACCCAGGGCTGTGCAGTCTGTGGGAGTTGGTTTTGGACTCACAACCTCATACAGATTCCAAGCTCTATGCCCACTAGGCCGCAACTCCTCCTAAGATCAGATCACAATCCTGCTAAAAACAGAGTGAGACATGGAGGCCACATATATATAATGGAAGTGGTTGACAACAACAGCCCAGCTGATTCATCCCTCCAGTATGACATTAAAGCCAAACAGAAACCAGGTCTAGATGAAGCTACAATAAATCAGATCAGAGAGCAAGCAAAAGATAGAAATTAAATTGAGAATTAACGTGGAATTGGAGAAAATATGTAAAATGTAGCAGAGTGAAGAAAAATGTCCCTATGTCCTCCAGCACCATAAGCCCATAGCAGCATAGAGATAGTTTACGTGAGCCACTCTTAGGTTAAGCTTTATCAAAAATTATCGTTTTAAGCCTGGTCTTAAAGTAGGCAAGGGGTCCGCCTCACAAAATAAATCTGGTAGTTGGTTCCAGAGGAGAGAACCCTGATAACTACAATATCTATTCTATTCTATATTTAGAAATTTGATCAGTCAGATAACATCCCAATCAAAATATTGCAGTTTGTTAATTTGAAAAAAATGAGGGAATAGTTATCCACAAGCCACTATATAAGATTGTACACAGAAAATTGTAAAGTTCACTAAGGAGAGAGAAATAGTAAACTCTGTGTACCTCTGCATAAGTAAATATTCTTGCCATTAAACAGAATTGTAATTTAACAACTTAATATTGGGCTCTGACTTATATTTTAAAAGAAGGCACTGTACATTTTCCTACAATCTTTGGTGTGTTTGGGCCTTTGCAGTGGAGAGAAAACATCCCCTCCATGTGATGACAGTTCTCAGCAAGCAATTCACTCCAAACCAATTAGTGGAAGGATGCCAGATGAGCATTTTCCATTTAGGTGTATTTTGAAAGTGCCTTCAAATTGCCTAGCAACCGTATGAACACAAACTACTTTCTAATACAAAGAATCATTTGTACTCTGGCAAGGTAGGTATTCAGACTGGAAGGCAATCAATTTGCCAGGGTTTGACATATGGTGCCAAATTTATTAAGATATGATTTCAAAACTTCCTGCCGCATCCAAACATCTGCTTTTCATCTTCTGTGTCACTGCTTTTACTCTCATCTTTGCACAATAATTAAGCAGATAGGATTTTTCTGAATAGAGACAGACTTGCAAATTTTCAATATTTCGCCTCTTAACACTAAGCTGGTTATATCTTGCACCTTTGTACTCAGATTATTAATTTAACATGATTTTTTTTTGCGGTTTCTAACCTGTTTCGTACTGTCATTTTCTTCTCCAACAAGCATGGTGTCATAACAACGGAGGAAGAACAGTATTTAATAGAGCCTTTAAAGAACACTTCCTCCACCACCTCCAGTGAATGGAACCTGGAAGGAGCTCAGCAACATGTTATTTATAAAACGTCTGCCATCCCCTCACCGCAAGAGCAAAGCCAGGAGTTCAGCTGTGGCATTTCAGGTTGGTGAACCTCCATCTGGGTTGGATTCTGTGTGGGTGGAGCTGACGCAAAGGAAGGTCTATACATAGCAGATTAGAGGAAGTGCTGGTTTGGTACTAGGCCCAGGTTCTGGTAGACATAACTGGACCTCTTTTGAGCCAAACGAGTTCCTGCGGTAGTCACCTTTCAACCTGGAGGACTAAGTGTTGCTTTATTTTTCACAAAAGCCCATTCATTGCATACAGGGCCTTACAAAACCCTTAGTATTTCACATTTTGTCACATTGTAACCACAACTTTTAATCTTCATAATTGTGGATGTTGTGTGACAGACTAACTCAAAGTATGATATGATTCTGAGGGGAAATCAAAGAGTTTAGAAATGTAAACGTGAATGTGTGCACTTATTGTATGAATCCACTAAAACTAGCTTTCTACTTTGCTCCCATCTTTAACTGTACTTGCAAATGTAAATGACCTCTTCGGGGTATGTCTCTACCAGCTCTACCAATGGCTGAAGTTTTTACCCATTCTTCTTTCCAAAACACATCAGGCTCAGTCAAATTGGATGGTGAGGGCTTGCGAACATCAGCTTTCAAGTCTCCTTACATTAATTTAGGGTTAGAACCTCCACCTCATTCAAGTCTTATAGCATCTCCTTCCATTAATCAGGTCCAACCAAATTCAGTGTAATTACCACCTGTAGCTTTTTGCATATAAGTCAGAATATTCAGCATGGTTCTAAGCACCATCTCCCTCATGTTTGCTGTGTCACCTTGGAGACTACAAGAGGGACTGCCAGGGGCTTTTTTATGCCAATTATCCATAAACAGTCAATACATAAAGTACATGGCTTAACAAATTAGCTTTGAAATTCTGCAGTAGTTGCCAAGGGTATAAATTCAGAATTCTGCTAAACAGACGCACACACGATAATTACAGATATAAGCATTTTTTTTTTTAAACATACACATGTAAACTACTTTCTGTGAACTGTCTATGTGTATAAATTCATTACCATGAGGCTCCAATATATTACAACGACTTCATGCTCCTCTTGCTTTTTATCCTATGCTCCTGTAGATTATCTCCTTCTCTAGTGTGGAACTGTTTCTGTGTATTCATGTTAACTTTTCTTTGAAGATGGGACCAACTGGGAAAATAAATTGCCTGTGATTGGGTTTTTTTTCAGGAAATCCCACCTTTTCTGTCTAGTTGCCACCAGTGTTTGTTTTACCAGTGTTTGATATTACACTGTCACAAGTACAGAGTAACCCTTCCCCTTGGGGAGCAGTGGGCTGCCATAATGCAGCACCCGGGGTGCAGTGTGAAGATTAAGGGTCTTGCTCAGGGCCCCAGATTGCCAGTCTGTGGGAGTGGGGCTTGAACTCAGATTCCAAGCACAATACCGTAACTACTTGGTGCCGGTCCTCAAAGCAGGCATTATAGTGAAGGGTCTTGCCTAAGGACCCACACTGGTAGCTCCTTCCCCCCAGCTGGGATACCAACCCAGGCTTCCTGTTTGCAGGATGGGTGACTTACCACTTGAGCTAGCCAGCTGCTAGCCAGTGCATTCAAGCCTCACTTTCCCCAGTATAAATAGTGAAGCTAATGTAAGCCTAATTGATATGGAGTTCCAAATTTAAGAATAATTTTAGAGCATATGGCTACAGCTGTCAGAGCAAATTACTTTCTTAAACTAAGTTTTTTTTTAAATGACTTCACTGGAAGAAACCAGCAATTAACCTGTAGATGCTTTGCTAATTGAACTTTATTGATCTAACATTGGAGAAATTCACCTCTGTACTTAACCAATCTCCTTGGGCAGCAGTGAGCTGCCATTGTGTGGCACCCATTGAGCAGTGTGGGGTTAAGGGTTTTGCTCAGGAACCCAGAGTGGAGGATGTGGGGATCAAACCGGGCACTTGCAACCTTGTCAGGACACAAGCACACTGCTCTAACCCACTAGGCCAACACTGCATACTTGCTAACGTTACTGGTCGCAACAAGGAGAAAAAAAAGAGGTGGGATTTACTAAAATCAAACCCAACTTCGAACCGTTTTGCAACTTCTTCAATGATGTGTGTTTTTTGCTTTATAGAGAGATTAACTTCCCCCGAGTTTGGGATCTTCAGTTGACATCTGGAATTTATTTAGGAAATTCCTAAAAAAAAGAAAAAAACTAAATACAAATACTAGTTACACATTTAAAAATATTTGGTGAAAATGTATATCTAGCTTTATCACAAAATCTACATAAAGTCTAAGACATTTGTTAAGTACTATTGGTAGTTTTTAAATGTGGTTTTTCAGGTAAAAAATTAACCCTTAAAACTGAGAAAATGTATTAATTCAGGTTGAAACAAAAATGCTATCTGTGCAGAAATAGCAAAAAGCGAAAAATGCCCATCTGGATACTTTTCTACTTAGGCAAAGGAAACAGGAACAACGGTCATTGACTTGTTCTAACATGTACGGTGTCAAAGCTTTTCTTAGAGCATCTGGATCATAAAACAAATGCTGGAAAGTTCAAAGGGGAGCATTCCCGATCTGCCTCTATCATACAGCAACCAGCCCTTCTCTATGACAATATGTCATTATTTTCATGACTTCTTTAAGCACCCTGCCTACCTGTCATTCACAGACCTCATGAAAAGCAACGTACCTTGCCAATTTGGAACACCCTCCCCTGTTCACTTGTCCCATGTCCCTCAAAACGCCAGCGAGCAGTCGAAAGGCGCGCACAGGCAGAGGAGGTCGGTCAGCTCTGAGCGCTTCGTGGAGACGCTCGTGGTTGCCGATAAGATGATGGTCGGCTACCACGGCCGCAAAGACATTGAGCACTACATCTTGTCTGTGATGAATATTGTAAGTTTGGTCCTGCTTTTTGCTTCTTAACACGCCGCAGATGTCTGCGTTTAGAGAGGGATTTATAGACTCATGGGGCTAAGACATCTGACTTTATGTCTTTCCTTCTTTTCTGGAGGTCAGGTTGCCAAACTGTACCGTGATTCCAGCCTGGGAAATGTTGTGAACATTATTGTGACCCGTCTAATTGTTCTTACTGAAGATCAGGTAAGTTGACGTCTCTCTTTTTTTTATGCATTAATCATTCACTTTTTCAAGATCTTTTGCCTGGAGTGAGTGCACAACTGATGGTCTTGGCATTAGTGGGCAGCCATATTTTTATGTGACTGCCATGGCTAAAGAGGCAGAGAGAAGATGGACTACCCACCATATGGACACTGCTTCACATGAAGGCTGTGTACCTCAGGGAGCCTCGATTGAAGATTTTAGATGCACATTCATTCCGAATGGCTGATGGAAAAAACACCTGCCTTTTCAAACAGGGCATTGGAAGCTGTTTTTGCAGCATCAAAGTAAAAATATCAGCATTCTCACCTGAATCTAAATGATTTAGATTGATAAATGAAAGAAAACGACATTCTACAGCTTCTTTTATTAATTTTAGTTATTGAACGAACACTTAATCACTGATTAATTTCCTGTTATTTCAAAACAAATTTATAACATTGATAACAGTTTTTTTAAAGCCATATTAGTCAATTTTGTTACAATTTAACACGCAACAGATGAGTGTCTGTGGAGCCAGCTTGGGTATGCTTGTCTAGCATGGAGAACCAAAACAATCATTGATGAAGAAAAACAGCTGTTTCAAATTTAACATTTCACTCACTGAAATAGAAATCCAAAATGAAAATCATTTTCTAACTTTTCATTTAAGTTGAATTAATAAATAGGATTTGTAAATTGTATTAATTATTCCACCATTAAATACTGCATTTAAAAGATGTATGTTTATATCCTATTTCTAAATGGATATTTAAAAACTACAATTTATACATTTGATTATGCAACCTTCCTTATAACATTTCCATTTTCTTTTTCACCTAGCAGTTTCAAATTATTTATGCAGTTGCATTTTCTTCTTGCTTTACCATCTATAGCAACCTTTTCTGTTCCCTGAGCACTCTGAAAACCAGTTAAACCAATCACAGCTGCTCCTCAGATGTAACCATGGAACTGGTTATTTCCATTAAAAAAATAATTAATTAATTTTCCAAATTGGATAAGTAATTGTATGATTTAAATTTTAAATTTTAAATGGCTATGAGTCTCCTGGTCCTCCATAGTCCAGGATACACTGAGTGTTCCCAGTGAGATCCGCTCCAACGATACAATGAGCAATCCCTCACACTAGTATGCTTGTAGCGAAAGTGGAGAGGGAAAAACTCCCTTTTAACCACAGAACCACCAGCAGAATCAGGCTCGGTGTGGCGGCCATCTGCCGAGGCTGGGGTTCAAGGAGACAGAAGCAGAAGTAGCTGTGACTTGATTACTTCTGTCAAGAAGCTACAGCCAGGCTTGGAAGGAGAAACCTGGCCAGAAGCTGCGGAAAGAGCGAAGAGCAAATCCTGGCAGGTAGCAATTCAGAAGAGAAGAAAGGGACTACACTGAAAAACGCAGGCCAATCTCAACATCTATAAACAAAGGTGTTGATTACGATGGAGGCTAGAGAATAATAAATAATAATGATGGCGTCACAGCTGAACCGAAACTGAAAGCGTTAGAGATTGAACTAACAGCTTTTGCAGAGTCAGAGAATAGAGATAGAATGAAGCAGAATGATGAAGTAGGGGTCCCACCTATGTCCTCCAAGCTTGATCTAAGCCTATAGCGAAGCATAAGCAATAGAGATAGCTCAGGATAACACTGAGTCACTTTAACTATAGCGTTATCAAAAAGGGAAGGATTTTAAGCCTAGCCTTAAAAAAGTAGACAGGGTGTCTGGCAGTTGGTTCCACAGGAGAGGAGCCTGATATAACTAAAAAAAGATCTGCCACTCCCATTCTACTTTTTAGAAATTCTAGGGAACTGTTAGTAAACCTGCAGATTGAGAGCAAAGTGCTCTGTTAGGGACATAAGGAACAATCAGATCTCTGATATAAAGATGGAGCTTGGCCATTTAAGGCTTTTATATGTGAAGGAGGAGGATTTTAAATTCTATTCTTTATTTAACTTCAAACCACCACAAAGCAGCCAGGGTAGAGGATAATATGATCTCTCTTTTTAATTTTCATCAGAACAACAACAGGCTTATAGAGATGCATCGATGCTGAACTGTTTTAGACTGAGGTTCCAGTCTGCTTATCAAATTAGGTTTTAAGTATAAAAAAAGAGGCAATTTTGAAGATATTTTTAGGAAAAACATAAAGTTTTTCTTTAAATTAGAAAAAATTAAAAGAAATTAACAAAAGAAATAGAAAAAATAAATCTAACAAAACCGCAAAGTCAAGCAAAACCTTTTTTGATCAGGATGTTTTTTTTCTTTCAAAGTTTAAGTTCTGGATCACATTCGTTACATTTCCAGTTACAAAACATGCTATTTGCTGACAACAATAATGGAATAAAATTCCCTCCAAATTCAGGCCTTCTTCGAAAATTATATATTATAACGCCTGATCAGATTGCTTGTTATTCATTTAATATTTATTTAGGCCAAATACCTTGCTGTGACCTTATAAATTCAAATAAATACCTTCAAAGTAACTATTCCCATAATTTACAACATGGTGAACAGCTTGGCTGTGGAGTTTGTGGCAGAGAGACCACAAACAGCATTAGAATTATTAGAAATAAATCATCTGCCAAACTAAAAACTAATTTTTTTGTGCTGAGACAGATTTCAGTCTGAAACAAGTTGATATTGCACTGATGAAAAAAGGTTTGTACTGTATTGTACTGTATGTATCACTTGGCCATATACAACTGCTTCATGTTGCACTGTATTGCATGTGTGTCTCTCTCAGCCAAACCTGGAAATTAATCATCATGCTGACAAGTCTCTGGACAGTTTCTGTAAGTGGCAAAAGTCCATCCTGTCTCATCACCGCAGTGGGAACAGTATTCCAGAGAATGGAATGGCTCATCACGACAATGCTGTCCTAATCACCCGGTAAGAATTGGCTCACAGCTACGACTACGCAGCACATTTTGCTTAATGCCAGTTTAACGATCCAGCGTTTGATTCATTGTAATTTTCTCATTTTGAGCAAATGGGTTGCAGGTTATTCAGCAGCCGCCAGCAGCTATTCACTACTGCTTCGATCTGGTTCACGTCCACACGGTATATACCTGCGTGTCAAAGAAAAAAGCTCAGTTCTGGAAATAAATTGTGCTTTTACAGACATACTGTACCTGTCACCCTGCAATTTATGTCAAGGCTGTTAGCATAAAACAGCAAAACTCTGACATTACCTGGAAAAGGTTTCATTGTAACCAGAAGTGTTTTGGCCATGTAACCAAGCAACTAGAAAGTGTATCCTCCAACTGGTTTTCTCTGGGGAAAAAGGATTTGATTGACAGGACATAAAGCTAGTATTTATGACTTTTTGTTTCTGTACAAAACAGTAATTCCATTTTTGTGAATGCTCTCAGGTTTTTTTGTCACTTGATATACTCCAGGCTCTTTTACTTGGAGTTATTGGTTTCAGCTGAACTTGGTATAGCCGTCTGTAAACAGAGTTGCAGGATCCAACGTTTAAAGATGTCTATTTGACTGTGTTTTAAGGAGCTTTGAAGCTTTAAAGACCAAAACATTCAACTGACAGTGTCAGATAGTTTGATTCAATGCATGAATAAAGGGGGAAATTTGATTTCAAAACATTAATAATTTAGTAAAACACAGTAGAATGGATCTGTTCCAGCCTGTGACCATCTGGTCGGCAGTTGATGTCTGAAGGAGTGGAACCATCATGGAACCATCTATGGTGGAAGTCTAGAAATCCTTTATGTTTGCTTTTACTCATCAAGTGAATTCACATCTGATGTATTAGAATTGTAGAGATGAATTTGGGCGCTCCAACTCTGCTTTCTCTTTTATCATTCCATCTACAGTATGTCTTATTTAACCAGAAGTAACTTCTTCTAGATAAAAGGGCATTTTTGGGAGTGAACAGATTAAACAGTAGCAGAAAACATAGAAGAAGACCAAAATCACAAAAATAATTATTTAATTTTCATGAAAATACTATTTAAATATCAATGTGATGTTAAATAATTGGGCAGCTACGAGAGCCAAGTGTGCTAATGTAATATACATAAAATGTTTACATCTGTTTTGGGTTGGTCTCAAACGGTTAAAGCTGTAGTGGGATTAGAGGAATGTGTTTGTGAAAACACAAAAATGTCACAGATGCCTTCAACCTGCGATCAGACATGATGTACTTTTCAAAATGTGTTTAACTGTTAGCGATGTATGACACAATGAGCTACGTACAAAACCATCACAGGAGTAACAATCATTTTAAATTTTCACCTTTTTCACTGTAAGATTTTTTTTAACTTATCTCCAACAGAGTGACTCTAATTCAACATTCCCACCGGCTAAAAAACCAGTTTAAATCTGGGAACAATCTTATGGTGGTGGAGCGAATAGCCCACTGACCCATGTCAAACAACTCGGCAAGCAACCCGTGTTAAAATCACCTTCAAACGACTCGGCCCCAATCGGCATAGGGTGGGAACATCAGATCCGAGTTGACCCGCTAATTTACATGATACCATTGAGCTCAAACTATGGACGTCAACGCACCGCGCCAGTCGTGTCTGATCTAACGAGTCAAAACTTACTCTGTTAACATTCAATAATATGGCGCAACAATGGGTTGTATTTCAGTAAGCAGGTTTAACAAACTCAGATTCAAATCCCCAAACTCTAGCCTAAAGTCAGGAACTCAGAGTTTTCGATTTTACAACGGCTGCTGTGAATCAGTTCAATCAACTCTAAGTAGATCCAATTAGAGTTGAGCACGTGCATAACAAGTATGAAAAGCCATTATCAGTGGAGCCCAGATTCAACAAGTCACCATGACAACATGCAGAATTCATTTAAAAGACAGAGAAACAGTGCTACAGCTGCAAAGGAGAGGAAAATGGCGTAGGAGAAAATTGCTGCTCAAGTTAATGCGTAGGTTTATACGAATTGGTCTATGACAGGCCATTTTAACATTAATTAAAGAAACTCTCCTCTGTGTTGTTCCATTTTTAGATCACTAAAATAGGATTCTTTCTGGTCAAAATCATATTCACAGTGGGAACTGTAATAATAAAGGTTCTAAATTCCATTTTTACAGCAGAAAGTTGTAACAGTTAGAAATAAGTTTTATACATCTAGAAATGTTAACACATTTTAAGTGATCATTCAAACTTTATCAGCTTGACTGAATATACATTTATGATATCTAAAATAAATTACTTGATAGTTAAAATAATACAAATAATGACCAATAACAACAGAAATATGGAGATCTATATTTAATTTTTCGACATACATAGTATTTATTCTAGATGTGAAGAGTGTCATTTTGTGTGAAATGGTAATTTTAACTTGGGCTTTTTTCTAGATATCAGTTTATTCAGTCAAAATTAATGCATATCAAAACTAGCTTACTACTACTAGCTTTCCGTAGTATGGTGAAACTGAAGTCTAAAAACTTTGTTTTATTAGATAGGACCTGTTCATCATCTCATGGGGTTCCTCCTCATGTAGATTCTGTCTTCCATCGCACAGTAAATCTAAGTGGCTGTTTGCAGCCACTTTGATGTTATCATCCTAATAAATGGACATTATTGCCAGTTATCAGCCCCCCATGGAATTAATTAATCTATTTATGTTTAATCTGAAAATAATTTCAGTAGTTGTTCGTGTGCCTTAAAAAAAGAACTATCCGCATGATGCTCATGTTAAAAAAACCAAATTTCCCTATAAATATTAAATTCTCTGTGAATTAAAGCAGATCTTTCCTTAATAAGATCCTCGTCAATCGGACATGCTATGTTTGTTTTTGAAACCTAATGTGTCTAACGGAACTAGGTAATTATTCTTTTTTTTTTTTGTTTACTGAACAAAACCTGCTGCTACCCAGGTTAGCTCTGGGTAGAATGTTACTGTGGCAACAGAAAGCAAACAGTAAACACTCAGTAAACTCTCTTTGTGAAATGGAAACCTCAAGAGTTTCACCGTATTTCAGGTTTAGAATCCATAGAGTTTTCAGAAACCTGCTTATTGAAAGTGACCCAAGGAGATAGAGATTCAGAGGGACAAAAGAATGAAACAACAAAGCCCAATGACTACAGCCTGGTTCTCTTCCATGTTGCTCTTGATTGTTTACTTTCCTGATTTCTGTCGCACTGCTGACATCATAAAAGCCGACTCAGAGTGATGATGTCAGACACGCAGCATTGGGTGGATGGAGGCCATGCAGCTTGCCAGCGGGAGGTCAGACCCAGTTTTTTTTTGCCAATGGCAAGGGCGCCAAATGGCAATTGTTGGCGGGTCAACCCGTGTTGGGAAATCCCATGTTAACCCGCTAATTTCAGTGTAAAAGAAGCTGTACATTATTCCTGTTTGCCGGTCGGTCCCTATCATGATATAGTTTTTCACCCAGTTGGATATCTGAGTTTTAAGTTCCAGGAAAAAGTAAAAAATTTAGATAATTGCATTAAACAAATAGATGTCATGAATGAGACTGCACCTCATTCGGGGAAAAAAGAGAAGAGGACAAAGGAGAAGAAGGATAATGAAATTTAATTATCGGTGCCCTTGAATCTAATAGATTAAAAGCTTCAGCAATGATTAGATGCTTTGTTTGAAATGTATGATGTGTCTCTACAGCAGAGCGGCTTTGAGTGTTCTTCTGCTTTATTGGATTACCTCCATCTGAAGTTACCGGCAGGGACAAGGCCTAAACAAAGCCTTTCTACTTTTCCAACTTTGTGTTTTAGCGCTGTAGTTAAGTTTGTTAAGAGCTCAAGCAGTGGACTGAGGAGGCAACCAGGTGTTTTTCTAGAAGAAAACCTGTCATGACTTCACCATTGTTATAGTAAAGGCTGAGATTATATCTGGCCAGACTGTGTGATTAAACAGAGAAAGAATGGAATGGCCAACAGCCAGTGGAGGAAAAGCTGTGTAGATGGTAAAGAAAAGGGCTCAATTAATGCTAATATTTGTGTCTCTATCCTCTTTCTTCAGGTACGATATCTGCACCTACAAGAACAAACCCTGTGGGACTTTAGGTGAGTGGATCGTACGTTTCTCACCGCCGCTGTTGATCACCTAATCTGGTTAGAAAGGTGTTAATTTTTCCCGTTCAGCCTTCAGTGTGTCCTCAGACAAACCTTATTTAGCAACTTTCTGTCTCCTTTAGAGGAACTCCAGACGGCTCCTGTGAGACATAATGAGAAGGATGTTTTCATTTTGCGTTATTACAGCTCCTTGACGGCCCCCCGCTTGTTGGCTGAGGCTTGGAGCCCCGAACCTGTGGTCAACGTCTCTCAGGGCTCGGGTTTATAAAACCATTCTGTCTGTCCTTCGGCTCTAACCTTCGTTTGTTTAAGGTGTTTACAATTCCACTGGCGGCTTTAGCGTAGGGTGGGGAGGGGTGAAAGAAAGGGGTGATATACTGTGAGACAAGGAGGTGGAGCCGAAATGAACATAGAAGGGGAAAAGGACAATTACAGGGAGCGTTAGAGAATGAAGGAGGGAGATAAAGGGGATGATAACCAAGTTTTGGCTGATATGGGGGTGTCGGGTGAGAAAGGACACCAAGCAGTGGTAGAAACTGCTACTTTAGATCCATCTCAAACCTCCTCCCCGTCCATCTCTGCCCGTCTTATCATGGTGAAGGCCCTGCAGGCTCCGCAGTATATCTCTGAGGTATTATTGTGACCTTAGGGGGGGCTTTGACAGATTGACCGCATTCGTCACATTCCCCCGGTCGCTTTATTTGCCCAAGCATCTGCTTGGCTTCCTCACCGTCCCCCTCCCCTCTTCCCCACCTCCCTCTCCTCGTCGAGGATCATGCTCAGAGGTCAGATTGGGGCAGACCTTTAGGGTCGCTGAGTAATCACGGGGCTGGAGATAATGCACAGTACGCCCTGGTGTTAAGAAAACAGCTTTCAATGCAGTGTGGGTTTCCACTCAACACCCCCACCCCTCCCCAACCCCACAACTAATCGCAGAGTAGCCACACTCCTTCCTTTCCCTCCCTCACCTCCTCCTTTCTTCACCTCCAGGCTCCCTCTTTTCCTGCAGTAATGGTTCCAGTAGCCTCCTGACTTGCGTGTCTATTCTTGTTTTAGCCTCTTAGGGCAGAGGATACTAAAGCCAAGCCACCTTAAGTAGGGAGCTCTGTTTGGCACTACTCTAAAATGTGAAAGAGAGTTTATAACTGATCCAAGATGTCAGCCATGTTGTCCTCACAACTAAACTAACTTTAGTATCATTTACATCCTTTATTATTCACCTTTTTGTGTTATTCAATCTAAGATCAGGGAATCTTATTGTATTCCATTAGTTTTCTATGTTAAAGACCAACAGAAAGTAGGATCAAATTGTAAAGGTTTAATGGATGAACATCTTAGTTTTAAGGCTTACCCCGATTTTAGGGTAAGTCTCTGTAGGTTTTGCTCATCGGCATCCAGATTGGATGGAGAAAATTCAGCCAAATCAAATTTTTAAACAAATTCTACATTCTATGTAGGTCTGGATCTTGACTATTCCCTTCATAGACATGACTATCATTTGATCAAATCCATGGAAACTCCTGAAGTTTTGGTTTGTTCTCCTTTTGGAAAGTTAACCTGTGCTACAGTGTCACGCCTTCTCCCATCACCTGCAGGTTTCTTTCTAGAATTACCCAGTGTTTAGCTTCTTAAAACATGTTTGCTGTGTCCATTGCAAGGAGGGGACAAACCAAACCTTATTATGGTCTTTAACCGACCTAAGCTTCCTTCTTGTCTATTCTTTCATAAAGAATATGTTTTTGAAGAAGACAGCAGATGGTTATGTGTGGAGAGATTTGGCTTTTTGAGCTGCAGACCTCTGCAGTTCCTCCAAGGTCACCATGCTCCTCATGAAAAAAGCTGTTTTATGAGATGGTTAAGATGCTTTAGATGCTTTGGTCCCTGGGCTTCATGTTGTCTTTTCTTCAATAATGTTGTCTATTTAAGATTTGAGGCATTCAAAGAACACATGGGTTTATACTAGTTAGACTACCTAAAGATGGAGTTTAATCAGCAACTGCAAAGGCAACTGATTGTTGGGAAATTTGTGTTTCAATTTAGTTAAAGGGAATAAAGGCAACAGGGACTTTACGTTTCTGGTGAAAGGTGTCTTTCTTTGAATCCAGTCGGGTGTGGGTTGTTCTAGTAATTGACTTGCTCGTTGTTGGAGGGGCGGACAGGGTTTATCCAGGTTGAGGTAAGCCCTCGGTACAAACGGAGCAGCTGATTCGTAACTTAGATTCCATGGTAATTGAATTTTTGTGGAGATGAATCCCCTGCTCAGTGTGTGACTCAAACAATCCTTCCGGGAAAGTTTATCCAAAACCACCGTTTAAATCCTCAGCTCAGTTTGACACTCAGACAATCCTTCCAGGCATGTCCAAAAATCCAGTTTGCAGGATGACTTCCTGCCGAGAGGCAAAGACAAAAAAACAACAAGGTTAAGACTCAGGTGACAAAAAATCAGTTTGACTCAGAAAAACTCCGCTTGGCTAGAGTACCCAAAACTGGCAAACACTCTGGCGTTGAGGTACTGGCAGTCAGCAGCTTAAGAGTCCTCCAGTAATGAGGCAACCATCCGCAGGTGTTTGAGAAGGCTAACTGGAAACCAGGCGCCACCTGGTGGTGGAGGGAAAAACAAACAAAAACACAACCCACACAAACTGGATTCCTAACAATAAATATGTTGTGAAATAACTCAAGCGAAGGAAAAAACTATTTGATTAAAAGGACACTTAGATATTAATTAAATGATCAACATTTATTTGCCCACTATAAAATTTTTCTGCCCTTTTTGGGCCAATTCTCCAGTCGTGCGAGAATTGTTTCGATTGGCCAAACAGGAATCTTAAGGTCGGGAGAAAATCAAACATGTTTGCAATCCAGTTGGCCCTCGTAAGGTTTTTGTGGGCCAACCCTGCTATTGAAGCAGAGCTATGAGCCGATTTACCAGAACCTCTAGCCCCGTACATGTGCAAACAAGGGAGTTGTTCTTCTTCCAGATTGACGAGTCCAACCAACGCCATCTCTCGGCGCTGAGTCTGACATGTGATTTTTGGACGTACAGTGTTAGCAGTTAGAACATACCGTACATGGTGAGCGGTGAACTTTTAAACCCCACGGTTTTGTCGTACAGTTTGAGCTGTAGCTGCATGCAACAATTGAAAAGATCGTACACTGTATCCCTAGTTTAAATGTAATAAAGCAAACATAAAGTTGTTGGCAAATATCTGATAATGTAAAATACACAAAATAATATATTCTTACAAAAAAACCAACAAAAAAATGCTTTACTGATTTTTTTTTATGTAAATTTCTTTTTAAATCCCTTTGACTTGATCATCATTTTGAAAATTGAAAAAATATTGAAGATAGCAATGATAGATACATTTTTCATGACAATGTGTGCAGCCCACCTGGCATTTGCCCTGTATGCCCAATGCCCAGTCCAGCCCTGTCCAAAAATGCATGGCTCAATTTTTTCGATTGTTTTTTGTTTTTAGTTCTTAAAAAATTTGAAAAAAGGATTAAAATTTGGTGTCCACCTCCTGGTTTTGTACTAGAAAAGACCTATTTATTAAAATCTCCTTCAAAACATTCACATTTAAGGGTGTACCACCATTAGGGAGCTATAAATAAAGCAACAACAGAAAACAACAAAAACCAACAAACTATTTTGAAAAATTTGTCCATGTAGCTGACCCTCAATCAATTAAATTAAATATTCCTCTGTGTCCCGTCTTGCAGAAGTATGGCTCCTTAATCTTTAGCTTGCAAATTTTCTTGACAACAAATAAGTTTCCAGCTTTTTAAATCACGCCAGAGAAGGTGCTATGGTCATAGCACAGAGCTACTTAATAAAAAAATACACACATATGGTAAAGCTATGTTCCTGCTTTAGTCAAAGTGAGCCTTTACACAACAACTCACACACTCTCCAACAGACACACACACCTGCTTTGTGGTGTTATATGATCCCCTTTCAGGCAGGTAGATGTAATCTGTGAAGAATTGCCAGCGGGTCTCTTTATCTGACCTGCCAGGCTTTAGGAGAATAAAGGACCTCCGACACCTGGATTTTCACCTTAACCCCCCGATGGGGGAAAAAAGAGATATTGTCAGACAGGTTTCTGCTGGGGCGCTCCATTAGTGAGGGGTTTTAGTATTTGCTAACTAGGCTGGCAGTGTAGGCACTAACCTGTATGTCCAAATCCATGCCCTGTCCTTTTCTGGAGTCATTTTCAGAAAATTCCGTCATTCATATGATTTCAAGCTAAAATCTCAATCTTGAATCTAAAATCTCAGTTTTTTGTTGTTGTTGTTTTTGTTTTTATATGGGCGTAACGCCTGACAGTGCTCTTCCTTGACCCTGTGTTTGTATGTCTGTGTGGCATGTATGGATATGCAGGCTTGGCCTCAGTAGCTGGAATGTGTGAGCCGGAGAGAAGCTGCAGCATCAATGAAGACATCGGCCTTGGCTCGGCGTTCACCATTGCACACGAGATAGGCCACAAGTGAGTGTTAATGCTTTTTTACTTCAAGGTGCTAAAAAGAAGTATTAGGTTTGATGTTATTCCTTGATGCAAGATGCACACAGATCAGATGAAATGAAGATTGTGACTTATAGCATCAGACCGGTTGGCTCTAAACTGAAAAAAATGAAAGAAATAATGGTATTTATTTAAACAATCTTGCTAAATTTGGAAATTTTATCTTAATCATTCAGAGAAACAAAATATGATAATATACATCAGATGTTTTTTGTCAGTCTTTTTGTTGTGAGAAAGCCTCTGTTCCAAATTTTTGGTATCATAAAATTCAGCTAATCTGCAGTCACCTCCTTTTGTCATAAAAACATTGTATGTAAACCAGAGTGACTTCTTGGAATACCAATAAAAAAAACTGAAATAGCATGACTATGTAACTTTTACAGATCATAATAGGTGTTTGCTGGGTTTAAGTATCTCCAAACATGTTACTGTGCATTCTAACCAATCGTCTTTACCTTCATCTCATCTCTCCACTGGCCAAATCCTGAAGTCTTTGCTCTGCCTCAGCTATAACTTTTACTTCACTGCCTAGCATGTAGCATGTTCTTCTGAGTCAATTCTTCCTACTGTCACCTCTTCCATTATTCTCCAGCCTTATTAGTTCTTGTCATGGTCCTGTCATGAACTTTTACATTTTTCATACAAACTAAGGTCTGTAGAGCCTGACTTTTTTTCCCTTGCTGTTAATTTGCATCCTCAAAACCTCAACCAAACCCTGACATTACAAATTACACCTTCTGTTGTGTAACGTAACTCCTACATTATTTCATCATCTGTAACATCAAGGAAAAGTGCTCGGACGTTTCAGAAGCTTAAATAGATAATTCAGGAGTTTTATAGTAATGTAGTTTATATTTCAGCTGGACTAAATGTCACCTTCTTAGTTCATTAAATTCAGATGAGCTGGTTAAAGGTAACAGCTGGTCAGACAGTAACCCAGGCCTAAGCCAACCTTTTCATCATAGCGGTTTATGCTAATGCAGTTTGATGCTCCTTCAAACTGACATCATGTTAGCATACAAAAGAACATATAAGGCATTTCTGTGTAGACATCTGACAGCAGATTCAAAGCTAATAGATTAGTAAGTTAAAAATAATGCAAGTAATCTTTTTCCTCTCTATAAATAATCTTGTGATGATGGATTGAAGACTAATGAAGTCTCTACTTTGCATATTGTCCACCTCAGTCCTGCCAGCTCATTCCTGAGTCTCTTAGCTGTGCTGAAATCCTGAACCATCCCTTTAAAAGTTTCCATGACCAGATCTCTCACAAGGCAGCTCATGAACAGGTGTTCTTCATCAGGTTGCTACACACACCTTGACGTTGGCAGTCGTGTTTCTTAAAGAAATATCCCAAGAGGATCTTGATGGATTGCCATGAAATTTAGTACAGGCAATCAAGACTATTTTAGCCTTCCCTGATTTTTCATCTTACCCAAACAATCAGGAGCAAATGTCAGTTTGTCCAGTGCTTTGGTCCACACTATGTGGCTAAACATGTAATCTCTACAGATTGTTTGTATTATTAGCCAATTCCTTTTTAAATGGAAAGTAATTATCTAAGGCAGTTTTTGAAAACTTTGGTCATGATTTCATAATGACGATTCTTTATTGAACTTCTTTTATGCAAAATAGCTCAGCCTCTTTTTAAAAGTGATGAATAAATAAAAACTTGGAATAGCATTTGAAAACTTAAGAACATGTTTTACGGTGGGTACTTTGACTAGGCCATTGCAATATGGAAATTAATTTTTAAATAAACCATTTACTGCATCCTTAGTTGCATGTTTTCCACCTGGAGTCTCTAACAGGTTTTCTTTCAGGATTTTCCTTCATTTTTTCTCCATCCATCTTTTAATCCACTGACCAACTTCCCTGTCGCTGTTGAGGAAACACATCCCCACAGCATGATTCTGCCACTTTGTAGCAAAATACATAAATAGTCCCCTTCCAAATCTAAGCCGGTACACAAAAGCATCCAAAATTTTATTTAGCTTATTTAATGGGTGTGAGAGTTTAATTGCTGCTTAAAACAAGGAGAATTTTTAAAAGAAAGAATAAAATAAAAATCTCTACCAGATATGTTTTATCACATTACTACAGAGGTGTTCCTGCCAGTCAAACTTTATTTTGTCACCTCTTTTTGAAACGGTTATCGTATTTAATTGAGATTTTATGTAATAAACTAAAAGAGAGTAGTATAAAATTGTAAAGTGGAATGAAATAATTTTCGTCCAGAGTTGTCCTTTATTTATCTGCTATCATTGTAATATACAGGAATATACGAAGATAGGATTCTGCCAAATTACCGTGTTATAAATAATCATACAAGCATAAAAGCTTCAATGAAAATACACTGCTCTCTATTTGGATTTTGAAGGTTTAATGCATGCGGATTCCATACCTATATACTACAGCATGAGGCTATGCTCCTTCTCTGTTTTTTAAGCACTTGTAGCTTTTGTCCTACTAGTTGGAACCAACCTGAAAAAGTAAACGGACTGTGATTGGATACTTTTCAGGAAATCCTGCCTCTTGAGAAAGCAGTGTTTTCATACTAGTTGCAGCTAGTAACTTATAAAAAGTATCTTAAGCCCCTGTCACACCTTGACAATTTAACCAGCATATGCCTGATGTCTGAAAAATCTGGCAAAAACACTGGCATAGATGGCAAGTTAAGGGTACTTTTGTATAAGTTAGGAGCACGCGGAAGTACGCTGAAGCACGCTGGCACACATCAAACATACGGCAAGTATGTCAGCGTATGCTCATACGTGGGACAGGTAAGTTATTTGATTGTTGACATACGTTAAAGTAAAAGTTCGGTCAGATTCAGAATTCAAACTTCGGAAAGTACTTTAAATATGAAATTATTACATACTTTTCAATAAATGATAAGTGTTTTTAATAAAGAGTAATTTCCTTTGAATGTCCTTTACCAGAGGCATCCATCTTTGTCAAAGAACACTACTGCCACCTAAAGGTTTGTGATGTCACAGTGTGGTATTGGCTGTTGAGCAAGTCCCAAATCTGTATCTGGTATTTGTCATAACGCGGTATTATCCAAGTCATCTTGAAAAAGTTCTTCTTCAAATTGTTGGCTACATATTACGTGTTTTTTCTCTGGCCAGAAGTTCAGTGACAAATCCTCCCCCTTCAAGTTGGCAATACAAATACAAAAAATGTCCTTGGAGGATCATGAATCAGAAAAGGTGAAATAAAAAAAATGTTTTTTCTCTTTTACCCAATGTATTAAAACTGCCATGCACGTGAGCATTGTCAATTTAACCATAGCTTTCACAAATTTCAATGGTAAAGTCCTCTTGAAATCTTAAATAATCCCACTTATTTTGCTTGTAAAGCGGGATGAATGGCACTAGGCTAACCACACCGTGACGTCACTGTCAGAAGATGTCAGGAGTGACGAGTTACTATATTTTGGCAACAATGGCCGGTCCCCGGACTCAGTGATCGTGATTAAAATCATCATTTTAATTAACGCTTAAATTACATCTGCTAAACACTGCAAATGTCTTAGTTTTGTGTGTATAGATAATGATCCATTCCTTTGTCCGGACTTTTTCCTCTTTTAAGTAAGGTGTTACTCATAAATCGGAAGCTTAGCTTATCCAAAATCTGTATAGCTTATGTACACATGTTAAGACAGTGATTTTTTTTTAAAAAGGAATTATTTTCAAATTTTGGGACAATATAATTGATAAAGAGTACACATTTATATAAATTTTTGCTAGAATGTTGACATTTAGATATGATTTCTGTACTACGTTAAGCATTTCTCTCATTTCCAGTATTAGGTTTACAAAATTGTCAGTTGAGGATGCATATGAAGTATGTATTTTACTCTTAAACTGAACAGCTGTTAGCGTTTAAAATGGTATGTTAACTTTATCAGCATGCCTCAGCTAGGAAGAAAACGGTGATGTTACATGAGGCAGAATTTTCTGAAAAGTAGTCAACCCCAGTTTGTTTTCTCATTTGCTCATTGGCATATTTATTACGCATGTACACAGAATTCTAACTACATAAAAAGCAGTCCCACAGCATGATGCTGCTACTCTTTTGTTTAACCCTATAATGCCAAATGTATCATATTTGATACATACGGTTTCTGAAATGTTTTGCTTCTGACACCTTTTGCATAATATAATGGTAAAAACTTTGCTCAAAATCCTATTGTACACAATCAGATATACCTGATAACAGCCAGTAGAAACTACACAAAAATAATCTTGACTTATCGCATAGTAATAAATTATTAATGTCAAAAATGTATTTCTGTTTTTTCTTTTTACATATTTTGTTAAAAGGGCAAATAAGGAGTTCAAAACAAAAAAAAAGTAATTTTCTGTTTTGTTTTATTCTTGGATCAGGCTTTAAAGGGTTAACTGAAGGCATGGCGTTACTTTTAATGTGCGCTATCTGATGTTTTTCCCTTTAAATAATGTTTTGTTTAGGGCATAAATGTTTCTTTTTTGTGTGACCAGAGCACCTTCTTCCATGCAAACTTAAGAAGAAATCTCCTTTTGGCTTTGTGTTGTTATGGGTGGGAGTCAAATTTCAAGGCTCAGTTGGGCAGGTGAAACTCAGCTCAGGTCATCCTAAAGCCTTTGATCCCTTTCACAACTTCGACTTTCTCTTAAACAAACATTACCTCCTATTCTGGTTCACCTCCCCTACAGACATCCTGAATCATATCTTCCACATATTTGCAGTTTTCCCCTTTTTGAATATAAAGCCAAATAATGATGATGTATTAGTCTGCGTATCCCCCTCTCTCCAGAAAGATGGTGATTTCCTTTATTATGTCTCGTGTCTGCTTCTGTTGCGCAGCAGTTGTAAAAATAGTCTCTGCTTCTGGAGGATGTATAAAAAAAACACACGCTGCAGCGGGGTTTCAACCAGCCTGATTTATTTCCAGAGGAGGGTAAAATGTCATAAACGCCAGGCTTAGATAAACAGTTTCAGACTATGCGATGTGGTTGGGTTTGTTATATACATTAGACCTGATTTGTGCTCCTGGAACGTAAGGAAAAGTACGGTTTGACATCCTGCTCGAACATAAAATTGTCTTTCCTGACAGATAGGCCTTTTTTTATTATTTGATCTTTTATTTTTTTATCTTCAGGAGAAATTCCAAGCAACATCCATATTTTTGTGTCTGAACACAAGAGAGGCTGTTTAGGGTTCCTCTGTTCTCTGATCCAAAGGATTCCTGTGTCCTTGCTGCAGTCAGCACTGGTTTTCCCTCATGACTTGCTCAGACCTGCAGCTTCTGATTGACAGGCAGGCATCCGAGTGCTGATTAGAACTTTTTCGTTACTGCTGAGCGCCCAGACAGGGTTTGACCTCTGACCCCGCCACACAGCTGTTTCAGAGCCACATAGCTCTCTTTTTACAGCCAGATCCACTGAGGAGGATATCCCTCTGTGAGCGACCTGGAGCTACTCTTAGAGCTGTTAAGCTGAGGGCAGAAAATAGAAAGGCACTTCCACACTGGCCGGATCATCGTCCCAGCTGCATTAATGCATGTTTCTGTATGTGTGTTTCAGTTTTGGGATGAACCACGATGGGATCGGCAACTCCTGCGGCACCAAAGGCCATGAAACAGCCAAGCTGATGGCCGCTCACATAACAGCCAACACCAACCCTTTCTCCTGGTCTGCCTGCAGCAAAGACTACATCACCAGCTTTCTCGAGTAAGTGGATGATGGTTGCTCCCTGTGGGACTGTCTGAGTGGGTTTGTGTTTGCCTGCATGTGTGCGTTTGAGCTGAAAAGGAAAAGGTGCTTGAATGTTTTCCTGCCTGCTCCCAGATGTCTCGGTTTACAACCTGCTGCCTTTGGCTGCCTCACAGACATTCAACAGGTCTTCCCACTCACAACCAATCTGAAACAGACTGCTGCCAGACCTCTTCTGGCTCTGCTAACTTCTAAGTGCTTTCCAGTCTACCATTATATCACGAGGCCGTATTTAGGGCACTTTGTTTAGATTCAATTTAAGTTCATTTCTATAGCGCCAATTCACAACACATGTCATCACAAGGTACTTTACAATTCAACCAGATCCCACAGTCAAATTGATTAAAATGTTTCTATCTAAGGAAAACCAGTTGATTACATTGACTCATTGACTTGGAAGGCAATCCCTCACACTGAGCATGCTTCAAGGTTTTCATGTTGAAGTGTCACTCAACAGGTTTCTCTTTAGGAACTACGCTCACTGGCAACTTTATTAGGTACACTTTATTAGTGAATATCCTAACTCTTCATGGCCTGTATGCAACAAGATGTCAAAAACATTGGAAAGATTGAGTTTTTAAGGATGGGAAAGGTCGCTAGATGTTCTCCAGCACTACCATCCATGTTTACTTCCGTAAACACAGAGCACACTTGCTTGTAATGTCATTGTATCCTCTACTGCACATGCAGGACACTTAGGTTGTATGAATGCAGTTCTCACTTGGGAGAATCCAGATACAAGTCATATATTTGAAATGTAAACAGCAACTCAAAATTGAGCATCAAGGCCTGCAGTGTGAACATAGCCTTAGAAGCAAGTGTGTGGGATTTTGCTGGGGCAGCTCTTCCCACCATGAGACCATACAGCTTTAAGAAAGGGAACACCTCACACATAATTAACACAGCCAGATCTCGACTTTACAGCCTACCCTTAATTAACCACAAGGTAACGTGACTCAAGTAAAATGGCGAAACCACTCAAAGCACTGGATTAGGATTTTATCCCGAAAAGAAGAATGAAGGAACCAATGAGTGGTCTTTGTTACCATAACCAACACTACTGTGAATCACTACCTCAACAATGGGAGACTATGATCCATTGCACCAAATGAGGTAGATGGTCATCAATGTCCCAGGTGGGAGGAATGAAGTCAGATGGTTGGACAGGTTTAATGTGTGAATGTAAGGTGGAATGAATGCAAAGGTTCTGTGGAAGGCAAGATGGTGCTGATTTTCTGTGGAGAATCATAGTAAACCTAGAATCAGGTACAGCCTTCAGAACATCCTTTACAACATTGTCAATTTTTTAAGTCCAAATTAAAATGGTGCGGCATGGAAGGAGAATGGAGTCTCTCCTCAGATTGTTGTGTGCTGGGTTTGATGTTCTTTGTTCCTGGATGGGAAGTTATGTTGATGATTAAACAAACTAGAATAGTGACCTATGGTGCTTTTGGGCGTTGAGGCATTTAGAAATCCGGACATAAGATAGTTTTTGCGATCTGTCCAGAGCAGAATCTCAATGGCGCAATCCTACTAAGGCTGGTAGAGATTACAAGTCATCCAGGTCATAGTCATTCAAAAAAAGTAAAAAAAAAAAAACAATCCCCTGAGCTTTGGTTCCAAGTTTGAAGACATTTCGCTTCCCAACCAAGAAGTTTTTTCAATAATGTCAGAAATAGGGTTGAGTTTGAAGCTTTACAGAGTGGACAAAAAACAAAGCCTTGTTTTGGCTTAGAAGACATGCAAATTGAAAGGAACAAACGGATCCACCCCCTTTGGAATGGGGGTCGTTTGGCTTCTTTGTTAGCCAGTAATACCCGATACCTGTCTATGTCTCTGAAGAGGGGAAGGGGGTTAAATGGAAATATTAGCCTGGCTGAATAGGCAAGGTGTTCCTTTTACCCTGTATGGGTGTGGGGGTTGGGAATCAACTTAATCGGTGAATTGTTTGTTTTTTGAAAGCTGAAACCCCCCCGTTAAAGTTGTTTTTACTTTCTTTGTAACATAGATGGCTTCCTTCACACCCCTCTCCAACCACCTGTCTTCTTTGTCCAAAATGTGAACATTCTGGTTCTTGAAAGAATGTCCTTTGTCGTTAAGGTATAGATGTACTGCCAAGTCTTGTCCCAAGGAGGTCCCTCTTCTGTTTTGGCTATGCATCTGTGGAGAGGTTGTTTGGTTTGGGATTTTGTATTTGGAGAAAATTCTCTTGAGTTTTGAGAGACTCCAGCAACATATGGGAGGGCATTGTTTTTGTGTTTAATCCTCTCATTGTTATGTTCTGCTGTATGTCCCAAAAAAAGGACAATCTTTTGAGGACCACAATGTTCACATTTTGGACAAGAAGATAGGTGGTTTGTGAGGGGTGTGAAGGAAGCCATCTATGTCAAGAAAGAAAAACCAGGCACAAGGATGGAGTTAGTCATCAGATTCTGAGTGTTGGGACAGGACAGTTCCAACAAAACAAACTGAAGTATGAACCTCCAAAGTCAATTATTTCTTGAGATCAGGCTAAACTAAGAATGGAGCTTCTGAGATGGACTTCTTAA
The DNA here is from genome assembly GCA_018398635.1 of Cyprinodon brontotheroides. Taxonomy (NCBI): domain Eukaryota; kingdom Metazoa; phylum Chordata; class Actinopteri; order Cyprinodontiformes; family Cyprinodontidae; genus Cyprinodon; species Cyprinodon brontotheroides. The sequence goes on from JAGKQL010000057.1 coordinate 10,223,874, forward strand.
GTTCTTGAAAGGCAGAGTCAGCCTTAGGGGACCAGTAAGAGTTGGACTATCAAATATCAGATTGGTGAACTTAGTTTTTACTTCCCAGGGAAGAAAGTATCAAAACCGGAGACTTTAAGAGGTTGTAACCCAGATAGTTCTGTCCATCGGTTTTTGACTTCAAGCTATTGCCATCTTTGTTTATGCAGCAAGAGAAATATCTAAAACACACAAAAAAGTCTACCTCTGAATGGTATAAAAAAAGTTTGGGAGTGACCTCGTTAAAGTTAAGTTTTAAATCCAATTAAAATAAATAAAAGTACATCTGTATGAGGCCAATTTTTTCTTTTTTTTTGCACTTTGTATCTGTTATTTGTTTCCTATTTTACCAGTGTTGTGAATCCAAAGGAAAGGCATTGTTCTGCATTGCTGACACTCCTGTGTGTTTCTGTGGCAGCTATGAGTTGTCGGAGACTATCTGTGCCTCTGTGTGTGTCTTCATGGTGCTTTAGCGAGGTGCTCCAAGAAAATGGATAAAGGTTGCTACAGTTGTCAGATGATGTTTCTTACTGAAAGCTGTTAGAGGAAGGGCGCCGAACAGGGCTTGTGACAGAAATAGTAGTATTAGATGCCAGCCTGCAGCAAATACACAAAGAGCTGCTTCTCCACGTTTTCATCAGGTTCTGTTTCATTCAGGCCAGAGTACATGAGGATTATGATGGAAGTGCCCAGAGAAAAATATGAAAAAGTTTTGATAATTTCGCCCTAGATGAGCTTGTTTTAGGTGTGGTTTTTATTGCCTTTTTTTCCAGTGTCTTTCAAAAGGGTTCACTGTGTCACTCTAATTATGCTCCCTTCTTTTCTCGGTCAGTTTTGGATGTTGCACAGGCTTCTCTCTGCCGAGTAAACAACTCTGGCGAGCTATTGGCCTAGATTCACTGTTTTGCTTGAACCTTAAGCGGTGCTTTGTTTGTTTGTTTTTGTTTAGTTTTTCTCTTAGGGATGGTCTACGAATATGCTCCCTTACATTACTGGAATCCTGTACATTCTCGCAGTTTCCTTGCCAGTTTGTTATAAATCCAAATTCCCCGAAAGTCCTTTCAGTTTAGTGTTCTGTCCATACAAGGCTTTTTCTTTTTTCATAATTTTTGTTCCAAATGAATCATGCTGCTGAGCCAACACTGCCAGTATACTCTCTGCGGTGACGTCAATGAGCGCGGTGCAAGTTCATGGATAGCTGATAATCGTGCTTATTAGAGGATATTTCTGCTTAATGAATTTGGCTGTATACAGCAGACAGGAAGTCTGGGCGACTATGTCAGATATTAGCTGCCATGTTGAAGGTCTGATTATTTTGTCTCTCTCCAAGACAATAAATAGAGCGGTTGGAGAGTCCAGGGAGTCTGGGGGCCCAGAGAACGTTTTGTCTGCTTCCCTCATTGATGAAAGATTCTCTTAAGAGAGAAGATGATGAGTTGCTCTCGGTTCTGTGGTTTCTGCTTTTTTTTCTTCTTCTTCTTTTAAATGAAGCAAGTTTTGGCTGCTTACATGTTTAATTTCTTTTTAAGGGATAAAAACAATACAATGCACGGTGTTTAGTGGCTTTCAAAAGTAAAATAATCTTATACTACATTACATCATATTGTCAAATGATTCTGCACTAAGAAACAATCTGAAGGCGCAGGGTTAATCAGGGGATTTTAATGAGGAGAAAAATATTCACACATATACAAAAAACTGATGAGGGGTGTAAATGGGCATGGAAACAAGAGGGAAACTTAAGGACCAAGTGCCAAATAAAGAAAAACTACAGGTTTTAAAGCAACAAAGAACAGGTGCAGACAATTGGCTAAACGACACACAGGGTGAAATAAGTAAGTAACTTGGAAAAATAGGGAAGAAACCAACATAACATCAAGAACCCATAAGACAAAGGCACAAAATTATATTTAAAGTCATAGGGAAGTCATATTTAACTGTTAAATCATTCTGGCTTAAACATGTATATAAATGTACTCTTAATCAGACCATATTGTCGAAAAATTTAGATAATTTCTATTTATTTAAAAAAAATCCTGTGTGTGTTTTTTTTCCCGTTATTTTATGCAGGCCAGTTAATTATACGTCAGCCTGAACACCTAAATTCAGCCAATCACATATAAATGGTCATCTGTCAATCAAATTTTTTCGGTAATAGCATCTTGATTCATGTCGCAGCCAATATAAGCAACAGTTGAAATATGAATAATTTACTTTACCATTGAGTTCCTGGCCTGCCCAGTGTTCACGTGATGGACGCCTGTATGTCTTCGTGCAGGCGATTAGAGTAACAGAACTGGCGCGCAGCGTTAGAGGCAGCGGTGGGCTCAAACATGCACGGCTGGAAGCCTTCTATACCAAGCTTCTGCTGCCCTGGTGGCCTCTTCCACAACATCTTCCGTCCCTGTCATGATGGATTTCTGCAGAAAAGCCCAGGTATGCAGAACACCACGTAGAGACTGATGAAAAAGTTTAACAATGTTTATTGATCACAAGCAACATGGAATAAACACAGGAACTGGTTCAGGCCTGGGGGCAGTTCACTGGAGTCTGTGAGGATGACAGTTCAGTTAGCTTGGGAGCAGAAGAGTTTGATGAAGAGTTTCTGATGGATACCTTGAGGTGTCCGGGTTTGGCTTTGAGAGAGAGAACTGTTGGGTCCAGAGACTGTTTAGTTCAGCAGAGTCCAATAACCGCTTCAGCGTCTTACTTCTAGCTTGAAGGCAGACCTTGGTTTTGGGTTTTCAGCTCTTAGTCCAGAGCTGCATGGGAATCAGAGAAGAGTCTTCAGGTTGGGCTCAGAGGGCAGGCTCGGCAGGTGAAGCTCATCCAGAGCTCACGGGGAAACAGGATTCCAAACTGGATCAACACTGCCGCTTGAGGCGGGGTCTGAAGGCAGGTTATATACTGGAGGATCCTCTAATGACGAGATGCACCCTCAGGTGTGTTGAAGGCTCAGCTCAGGAGGATCCCACGGCGCCGGACTCTGCTGGAGAAAGGTGGAACTTCTCCAGATCCCAACACGTCCCCACCTCCTCTAAATAAAACATGGATGGTGAAGGAGACTCATCCATGACCTCCGAACAAAAACTCTGCTCCTCTTGCATGTTTCCTCTGTCCATAGCGTTCCTTGACAGTGTCGTTTCTAAGTCACCAATTTAGTGCTACTTGGTCCCAATGTGAATTTCCCATTGGGAACCTACTAGCACTAAGTTGCTAACTGGTTAGCAAGATGCTTCAGAGAAATAAGTCACATTTAAACTTGGTTGCACCACAATAACCCTGCCCCCTTGATAAACAACCAACCACATTCACTTTATTCACTCGTGTAAAGTCATGCACCACTCGGGAGAGCTTAGAAATGCAACTGATGGAACAGCCGTTTCCCTATGACTTTAAAGAAACTATAAATGTATTTTATTTTAGGATCTTATACATCACAACAAAAAATGGTACAAAACTCTACGCGGAGTGAAAATGTAAAGTCTTGCCATTTACCAAATGGATGTAAGGCTACAGTCACAATGGAGGCAAATCCCATCTGTTTACCCGAAGTCTGCACAGTCTGAAAGGACCAATCCAAATGTTTTCACCCTCCAAATAAAGCATTTTCAGCCATTTAAATATACGGTACTAAATTGAATACATATATATTTTTTAAAGCATCTGCAGTCTGAAAAGTTTTCTCAGGATTTTCTCAAGGATTTTCTCAGATATGTACGTCATTGCCAGGCCTCCCACTACACATCTACAGAGACAGCAGAAGCATCAACGACTGCTTGGCAAATAGCTGTTGTTTATAGTTGTGTTCTTGTCTGACTTTCCTTTTTCTTAGTTGAAATGATCTTTATAAACAATTTAGTGTCCGATCCCACAGAAAATCATATCTTGTAATTACATCTTATTGAAATCTTATTGGGCTTGATAGACCGCAAACTATCCTCTGCAACTTTGCTTGTGACCTCCTTGTCTGTCTTGGTCAGAGCAATTTGGTGAACATGTCATGTATCAGACAGGAAAAGGGGCACACATCCACACTGGGGAAATACAAAGTAAAACCTTGAATCACAGCCAGGTTCGCCCCGTTTGGAAACACATGGAGTGTGCATAGCAAGTGGAGCAGAGTGGGACAGACACAATCAATAAACATTGTTAATAAGCAGTGCATTTTACCAATAGTAGGAGCTAAGTAGGACAAATCAGATGAAGTGAAATAGCGACCCTCTCTAAGCTTTAAAAATACTAATCTGAAACTAGAATGCTCATGAAGGACTATGTGCACAGTATCTGTTTTACTTTATTAAACTTCACAAAAAGCGCTCTTAAAATCACCTTTCATTGGCCTAGCCCATTTTATTTGACTTTTACTAGTTTGTGCAAGAAAAATTTGGATATTTTCTGGTTATTTGGGACATCAGCAATTGAACAATACTGTACAGTCCTGCTCGCTCGAATCGGGACATCTGGTCACACTGTGTGTAGTGGGAGCCTCCAAGCGGCCAGTGGGAAAGAAAAACATTGCAGAGCTGGACACAAGTGGTGTGACCTGGCTTTGGATGTCTTAGGCATATCCTCCTCCCTCAATAGTGTTTTTCTGTTCCCATCCAGATTTGTGTAATTTAGGAATAATAAGCCTTATTTCCAGTAGCTCTACTTAGACTGACTCCACTGCAAACAGCCCACTTTGGTTGCATTTCCATTTCCTTTTTTTGTGCTGGACTTTCCTTTTTAGTACCGTAATGTAACACAAACAGACTGCTGTAAATTGACTGGTCATGACATAAGGAGAAATGAGAAGGTCTTTGCTGTGGGATTGAAGGAAAAAGTTCCAAATGACCACATTGAGACATTGGGTCAAACTAGGTTAGAATTTTTAAATTTGCTAACCATGAACCATGCAGGAAGGGAAAAAGAAAAACTAAAGAAAAAATATTTTTTGACCTTCTATTTCCATCTGACTGTATTTAATAAGCTAAGTTAGCTGCTCAGTAGCCTGCCCAGCCGGATTGTCTCACGCTGTACGGTGTATCACTCTGAAAACTAACATGGATTACTACAAACTTAAGCCTGTATTACGGTACATTTACACCAAATGTGCTTGTAGCATCAAAAAGGCATCCATTGGTAAAGCTCTGCATTGAGCTGCAACCATCCAGATTTCAAACTCTGTCACTTTGGATGTTTAAAAACTCAAAAAACTGGAAATGCTTAAACACTTGCTGCTCTCAATGCTCAAATCCTGCATCAAGACCTCTTGATGCCCCTTGATGGGGCCCCCATCCACTTTTCATGTAAACCAGAAGCCTTGGCGCTGAAAATGCAATGGATGCGAACAGACCATTAGGCTTTGTTCACACTACAGCCTGAAGTGACCCAAATCCAATTTTTTTTGCCCATATGTGACCTCCGATACAAATCTGATCCTTTAAAATACGACCTGTGTCTGAATGGCCAGGTTGCATTCGTCCAACCTGAATGTCATTAATACCCGACAAAGGTCACTATTGTGGGTCTTGCTATGAAGAAGCGGCAAGAAAAACAACAACCATGGCGGATGATGATGTGGAGAGCAGTATTTATGTTTAACCATATTGAAAAGATTGAGTTTTTACGGTTGGAAAAGACCGCTAGATGCGTACTAGCCGGTACTACCATCCATGTTTACTTCCGTAAACATAGAGCACGCTGGCCTGTGATGTCATTGCGTCCTCTACTGCACATGCATGACTGGAGTTCACACAGGAGATCACATACAAGTCACATATATTTGGAAATATGAGCTGCAACGCAAAAAAATAAATAAATCGGATCTCACAAAAAAATCGGAATTGAGCATCAAGGCCTGCATAATGAACGTAGCATTAGTCAGTGGTGGCAATGCTAGTTCTGCTGATCAGCTGTCATTCTATGAGAAGCTACTCTCTTTTCTTCCCTTTTCTGCTGCACATGGTGGCCGTGACCCAAAGATCAGAAAATAAGAAACATGTTTGATTTACATCTTTTAATGTGTTCTGCATCACTGGGTCACACCCCTGGAAAATTATTAATAATTGTTTCTTAAAAATGCCTGGTTTAAAAATGTATTTATGGCCCCTATATTAACCACCATAGGAGGAGGAGGCGGCTGGCAGATAGCAGAAGCGACTTTGTGCACTTTAACGTCATTATCCTTGTTTAAACTGAGAATGGCAAAATATGTAAACTTCTTCAGGCAACCTTTTCAGCAGACAGCTGTTCTCCCCTCTGCTTCTTTCTCTACCCCTCATGTTAAAACCTTGTGTGGTACAGGGGTAATGTTTATTTCTTATATTTAGTTGTCTATGGTTTTTATTTTAGTTATCTTTCTCAGTGGTACCATGCAGAGTAAAAAGAGACTGAGCTTTATTCTTCAATGTAATAGTTGCCGTCATTATGTCGATGTTGTTTCCTACCTGAGTAGCAGAACTTTGCAGCACCTCCAGAGTTATTTGGCTGATTGTCTGAATGGTGCTCTCCATGCTCTAATTCCTAATAGGTTTGCAGTGGTGTTGTTCTCTTTTCATTTGAGCTGAAGGGTTGAACATTGCTCTGTCAGATGTTTAGAAGCTTAGAAAATTTACAAAAAAATTCAATTAAACCTGAAGGGAGTTTTAAATAAAAACATTTATGAGACTGAAGTAATTTAAGTAATGAAGTCATTTAAAAACATTTAGAAAAAGATTTTTTTTTCTTTGTTACTTTTCATGCATGCATGCATGTTCAACCATGTCATGAATGTTGACTCTCGGTTTATCTCTCTAAATATTCTGTTATATTTTCAAATTAAAAGCAGAGGAGGTATCAAAAGTCCCAGTTTCATTCAGTAAGTCCCTGAAAACAGATGTATCCACACATGACCTGCTCAAATTGATGGAAAACATAACGTGATCAAAGGTTTTGTTCACACGTGTGTGTGTGTCTCTATGACAATCAGACTAAATATTATCCCAACTGTGGTTCCGACTTGGAATCTGCGGATCGTTCACTATCAAGCTGCACTGCCATTATATTGGTTCCTCCATGAATACAGTACAAGCAGAGTCAGTACTGTATCAAGGAGGCATATAATCATAGAGGGCTGGTCAGCTCTTTCCTGCTGCCTCCGGTGAAGTGTTTCTGTTTGTGCCTCTCTCCCTTTGATTATTGGATGTCAGTGTGTAATATCAACATTAATGACATATTATTTTGGACCTCTGACAAGCTTCCATGAGTCAAACGGCAGCAGATGAGAAGTAGCTGAAGCAAAGGCTCCTTTGTGCTAGAAACAGTCCTAATGTAGGTTTGTCTTTTTGACAGCTCAGGTCGGGGAACGTGTCTGGACAATGAGCCTCCAAAACGAGATTTCCTGTATCCAACCATGGCCCCGGGGCAGGTGTACGATGCAGACGAGCAGTGCCGCTTCCAGTACGGAACATCCTCGCGTCAGTGCAAGTATGGGGTAAGAAACCAGCATCTCGCCCGTTTCACTAATGAACAAATCCCTTATCCTGTCCTATCAGACGGTCAGATCAATGATAAAACACTCGTTATAATTTTGTCAAACATCTTTGTAATGCCACAAACTGCACCTCTGTACATTCTGTGTTGTATGCAGTCAAATCAGAGATTATCTGAGACTATTAGAGATGAACTAAGTTATTTCATTTTATCCAAGAAAAATATTTGACAGCACATTATGACAAGCTCCGAAATCACATCCTGTTATTTTGGCCCCTAAGCTCATAATTGTGGTTTTAGAACAGGATGAAAGACGTAAGACTTTTACGGGAATGATTCAACTCAGCCAAACTGCAGTTTATTTTGAGACGGTAATCAGATCACACTGCCTGGCATGGAGGAGATGTACCCTGTGATCTGACCAGCATGACAACCCCAGAGGAGTGCCGGGGATATCCAGGTCTAATGGATAGTTCCCACATGACGTAACATCCAATTTGTTGAGAACAACAGCCCCGTTGTGATGGTATATAAAGCCTGAACAAATGCGCTTAACCGTTCCACGTAAGATATCCTCAGTGGTTGTGTATTGTCGGGTTAATTTTGTTTTATTTGTACAAGTTTGTTGTCCAAACAACAGAAATTAGCTTTTTGTTTTGACTAAATTAGTCACAAGATCAAATCTTGTTTAGTTTTGTACAAAAATAAAACAGTAAAAAGTTTTTTTTCATTACATACCAAGTTTTAGTAGAAGTGAATCTGTATCTGAGGAAACGTAGCAACTAAGCATTGAGCATTATTATTAGCCAGCAACATATATTAGCTGTATAAACGAGATCGTAGCTGGTAAATATCCAGAGGAAAAATGCAGATTAACTCTGATCATTTTATCTTTTTTTTTTAATAAATTGGATCCAACCTTTTTTAAAATGATTTATCAGTTTGAGGTTTTCATAAACAAACAAAACAAAGAGTTTCACATGATGCCATTATCTCACATTGCATAAATGGAGATTTGAAGAACAAGCAAGAGAGGGCAACTGTGGCTTTCCTTTAATAAATAAAGGTCAAATTGTTTCTTCATCTGTCTTATGCCTTACATGCTATCAATCAACCAATTTCTTTATTTTCAACTACAATTTACATTGTAATCGAGATTTCAGTTTCAGTACACACCGTTCATCACATGTCATTCATTATTTATTAATTCACACTATATGTGGAAAGAAATAAAAAAAGAGGGTAAAAATTCACTTAAAATAATAAGAGTTGACTGCTTGTTTGGAACTGGCTTCTACAGAGTTTATGTTTTTTTTCTTTTTCCTTTATTTGGCACTAAATTACAGAGGTAATGAGTAATGAGTTGTTGGTGCATTGTCACACATTACTCAGACATGTAAAATTTAACAGCATAAAGACCCACATGGATAACATCTGTGTTTTGTTTTGGTTTCAAACACACATGATCTCATAAAACTGCGTCATTAAAGAGAGCCGTCTGACCTCTACGGCGTATAATTTTAGCACATTTTAAACATATTACTGTTTCTTTCTATTTAGGTATAAGAATAAATGCTTTTATGACTTTACTTAGCATGTTAGACAGGTTTCTTGTTTTGCTGTTTTGTAAGTCTTATAAGCTGACTTAACCTTATAAGGTGAGTCAATACATAATGTCATGAAAGCCTATCCCATGATCAAAATGAAAGAAGTTAATTAAAACTGTATTCAAGCCTTGTCAATTTAGAGGACAATAAGATTCTATATTCTTTGGCTGCTAGTATTTAATAAAGGTGTTGGATACAGCTTATTTGATATCAATCTAATACCAAATAAATACCGGGCCAGTACTGTGGATACTGATACTGATACATTTTAAATGTAGATATTTTGTCTTAATCAATGTTAAGGAATAACTGAGATTTCGTAAATCTCGGTTAGCAATCTGATTGCAGCCATCCAACACTATTCCCTGCTAATATTAGCTGGTGGAAATAACTATAATTATATCAATATCACATAATATAAACAGTGTGAGGCTCTCGGTTGTGAAAAGTTATCCCCTGAGCTCTGATGTCAATAGTTTTTTGAGCTCTAAGGCTGATTTATACTCAGAAACCAGGGTGCCTGTGTGTGTGTGTCGCAGTTAACTCGGATATGCCCCCGCCCCTTCCGCAGACACTCTGGTGCATGTCTCCGAATGTGCAGGTGACCGCAGACAGTGCCACAGACAGGAGGCCTCTGATTGGTTAAATCTACATCTGCTCTAAACTATGCGTATTTCCTGTTTGGTACCTTGCCGGCTTTTTTTTTTTGTATGACCGCCATTGTGGAAAACAACTTGTGAAGATGCACCAGCTAGAGGGAGCGGTGCACAAAGGTTGGGACCCTTTTTCCACCTGGATCCCGCTCTTTTTAGCCCTTATGTCCTGTCGCACAAACTTGCTCCTTGCGTTTTTCCACTTCCTCACCGCTTCGGCCGTATCTAGACCCACAGCTAGTTCGTTATTGTCCCTCTTGCATTGTGGTGTGGAATAACATAGTGTAGACCACGCTTCAAAATTGGGCATAAATCAAAACATATCTGTGTCAAACCAACGACAAGCGGCAGACCAAACCAGGGTCGGTGCAAGCATTCAGCTCGGCAAAGAACTCATGCTCTTCCTCAACACTGAAGTCCTCAGACATTTTTTCTTTCGTTGTTTCTTTCTTTGCACAGGTAAACAGCACATTTCTTCTTCTAACGCTTTTGCATTATCGGCAGAGCAGGCGGCTGAATGCACTTTCATCTGGTTTGGTCTGCCGGCGGTTTCCATAGACCTCAATGAACAGCTCTTTTAGGAAATCCTATACACTACTGTTTATGCTCTAAAAACATTCTAAATGACTTCTTTTTCGAGTAAATTGAGTGGACGCTTTACCCACTCAGGACACTTGGAATACATTGGGACGAGCAGTATGGGAGGAATATTGACACGTTTTTGTGGACTTTTATGGACCTTTCTGCCTCGGGCACCATAGACCTCCATTATTTGAATGTCAGCAGACAGCAAGAAGCCTCCCAGATCTCCAGATGCATTTGAGATATCAAAAAAGTAATTCCAGAGTGTTGTTCAGCATGGGGGTGAGTAGAAAATGAAGGCTAATCATGTTTTGGGTGTACTATTCCTTTAAGGGTTCCACCCTCAAAATGAAAAAAGTTTAAACGAGGGCTCAAAAATAGGTCCAAACACAAGTAGGAGAGAATCTACAGGTGCATAAATAGCAAGAGAGCGCAATGAAAGAGCATGCAGCTATGCTTGGGACCTATGCTTGCCACTGTGTGATGTTGTTTGGCCCTGACTGCAAATACATAAATGTTGGTATGATACCAGAAAATTAAATATCTATTTCTTTAAGGTATTAGGATTATGATGGGTGCTATGATGTAGCTAGAAACTTGCAGAAAAAGTTATGGTTTGTTGTTCTGTTTCTATTGTAATGATTGAGGCAAAAATATACTCCATTAGAAACATTTTTTGCCTTATTTCCAAAGGTTATGGTGATTTAATTGATTAGCATGAACTGTAAGGAAATGCTGAAAGGAAACCAGTTATCTAGACTTGTTAAAATATTATAAAACATAAAAAAAAAAGAAACAAAAGCAACAAAAATGTTTTTGAGTTGAAGCATTTATAGGCAATATTTTTCGGTTGTGTTTTGATATGTTGGGATAACTGCAGAAACACCAATGCAGATCAACAGAGCAGTTATATTTCACTGACTATGGCCTTCAGAGAGTTTAAGTAACTTAAGCCCTGTTGATGACTGAGCCCTAGGGGGTCGCCATGGAATCTAACTCTCAGCATGAGACTTCGTCAGAGGTGGGAATAGACATCAGAGGATATTTGTGACTTTACAACAGTAATTTAGTCACCCTCAAAGCTACCAACACAATCTAGCATGGGAGTGCTTCCAGAAGTAGGTCATCAGCGGAAGCTGTAACCTATGAAAATAAACAAACACCATTTGATGGATGTATTAGCAAAGTCCGTACTCAGTCCTCCAGCTCTTTTTATTATTAGCTTGTTCTCTGTTAACATAAATCCATCAGGCTCTCATCCCTGAACTCTGAGGTCTGCACCGCTGACCTACGAGCTTGGCAGATGATAGTGAATGGAGCAACATGGTGGCTTATTGAAAGCAGCTGGCAGAGGGTAATCCTTGCAACTGAAGAGCGGCAGTTTGCTGCTTTATTTAATCTGGACAGACTCAGAGAGCTGCAGGCCTGTGGCATATTTTCTGACCCTGGGGTTAAGGATCTACGTGTGGAATCGTAACTCTCTTTCATGAGTCTACTCTTCTGCAGCGCACAACTGTCCTGTTAAAAGCCTTTGAAGTTGAAAGATGGGGCAAGCCGGTTTGGTTTAATGGGAAATCTAATGCAAGGTTATACAGGAATGTCCTTGTAGTATGATAATCCATTTATGGCATTATTTATTTGGGGGCAACTCACTGCTGCCTCCTATTACTTCAGTAATCTAAATGGATTCCCCGTTCTAGACGGAGGAATTGTGCTTATTCAGACTACTCAATAAAACTGCAGATATTTGTCTTTATCTGAGACTTGGGAGGCATGTTGCTCACTCTTGGTTTCCCTTTAGACGCCAAAAAGGGATTTCTTGAACTGATGTCACGGTCCCGTGTGGTTCTGAGGTAAACGTGAAAAAAAGTTAGTCATGTTGTTGATCCAGCTGAGTCTTCATTTCTCATAAAAGCACATTAAGAGCACCAGATGACCCCTTGGCTTATTGCTTAAGATTCACTATGATCCAAAGCATATGGGCTCTTGATGTCAGAAGCCTTTCAGCAGTCAAGATGCTGTCTCATCAACCCCCCCTTTTCTGATTTCATCACAAATCATGTCGATTTAGAGATTAATTTCTTTCATTTGTCTTCTTTTTTTTTTGCTCATTTCACAACTGTCAGACAGCAGAGGGAAAACACCAAGAGGAAAACCACAAAAATCCAATGATAAATCTTACTCGCTGGTTTTCCAGCAGTCAACCCCCCAGTCTGCCGATTTGATTTATTCTGACCAACTTGCTTTTTGCCTTCTTTCCTAGGAAGTGTGTAGAGAGCTCTGGTGCCTTAGCAAAAGCAACCGCTGTGTAACTAACAGTATCCCAGCTGCAGAAGGGACCCTGTGCCAGACTGGCAGCATTGAGAAAGGGGTAAGTCAGCAAATGTTTCTTCTGCATTTGAATATGATTGCAAATAACCTAAAAGTCCCTAACCCCCCACACACTAACTGTTCCAAGGTTTTCCTTACAAAAGAAGCCACACAAAACTCATACAGGATAATGGTCAAAAGATCAAATCCTACTTTTTTGTAGAAACACTATAAAAAAAAAAGGGGTTATTGTTTTTACCCTTCTTAAGTTTCATGTCTGATATAGAACTATGCCTTTATAAAAAGTAAAGCCCACCAATCAAGAATCTGAGGAAATCTCAAAATCACATTAACCTGAAAATATATTTGGAAATTCTAAGTATAGGACAGTCATGTATTCTCCAGACTAAATACCTATCGTTATTGAAGGCAGCTACATTTTACACTGGTTAACTATATCAACTATATAGGAGTGAGAATTGGCAAGCATTCTGCGATATGTATCATCATATGATTTATCCCGATACGTTAACAAAGATGATATATTGCAGTTTGTATAATAATATAGCTATGGAAGACCTCACAAAATCATGTAGTTGCTCTGCTGTTGCTGGTTCAGAGCAGCTAAATAATAGGCTATTGGGCACAGCACTGCCAACTAGTGGCTGGAGGTTTAGGAGTTTTATATAGAAGTAAGACAATGACATGGATGCTTGCCTTTTTTTACATTTAAGTTCCATTCATCCGTTTTTTGAATTAGGACTGGGCGATATGCCAAAAATATTATACCATAATTTTATCACAATATTACTCGTATTTATGAGAATTATTTATCTGGTCAGTGTAACCAAATCATTTCAGAAAGTAAAACAGTAAAAAAAAAAGGCTAAAAAGCTCTGTGAAATACTTTTAATTTAAATAGAAAGGAGTTTTGCTAACAGGTGCAAAGACCACAAAAATGCACCTGCAGTATTGGAGTTTCGCTAGGCAGTAAAGTAGTCTCGCTAGGCAGCTTGTACAGCGGGTCACTTACTTTGAGCAGGTGTTTGTACCACTCGTTTTTTAATCATCTTGAACGGAACCATATCTTCAAAAAGTAAATGTTTCCTTTACCTTTTCCACCTCATGTTTTTCTTCTTATAAGGAGTGCCTTTATCAAATGCTTGTGTTAACCAGTGGCTGCCTCTAGCTGCGATGCTCCAGCTGTTTTTCATGTTTCCATCCAGTGTGCGAAGCGTGATAGATCCAACTTTGAAAATTACTTTTGTTTGCGCCTTGGGAAATTCGATAGAGGAAAAGCCAAACCAGTTCCATATAATTGAAGTATTGTCCCTACATGCAGCTAACACTATACACATAAACAAGGAGGCAGGTAAGAAAGTGCGCCACTTCCGGTTATTCAGTGTGATTGGTTGGTCAGGTGAACTATAAAGTACGTCTAGTGCGTTAGTGGATTAGCATAGAACTGCAATTTTATCCAAATGTGACCTAAACGATTCTACGATCTCCTTACCTTTCAGATCATCTACTTGTTCTAAACCTTCACATTCTAATATCATCATATCACACACTCCTATTTTTAATCAATACCAATATCTATTGAAATCTTGTGATATTATATTGCTTATATATGTTAAATGCATTTTTATGGTGTGCTAGTATTATACAGATATATAGCCTTCATTTCCATTTTTTAATAAATAAATTTCAAAGCATTGAGGTGCTCATGGAGTCCCCTAATATGCCCATTGGGATGATATACGACTTCGGCCTCACAAGAATCCAACTAAATTACAATAACAGTCACAACCTGTGTTGAAAAGAGCCAGTCATCAACAAAGGTAACAAATTAGTCTAGGTTTGACTGTTCCATGAAATGCAAATTTAATTTAGTTCTAATTCTGAGGTCGCACTGCTGCAAATGTTATGGATGCTTTAGTGAAGTCCGACCTTAATAAACAGCCTTTAGCAGTTCAGAGTTATAACTCTGGGAAGTTTACTTCTATCCCTCAAGCTGTTTTTGTCTGTGTGCACGTGGAACTTTGAAAATAAGCAGATGTCCCAGGCAACACTTAAAGCATTTTGTGATATATTGTTAGATGGTAATTATCAGACTATGCATTTATTTCTTTGTCTACATGTGTTTATTACTTCTCTGGATTAATTAGAACATCTTAGCCAGGAAGAATGGTTGAAGTCATCTCACCAATATCATGTCTGTAAATGAACATGGGAGGTGGTCATGATGCTTGTAACAGATCATATCATTTCCCTACGTCATACATCAATCAGAATAATAATTTTCCCCTCGTCCTGTGCAGATTCCCTTTAACAATGAACCAGAGACAGCTGTGTTTGATGTTGTTTTATAATCTACAGGCCGTGAACCATTACAAACCGTTGTATTATGTTCAGGAATTAATGTCAGTTTTATATTCCCAAAAGGTATGGTGGCATTAATCAATCACGGTAAAGTTCCTGTTTCGGGAACAAGTTAAGCTCTCTAGAAGACATTTCGCCTGTCAACCAAGAGGCTTCTTCAATTCTATTGGATGAGAGACAAAACGCCTTCTAGAAAACCTCACTTGTTCCCTAAACTGAACTTTTCAAGCTTTACCATGACCTGGATGACTGAGAATCTTCACACATACGGTAAAGGACCAAGATAGTATGACTTCAAGTCACTCCAAGTTGTGATTTGGTGTACCCTGACAGAGAAGAGTGATTCCCATGTCCTAATGTCCTTCCATAGGCAGTACCCTGGTTAAGGCTTTTCAGAAAGCAGCAAGCATTACGTTCAGTCTTCCCTAACATTCTTGAGAACAATGAAACAAAGATTTGCATTTAAAGAGGATTTTGGCTCTATTTAAAGTCATTTTTCTGGTGAGATGGTAACTTAACGTTTCATGTCAACATGAAACACAGTTACGTAAATGTTTTTTTTTTTTTTCCCATTTTCCATATCCCAGGTGGGGTCACAAGACCTGCTGGTACCTATCTCCAGCTGTCTCCTGGCAAGAGGCAGGGTACAACCTGGACAGGTTGCCAATCTATCAGGCAACACAGAGACAAACAGCCATTCACAGACACACCTAAGGAGAGTTTAGAGAAGCTAATTAACCTAACAGTCATGTTTTTGGACTGTGGGATGAAGCTAGAGTACCCAGACAAAACCCATGCATGCACAGGGAGAACAAGTAAACTCCATGCAGAAAGACCCCAGGCTGGGAATTGAACCAGCAATACGCCTACTTATTGTATGTAATAAAATCCCTTTATTGCAATCTTCGAAGATCTTTTTAGATATTTTTGACATACACCCTTGTTTTATACCATTTGGAACTTCCTTTTCTGTCCATTGTTACTTCCCTTCTTCCATTGGGCGAACACAGTATGGATGGTCCATTGATTTGGCCATTTCAACTAAAAAAGCCAAAGAAAATGATCCCGGTCATCCAGCACGTCTTCACATAGATGTGAAACGTGTTGGCTGATACGTTTGTCCCACTTTGGAAACTTCAATCAAATAGAGACGACCCAATATGGCGCTTTACGGTGTGTTCACCTGGACATCTCTTTTAATGAACTCCTAAATCAAAGCTACAAAGAAAGCTTTCATTTAAAATGGGATGCTTTTAGTCTTTTGAAGACCATGTATTTATACAAGTAATACTTGATTTTTGCTTATTAAAAGCCAAATGATTTCTTTATTGTCCCTTTAATTTGCTAATTAGGTAAAATTAAATGTGTGTCACTCTGCACGTTTTTGCCTATGGGCTCATTTTAAAAACCCTACATTTTCCAAAAGTTCATTATCATACAGATGTTTTTGTTTATTTTATTGCATAAAATGTATTGTTTTTGTAAAGATGTGACTTTAATGTAGAAAAAATAGAAAAATAGGAACCATAGCGATACGTTTCTTATGAACTTTCCTCAGTTTTACCGCTTTGGTTCTAATTCTATAAAGTGCTGAGAAAGCACTTGGGTGATAATTACTTCTACTGCCTTCAGACTTCCCATCCATAAGTGTTCTTTCCGTCCAGTATGAACTCCTCCAGTTGCTGCTGCCGTTCACAAACCAGAACCCACACCCTTACACAGGCCTGATGAGCTTTAGGTCATCAGGCCTCTGATTATGCCAACCAGGTTAGGGGGAGACAGTTTTAACACGGATTATTGCAGCCATTGTTGATGGTCCTAGTTCTAAAAGGGAAGAATAGGAGATTGTCACGAGCTGTCGTCCATGATTACCATTAGCTCATTGGAGCCTTTGAGGACCGGAGCCCACGTACAGGGTCCTGGACAACACAGGGGGCCCCAGGTTAAACCACGGGGGCTTTAGAAGAGCTTTCGGAGCAGCTTTAGGAAAGCCCACGGCTCACTCTGTCTGCCTTTGCCGAAGGAATGATTGTCAGCCATTTCTTATCTGGCGTATGACGAAAAGAGGCCCTCCCAACAAAAGTAGAAGGATGGAGGAACAGGTCAGATAAAAGTCAAGCAGAAGCTTTCAGGTTTTCACGGAGTTCAAATGGACCCGCAGATATACATTACCCTCTAAAGTTTTCAGTACTGATCCCTCTGTGTTTTTTCCCAACTCTCTTCCCTCTCTCCTCTGACTCTAGCTCTGCTAATCTTGTTTAGACACGGCCTCAGCACATGAATAGTCCGTCAAATAGGGCAGTAGCCTAGCCAAGCCCTCACCTTGACTGTTTCAGTGTCAGTTTCAGTGGAACAATAACCCACTGACACAGTTGGAGAGACAAAAGGTTAGTTTCTGATCGCCTCCTCCATCGCTGACGCTGACCAGCTTAGCTGGAGGTTGCAACTGCTTCTGAAGCATTACTCAGCAATCTTTTTGTTTCTTTCCTGCTTTGGAGACGATCGCACATTAAATTGTGAAAGCAGTTCTAAAACCACAGGCGATGTGGTTAGTACTTTTTGTTCGTTTTCTTTACTGCATAGCCTGGTGAAAATAAACCAGGCTCTTTCTTGCACCATACAGTTACCTAAAAAGGGAAATTACTATAAAATTTCTTCATTTTTTCCCACAAATATGACCAACCCTTCATACACTGTTTTAGACATCCATGTCCTCTGCATGATGCTGCCAACAGCCTGTTTCACTGTTAGGACATTGACTCAGATTTATGCAAAGTCTTAGATTTCTGAAACAGAGCATTTTGAATGCAGATCCGACAGTTCTATCTATTCTGCATTAGGATGAAGGAAATTCTAACCCATCTGGTTACTGACATCTTGGACATATTGACTTAGTAACCGTAAGTGAACATTGTTGATATAGTAAGTTGTGTGTCATCAGCATAAAGGTTTTGGTATTAATCATAATAAGGCCTTGAAGAGGTTGAATAACTATCAATCCACCAGTTTGTTCACTTGGTTTAACAAATATCAAGAAGTCACAAAGACAAGCTCTCACGTTACACCTTGTGCACAAGTGAAAATGGAAGCGTGACAAGGAAAGAAATCGTGCAAAGGTTTGCCCGTTTATCCCTGATTATAAAGTTGAAGTATGCGTTGCACACAAAAATCAGTCTAATGATTAAACCCAGAGGTATACAAAATTAAATTTTCTTCATAATGTGTTAAAAAGATTATTCATAGTTGGCATTTTTTCAACTTCAAATCCGAGTTATTCCACAGCTTTACTGCATGTAGTACACTTATAAAATTAGGGATGCACGATATTGGGATTTTGGCGATATCCGATTTGCCGATATTTTTAAAACTCATGTAGCCGATAACCGATATCGATACCGATGTTAAAGCTGGACAAAAATAAGTAGTCATTGAAAATAGCAGTTTTGTTATCCATTTCTGACACTTTGAAAAATAATATACTCAAATATATTTTCATATGCTGATATCAAATTGATTTTTAAAAAACGCGGTATTGATCTATTTTACTTTCAAAATCTCAGTGAAATTTCATCGATTTCTGTTACAAATATTATATTGAATAGTTTTTGCATTTTTATATTTTGGCAATTTTGTGAGATTTTGTTAGTAAAATAGATCGATACCGCGTCAATATATCAACAAATATATAAAAATATGGCAAAATTTAGTGAATTTTGGGGGATTTCGTAGCATAACAATGACATATAGCAATATTTCCATTAGTAAAAAGAGATTGATATGGTGTTTTTAAATGGCAATATATCAGCATATGAAGATATTGTGATATTTACCCAATGTATCAATATTTTTTCCCTCGTCTTTAGAAGTTTTTAAGTCTGTAAAAAAGAAGTTTTGAGGAAGAAGAAGAAGTAGTATTTTTTTTTTTTTGACTTTAGAAACTCAGAAGCTGATCAAATATCGGGTTAAAATATGGGTGGGGGTGGCCGATGTCCGATATTTAGTTTTAAGGCCGATACAGGGCGATACCGATAGGGGCGATTATATGGTGCATCCCTATATAAAAGCTCTTACTTAATTTGGCTGTTATATCACTTGATCTTCAGTGGGCTCACTACAGAGTCTTTAGAAACCCCACTAACCATTTTTTCCATCAAGTGTTTGTCAGATTTATCAATATGTAATAACTACTTTTAAAAGCCTGGAAAGATTAATTGATTTAATGTCATAACAATCAAAGCTTCATTTTTTTCTGTTTTGCCCCTCCATGACCAGTGGTGCTACCAAGGAGAATGTGTTGCGTTTGGCAGTTGGCCTCAGAGTGCAGACGGAGACTGGGGGCCGTGGTCTTTATGGGGAGAGTGCAGCAGGACCTGTGGAGGAGGTGTTTCGTCCTCCATGAGGCACTGTGACAGCCCAGCGTAAGTAGGCAAAAGTAAGCCACAACAAGCCGAACACACGCATCCAGGTCCTGCCTTCAAGTGTGTGTTTGTGTGTAATCTGTATGTGCATGTGTGTTATATCCATGTGGTTACAGAGGGACAGAAATTAATCTGTTTCTGAAGTACATCAGAAAGTAATTATATATTTTGGGCCTGTCAAAATGGATAAAACAATTATTTCTATTATACTAATCAGAAATAATAAGATTTATTTGAAATAATAACACTAAAATAATGATACTTTTATTCTGCACAATCTAGACATCGGTGAAACAGCAAAAGCTTTCCAAACACCAAAACAGCTGCATTGTAATGAATGAAATGGAGCAATGCCACATACTGTATACTATATAACATGTATGGTATAAAAGTAAGATGCATTAACACAATTTACTGTTTCAATGCAGATAGATGGTAAAACAGAACTATAGTAAAGAGACTATAGTAATAATCCCACTGCTTTTCTCAGTAGTTCTGCAGTTTTAAAATATTGTGATAATACCTCAATTAGTTGCTCATTAGCTGCTAATGCCGAGATTTCCATCTGTCTTAAAGCTTTCTATTGGTGCTCTGTTGCATTTGATCATCTTGAGTTAAACATTTAAAATGTTTAGACTGGTCAAACCTGAATAGGATCATTCCTGGAGCTTATGAGGTGGTAAAATGTTTTTGTTTTAAAGCCACTAACCAGAGCATCCCTGGCCTGCAGGCAGACATCTGGAATCTTTATCCTTCTTCCACTGTCGTATTCCTTCGTTTTGGAAGCTAGGTATTTCGTCAGACACGCTATTAGAAGACAAAAGAAAACGAAGGTGAATAAGACAGGAGAGGGGAGAAAAAAGAAAGGGTGGAAAAGTGAAGGCACCAGGGTAATGTGGACCACCTGTGTAAGGTAATCAGCTCAGCTCAGGCATCGGTGCAAAGTGGAGTGCAGCCAGAGGAGCCTCTTAACACATTCATTACAGGAGCCTCTTTGCAATGAAGTGGAAATAATCACGGGGAAAACGAGAGGCTAATGAAGGTGAAAGGAAGAATAAAAGAAAGAAAATAAATCCCTCAAAAGATGGAGTGGATGTAGTCTCGACGAGGGGGGGGGGCCTGTAAAGAGAATTGTTCTGAAGTTACAGACTGCATCTCCCGTCCAAATCTAAATGTCGTGTCACACTTAAGAGGTCTTACAGCAGCTTGGGTTTCATGAATGAACCGCTGGCACACAGACTCAGCAAAGCAGCAAAAATCACACACAAACATACTTCTGTGTTCTGGCAGAGACTCTGTCACCAAACTTGTGCTTTTGTGGCGTCAAACCTCCGTCTTAGCTTACAGCCGTAAAAATAAATTCTCATTGTAATTCATTGTAAGCGCCTGAAATTCGAGATGTTAAATTAACTTTTTTTTTTTTTCCCTCTTGAACTCCCCATTCATTAAAATCTCTTCTTTCTTGCAGCCCATCTGGAGGCGGAAAGTACTGTCTTGGAGAGAGAAAACGATACAGATCCTGTAACATTGATGTGAGTCCATCTTCATTACGTTACCTCCTTGTCTTACTTAGATTTAGATCAACTACATGGTAATATTCCTGCTGTATTTATGACATTAAACTATTCAAAAAAGAAAAGGACAAGAATTCACTGTTTTCATCTAAATAAACTGTCAGTTTGTACTTCTTCAGTGGAATTTCTGAAACATCTATCTGCATAAGGTGCAAGAACGGATGTGTAATATCACAAAACTATGAGCTTGTGACATTTAAAAACAGCTCTGGCCTTAGAAAGACAAGGAAACCTCATAACACTTAATTAGAAGAAAAATGTTAAAAACCAACAAGCATATTATATCTAGCCTCTAAACTAAGGCGGTGGAGACAAAGGGCGTTGCTTTGACGGGTAGCCATCCGGATGATGATCACAGTGAAAGGGATCCAGAATTCCTTTGAGGTAATGGGAAAACCTTGCAACCAAATAACCATGAAAGAAGCACTTTACCAATTATGGTTTGTTTTATGCATCAACACCCTTTCCTCATTAAAAGATATACCTCCAGCTGTTGGGAGTTTGCCAAAAGATTCTCAGACTATGAGACACTCAAAGTCTTTATTCCCGACCTGTCAATATTCAGGCTTGCTAACCACATTTCATCTGCAATAAATGAGCATAGGAAGTTTCTTATCTATGTTACTGAAGGCCCACCAGTAGGTCACAAAGAACAAAAAGATTAACTGGTAAAGAAGGTTTGTAATGGTGCTCAAAATTTCATCCACCTTGACAAACATCCTGATTCCAGAGCATGATGCTACCACCACCACGTTGTTTAGCCTGCGTGAGACCATCCTGATCTCGCGAGCTTTCAAGGTTTCACGCTCGCCAGATCAGTCTGGAGACTCTCCGTTAAAGAAAATTTGGAGCCGTTCACCAAGCGAGCGTCCAATATAGCGTTGGCTTTGAGGCGGGTGGTTGAGGTGACGCCGCTTCGCGAAGCGGCGACAGTTCAGTCTAAAGAACATAGGCTTCAGCCCATGAAAAACGCGTTAGCATGGCTATCAAGCAAGATTTTTTGCTCCGAATTACAGAGTATTTCTTCACTGAAAGAAGAGCAAAACACACTGCTCTGGAAGGCTTTTCTCAGAGGAAAAGATGTTTTTGCTCTTCTCCCGACTGGTTTTAGGCAAGAAGTTTGATCTATCTTTTGGCTGCTCTGCGTGGCGTCGCTCTGTTGAAGTCGTCATATGCTTCATTGATCTGATTGGTTTATTTGGCCCGTCTATCACCAACATAGGCCAATCAGCTAACCAGTATTTTCACCCCTTCCCAAAATTACTTCAACTGAAGGTTTCCAGATGGATATGCGGCGCAAATCCAGCGAAATCCATCTAGCGGCGGAGTCAGGTTACACTGTGTTCCACATTGGTGGGATGTATGGTTTACCTTTCTGAACTGTTGCCAAACTTTACCTCTAGTTTTATACAAGTATAATATGGAGCCAAATCAGTGACAGCTTGCATTGACATCAATGTGAGATTTGGTATTGAAAAATTAAACTGGAAAATTAAACTTGAAAATGTAAAAATTTGCTTATAAAAAAAGTTAAAAAGCTTAAAAAAAAGTTCAATCTGGACTCTCATCAGCTTCACCTGAATGACCTGCGATGTCTCTTGTTCAGCTCCAGTCAATCAAATTCTCCGAAGCCAATCATCTTTCGAAGATCCCCTTCATTTAGCTCCTGGACCAGCTTCTCTCTCCCGCATTCAAGGGAATTTTCACCCACCTGAAATTATAAAGCTTTTCAGATCAGTGTGCTGAAGGAATGGAAGCACAGAATTAGGTTCTCCAGACATATGGTAACATATGTAAAGAAAATTGGGACCATCGGCACATGTGAAATTGCAGAATCCATCTTTTGTTCCTGCACACTAGCTACCCCCTTTACTGATTTTTCTGCTGCTTTTTATATCAAATGTTTTAGATTTTCAAATCAATATTGACATTAGTCAAAATAAAACTTGAGGAATATATATATATATATATATATATATATATATATATATATATATATATATATATATATATATATATATATATATATATATATATATATATAATGATGATTAAAAAAAAAAAAACAAATACGTCTTGATCCCATGTATGAATAAAGACATGAGAGTTCCTGTTTGGCCTTCAGTTTGGCGTTAACTGTTATCATCCCTGTGGATGACTTTTATTACTGTCTCTCATTTCTGTGAATTTTTAAAATTCAGAATCATAGGAGGGTTTTAAGCATTAGAAGGCTGTTTGAGGTCAACCGTAAGGCGTCTAGAATCGAGATTTCTTTGCTTTTGTTAAAAAATTTTCTTTATTTGTGGATTTCTTATTTAGAGCTTTAGGTAGTAATCAGGCCTGGATGCAGCTCATTAAACTGAACCAAAAAAGTAAGTTTAGCAGCAGGTAATGCATGATTTTAAGAAGTCAGTAGTTATAGTTTAATTAAGACTATTAATTGTTTTATTTATACAGTGATATTCATACAGGTTCTCTCTTAAAAACCACATTTAAACTATCAAAAACATTTTCCTGGAACTAAAAGAATGTGCTGTGATTCAGTGTTCCCCCGGTATTTCTCTGTTTATTCTCCTTTTTATTTTTTGCAACATTATAAGTTATGTATCAGTACTGACACTTCTTTGGTCAACCAGTGGTAGCAGTCTCGGTGCGGATTTCATTTAAAAAAAAATGAATTTACAAAGCTTGGAGTTTTTCTCCAAGCTTTGTTTTCATACAAATATTTAACATGGCTCCAAGTTGAGATCTCTGTTCAACTGTTTCGAAGGTTTTTTGTTTTTTCTTTCGGTAAAAACTGCAACAGTTTAAGCTCTGCTAGACATTTAACCACAAGCGAATGTTTACTTTGGAAACCAAACAAGAGGCCTAACCGCGATTTCATACCAACCATGTCTAGTGTGTCTGGGACAACAGCAAAAATATGAATACTTACCCCCATAGGCTGCGGTTTGTGTTGTTACTGTTACTAAATCAAATTAATGATTTATTATAAAACCAATTCCTAATAAAAAAGTAATCTCTGACTGAGAAATTTAAAAATGAATGATGTCCATATTTCACTTTGAATCAACAACAAAATGTAATAATAGTCAGATGGTATTTCTCAACCATATATCTTATGTTGTTGTCTTTGGAAGATTAGGTCCTGTTTTTGTTGACATTTTGCTACAAACTGGAGGTATTGGACAAAGACTTTCCATTATTTGCTTCTATGTCACTTAACTTACATACTGAAAGGATTTTATATCATCTCTGGCTGCAGAGGAGGAAACAGAACCCCTGTTCTAATGCACTTTGTTCATCATAGGATTAAAAAGCACACAGACGTAACGGGTTGATTGCAGTCATTCACATATTCACAGTGACACATAAAGCAGGAAGAAGTGCAGAAAGTCTTTAAAAGACGATATTTCACTCTGCATTATAAAGTTGGTGTATTTTGAATCTTATAATGCGTAAAATGTATCAGAACAAGGACTCATATAAGTCTTAAAAAAAAAAAAAGAAACATTTGATACCTGGTTTAAAATGGGACATACCAGTTAGTGGGTTTGCGGGGAGTGAAAATATCCTCCTATGTAGGACAAAGAAGGATGGGTTCCTTTCTTAATTCTCATTTTAGGAATTTAAGTATCTTTAAAATGTATGAATAAGTTAATATCAATGAAGTATCTAATATCAGTGATCAACACATAAAACGTCTCTTTTTCTTTTCTTTCACTTTTCCAGGCATGCCCAGCTGGATCTCAGGATTTCAGAGAGAAGCAGTGCGCAGATTTTGATAACATGCCTTTCCGTGGGAAGTATTACAACTGGAAGCCTTACACTGGTGGTGAGTTAAGGACTAAAACGTGAATCAAATCAATCTAAAACTAGCCCTTAAGGTGCAGAAATAAAATAGAGCCCCTTTCCATCCGCTAAATATCTGTTTTGAAGACTTACCTTATGGGTTCTATGCAAGGTTTTACCCTATTATTATACATTTTCACGGACCAAATACTAAAATTGTGTTGCTAGTGAACTAACCAAAATAAGAGCAAAGAATTTCCTAATGTTTTCATTATTTTTTTGACACACTTTTCTTGAATATTCTACACTTTAATGCACTCAGATTTACAGAGTTATTCGGCCCTGTTTAGTAAATTCAAGTAATGTTTTTTGGAAGCTACTGCTACAATCGTCAGGCTTTATATGGATGGATGGATGGATGGAGACTGTGGGAAAGAAATGACCTCGTAAACATACACATTTTCTACTTTCATTTTTCATAAATACCAAACATATTTTATTCAGTCTCACACACCTGCATAGGAGTCCTGTTTATTTGAAGGGCTGAGCTGTAAAACCTGTCACCCTCCCCGAGTCACCAACGACAACTTCCAGACCTGTCTGGCTTGTGTTCCGTCTTAACACGACTAGAGAGAAGGTTCTGTTTGATGACTGGAGGAATTCTTGAGATTCCTCAAAATCCCTACAGCTGCTACTGCTGGACCAAACTTGGAGATCTGATTGTATAGCACTCCTGACTTGATACATCGCAGGTCAAGCGTAACAAGAATCCAACAAGTGCCTGAGTAATTTTTCCTCAACTTCTCAGGATGAGATGAATCTGTCTGTCTAAAGACTAGTAAGTCTGACCTTTTTATTTTAGCTGATCGTGGAAAGCATCCATTTAACACATTAAACAAAATGTTTAAAGGATGTAATGCTTCAATGTTCTACGAGTGATTTAACTATTCAAGTGTAATATTATTCATCAAAAAATGTGTTACAGTTGGAAGAACAAGAATTTAATACCTTTTTTCAGGTTTCAATGTTCAAACCATGCACAACTCTAGTTTTTATCAGTGGTACTCTTCAACAGGGACAAAATCTAAAAGAAAAGTTCATAGAACATACTTTTTTTTTTATTCTTTGCTTTTTAAATCAGAAAAGTATTTAATACATTAGAAAAACAAAACTGAATATTTCATAAAGAATTCTTTGTTTGGAATTGCAGATCTTGAGAAGGTTTTTAAACACTGCAGCTGGGATTGTTGGGCCACTCCTCCATACAGATCTTCTCCACCTCAGTATTGAGGTGGTCGCCAGGCAATAGCGCCTCCAAAGCTTTTCGACTGGGTTCAGGTCCGGAGACTAGATAGGAAACTCTAAAATCTCAAGATAATGCTTATGGTGCCACTTGCTGTCTGTGTGCTTTGGGTGGTTGTCATGCTGGAAGACACAACCCCATCCTTAATATCCTTCCTGTATGTTAATGATCAGATAACTTACCTGTACCTTATGCCCCACATGTTAGCATATGCTGACATACGTCCTGAAATTTTGAGCATGCAAAAAATTTGTTGACGTACTCGCCGTATGTCTAAGTGTGCCAGTGTGTTCCAGTGTACTTCAGCGTGCTAATGACTTATACAAAACGTACTCATAACTTATGCAATGTATGCCAGCGTTTTTGCCAGGTTTTCCATACATCAGCCATACGCTGGTCTAACTCGTCAAGGTATGACAGGCCCCTAAGAACTCTAGACCTGTCTTACTGGCCAGTGCTCATGCCATACAATTAAATGCAAGTTAAAAGTCACACACTGGGATTTTTCTCAGCGTTTTTTGCTGTTTTTTTTTTTCATTTGAAGAATACCTTTGATACAAACTGAAGACTTGGTTTTCAAACAGCAGTGTATCAAATACTTGTCCTCCCCACTGTATGTACAATCGTTCCCCTCCTGACCTAGATGTTGCTCGTTCTGGAAGCCGTCATGTAAATACCATATAACCTGCATCAGAATAATTGCTGCTGGCAGGTCACTCCGTCTCTGTGGATGTCAGCATTATGGTGACGTCATGTATGGTTAGTTTCGTGAACAAGTGGATATGGAGATGCCAGAGCTGGCCGTAATTCCTGGTCCAGTGATGATCATGTGCTGGGCTCCCCGTGCTGTTTGCTTGTGCGAGGAGGGTCTGCTGTTTGTTCTCTGAGTACAGGCCCAGCTGGAGGTAATGAGGTGTTCTGTGTGTTTTCCAGGCAGTGTGAAACCTTGCGCATTGAACTGCTTGGCTGAGGGCTATAACTTCTACACCGAGCGCTCCCCTGCTGTCGTTGACGGGACCCGATGTCAGGCTGACTCTCTGGACATATGCATCAATGGGGAGTGTAAGGTAAGGCTACATATATCAGGGACGATCAGTGATTTTAGATTTATAAAACCACTTTGTATCTTAGTTTTGGTTTCATAAGCAACTTCTACAATATATTGAGATATTTCAAATGGGGTTTAATTTTGCAGTTTTGGGGGAATTTGGTTTAATAATTTCTGCAGATCTGAGTAGTTATTTAAGGTTATTTAGTAATTAAGAAAGCCTCTTGCAAAAGAATGCATACCCCATGAGCTTTTTACAATTTGTCACAACCACAAACGTCCTCACATTTTATCTTTGTTTAATATAATTTGGCAGGCTGATACAAAGACTGATTAAAAATGGAGGGAAAAAACAGTTAAGCAGAACACCAAAAAGTGTTATATGCTCTTTTCCAGAGACATGAGTCTAGCACTTTTACATGCTTTGCACATTTAAAGATTCAAGTTGTTGCTCATTCTTCCTCACAAAATATTTAAAGGTTAGGAAACGGCTATTAGTTTGTGCAACACATTCTGAGCTGGATTCAGGTACAAACTTTGGTAGGAGGAGTTTACATTTGATGACATTCTCAGCTCTCAGATAAAAAGGTTGTCTGGTATCAGGTCTCAGGAAACAATAACCTATCAGTTTACAGGTCTTAGAAAATATAATACAATAAAATATAAAGATGGTTTAGGTGAGAATTTAGCGTTGACAAACTAAAAATATCTGCTTGGTTGGTCAAGATTTCATCCATGCAGGTTACCATTTTCTACCAGCGCAATGCATGCTGGGATGTTGCAGGTATAAGTTAGGTATAACTGGACAAGAACCTGCAGAATAAACACAGGTAGGCTAACATTATCTGAATTGTTTTTTTGTTGTGTCCGGTTTGAATGGTGTAAATTTAGACAATGCCACACTGGGTCGCTGTATCAAAGATTTCATGGGACATTAAAACAAATGTCAGCTGTTGTAATCTACTGTTTACTCTATTAGCTAGAGTTAACGGCTTGAGCAAAAGCTAATGTGACAAGTTGCAAGATAATAAACACCTGTTTAAAGTCGTAGGGAAGTTGTATTTGAATTTCTGGCTTAAACATGTATATAAATGTACTCTTGATCAGAGTATATTGTCCCAAAATGTAGAAAATGGACATCTGTGTCTTTGGCAGGCGTAGAGCTAACAGAACTGGCAGCGTTGGGATGCAAGGCCTCAAACATGTAAGCCTTCTAGACCAAACCAAGCTTCTGCCGCCCTGGCATCCTCTTCTACAACATCTTCATCCCCGCTTTCCTCCTCTAAATAAAAAATGGATGACAGAGGAGACTAATCCTCTGTCATCGTACAACCTCCGACACTAAACTCTCCTCCTCTTGCATGTTTCCTCTGTCTATGGCGTTCCTTGACAGTGTCGTTTCTAAGTCACCAATTTAGTGCTACTTGCTTCCAATGGAATTTCCCATTGGGAACTAGCACTAAGTTGCTAACTGGTTAGCAAGATGCTTCCGAGAAAGCGGCCACAAGCAAACTTGCTTGCGATCCCTCCTCCCTTGATAAACGACCAATCACATTCACTTTATTCACTCGTTTAAAGTCTGGCACAACAATTCAGAAATGCAACCGTTGGAACAGCCGCTTCTCTATGACTTTAAATTGACAGTGAAACATCTTTCAGGCATTGAAACCTCCTTCTAATATATCTCAAAACTGTTTGGATCACAATGCCAACTGTAGCCTCAATTAGAAGCTGGAGCTCTTTGTATCATAGCTCTCCATCTGGGTTATCATCTCCAAGAAACAGCCGCACATACACCAGCTTCTTCGACCAACTCTCCCCTCTTCCTCCTGTTGGGACATGTGCTACGTTCAGACCTCATGCGATCGAGGCAGCAAAAGCAGCTGGTTTACATGCAAAGTCAATGGTTGATTCACATAAAGGAGCATCAAAAGGTCCTGCAGCGAGTTTCGAACAGCAGGAGTAGTGCATCTTTAGGCAGCTGAAACAGCTTTCCATGAGGTTCTGAGCATCTGATGGGCGTGACGCACTTCAAAAGCTGCAGCTGCTGGAGTAGGAAAATTTTTTTAACTTTTGCTGCTCGACTCACCACATCAACCAATCAGAGAAGCTGAGCTTTGACTAGCAGGAAGACAGACACAGCAATGCTGATTATCACTCCACTGAAACAATTTATTAACCCCTTAATTTACTTAAAATGTCGAAAACCTTTATTATTCTAGTGCCTGCCGTTTGGGTTACGTACATGAAAAATGCTAACATCTCCTTCCAGCAACTATGGGCAGTATTGAAAAACTGGTTGCTGTGGATTTCCAGTGACAGCGCTCCTCCAGTGTACAAGGGTTTTATGGGTCCGTTTACCTTCAGCCAATTTGTTTCATTACGCTTCATAATTCTTTTCTTCAGGCTTGCATTATGTTAGGCTTTTATTTTTAAATATTTTCCTGCACTTCTGGGCTGTCCCTGAAACCGTCTTCGTCTTTCAGTCCTAAAAAGAAAATGGAAAAAAGAACCGGGGAAATCAAAAAACGGGCCGGTTTTTTATTTAGTTTTTCTGGTTTTTTGTTTCTAAATTGTGTTAACAAAAACGGAAAACTTCAACTTGATTTCCATTTTTTCCGTTTTTGATTTTAAATGGAAAATGGAAGCAGTTTCCGTTTTTCGTTTTGGTTTTCCAGAAAAAAAAAAAACGAATTGCCTGAAGGTACACTGACCTTTATGGTGGTTTGACAGTGAAATAATATTTGAAAGCAGGATTGTAATCTTGATGAATTGATTGCACAGATTAAGTTTTCAGGTGGACTTTCTCGCTTAAAAACATCTTAAAACTACATTTTATCAACTTTTAAGAACAAATAATAGTAAAACTGCTCTCTGCCATTGAACACAGGAGGAGCAGAGGCCTATGACGTATCTTTACGCACTTTACTGGACGAGCTTCAGGAGCATCAAAGATGGTCTTGAGGCACGTCGGCTCTGAATACGTACAAGCATTAAAAATGAAACAGCAGGCGCTTTTTTGCTACTCAAATCGCATTAGATTTGAATATAGCATTATACCTGCTCATCAACTTTAACACCCTCTGGTTGAAGCTGGCTGGATGGAGCTAGTGCTACTGGACCTAGCATACATCATTTACCCAGAATGCATTGCAGCATAAAGAAAATCGCAACGTCTGTGCGACTATATATTATTGAAATATATAAAAATTAAATATTTTACAATCATTTTAGAGTTTCGTATTAACATAAAAAATAAATATTCCTCAAAAAATGTATTGTTAAAACTTCAATTAAAAAAAAAGAAAGCTCTGTCCTTTTCCTGAGACCTAAGATCTAATAAAAATTATTCCTAGGGCAGAGGAAGTGAACATGTGATTTATGGGTGGAAAAAAATATAATAAATAGTAAATAGAGCTCATTTGGACCCCTTATAATTTCATCTCTTCATTTCATCCCTTTTCATTTCTCTCAGAAGTCTCACGAGAATGTGGCCGTATGGCCGTTAATTTGGATGTATCTTTAGCAACATTAGAAGTTTGCCATGATTCTTTAACCATCACTCCTAGGTTTTTATACACAATAGATAGAAAGCTACACAATCAGCAACACTTGGTAGAATAGAGATGGGAGCAGTATTAGCAAGGCGGGCTGTTGTTAGCACCCTTTCAGGACAGGAGGACCAAAATGGCGTTTTGTGGAGAGCTGGCTCTTGTAAACTTTTATGCCACCTGCACACTCTGGATTTTGCAGCAGGTTTTAACTTAAGCTGAACATGAATTGTTTTAACATGAAAAAAGTCAGATTTCTGGGTGATAAATCCCTAAAGGATGGAGCCTAAAGCGATGGAAAAGAGACACAGAGACTCTAATGTCGCTAGAGTTAAGCAGTGTGACGGAAGATGGAAACAACTGGACGAATTCACGACGGCTGAGGAGTAAACAGCCAAAATCGGATTCAGCGAAATCCAACAAGTTGATTACACAGCCCCACATGTCAAAGCTGGAAAATGTCTCCAAACATGCAGCAGAAACCAGCCGAGGAGTCCCTGTAGGTAAATAGATGGAACATATTAGCAACGGCTGAGACTGTTGGCTGCTCCGATCCTCGCTGAGCTACTCCTCACCCGGTTCAGACAAAACTAAAGGCAGGGAGAGTCACAATCTGCCTGGCAGAGCAACATAAGCAAGGAAACTCATTATTTAACTATAATCTTGGTATCCAGATTTCATGCAGCAACAGCCTTTAAATAATTCTGGAGAAAGTCAAGATTTACAGTTTTGCCCAATTATAGTTAATTCCCTGGAAAAGAAGAGTAGGTAGAGTAAGGAGAAACCCTTCTTTCTGTTGGTTTAAAGCTGAGAGCCGGCACTCTAAGCCCACATTCATCACACAAGTGTAACACAAGCAGGTTGTGATAGCACTTTATCTTAAGTGTGCTCTTCTGATAGGGAGCGTTAGCCATTTAATTTAGTCGAATAAATGAGTCAGTCATTTTATCTCCCTCCCCTCTGCCTTTTTGCTGGGTTTCCTTTGACAGCTCTGCGTGCTGGATACTGATTGTATAAACAACTACAGAAAGAAAAAAACACAATAAAAAAACAAAAAAAACACAAAAAAAGAAACAACTCCGGAGAGAAACAATCAGTTCTTTGAGCTGCTGATTGTAATCGAATGAGGCCGGAGTAGCTCTTATCAGGGCCCTGCAGCCTCAATCTGGATTGTCTCAAGGTAAATAAAACAGAAAAATTCCTGTTTTTATTGAATAACGTTTTTCTTTATATTTGAAAAGGCTGATTTAATAACAAGGCAAGATACAGTTTTATTGAAAGAAGTTGGCAGTTGATGCTCGCTTTGTTTCCATGAGCATAAATCATGTTGTGGGGCTGGTGTGATTCTGTGTGTGTGTCTGCAGGAGTTTTTTTTTTCCCCAATGTAATCTTGCAGATGCAGCTGAAATGATTTTGGTTCTTAATTTAAAGTGTTTGCTTTGACTTCCACCTGACCGTACAATTTGATTTGAGCTTGGCACAAAGATACAGGGGCTCTGCCCACAGCTTTAATCTGATTCTCATAAAGAAGAGACGAGAACCAACACACACAGACACACAAAACGGTGCGTTGTTTAATGGCCAGAACCTCTCCAGCATGTGTTTGTTTCCAGCATACCACTTTATTTTAGAAGCTCTTCTTTTCAGGTTAAAACCACAAACTTATTCATATTTCATGTTACAAACCAACAGGAAGATTCACATGACATAAAGGAGAATTCCGGTTTTTAACACTTTTAGCCCATTTTCTGCTTAGTGTCAGGATGAATTTATGGACACCGTAATTTTGACAATTGGTCATAATGCTCTGCTTCCTGGCTCATTTGCATCCCACTTCGGCTGCTTCAGGAATGGCTTCACCATACTGCATGTCCGATAATGTCCTTAAAACAACCTTAAGCGTTCTTTTTTTAAAATATACTTTACTCACCGGTGTCGTCAGCGCTCGTTTTCAAAAAGGTTTGTGTAAGAAAACCCGTTCCTGTAGTTTTTATTTTAGTTTTTTAAATCCCATTGAGTTCTGTAGGAAGTCAATATTCCCTACCACGTGGAAGCCGGGGCCCTGGGGCCTGTTTACTACAGTTGTAGTCTTTTCGCTTCACTCTGTGTACTCCGGCGTCGAGGTGCTAACGCCTCTGTTAAACACTCTAAAAACTCTGAAAATGGAATAATCAAGAAGGTGGATTCTTGATTCTCGACGTCGGAGTACACAGAGTGAAGTTTCTAAAAGACTTCACAACTGTGTAAACAGGCTCCATTTCCGTTTCGGTGGCAGTGGAATATTGACTATTCCAACAGAACTCAATGGGATTTACAAAATGCTAAATAAAACACTACAGTGAAAACTTTTTTTCTTTACTTCTAAACTTTTTTGGAACGTCATTGAACAGCTTGACGAATCCGGTGAGTAGCATATTTTAAAAGAACGCATTAAGGTTGTTTTTAAGGACATTATCGACATGCACTATGGAAGCCATTCTAAAGCAGCCGTAGGGGTGGATTCTAAAATGAGCCAAAAAGCAGAGACAGGACCAATTGTCAAAAATTTTGGTGTCGAACACTCGATTTCATCCTGGACACTACAGAAAATGGGCTAAAAGTGTTAAAAACCGTAATTCTCCTTTAACAAATAAAATCTGAAACTTCAGGCTCGCATTTGGTTTTCAAATCCCTCTAATTGATAATTGCTTAATTGGTGAACAGAATCTGCCGGGATGTTTTTTAAGTGTACAACTTCTTGAACGCAAAATCCCCTTTGTGATACATGGTGGTGGTGGTATAATGTAATGGGACGGAGGCAGAGGTTCTTCATCCACCAAAATAATGATCCAAAACATACCAGGATGACTAATACCTTTTATTCATATACTTTCATGTCATTACCAAGCACAATAAATTCTGTTTACATTTACATTTGAAATTATATGGTACAGATGTCTGTTACCTGGGAATTGACATCAGTACTCAGTGGTTCCTGCTTTAGCTAAAGTCATTTAAAGATGACATTAGCATGGTAACCAATTAACATGTTAAACTGGCACCTGCTTTATCAATGTCGTTGGCTGTGGACAAGTTGCTAACGCAGGTATGAATGCTAACAACGCAGTAGTTGTAGTTCTATATTCAGCAGAGATGGCAATCAATTTCCTCACTTTCCGTACTTGAGTAAAAGTACAGATACTTGTGTTAAAAAATACTCTGGTAAAAGTGGAAGTACTGATTAAACTTCTTTACTCAAGTAAAAGTAACAAAGCTACAGTTTTGTAAATTTACTTAAAGTATAAAAAGTCAAAAGTAGAAAACCACTTTTTTCATGTCACCGTTGCCTACATTTTAAATGGGTGTCTGCCAATAGGACCAGATCTCCGTTGTGTTCATTTTCAATCATCTAGATAGATCCATGCTACTATGCTAAGCACCACCGCCACCAAGCTGCAAATGATTGCGCCAATGAATATCACTCAATCTGTCGATTCATCTTGTAGTGGTGCTGGGCCAAATGCAACGTAGATTCCCATCCAATTAGATTGAATTTGGTATTGATGACGAGAAAAATAATAACGGTAACTCCATTGAAATGATTCAAAACTAAAGTAACTTGAGCCAATTTTTTTAAAATGTAAGGAGAAGAAAGTACAGATATTTGTGTAAAAATGTAAGGAGTAGAAGTAAAAAGTCGCCATAAAAATAAGTAGTAAAGTAAAGTAAAAATATCAGAAAAATCTACTTGAGTACAGTAACGAAGTATTTGTACTTCATTACTTCCCATCTCTGGATACTGAACACATAATTTTCAAAAATAATAATAACAAGAAAATTGATCTAAAAACATATTTCTGGTTCTTTCAGTGTCAAACTATTGTGAAAATCTAATTGAGATATAAGACTGGTACTTTGCTATTATACCACATTTGTTGGGTCTTTATATCATTTTTAGCTTTTATTAAAAGCCCCTATAGCGCATCATGGAGCCCTGCTGATCACATAAAATGTATTGAATGTGTGATTTTATAAATTAGTCTGATATAGAAATAGTTTTTTTCAACATGTTTTCAGCTATCCTGCTTGTTTTTGTGTTGAGGTTTGCTTTTCTGTCACAAGGAAAGGCAATATTTCCTGCACACTGACTGAACAGGAGCAACCTTGCTTGTTCTCATAATAAGGCCAAATCTGCCACAAAAAAAAAATCAACAGGGATGTTAAAACTTTTGAAATGCATAAAAAGTTATTAAAAAAATCCCTCCCTGGAATAAGTTAAAATCTTGAATCTCTTCATCTGTTGACTCCAAAGCATGTGGGCTGCGACAACATCCTGGGCTCTGGCGCTAAAGAAGATCGATGCCGCGTGTGCGGAGGGGACGGCAGCACCTGTGAGGCCACAGAGGGGCTCTTCAATGAGTCTCTGCCTAGAGGAGGTAAAACATGTCTGCCCTGAGTTTTAAGATAAGGGACTTAGGGATGTTCTGTCCCATCAGAGTTTAGTCAGAGCAGCAGATACGCTGCAGAGGACAGAGATAGTACTTTTCCCTTAGCTCCTATGACCATATACATGACACAGCAGACGTCTACATAAGATCAACAAAAATGATTCAGCCCCTTGTTAATTAACAGCCTTAAATGCCTCAGAAGCAGGGGGGTCATTTTCCTTTGTCACCCAGCTACACAGCATATGTTTGCAGCTCTGTCAAGATACAGATCATAACTTATATTTCCTGTTAATTCAATCAGGGAGCCAGAAATCAGCAGACAGGCCTATGGCGTAAAGTGTAGACTGAGTTGGTCTATCGAGAGCATGAGTAGGAGAAAACATAATTCTCCTTCTATGGTATGGCTTATAAACCACCTAAAAATACGATGTGTGCATGATGGACTGTAAAAAGAAAAAAACTGAGCCGTTTTGTCCTCCTGCAGGACTTGCTTTATCCTTTTTTGGGTGATTTGGAATTTAATCTATATGTACTCCTACTTAGAATCATACGTCAGCTCATGTCTCATATGTGCTGAAGTAATATGTCACACAGAGATGAAGATTGGTTGAGGTGGAAAGTTACTATACCTCTAAAATATCTCCTTTATTTTTCGATTTTAGGTTACATGGATGTGGTGCAGATCCCGAAAGGATCAGTTCACATTGAGATTAGAGAAGTCGCCATGTCAAAGAACTACATAGGTGAGTATTGGACTTTATTAAGGCTGTGTTATGATAACATAAAGGAAACCTGACAACCAAGTCAGTAGCATGAGATATCAAAATATGTTGTGTGTTTTTTTTGTTTTTTTTACTGGCAAAATCAGCTGGAAGTGTTGAAATTTCTGGAAGAATCCCGTCCAGTCTTGAATGTGCGTTATAAAAACAATTGAGCTGATTTTGTGTTCTTTCTGCAGTGGAATTTCCTTCTTAAGTGCCTTTTAAAGATTTTTTATGCAACATATTATCTGAAAATTGTACATATTCATCTGGTGTTAGTTTTTTTTTACCTCCGCTAAGGATTATGTGTTTAGGAGACAACTTGAAAAGGTAGGGATTTATTGTACAGGAATTTTTTTTAAGTTTCTCTAACATTGTGAGATCGGCATATTTGGCGGAACAAGCAGTTCCCCACTAAACCAGAGGGTGGCAGCAGAGACTATTGACAGCCTCATCATCGGACTCAAAACGTCCGTAGGTATTTTACTGAAGACAAAAACACAAGAAAGGGGAAAGTCGTTGGTTTGTTAGCATGATCAATTGAAACATTTTTAAAGGACATTTTCTAACAAAGGTGTGCCTCACGTCAAGGAACAATTAAATAAAATTTGGTAATGATCCAAATCATGTGAGAGTTTTAGCTAAATTTGCTGCTTGTTGTTCTGTGCTCTCTGAGTGATTTTCTAGTTTGGTTTAGTTTATTTTCAGTAAAATACACAATATCAGATTTAACCTTTACAGTAAAATGTGTCGAAAGGTTACCAAAAAAGTGGTAACCTCCATACAAATGTGTAAATATTTAACCCCAATGAAAGCGTGCATGTGATATGTTGCTACATAATTTCAGTATACAGTAGTGTAAATGACAGACTATATATTTATATAACAGGAAAAGTTATAAATTGTTCTTGAACTGGTTTTGTGAGGGTTCAGCAAAGGAGGAGGGGAGACCAACACTTTGGAGCCTCGCAATAGAACACCAAACGGGGAATGGAGCTAAAATCCAGGCCCATTTTGAGTTGAATCGGCGTGAAATACATGATAACAAACAAATCTATGATGGAAGTGAGAAGGAAGCAACTTATTGATCGAATTCTAGACAAACTGACCAAATTGACATTAGTTTACAATTGGTAATGAGTAACGGTTTAGTTTTGATGGGTGCTAGCCAAGATAATATTAGGTCTGTATATACTGCCACCATGACCATTAACCATAAAGATCTTGCTACAGACATTTAGTGCTTGTTTCATATTGTGACCTTGCAGAGCATAACTATTTTCCAGATAATTTTTTATATATTTTAATGTACAGTAGGTTCATGTCCCCATTAAGAATAAGGCATAAAAAATATTCAAAAAGGTCTTTAGTAAAAAACTATTAAACATTATTTTGAGTTTTTCATTACCCATTTCTGAAAGTAGGTCATGCAACGGGACCATGATTCCAAGCACAGCAGCAAATTTAGAACAGATTGACCTGAAAAAAGGAGGAACAATGTGTTGCACTGGTTCTGTCAAAGTCTGGACCACTGCAACGATTTAATATGTTAGACAATTGTTTTCTTGATGTAAAAAACAAATCAAGACAGAAATCAACAAATGGACTTGTGCAAAAGCTACATTTAAGCATTGCAGTATTTTAAGTACTGTGGTTTCAGGTTAAGGGTTTGTTTTAGAGAACTAGCTTAAAACATCTATACATAACCTTTAACAGATCATCTGTTATTTTATTTGCTGAAGTGAATCGGTTTTAATTAACTACAGTGTGATGGCTTGGCAGTTTGCACCACTAATCTGTTTCATATTTTCTGGTCTGTCATTTGCATTTCCTCACATCTTTGTTAAAAGAAAATTGGAGAATTTCTTCATCTAATCTCCTCTTGCTTAATGCAAAGCTATAAAACAGATTTATATATATGTATATATATATATATAGTATATATATATATATATATATATATAGCAATATATATATATATATATATATATATATATAATATAAAAACTCCATCCTGAAACCTATTAATAACTGTCTTGGCACCAGACTCATCCACTTTGTTCCAGACTAAACAAGAAAGCATTTGCAACGCTGGCAGTGTCAGAAGCAAAACAATCAGACAACCGGATTCAATTAAGCCAGCCCTGCGTCTTATCATTAACCAGAGAAAGACATGTGACAGCATGTTGAATTTATAGCGGATGGTGGTGATGGAGGACTTAAGCCACACTCTGAAGTGGAGAGCTGTGTCGGATTTATAGGGCCGTGGTGACAGCTGCCTGCTCCGCCGGGAACATGGAGGATATGATGTTCATATATCACCGTTTAAAGACTCACATTTCTTGGCTTTTATTTACCCGTCCAAACAGTTTGTAGCTTTGTCATGAATTTCCTCTGTGACCTCAGTGATAGTGATAATATTTTTCTTATGTAGCGTTGCCTGGCTCTTTGCTCCTCTAGTATGAAAATGTTGCATTTTTTCCGATGTTTTATTAGGTCTGCATGAGGAAGCATAAATATAGAGAGGGTGATATTTGCGCACGACTTGTTCAAACTACACTCGTCAAAAAATCACAATGCTCACAATCAGTGCCAGATGTGCTGAAAATGGATTTGTAGATAAAGGAGGAGGCTGTGGTATGTTAAGGAGCAGTGAACCATTGTTCGTCAAGTAAATTCTGCGAAGGAGTATTTACAGAACATGGACCAGGCTGACAGATTATTAAGTGGCTGGATTGCTTTGTCTTTTCCAATTTGACAATGATTTGGTGCAGAAAAAGAGGAGCTATCTAGATCTGTTGAAAAGGAACACCTATTGTTATTTTATTTATGAGGCTTTAAGGCTTTCACCTAAACTTCTTTTTTCCTATGCATCTCCTACAGGAGAGGTATGTGTATTCGTTGTAATGCGATGTTGTTAATGACTTCAGGATAAAGGATCAAGATGAGCTGAAATTAATATCAAATCTTCAGCTAAATGTGATTCAAAGATAGATTCAAGTCATTCTCTATCAGGATATAATGACTGGGTGCTTGGGTGCACATGCTTGAATTGACAGGGATTTCTTTTACTCATTCAAACAGTGTCCGACTTAATATTAATAATTGAAATTTATTGATCTCACACTGGGCTGCTCAGTGATGCAGTCGGCAGCACTGCTGCGTTTCAACAAGAAGGTTCTGGGTTCGATTCCCAGGAGTATGCCTGTTCTCTCTGAGCATGTGTGGGTTCTCTGCTGGTACTCTGGCTTCCTCCCACAGTCTAAAAAAATGACGATAAGGTTAATTGGCTTTCTAAATTTTCCTTAAATGTGAATAGCCTCTGTCTTACCATGCGATGGACGGGCGACGTGTCCAGGATGGACCCCAGCTCTCGCACATAGACAGCTGGAGATAGGCACCAGCGACCCTGCTTGGGATAAGAGTGACAGAAAATGCATGGATGGATTATGTCCCATTGGTGAAATTCGCTCTGGGTATTTAACACATCATGTGGGGTTAAGGGTTTTTCTCAAGGAACCTAGAGTAAAGGCTATGGGGATTGAACCGGCTACTTGCAACATTCTCTTAGCACAAGCATACTGCTCTAACCACTAGGCCAACACTCCCACATAGAGTTCCCATCAATATTTCTTTAAATAGTAGGTCCTATCTCTATCACATAGTTTTGGAAGCCATCAGGTACTCTCACTGGAAGGGATGTCCCGAAACAACTTTTTCATTTCCGATATGATACCGATATTGCAGCTTAGAGAATTGGCTGATACCGATATTAACCCGATAGGATACTAGTATGAATCATAGCGGCCATTGGTATTTATTTTATTGTGTAGAATGTTAGGAAAAGCTTGATCAGCAATAAAAGTTATGAAAGCAACTGACCCATGTAAAATTATCTGATCAGTTACAGGAACTTTTAACAGAAGCAGAGTGTTTCTATGAGTATGAAAATATTGGAGTTTTTAGATAAAATATCCTTATCTTGATTATTACACTACTTGCTTGTTATACAGCACCATTCCCTATGTGGATTCTTGTCATTTTGGCTAAATAGTTAAATCCTTCTGTCATTTGACCGTAAAAGCCAGAAGGCTTGTCCGTATGGCCAGTAGAGCTTTAAAACACCACTGTGTAGCATTTGACCCAAGTATTGGCTTTATTAAATGTATATTAAAGTGTTTATCAGGGGAGTTACAGCATTTGATTGGTATTGATGCTTCATAAGGATTGCCCTTCTTAAAAAAAACTCACCTAGGCGACTCGAGAGGGTCGGATCTGTCACTGGATGAGTCATGTGACCCAGAGTCTCATGCTGTGGCAGTCTAAGTCTGCTTTGAAACACAATAGCTAGCTAAGCCAAAGTTGTTTGTTGCCAATAAAACAGATAGCCTTCAGGGGTTCTAACCTCTGGAAGATTTTGGCTTACCCACTTTATTGGGTACACCTTGTTAGTACTGGATTGGACCCCCTTTTACTTTCAAAACTGACATAATCAATGTTGTGCCAGTTCATAATTAAAAAGAACAAGTTCAAATATCAGTTCACACACAGATGAAAATGAACTGGCTCATGTTCATATTTCACTTTTTCTGAAAATGAATGTAAAGTAAGCTCACAAACCTATAATTGAATTAGTTCATTTATGTTCAAGTTTATTTGGTAAATTAAGTCACAATCCTACAAAATACAACCTCATATTTCAACCTCTAAATGTTTGATCATAATATATAGAAAGAAATTGAAAATACTTGATGCAGGTAAGGTATAATGTGTGTGCAGTGAAGCCTTTATTTAGCCAAATTACACAGAACTTCAGAAACATAGGGGGCACATTCAGGTTCTGCTAAAAAGATCTGCTTAAAAAATGATTTCTTACATTCCTTATTCAGTGGCAGATATTTCCCAACATTGCTCGGATGCTTTAAGTCAATGTGTCGCTTTAAATTTAATATGGATGTTTCTGACGAATGGACCTGTTTGTTAAGTCTTAATGGGCACAGTTTGCATAGAAGTGTTCCAAGTCTTCCTTTGTTAGATCATAAAACTCCGCCATGCGCTCTGCAAAACTGGCATCAGAAATACCAGCAGATGAGTCTGAATCCCACAGACTAGTACTAGCAGTAGATATACTGGTTTGTCATGCTGTTTGCTGTAGTAAAACCTGATGTTATCCAATGAAAAGTGTTTTTATTATTTGAAGGCGAATGTGAGCTGTGTGTTGCTCATTATTCTCAGAGTGAATATCGCTGTAGTCTAGTTTCATTACTTCAAAACTAATTCATTCAGTTCACTGTTCACTAAAAATATGAACATATTAAATGAACGCCATCCATTGAACTGGTTCATGCACAACACTGGCCATAATCCTTCATGGCATAGATTTGATAAGGTACTGCAAACATTTCTCAGAGATTTTGGTCCATATTCATAAGATAGCATCACATAGATGCGGCAGATTAGTCGGATGCCCATTCATCACGAGAATCTCCTGTTCCTCCACATCCCAAAATTGTTCCATCGGATTGAGATCATTTGAGGACAGTGAACTCATTGTCATGTTCAAGTAACAAGTTTGAGATTATTTACGTATGCTTTATGAAATGGCATCTTATCTGCTGGAAGTAGCCATCAGAAGATGGGTAAACTGTGGTGATAAAGTGATGGACATGGTCACCAACAATACTATGTTTATGATGATGACATGATGCTCAACTCCTGCTAAGGGGCCCAAAGTGTGCCAAGAAAATATCCCCCACCCCATGACCCCACCACAAGTGTGAACCGTTGATACAAGGCAGGATCGGTCCAAGCTTTCATCTTCTTGACACCAAATTCTGACCCTACCATCCCAATGTTGCAGCAGAAATCGAGACTCGTCAGAACAGGCAACAATTTTCTAAATCTTCTATTATGCAGTTTGAATGAGACTAAGAAAATTATGGCCTCCGTTCTTAGCTGACAGGAGTGGTCTTCTGCTACCGTAGCCCATCCACCTCAAGGTCTGTTGTGCTGTTCCTTCAGAGATGTTCTTTGGAATACCTCCGTTCTAACGACTGGTTGTCTCAGTTACTGTTTCCTTTCTGTCAGCTCAAACTAGTCTGGCCATTCTCTTTGACCTCTGGCATCGACAAGGCACTTGCACCCACAAAAATGCAATTCAGTGGATATTTTCTCTTTTTTGGACCATTCTTATTAAACCCTACAGATGGACGAAAATCCTGGTAGATCAGTATTTTCCGAAATCCTCCTACCAGCCTGTCTGGCACCATTAACCATGCCACGATCAAAGTCACTTAAATCACCTTTGATGATGTTTACATGCTAAATGCATTGAGTTGCTGCCATGTAATTGGCTGACAAGAAATGTGCCTTATCGAGCAGGTAGAGAGCTCTACATCATATAGTGGCCAGTGCAGTGTAGATTTGCCGTTATTCAACTATAAACTTAACCTTGTTTAGGAAAGAGTAATTTCTTACAGGATCCAGGAAAAAATGAGCTGTTAAAAATGATCCATACCCACTCAATAATCAATCACAGTTACTGACGAGACTTTTCCAAGTTTCTACTGGTGTTTCAGTGATTTATCTTTTATGAAGTCCCCATCCAGTTGAAAACCCTCTTTGCCACCATCCCAATTTGCAGTTCAACCCACTGATTTAAATCAGAATAAACAGGTTTGGAATATTGAAAGTTGTTTTAAATTCACATTTGCCAACAGGATGATTTGGTCTGAAATGTATAGATGTGGGTAGTATGTGGGTAGTTTAGGTCAGAGGTCACGGATTAGTGGTCCGCGGTCCGGATCAGGACCCGCCTGCTTGCTAATCCGGACCCAACCTGATTTAAAACCTTTATAAATCACATCATCTCCTGTTAATATGGTAAAGCCATCCAGATGACCTGGGACAAGGCTACACGAGATACAAATTAGCCAATGAGCTGTCAGTCTGCTTGCTGCTGCTGCTATTGCTGAGACACAGCAGGCAAAACCTGTGGCAAGCCGGGCGTATGGGAAAGAAGGAGAAGATGATGAGAAAAAGTGAAAAAAAGTGTGGACTGCTGGAACTGATGACAGAAAAGTGAAATAGTGTGCTCAGAGATGACCCTGCACATTTAGAGTATGTTTGGCTCAATTTGCTGCTGTGAAGCAGGATTCTCCGCCATGAATTTAATAAAAAATAAATATGGATCAGGCTCAAAATCTCCACCTTAATATGTGCTTGAAAATGGCTTTGTCTCCATTCAAACCCAGGTTTAAAAGCCTTGCAGGGCAGCCTAAAGCCCACTGCTCTCATAAAGACATATCAAAAAAAGAGAAAAAAGTAGTAGGTTAGTAATGGGTTATAATTAGAAATGTCTCCAGACCTTTACTGGTTGTGTATTTTCTTTATTTGGTTATTTTTAATTGGTTACCCATGGTTGACACTTAAAGCAATTTGACAGTAAATGCTCATTCACAATTTTCATAAAGCGATACACAAATTAGTGCTGGCCGTCTAAGTGGGTTTAAGTGTACATGTACACTTAAACCCACAACTTCTCATTTGTAAGATTAATACTCTACCCATGTAGTCACACATAGTTTTATCATTATAGGGCCACGAAAAACAAAGAAAAGTTCCAATATATCATTTAAGCTCCCAAAAGATAATGTTGTTCATGCTCATGATAAGTATATCCAAACTTCTGACCAGAACTCTAGCCTTTTTTGGATTTTA
Organism: Cyprinodon brontotheroides; assembly: GCA_018398635.1. Lineage (NCBI taxonomy): Eukaryota > Metazoa > Chordata > Actinopteri > Cyprinodontiformes > Cyprinodontidae > Cyprinodon > Cyprinodon brontotheroides. The sequence continues at coordinate 10,267,474 of JAGKQL010000057.1, forward strand.
GCTTTCTGAAAGATATTAAATGAATTTATCTTGTGATCTGTCAGCTCTAAAATCTGAAGAGGATGATTACTTCATCAACGGAGCCTGGACCATTGACTGGCCCAGGAAGTTTGACATCGCAGGGACGGCCTTCCACTACAGGAGACCTACCGATGAACCCGAGTCCTTGGAGGCGCTGGGACCTACCACTGAAAACCTCTTTGTTATGGTAATAAAGCTGATTTTTTTATGTCAACTCAAAACTGTAAAAACACAAAAAGTGATAAATTCAAACATGTATTTCACAATAGTGAAGAGAATGAGGAATTGGCTAAATAAATTTGAAGGTTGTGCTTATAACTTTGAAAAAACAACTTTTTTCCTCATAAAATCTGGTAGAACCAATAAAATCACTGCTTTAGTACACTTGACCTCCAATAAATGTGATCATAAAACTATTTTACTCCCAGTGGTGGTAATGTTTATATGAACTTGACTTCGATCTTTCTTTTCTTTTCCTTTGTTGGTGGATTACTGTATGTTTTAAGCTTTCACATAAAGAACAAAGCACAGTGCAGTGATTCAGAGGAGCCTGTGCTGTCTACAACTCTAATGTCCACTTATTGCACTGTTAGCGGCATATGCAGTGCTTTACAAATGTTTTCAGTCCTTGTGAAATATGATAGATCCACACAAAATAGTGCACATTTTAGAACCCATATATGTCTGCTTTACTAGTTGGCTGTGTGCATTCATCATCAAACATATTTACTCTTATGTCCCTGAATAAAATCTAGAGAACCAACTGATTTCAAAAGCAATTGGTTATTCCCAGTTAATAAAAACAATATGAGTGTAATTTCATCTATGGAAGGGATAAAGCATGGAGAAAGAAGACGAGAATGTTAAAGCAGAGTTAGGTTTTAAAGAGCACTATTCCAAAATAAGGAAATATCACTAAGCTGCATTGTTTAATGTATCATGTGAAGCTGGAAGGAGCGTGGCTCAATTCCACACCTACCAAGATTTTTCTTAACAAAACATGTGGAATAATTTCTTATCAAATGAAAAACTAAGGCCAAACGTCCAGGCTAACCCTTAAATCCCTCAATCATTATATAGAGTGGGGACTATATAGTAGACTTTATAGTTAATTTTATAGCAGAGATTTAAGCCAAAACAAGTTTTTGGGCTACTTTTTAAAGCTTTGAATTCTATTCTTATGCTGACATTTGAATTGAAAAAGCTTCCTGGATGGGAAGTGAAACATCTTCAAACTTGGAAACCAATTCCAGTGAATTGTTTTTTTTTGTTTTTTTTTTTACTTTTTTGGAATCTGTGGCCAGATTTCAAGCCAAATTAGCTTGACAGCTTTAAGCAGGGAAGCTAATTCTAATGCATTCCTCATTTTACAGTGTAATTCACCCCACCACCACACAAATATCTGAAAATGTCACCAAAATGGTTGGTGTCAAGAGACCCTAAACAGGTCAGGATCAGAGCAGGCAGCAGCTAGCTTAGCTTAGCCTAGCTTGAAGCATGGAGACTTAGTAAAGTTATGCTTCGATCTTTTTTAAGGTAAAGAATTTTTTCACCCCATCCCTGTTGAGTCCGGTTGGCTGAAGCCTTAGTTCGAGCTGTTTACTTTAAGGCTGATTTGCTGATTTAGCAGTGATTTAGCCGTGGAGGTAAAGATACTTTGCTCGGTAGCTGAATGATTTGCTTTTATACTTAAACACGATTAGCATGTATCTGTAAAATAAGCATGTACCGTTCTAACTAGTGTTGCGCTGAGGCTATTTTTTGGCCCAGATACCTGAACCCGATACCTTGCTGTGCAGTCATTTGGCGATACCATACCGATACCATCTGTTTGAAGTGGATGCATGTGTCTATATACGAAGAACTGCATACTACTTGGATGTAAAATAATAGCCATCATGGCTTTGTCAAGCTGCTGCTTACCTTTGTGTAGAAGAGAAAAGACTAATAAAAAGTGAATCCAGTAGAACTTTTTATTGCCTACCTGGAATGGGTGACAATAGTTGAATAAACTTTTGGCTATTAAAATGGTATCGATGTGCCGTATTTGTTGGTACGCGCCGATACCGATACCACCAGTTTAGCGCTAGATCGGGGTCCCGCCTGATACTGGTGTCGGTCTCTGTGCAACACTAGTTTTTACATATAGGAAATTCCTCTGCAATAACCATTCAACCAAAGAGGGAAACACTGAGACATTTTTAAAACAAATATTGCAAAATGAGTTTTAGTAGCCACATAAACATGTTTCCCTCCTTTTATTCAGGTTCTCCTTCAAGAGCAGAACCTTGGAATACGCTATAAGTTTAATGTTCCCATCCACCGGACAGGGAGCGGTGACAACGAGGTAGGCTTCGCCTGGCACCACCTGCCATGGTCCGAGTGCTCAGCTACTTGTGCTGGTGGTAAGTCTTTGATTAAAGTCTTTTTTTTTTTGTCTTCAAATGTAGTTTTGTGTCAGTTCCAGCTGCAATACAACTGCTACTAAGGCATTGCAGATGTGAGAGAAAGTTGTGGCCAAAATCCTGACAGCTTATCAGACTATAAAGATGTTATCTTTTGGTTTATGCACTCATTAATGCTAATCAAAGCATCAAACATCTTGGAAAAGCAGATCTTGAAAGCTTCACAGGATCCTTACATACATTTTCACATTTACCTACATTCATGTTTGTGAAATGGGGCTCTGTCAGTGTGTTTATTTACACTGATCATTTCTGTTATCAGGACCACCTAGGAGTTGTTACATAGTGACTTGAACTTGAATCTGTTTATTGGCATTTCAGTTCTTGTCAAAAAATTACAGCTTAAGAAGTTATGGTTCAATGAACTGGAAATCAAATCTGCACACAAATCCAGCTCTGCCTATATTGGTTTAAACAACTGATAATGTTGTAGTCCTGGATGAACAGTGGAGGTGAAGTTTTATGCAATGTGCGGGAATACTCTTTTTATCCAACAGTGGGGAAGTCTGGCTAAGGAATTGGCATCCATACATCCATCCATACATCCATCCATCCGTTCATCCATCCATCTTGCCATCCAGACATCCATCCATCCATCCATCCATCCATCCATCCATCCATCCATCCATCCATCCATCGACACATGTATCCCTAAATCAACCCATCTATTCATCCACCCACCAACCCATGTGTCTATCCATCCATCCATCCATCCATCAACCCATCTATCTATCCATCCATCCAAACATCCATCCATCTATCCATTAATCCATCAACCCATCTGTCGATCCATCCATCAACCCATCCATCCATCCATCCATCCATCCATCCATCCATCCATCCATCTCTCCATCCATCCATCGATCCACACATGTATCCCTAAATCAACCATCTATTCATCCACCCACTAACCCATGTGTCTATCCATCCATCCACCCACCAACCCATCCATCCATCAACCCATCTATCTATCCAAACATCCATCCATCTATCCATTAATCCATCAACCCATCTGTCGATCCATCCATCCACCCCGAAAACAATCCATCCTGCCACCAACCCATCCATCCATCCATCCATCCATCCATCCATCCATCCATCCATCCATCCATCCATCCATCCATCCATCCATTCATCCATCCATCCACCAAACAATCCATCCTGCCTCCAACCCATCCATCCATCCATCCATCCACCAAACAATCCATCCTGCCACCAACATCCATCCATCCATCCATCCATCCATCCATCCATCCATCCATCCATCCATCCATCCATCCATCCATCCACCAAACAATCCATCCTGCCACCAACCCATCCATCCATCCATCCATCCATCCATCCATCCATCCATCCACCCATCCATCCATCCACCCAACCCATCCATTCAGTAAACCCATCCAAACATCCATCCATCAACCCCGTCTATCCATGCATCAATCCATCAACCCCATGTGTCGATCCGTCCATCTATTCACCCATTCACCCTCCAACCCATCCATCCATCCATCCATCCATCCAGTCAATCCAATCCATCCATCCATCCATCCATCCATCATCATCCATCCATCCATCCATCCATCCATCCATCCATCCATCCATCCATCCATCCATCCATCCATCCATCCATCCCTCTACTGCATGGCCAGTGTTGTCTAGAGATGCAACCACTCTTCCTCAACACTACCCGTCCTGCAAAATTCAGACATTCTGAGTCTGAAACCACAGTTAAATTCTGTGGGTTTCATGTAACAATAAATTGTGCTTCTACCCAGTTGTCAAACGTGGCCTGGACAGGGTTTTGTAATATTTTGTAAAAGCATGACTGAATAAGCATGTGGTTTATTCTAAAGGAAAGACTTCCAAGTTGAGAGCAGATCTTTTTTTTTCTGTGGGGAAGCACATTTGGCTTTTCCTGTATCCTAAACCCTTCTTTGTATTGTAAATCTAAATTTTAAAACTGCAGCCAAATGTTTTTGTCTCTCAACTGTTCAGAGATTTAAATCATCAAAATGGTTTTTAATCATTCTCCCTTTTGGTAGGACTAGTTCAAGTAATTACTAAGCTGTATTTAATATACTCCGGAACTAATAATATGTGAAAAACAAACACTTTCTGACACATTACAACTGGAACTGTTTAACCACAACGCCTAAGCTATTCATCCTTACCGTGGTTAACTCAGAACACAGATGGGTAGACTTCCTATGCTTTACACACACACATATCCATATCTCATTACATCTGCCAGACAAGTCTATGGCTGGATACGTCCCTTGAGGGTCCATGCAGACCCGGTATAAGTTAGTGTGGCATTCACACACACATGCTTGCATACATTCAAAGTGGAAGGTGCAACCCTGATACGGTAGCCCTCGTTCTCTCCGGCAGGAGCCAAAGTAAAGAGCTCCCTGCTCTGTAAAAACGATTTGCCAACATATCCTGCAAAGAATCAGGAATTTACATGTCTGGACCAGCTACAGAATGAAAACAATACCATCCCTACCCAAACACGGCTCTTGGCACACGCCGCTGACCTCAGTGTTTCGGAGGGGCTATTAAGATGAGCTCTCTTGCCTTATTGATCTGGAGGTTTTTTGTGTGTGTGTTTTTTCAAATTCAGGCAGCCAGAAGCAAGAGGTGGTGTGTAAGAGGCTCGACGACAACTCAGTGGTGCAGAACAGCTACTGTGAGACAGGCAGCAAACCACCGGAAAACCTGAGGGACTGCAACACCGAGCCGTGTCCCCCAGAGTGAGTAAAGTTTGTAACACCCAAAAGCTAAAAAAAAAATCAAAAGTATTTAATAGAGTTAACTATAGACAATATTTAAAATGCATTCTTCTAAAATGGTTAGTTTACAGTTATATGCTGTCCTTTTTAAGAAGCATATAGGTGATATTCAGTATTTGCCTAGTAAATTTGGATCAAATATTTCAGCACAATGTTTCTGTGCAGCTGACACACAAGTTATATTTTTATATCCAACAAAGTTGTCTTCATGTAAGCTTTTTTTTGTGCTCATCATTATGAACATACCTCATAAATAACATTCCTCTTTTCTCTCTACAAACCTTGATCATTAATGTATTTTATTCATTTATAATGTAGGTGAAAATCTGAGATATTGATCTCAGAAGATGTCCTGCTTGGTTCCTTTTTCATCTTTTGCAAAAAATTAGTTCAAGATCAAATTGATGGTGTTTTCTCTCCTTATTGGTGCCGGAGCCCTGACTAACTTAATCACTGCAGATGCTGCATCCAACTCCTATTACATCCTTTATGAACTGGCTCCACGCCTGACTGTTTTCCTTTACCTGTGACATGAATATATATATACATTTAGTGTATTTTTATAATTAGATTTTACTTCTACAGATGAGCATTTAAAAATTAAAATACAGGACTGCATAAGGCTAAACATGATAACACACTGGCTAATGGAGGATTGTTTATATCTGATTTACTTTTAAGACTCAATCACAAAAACACTCAGAAATATACATTTGTAATATTTACAAGCAACTGAGAAGTTCCTTCCTCCACTAAACACAAGGGAATAAACTAAATCTAAGTAACAATGCTGCAGCTTTTAAAACAAAAATAAGTTGGAGCCTTTTGAAAATGAATTTAATGAAAAACATTAACTTCTGAGCCCCAGTACAGACGTTCATTCCAGCCAGTGTGGATAAACACAATATAATAATTTAATTTTTCTTCTAAAATTTTGTTTATTTCACAAAAAGGCAAAACTTACACTAAGCTAATATATTTGCTAAAATAAGCGCATATAAAACTTGTCGGCTCTCCTTAATGTGCCTGTGTTTCCACGAGGATGTTTTTTGTCATCGGCACTAAACTAAACTTTCTCGCTCTTTGTTCACCTCAATGCTAACGCTAGCAGCAGCGGTTTGTGCGTGTTTGCGGGGGTCAGGGTCGGCAGAGAGCAGCTCATCGCTCTGAAAAGGAGGAGCAGAATCAGAGCCGAAGTTTCTTTCACCTGTTTGTAACAAAAATTTTATTTTTATTTCTGACACATTTTAGCTGATGTCAATTAATGAGCCAAACACAAAAATCTGCCCGATAAAGCCACCCTCCGAGCCTGATGGTAAAAGTAGTGAGTGAAAACCTGGGGCAATTTCTCAATTCACAAGAACTAGAGTATGGACTTGTGTCTTCGCCAAGTATGTCTTTGAGAAGAACACAGGAAGGTCTGGACTCGTGGAGAATGGGAACACGCAGCATAAATATGAGTCATTTGAAACAGAGGCGTACTCGTGGCGTCACGAGTGGGGGAATAATATTTAACACAGTCAGATAAACACAAATCAAATGAACATTTTGCCAAATAAAACAAAAAAAAACTCACCATCAGAAGCGGTCCCATACGGCTATGCTAATAGGGGGCCGCTGCAAACCGGGCTGCGGTTAGCCCTGGCTGCCATTACCCTTGGAGGTCCGCTGGTTGCATCAGTCATCTTAAGTTTGGAAATTACGCAGGGGAAAAAAAAAAATACGAAATTACGCATTACATCTGTAAATGGGCCATATAGTGACGTTTAAAAGTACAATGTTCTCTCCTCAAATGATCTTAAAATGTACTTTTATTGAACAGCAACAGAAAAGAGAACTTTTAACTTCTAACTCTGTAAGCGCTCCATTGAAAGCTGCTGCTGCCACAGTGCATGCTGGGACAGCTGTCAATCTCAAGAACGGACAAGTCTCCTCTGATGCATGCTGGGTAAAGAGGGTGGGGCGAGAACATCATCTGTTGTTTGTCCTTTTAGGTCTGCTGTTCTTGTGAATTGGAACAGTACTAGGACTGAGGCTGATGACGTTTCACAAGCACGAGAACGCACAAGTACACATGTTGAGAAATGGCCTGGTTTATTGTTGGAGCAGCAAGACCGAAGGAGAGCATTTTAAGCACAAGATGTTCCATTTGCAGAACTTTCTTTTTTGTGTAGATGTCATCTGTGACGTAGCTGACGATTGCCCCTCAGGACAGACATGAAGGAGAGGAAGCCATCGATGTAGCTAACAGTCAGATAAAAGGTCTCCTTTATCTTGTACTCTTCTACCACCTCAACTAGCCTTCACTAGGATGACCCTCATGCTGTTTGTGATGCATGGCTGTTTCTTCATGTATCCCGCTATGGCGTATGTTTGGATTTCATATCCTGAGACCTCCTTTCACATTAACTCGTGCTTCTTCTTCCTCAACCACAGACATGTCAATAAGAAAATCAAAGCTGGTATCCATTAATGATGGGATGTCGATTGTAGCCAGAGTTTGGCAGAGCTGTGCCAAAGCATTACTAATTGCAAGAGAAGATTCTTCAACATTAGGCTTTGCATTGCTGGATTAATTTACTTTATTGGTTAAAGCTGCATCAGGGTGGCAAACTGTCAAGGATGTACCAGGCCGTTTGCCCGTAGACTCTGACGAAAAAGCAACAGAAGATGGATGAGATTTAATTTGGCTTTCTTTGTAGCAGAAACCCATGCCACTTTCTTTTTAAAACCATTTTCAACTTGCCAATAACGACAGCCTCGAAAGTAACCACCTGTGTTTGATTGCTTTGGCCTCTTAACTTATCCTAAGGGGAGAAAGAGCATGTAAACAGGTTGTAATAAGAACAAGCGTTTTTGGTGGGAAAACTCTGGTCGCATCATGAGGCACTGCACGATTCGCCTTACTCATGTCTGGAAAAAAGATTGTAAACATAAATGCCTTTTCTTTATTAGTTTACTCTCCAACTTGGGTCTAAGCTGGGTACAGAAGTCTCTTTATCAGATACAGCTGTCTAGTTAGTTGTCAAAACAAATCAGCCAATCACATGACGCATTTAAGCACATAGACAGTGCTTTTTGAGTTTTTACAGCACAAGTGGCTGTTTTTTTGGGGGGAAAGTAGGCTTACAGGAAATGGGGTATGAGAGACATGCAACAAAGTACCACGGGTCGGATTCAAACCTGGATCTGCTGCATCAAGGACTAAGACCTCCGTACACATAGACAATGCTTTGAGCATAATATGGTTCTTGTTTCATAAAATTTAATCTGCAACAAAATTATCCAGTCAATGGTGACTGTCTATACAAAACTGCCTTAGTGATGTCAAAGGTCAGGGAGGAATGAGCTGACTGGTTACAAATAAAAAAAATAACAGCATTTTAAAAATCTCCAAAATATATTACTCTTTTTAGTTTAAAAGACGATACTACGGCTATAACTCCCAAAGCCTGACCAAAAGCGGATGATGCTGATGAAGATTTTCTTTCATCCAGGTCTTAGTCATTCCGTAAAAGTTTAAAAAACAATCCACTGGACTTGGTTTCCAAGATTTAAAGATGTTTCACTTCCCCTCCAGGAAGCTTTCTCAATTCAAATGTCTGGATCCGCAGTGAGATTGAGTCTTTATATAGACAAGGCCCTGTATTGCTTGGAAACATGCAAAGGAAACCGACTGAAACCTGTCTATGATTCTGAAGGTTGGTCGTTAAACGGGGGATTGTCTCCTGTAGGGTTTCAGGTATTACAGGAGACAATCCCCCCCTTTAACAACAATCCCCCCCCTTTGACGACCGACCTTCAGAATCATAGACAGGTTTCAGATATTACAGGCCAACAATGGAACCAAACAAAACACTCGTCGGTTTTCATTTGCATGTTTCCAAGCAATACAAGGCCTTGTCTTTATGAAGACTCAAACTCACTGCGGATCCAGACATTTGAAATGAGAAAGTTTCCTGGAGGGGAAGCAAAACGTCTTCAAATCTTGGAAACCAAGTCCAGTGGATTGTTGTTTAGACTTTTACGTAAAAAGTGGATGATAATAGATTGGAAAACTGTTGCCAGGCTCACCAATTCTTGTTCCGGCCACAACTTTTATTAGGTAGCATCGCAGTTTGATTTTAACATTAGAAACGCTTGGATCCATCAATGCTCCAGTGTGGTAGTGATATAACTGTGACGAAGACCACAGCTTAGCTCTGTAATGTTCCTGACCAAGTTGAATTTCTCCATGACTATTGGGTACCCTTCAAACAGAATAAAGCATTATGTCACAAGGCTCCAACTCATCTGGTTTCTTCACAAGGACAATGGGTTCACTGTACTCCAGTGGCTTTTATATTCACCAAACCTCAGTCCAATGGGATGCTTTTGGGATGTGGTTCAGTGGAAATATGCAGCCAACCAATCAGTAGCAACTATGTGATGCTATCATGTCAAAATGGACATAAATCTCTGGGGGAATGTCTATGACACCTTGTTGATCTGTGAGCTCACAGCGGGTGGCTTGGAAAATGCACCTAATAAAGTGAAGGGATACGTTTTTAGCACCATTTGGTCTCATAAATTTACTCAACCATATTTTGAATTCATATGATGATTGTCCTGGGTTATTCATCGTCCACATTTGTATCCAAAGGACTTAGACATGCCTTATCACATTTATTTTGATGACAGCTACAGCCTTGCATATCTGTACTGAGTTATAGCACTGAGTATGACATTTGTTTTTGTTAAGGAAGGCAAACAACCCCTCACAGAGTCAGAAAAGGCCATCTAAAGAAGACCATAAACATCATTGTTTTAGAATAGCCAGGTTTTATGGGCTCTGCTAATGAAAGCTGACACAGATGTTTGAACATGTTGTTAATTCTGTATACATTCCAGCAGATGATGTAATATCTCACTGGCTCAATATGTTTAGAGGGCTGTTGTTTTATGTTAATGTTTAAGTGAGTAGACAGAGTTGAACAAGAATATGTCTCATATTTTCATGAGGCCAAAAGCTTTCTAGCCAGTAATTATGACGCACTGGACACTAAAATACACTCATTATTTCCTGACTGCCAAGTAACAACGATCGGCTCTCTGAGATCATTCATTTTGTAGTGGACACGTATGGATATCTGGACCTAAATATGTGTTTAACATTCTTTTTCAGATTAGAAGTTTCATTATTCTTACTTTGCTTTCAGTAGATAGATACAGTAGTTTGTTTTGTGACAGACCTGTGTGCCCAACACATAACATATTTAACATGTACTGACTGCAGGTAGGTGACATTGCATCACGTGACTGTGACCTTTGATGACAGTTTTAGCCAACAAAGTTATGGTTGATAGTTTTAGGAGTGTATGGTGATATGTATAAAAGTATTTCTTTAGGTATAGGGGTAAGAGTTAGTGCAGTGGTCTCTAACATAGGGCTGGGCATTATGAAGAAAATCTAATATAATGATATATATTGGCTTTAATCACAATACACGATAAAAATCACGATATGTTTAAATTACATTCAAAACCAATAGGGTGCATATAATATAATCATATATCAGGGTCAGTATTAGACCTTTAACAAGATCCCAACAACCAAACAGGAATCAAAGAAGAAACACACAATACTAAATAAAATGTGTTTATTTTTAAAGGCTTTTGTGCATAATTAAAAAAATGCAGATACAGCTGATTTGTTTTTCATTTTAATTGGTGTGTGGGGAGATGCTGGCATGCAGAGTTTATAGCGTTTTTTTTGCTGGACTGCTCTGCGCATGTCTGATGATGACGTCAGAAAAGCAGTTTAACAAAGAAAATGTAAGAAGCATCAAAACTGTCTCAGAAGGGCGTGCAGGTGGCGCAGTGGTTAGTGCACATGATCCATGTAGGGAGGCCTTAGTCCTCGACTAGTAACGTTAGCAAAGTATCTTTAAGCTAATCACTTTTCTTTAAAAGAGTTAAAAATTAGTTAAGTAAACTCGTGATTTTAACACAATCATATATATGTTCTAACAGCAGTGGTAACATGCTCTAAAATGTTTAAAAGGATTATTGTAAAAAGCTAATATTAGCTTCATTGTTTATACCCTGAATGAAATCTGTTTTTATAGTTGAAGATAAAAACTTACATTTATAATTTGTATCTTCTGTTAGGCAATTTTCCTTTTGTGTTTTTATAAACTAGTCAGTTGATAACACAGATGGCTGTTTGTTAAGAAGCCAGAATTCAGGTCTTAAATTGCAACAACAAAAAAACATACTTTCTCAAAAAGGTGGGGTTTCCCGAACATTCTGACTTCATAAAAGATGTTGACAGTAAACATATGAGAGCAGTCAAAAGATGAGTCAGTTTTTCAAGAGTGCGAAGGGATTAGGTTAAGTCTAAAGAGCTTGACAAACAGGGAGGCAACGTCTGGCCCTCTCTAGTCATTCTGTATTGAACTTGTGCAGGGCAGCAAATCCAGATATTACTCAAACCACTCTTCTCTACACATTTGCAGATCTCACACGTCAGAACTGTAGCAAAAATCATGTGTATAGCCAACCGAGAAAATGCTTGACTTGTAACTGATGATTTGTCTATATTTCTGGGTCTTGAAGCGAAAACACTTCAGACATAAGTGTCTCTGTGTGTGCTTAAAGATTGATCCACACATTTACAAATGTTAGTACACATTTGTAGATCTGAATACAGATTTGTTGGTAGGGTTAGGTTGGGGTTTTGAGGACCCAAATGCAGAGGTGAGGTCACAGAGGTGAGTTCTTGTACATTTAATCAAATAACTGAGGCAAAAACCAAAGTAGACAATACATGGAACCAGAAAACCAGACAAATTCATGGGAAAACTCATGTGGGGAGCCAGGAAAAGACAAAGCCTACGTTCACACTGCAGGCCTTGATGCTCAATTCCGATTTTTTTGGGAAATCCAATTTTTTTTTTGCGTTGCCGTTCACATTTTCAAATACATGCAACTTCTATGTGATCTCCTTTGTGAACTGCAGTCATACAACGCAAGTGTCCCACATGCGCAGTAGAGGACGCGATAACGTCACAGGCCAGCATGCTCCATGTTTATGGAAGTGTAGTGCTGGCTTACGTCTTTTCCAACCATAGAAACCTTCATTCTTTTCATCAATATAAGCTTAACACAAATACTGCTCTACGCGATCATCATTTCTCCGGCAATGGTTGTTGTTTTTCTTTGCCGCTTTTGGAGAGCAAGACGCATAATAGTGGACCTTTGGTCGGGTATTAATGACATTGAGGTCGGATGAATCCCGACCGGACATTTTGAGACACAGGTTCGGAGATTTGAAAAGATCAGATTTTGTATCAGGATTCAGGACCACATAGCCAAGTGGCCTGGGTCTGATTTTGAAAAATCGGATCTGCTGTTGCGTTGTGGACTGCCATGAAAAAGATCAGATCTGAGGTCGCATATGTGCCAAAAATCGGATTTGGGTCACTTCAGGCTGCAGCGTGAACGTAGCCAAAGAACAAGCACTTAGGAATTGCACAGGAGAGGGTATATGGGGAGACCGAACAAAGACAGTGGACTAATGAGCTGATTGGGAGCAGGTGTGAACAGAGGGATGCTAGGAAGGAGCTAGAAAGTGAGACCAACACAAGAAAGAGGCCAAGAAAACCAAGAAAACCTAAAAACTCAAATATATCCAGAAAACAACACAAAATAGGAATTAAAACCAATAAAAAACAAAGAAAAACATGGGATCAAAGTGAAACTGAAAACTCAAAAGAAAAAAACTTAAATCCAACCAAGACCATGACATTTGAGGAATTTTTTTACACATTTGCAAACCTGGATTGCATCACACACAAGACGTTTAACACGCTTTGCAGATTGTTGTACAGATACACAAATCTCCCGACGCATTTCCAGATTTATTTTTACACATTTTTTAAATCCCACTGCACACACACAAAAGCGAGATACAGACACACACAACTCTCCACACACATTTGCAAATCATTTTGAATCAATATTGCTCCCATAGCTTCAATGCTTCACCCAAGCAACCTGCAAAAGTCATGCATATGGGCTTGTGACGCAACACAGGAAAGTTGGTAGATGTTGTTGTTGCATTGGCACTAGGGAGGTTTATATTGACTAACCAAAAAGAGAAGAGCATGCTACACAATCACTTTCAACATCAAGAAACCATTAACCTTTGTCTCCTATATTATATCATTAATTGATTTTCAGTAAAATCTTCTTTCATTCTTGATCCCTGGTTAGTGATGAACTGCTTTGAAAATCTAAAAATCCCTCCAATTTCATAATTATAACAATTCAATTCAAATTTCATGAAGACAAATGTTCCAAGCCATTGCCATTGCACCTTTCTGTTGGCCTTTTCCCATCTGTATCTGTCATTTACAGTCCCTTTTATGTTGAGCTCATTACACAACACACCTACTTTAAGTTAAGCCCATGGCTAGTCTGACGATCTAGTTCATAGCATTCCATCCAGCTTATTCCTTGGACAATATAGTTTTATCTTGACTTCCATATAGGTATAGTATGTTCATACCTTTGCGGATAACATATAGTTATTGGTGTATGACTGGCTTTCCTGCCTTTTGTCTCTGACTTCTAACAAATAACGTCTTAAAATCAACCAGGTTGTTGTTTCCTTTCACTCAGCAGCCAAGACACAGAAATATTACATACCCCTTTGCGATTTGACTCACACATCAGACACTTTACCTTAGCTCAAACATAAATGCCACTATTGGATGTAGGATACCCAATTAAAGCTGTAAACGTACTTACATCTAGAGCCCTGCAACAGGCCTCACAAAGACAGGCTTTAGAACAGATTTAGTATATTGTAGAAAATATGATCTAAGCCAACAACAACACCACACACACATATTAACTGATGCATTTACCTTCAGCTCACATGCACTGTAATCTAACAACATCTTAATCAGGGAAAACAACAAGTAACTGTGGGAGGTTTTAAGATTGGATTTGGAGAACATGATAGAGCTACAGCTCTTCACATCATTACACATCTTGTTCCAATGACGAGGCTGATTGCCTGAAAAACAACAAAAACAGCAAAAAATATCTTAGAGGAGAAGGGGCTGGACCATTTACGATGTTGAATAAGATTCATTTGAAAACAGTCTTAAATTGTAATGACAGACATTTCTTAAATCTCAATTGCATTTTCATCCTGCAATCTTTTTTTTGTTTTTGTTTTTTAAGACTCATCAAGCCTTGATAAGAATCACAGCAGGCCCAAAAATCTTGGATGTGACCAGAAAAAAAAAATGTTTAACCTTTTCTTTAATATTTTCAACATATTTGATAAAAGTTCACATTTGGATCATTTGCCATGTCCTTTTAAGAGAAAACCATTGTACTTTGATTTCATTTTATTTGCATTACAAAAAATAATACGTCTAATGAAGCTAATGAAAAGGTTCTTTAGCAGTCTGGCTAGCTTTGCTGCAGTTTTAGCTGATTTAACGCCGACCTGTTTACCATTGTTATCAATAGAGTGGAAGATTTTTGATATGAAGACTTAATAATAAAAGTCCTCATACTAATCCTTGTGGAACACCAGATCTAATTTCATTCTTTTTTTAATTTTTATTTTTTTTTATTTTTTATTAAGGGAACCTTTGAATCTCAAAGTTCATTAGTCTTGTTGTGCCTAGATTACTGCCATGCTTTGTTTATTTTGTTTTGACTAATTAAGTGTTTCACTCCTCTGAGGGATTAAGAATGGAGCAGCTGTATGTTTTACTAAATCCAGTAAAAAAAAAAACTCATAACACTGGTTTTACACTGTTCCTTCAGTGGATAGATTCCAGAGTTCATTTTGAAGCATTTGTGTTCAACTGCAGTGGTCTGAACGGTCAGCCTCCACATTATCTGACCATATCGGACAAGAAACCTGTGTTTTTTCCTCTTATAAGATGGAAACACAAGCCTTTCATAATGTTTGGCTACAGAACTTCAATTTGATAACTAATAAAATAGGAAAAAAAAAAAATTGTCAGAAGCAATAATGTGATTTTCCTTTGCTTTATTCTGTTCGTCTCATTAACCTTGAACCTTTACTGTGTTAGGTGGTTTATTGGTGACTGGTCAGAGTGCGGAAAGACGTGTGACGGTGGGACACGGACCAGGACTGTCCTGTGTATCAGGAAGATTGGCCCTGCTGAGGAGGAGACCCTGGAGGACACCTTCTGCCTTACGCATCGGCCTATTGAAAGAGAGTCTTGCAATAATCAGTCCTGTCCCCCAAAGTGGGTAACTCTGGAATGGTCAGAGGTGAGGTGATGCTTTCTGTTTCCTTTAGCTGCTCCTGCTGTTGAAATCTTTATATTTCAGCTTTCTCTTCTTTGGATTTAGTGTATACCTAAGTGTGGCCCAGGCTTCAAGCATCGCATTGCCTTGTGCAAGAGCAGCGATCTGACCAAAACCTTCCCGCCGACCCACTGCCCCAGCCACAACAAACCTCCGGTCCGGATGTAGCTGCAGCTTAGGGCGATGTAAAACTCCCCGCTGGATCCCTGGTGACTGGGGACGCAGGTATGACTGGAACCCGATACACAAATACTCATACCCTTTAACTTTTTCACGTTTCAAACAAAGCTGTGGGTCAGTAGTCGACCCCTTTTGCCAGATTTGGTCAACAAACTGACAAGCTCCACTAGGCGAGGATCAGAGATCCACTGCCCAGTTGGCAGAAACTGATGACACAACAGTTTTTTTAGTTTTTAACTCTATACATCTGGCCTTTCGCTTCATTTACAGAAAACTAAAAGCAGCCAAGTGCCCATGTTCTAGAGATGCTCTCCATCCAGTCTGAGTTACAGACAGTCACAAAGAATTGTCAAAATGTTAGATCTCTAAAAAAGCTGGCACGTTCCCTTAAAGGTCAAAGGCAATTCCACATTCTAATTACTCAGGGGACTTCATGGAAAATTAGACACCTTTTATATTTTTACTTTCTATAACTTGCACCTGGCATAAAAGAGTGGTGTTTGGAATATTCTCTGGGCTGCAGAGTAGAGTAGCTGTGAGCAATGGTGCCTCCTGTCCTTGGTTCTTCATGAGGGTTGCAGGTTTTTAAACTGAAGCTTTGTACAGGTAGTCTGGCTTCATTCCTCAGTTCGGACAATATGGCTGATTCAGAATTGGCTGCTATTCCTATCTCCTCTTTCTACACTTTATGTGGGTTCAACATTAAGAACACTTTTGTGGGTAGGGAAGATGCTCCAGACTGCTATACCAAAACCCGTCTTTGGCCTTACCTATATCATTACTTTACAGAAACGCACATAAATTATGTTTGTTAAAACCAAGAGCCTATAGCCTTTCAGAAAAGAACTAGAAGAAACCAGGAATGTTGTGATGTCCCTGTGCTAAATGAGCAATCAATATCTTCCTACCTCCTTCCATACTGCCAACACCATTCAGACAGCACTTTTAATTGTGACCGCTAATGAACTTCGGCTTAGAGTCAAGTTTCCTTACCAATCTTCCCAGTTCGGATTGAGCCTATGTTTTGGTTTCAATTGGTCTAAACTAGGCATTACACGGCGAATCTAATGTTCGCCGTGTGAGCTGCTGTATGAACAGTGCTGGCAATAAGGAAGGAGGTAGGAAAAGGAGCCTGTATGTTTCCTTCCTTAGTCCCTTAGGCACAGAAAACTTGCAATGTCCCTTCCTGGTGAGTTGGAGTCCTTTGTCTGACATTACCTCAAAACCACTGACTACCTTATGAAGTTTTTCCAAAATAATCTTTCAACAGATAATAACAATTTTATTTTAATTTCATATATTTTTGTTTTAATTTCTCTTTTTTCAGATTAAGTTTTATTCTTTTCAAATTGCGTTTCACAGATCAGATTCTCTTTCTTTAATCCCAATTCAAATGCTCCCTATTGTTTCACACATTGTCCAATACAATATTGTTGCTTACGTCCAGCAGACCAATAGAAATGTGTCTTCTCTCCTCACTCCAGAGGAAAGCCCGCCCCCAAAAGTGAATCTGAAAAAAATGCAATTTGTAAAACTCAATCCAAGAAACAGAAATTTGAACAAAATAAAAAAAGTATACATTTGTTTCATTTCTGGATTGCACTTTCTTTGCAAATGTTCATTTTCAAAATGTGATTCTTTCTTGCAAAAATAATGGAACCAAGTTCACTCCATACATGCCCAGGTTATAAAGTGCACTACTTGCGTTGGTCGTATAAAATCTCAAGGAGAAAAAGCATATAAAGTATGGGGTAAAAATATTTTTGCAAGGCAATGTAACTTCAGTGAGAACCTCTAAAGTATAAAATAGTTTCATATTTTTTAAAGCTTTAAATAAAAAACAAGGTAATGTTTGTATAATTTACCCCTAAATGTTTGACGGGGAGTTCTAGGCCGGCCCGTAACACGTGTGTGTGCATAGCGGCTCTGTTTGTGGGTCTAAGTGTTCCAACAGGCCTGTGTGTGATTGTTGGCAGTAATATTCTCCTGGCTGTTTGAAGTTTATCTCTGCCTCGGAGCAGGACTCTCTGTCACTTCCAGGAACACGATTTGGAAGGAGAGACAGAGGAGTAGCATTCTTAAGCTCACCCTGACATGACTGAGTGCGTGCAGAAAAATCTGCTGAACACATTACAGCACAGCTGATTCACAGAGGCGGGAAGAAGCCAAAAAGTTGTGCGTCATACATAGTTATATCTACAGAAAGTATGGCTTGTTATTTTGTAGGATTTGTCAATAATTTAAAGCGAAAGTGAAGAATTTAAACAGAGCGTTCGCCTTGTTTGGAGGGCAGTTCTGCCGGGTGGATGATGTCACCGTTCAGACGTCTTTGTCACGTCGGAGGCAGAAGCTTTCATCCTCGATGGGCAACTAGATGCTCAGAAAAGAGAGATTGAGAGTCTCCACTCTGGGGTCAAAAGGTCGACACTTCAAACCCCACATAAGCTTCTCCACTGACGCATGGCGTCTGTCAGGACCGGTCATAATAAAGACGTTGTAATTGCGAAGGGATGACATGCAAGATTACCGATCTGCCGCAGTGAGGTGAAATCTTTGAAGGTGACAGAAAGAAGGACGTTAGTGCAGACGTGCTTTGCAAACTGTTGCGCTGACAAATCATGAATTTTATTTTCACTTGGTTTGTTTAGATTTATTTTTTTAAAGAACAGATTAGAATTTACAATTAAATTTTTTTCTAGCCTTCCCAGAACAAGATGGACAGCAGTGCAGATAAGACCATATCAAATTTAACGAACTACATTTTTGAAGGATTGCTAGCAAATAAAAGCCGTGTTTGTTTCTTAATAACCATATAAACAAAATACATGTATGTTGTTAAAGTTAGATCCCCCAAACCCTGGTAATACGTTTGGCCCTGACTGTTTGTAGCTGACAGGTGTGTTGTTCAGTGTTGCCAACATCGGCTTTCATGAGCTGCTTCATTCTAGGAATATGTCGTTTATTGCCGTAATGTCAAAGGTGAGCTGGCATCTCCAGTCTTTGTGTTTTAATTGGCCTTTGTTTGTTTCTCTGTTTCTTTAGAGAAATTTTATGGGCTAGAAATGAGTTTTTATTACAATTGGCAGCCTGACAGACGAGGAAACACTTTTGGTCACATCCCACTAAAACAGTTTCTTAGTTATATCTTTCTTAGTTATAAAAGTTCAGATTCAGTTTCACCTGCAATTCTATGTAGTTTGTTTGGTTTGATAAAAACTGATCTGAAGCCACTACTGCGTGCTATTTTTCTGGCATTCATCTAGACTACTTTCAACCACTTTCTTGGCGAAATTGGTCTAGTTAATTTATATTCCCAATTCGAAAACACCAATTATCTCCTTGCTCAAACGATCTCTAAGCTATGACCTGAAATTATGCAGACATATATGAGTCATATATGCGGGAGTGGTGGTCTAGTGGTTAAGGGCATTGCGCTTAGATCCCAGAAGTTCTGAGTTCAAGCCCCACTCCCACAGACTGCTACTCTGGGTCCCTGAGCAAGACCCTTAGCCCCCACATTGCTGCCCTGGCGCCTCACAATGGCAGCCCACTGCTCTCCAAAGGGATGGATTAAATGCAGAGGGTTAAATTCGTTGCTGTGTACTCGTGACAAAGTAATGACATTAAAGTTGAATTCTATTCTAATTGCAGGGGTCTCAAACCGGGTCCAGAAAGGGCCATGTAGCTGCGGGTTTTCTTTCCAACCAAGCAATAGCACACCAGACTCCATTCATGAATTAAGGCTTCTAATATTTTGCCTTGTTAACAGTGTATTTTAAAATGGAAAACTAATGTAAAACCTCATTTTATCAGGTGTTTTGTTGTCTTTAATGCAATATCTACTCATAAAACAAAGACATACATAGTAACTAGTTACATTTACCGCTTTACATTTACTTATGTAAGTTTTAGACAAAAATGTACTTTTAGGAGTAGTTAAACTGCACCCTACTTATTATTTTTACCAAAGTAATAGTATCATGATGTATCTCTCTGTCCTCTGCACCAGACACAGTTTCACTAAAATCAGTACCCTTTTTTGTACACAATCTTTGTTGTTTTAGTGTTAAAATCTTACATGCTTTATTTAACTTATGAAATGGTATTAGATTGTTTGCTTAAAAAAAAATCCTGATTTTATGTTTTATTCTTCCAGTCTTGTTTTTATGTTAGATTCTCTTAAAAACAAAAGGTGGAAAATCAATAAACTGCCTATTTCATAAATAAGCCCTAGATTACATACTGCATTTTACGGTAATAGTTGCTTAGCAATTGGAGTACAGGAAATGTTATTCATACTAAAGCAATTTTCTTGTATCGAGCATTTTTACGTATTTGCCAATAGAGATATGTTGAAGGAGTCCTATTTAGTAATTTTTTTGCTAACACACCAACCTCTTATAAATAGTAACCAAAACATGCATATTCCCTCTATTTTCTTTACTCACCCCCATGCTGCACTGTAACACTCTGGAGTACTTTTGATATCCCAAATGCATTCTTCATCTGGGAGGCTTCGCGTTTTGCCGACATTCAAATACGGATCGGTGGGTGACCGAGTGCGGTCCGCTAAATCTCCACAAAAACGGTCAATATTCTCCATACTGTTTCGTCCGTAATGTATTCCGTCCGGAGGTAATCGCACTCTGGCCCCAAACGTCCCGAATTTGCTACAAACCGCAGGCGGCGCAGGATTTGCGCCACGCTATTCACCCGCTTTTAAACCCGCACCGCAAACCATGACGATCTCCAGCCTTACTACCATGAATGCCGAGAAGAAGAAATGTGCTGTTTACCTGTGCAAAGAAAGAAACAACGAAAGAAAAATGTCTGAGGACTTCAGTGTTGAGGAAGTGCATGAGTTCTTTGCCGAGCTGAATGCGCTGGTTTGGTCTGCCGGCTTCCGTAGCGTCGTGATCGTGCATGTGCGCGCTTTCAGGGAAACTTTATACACTTTCGCCGGTTTATGCTCTAAAAATATTCTAAATAACTTAGTTTCAGTGAAATTCCCATTTGCCGGTAAAACAGACACTTCTGGAATACATTGGACGAAAGCAGTATGGAGTGAATATCGGACACGCTTTGCAGGCTTCTGGTGTAAACTTCTGTCTCAAAATCATAGACTTCTTGTTTTGAATGTCAGCAGACAGCAAGAAGCCTTCCGACCCTCCGCATGCATTTGAGATATCAAAGTACTCCAGAGTGTTCCAGCATGGGTGAGTAGAAATGAAGGCTAATCATGTTTTGGTAAAATACCCTTTAAACAAAAAGACCAAAAAGTGGTCTTTTCTTTTTAATCAGCCACAAACTGGTTAATTATTTCCTGCAAATATGATGTGTACCGTGCAAAATATTTATATTTGCCAATATTTGCCTATAAAAGTTTGGTAATTGTTTGTATCCTAAAACAATAAGTTGTAGAACTTACTCAGCTGTCCATTTCTAAGTCTCTACTTGGCACTACTAGAAGTTTTTTTTTTATTTTTATTATTATGGGATGTTTTCCCTCCCTGGCTTCATGTGAAAAAGGAACAGTGGCCCAGAGGCCAAAGAGACATGCTTAGATTTGGGGTACAGAGCCCAACAACCCAGTCACACCTCCATCCCCAGAATCCACCCCATACCCAGATGAATGCAGACCTTAATATCGTCATGACACGCTGTCGTCTCCCTGTTTCAGTGTTCAGCTCAGTGCGGCCTGGGCCAGCAGATGAGGACGGTCACCTGTCTGTCCTATACTGGACAGCCATCAAATGAGTGTCCAGAATCCCTCCGGCCTGCCACCATGCAGCAGTGTGAGAGCAAATGTGACGCCATCCCAAACTCCAACAGCGATGGTAAGACCCCCATTAAAAACAAGGCAGCAACAGAATCCAAACATACTGGTTCTGCATTGATGTTTTTTTTAACCTTAAAGGTTATACACCATCTCTGTCTTCAACTTCACAGCTCTGCTGTGACCTAAACACTCGGGGATGACACACACCTCTGCACTTTGCCAGCTACATTAATCTTTCCAGTAATGTGGACTCCTAGTCAAAGCGAGGCGGCTCGAGCCTCCATATACGCTTACACATGATGGATGGCTGTTCAGATGCATACAGAGGGGCCTTTCGATTAGCCCGAATGGAAAACGTGAGCAGCGTTTACAGGCTGGCTAATGGGATTAGCTGTAGGCTAATTGTTCCTTTACGGAGAGCAGTGAGGCAATGTCTAGTTTTATTTGGCTCTGAAGAGGAAGGGGCCAAAGCCTAATAAGGGAAGACACTCTGATCATGATAAGGCATATAGAGCGCTGCCTGTCCGGCATCCAGAAAGAAGTTTGCACATGTGTGTGTGATGGGGGAGGTGGAGCATGACGTTTGTAACCTAGGAATGGCAAACTGCCCAGTTAGTGAGTGAGGCCAGCATCTTTCTTAGTCTTAGTCTCCGTATCCAAGTGTGGCTGCAGAGTTTTACTTTATTGATGCTCAGGGGGGATAATCTGCCCCCCTTCAGCAGGTTAGCCCTACTATATTTTTTGTACTTGCTAAGTTCACTAAATCACAATCAATAAACAAAACTAAGCTTGAGAATGACGGGAAAATATGATGCTTGAATCTAAGAAATGTACACAGAAGTTAGCCTGATAAAACAGATTAAATGTGAGATTAAATGTGTGACATCGGAAGATTGTTGATGAAAACAACCTGTTGTTTTTCAAACCAGCTGTCTGTGCCTATATTGGCCAATGCTCTGACCAATCAGCACAACTGACTGTGACGTAGTAAGCGCGACAGAAAGCTTGGTGGGGGACTGTAAACAAAAAGCCTGTCGGTAAAACGGGCGTAATACTTCCTTCTTAAAAATGAATGAGCGTAGAGCCTCTTTGTGCTCTCACGTTTCATCGAAAACCCCAAGTCTAATCCATCCAAAAACTGGATTCCAAAGCTGGAGTCAAAAATCTCCATTATAGCCAGCGACCCTTCACACACTTACTATGCCGAGAGAGAGTCGCTGCAGACGGGCTGTGGTTAGCCCAGGCTGCCGTGACTTTGGAAATTGTTTTTTTAATTATGCATTAAATCGGTAAATGGGATCCATATAGTGACGCTTTAAAATATAATGTTCTCGCCTCAAATGATCTTAAAACGTACCTTTATTGAATAACAGCAACAGAAAAGGGAACTTTTAGCTTTCAATGGAACGCTCCATTGAAAGCTGTGCTGCTGCCGCAGTGCGTGCTACTGTTCAATAGTTGTTCCCCATCTTCCTTTGTTGTGATTTCTCCCGGCGTCGTGCAGCTTTGTCGTCACGCCCTCAAAACCCGCCCGCTTTGCATCCAAAAATTCAAAACACATTCTGCGTTGTGATTGGCCCGCCAGTTCTAGGGTCTGGAGCATTGATCGAGGCTAGACAACTCTCAGGCAACCGCTGGCAGGTGGAGCTAGTTTACTAGGCTAACTAGAAGTAAGTTCCCAGCTCTACTACAGAGCTATAAGGAAGTGGCAATGATTGAACTCAAGCTCACTTGGCATCTACCTATTATTGCGATCAGTGTATAATCCTTTATGTTGATTTTTGCATCATAAAGATGAGTTAATATATATGCATTTTGGACCTGCCAAAACCTAGAAAACAATTTTAATGTTAGTTGGTTTGTTTTTCAGTAAAATAAACACTTTTATTCACGCTAGGGATTCTTTGGATTCAAATATCTTTGAAAAGTTATTTTGAAGCTATGACCTTTAAATAATCCACTAGATAATGAATATTAGATTCTTCTCATTATCTTAACTGATTCTAACACAGATACACGCTGGTCAACTTTTTAAAAGGCAGACATGCAAATGAAAGCTTTTCTCTCAGAGTAACCAAACATTGTTTCTTTTTTCCTCAGAATGCAAAGATGTAAACAAGGTGGCGTACTGCCCTCTGGTCCTCAAGTTCAAGTTCTGCAGCAGAGGATACTTCAGACAGATGTGTTGCAAGACCTGCCAGGGGCACTGACCAAGGAATGGTGCTTATAAAGAACAGGAGATGGATACAAAGGCAAAGAAGATGGAGGGATAAAGCACTTAAATGGTGTACAAAAAATAAAATGAGGCAGACTGAAACAAAAAAAAAAAACTCCTCGCTCAATTCTTAAAGGTAAAAAGAAGAAAAAGAGCCCAGAGCTGCTGCCCAGACCTTAAAACAGTCGGAGCCCTTCATCCTGCCCTCCTTTCTGGTGGAAACCTAACCACTGCTCAGCCCGTAACGCTGAAACAAACTTTTTCCATTTTTATTTTTTTTTTTTTTTTAAGCTTCTGTGAAGTGGAATTAGGAAGATTAATTCTTGATGATATTATTTTTATTATAATAATAATTGATGATATCATTATCAGTCTTCCTGCATGTTTTTTGTGTTGTAAATGTCAAGGGCTGGATGCTTCACTCACGTGTGATGCACCCAGGGGAGGAGCAGATTAAGAGGGAGGCGGGAGTCCAGCATGTCGGACTCCCGCCTTTGGAAAGGTGCATGGTGACATCTGGCTTCAGTGCACTTTTTCATGTAAATACTCCAATTTACAGTTCAGACATAGAACAGAACCCTCCCCTCCTCAGTGTACTGTATATTTATTGTACAACTCCAAACAGAGCATCCACTGATGTTTCTGTCAAACAGTAGCCTACTGTCATGGAAGGGAATGTAATATGATTGAGGTATAAACAATAACGTTGTCTGCTGGAATGAAATTATACCGTAACCTATGTTAGACCCTTGTATACTGTAAGGATTTGTGTATTATAAATTATATTAATCTAAAACCAGAAAATACCACGTGGTTATAGAAGAATTTATCATTTCTATTCCCAGTTTGGTGCCTTAGCTCCACCCAGTCAGGCAGAATTTCCCATTAATCCCAGATATTCTGCCTGGTTTTCTTTGGGCCACATGAAATTTTGCCAGCGAGAAGAGTTTATTTAATTTCTATTCAAGCAGCTTATAACTCACATGTGAAATATTCCTTTTAAGGGAGCATTAGAGGCAGCCTGTTCATTTGAGCTAAAATTAAAACAGGTTTCTTTTTGGCTGTTTTAGAAAAGCATTAACATGAGATATGAAGCCAGATAATGTTTTGATTTGACTGAAATCTAAGCTTTGTCACATCTTACAGTAATGGACGTCGACATTTATAGATCTAATTAAACATTGAGGCATGCCAGATATTATTAATGCTTCTATGCATGTAGCATCATCCAGCGTTGTGGATCCGGGGATGACCCAAGGTTTACAGATTAACAGTATTCTGATCTGGAAAGTTCATGTCAAGTTCTGTTTAAAAAAAAAAAACATTCGTTCCTCTTTTTCTGGATAAATTATTGTTATTTTAGGCGCATATCTGTTCCAACACACCTGGTTAAATTTGCTTTAGCAGCCACTAGGTGCTGGAAAGGCTTGGTTTTACAGCAGGTCTAAAAGATGTAGTCCCTGATCACCAGGGTTATTGGATCTGAGGAGATCCCTGTTCCAGACCCCTTACGTGGACTTTTTATTTGGAGTTTTTTTCTCAAACCATTTTTTTTTTCGCACAACAATGACGTTCATAAAATCTAAAATTGAGTCCCAGTTCCATTGTCAGCATCCTGTCAAATCTTTAAAGGCATACTATGCAACATTTTTGAATGTGTTCACACCAGGGTTTTGGATGATTAAATGAGTCATTTCAGGTTGAACAAAGGTTTTTCGGCCGCCCTGGTGGTCTGTACGGAAATACTGTACTTGTACTGCAGGAGCCTCGCCCCCGCACCCACAGGCTCACAAGTCTCGGGCATCGGGAGAGTTGGTCTTGCTTTACGGCGAGAACTTGGCTAACTACAATCTTTGTTATTTGAACTTACATGCATAACAAATAATGTATGAAATTTTCAAACTTCGAAAATTGGAACAAAAATAGTCACTTCCCGCGCAGTAGACATGTTGATTAAGATTTGCGTTCGCCTGTCTGCTAAAGCTCAAAACAACCGCGCCTCGGCTTGACGGCGGAAAACCAGGGAGAACAGCTGAGCATATTTACGACAGTGCACTTTTACTTTCGCCCTCTGGGTGGAGCCTCGCTCTGGAAAATCAACAACACGGTTGCATAGTGTACCTTTAACGAGGATATGCTGCTTACTTTTTGTGTCCAGTTTAGTTGATTAAACTTTTTTACTGGATAAATCTAATCGATGGACAAATTATTACTTTTAAAACAGAACTGTTCTAACAGTATATAAAGTCATGAAAGTTGAATACCGAACAACAGAATGTCGACATAGAGTATCATAATGTTCAAGATGTTTTGTGAGCTGTTCTGAGGGTTAGATTTTATTTTCTCTACTTAATCTCTATAAAACGAACTCATACAGCATTTATACCCATTTACTACTATAAGGTATTTGTTTAAAGTCAATAACTCTGGTGAAATCTTCAGTGTAAATTCTGATTAGCATGAACCAGAGGCTAAAGCTAATGCTAATGCCAACTGAACACAAATTTCTACGGAACTTCAAACAGAAAATGCCAACAAACTTTAGGAAAACATTATAACTAACGATGGGAAGGTGATAATTATTCACACAGGACACATGGCAGTAAGTTTCCTAAATTCTGAAACACAGCTACAACTAGCTTAAAAGATCAAAAGTATCCATTACGAGCTTTAGGTGAAATACTTTTCATTTATTTTAAGCAGGTTTTAGATAATCCAGAAACTTTTCTGGGTCAGCCCTTCTTGGACTGTTTGTTAACTACAGTCTCCTTAACAGAACCACTTTAAACTTTCTGTATTATCTCTTCCTGTGATTCCCACCGTTCGTTCGTAAGTGCCGTTTTGTTTTGACATGAATTCTTTACATATCCATTATTTTCTCCCTCTATGCTTTCCAAACTTGGGGGCCCTATAGGCTTTTGGTCGCCTATCAGCAAAGTGCTTCCTTCAAACACTTCTCAATTGCTTGAGAAACCAAGTATGACCCAATATTTCGAGTTGATGCTACTTTGTTGATATCTGGTAATCGCACAATTCACCTCATCAATTTTCTATTTTCTTTTTATTTTGTCATAACAGAAAAAGGAATACATGGACAATTAAAAAGATAAATACTGTCTTTTCAAGTATTTAAAATGGGAACTCTTCCGAAATGTGGCTTCTTAGCATACTATCAGTGACAAATTTCGGTGGGGTTGTGAGACACTTCAATCGTTACAGTGAAATTACGGGAAAAGCGCAGAATCTAACACGGGAGTGCATTAGGTATATTGATATATTAACAACTTCCTCAATTTACAATTTTTGCTGCTACTTCCCATTTTTGTACTCCTTCGCAATATGGCAGGTAATGAACAATTTTTATTCAAATTTTAAAGATTCAAGCAGGATCTTTGAGAAGCATTTTAAAACTGCTGGGGCTGGGCCAGCCTTCAGAGAAGTTTGATTTGAACTCAATCCCGAGCTGGTGCTCATTTGCTGTGAACTCGGATCATTTGGGGCCAATGTCGCACTTTTGCTCGTATCTGTACCTAAATTGCTTTCGAAAATAGATGAACATCAGCATGATTAATTACATTATTTTATATTCAAACCAATAATGTTGGAATTAAATGAATCTACACAAACCACTTTTCCAAATCATTATCTATCAATACTAATTATGCTGTATCTCCGTGTACAATTCATTTTCACTGCATGCCAAAACCTAAGATTCAAAGCATGTTGAGGTAAAGTGGGGAATTTTGAAACTCTTCACCAATTTTAAAGATACAATAAAAGACCTTTACCGAGACCAAGGTACAGCCATGGTTTTTCTCAAAAAAGCACAACAACCCGTCACCTAGAAGTAATGGGTGAGTCGCTTCTAATCAACTCTAATGATTAGATACCTAGTGACCAAGTCTGAGATCATACGATATTTTAGAAACCGTATTCAAGATGGTCTAAAGTTTGCATAGGCTGACCTGGGCTGGAATCACATTGTGGCCATCTCTAGGTCCACCTAGGTTGTCAGCTCTGTGCTTCCATACTGCAAAGATGTCTGCCTCCACAGATGAAAATCAACTCCTATTGATACTTCTAAGGCAACCCATACATAAAAATTGAGACCTTCAGTTTATAGATGATAATAAATAACAAAATAACCTTTAAAGTCTGTTATCTGCAATGTCGGGAGTACTAAAAATGTATAGAATAAATGATTACATAAACATTGGTGGCCCCTTTAAAGGGACTAACCTAATTCAACAGACTACCAGCCATCCTTTGATGGAAAAGTGATTGCAGCATAAAAACAGTTGCTCCCAGGAGGTCTCTGGATCATCAGTGTTTCTGCGACGACTGAAATGGGAAGACAAAACAGCGCTCCAAGCAGCACAGAGAAATGATCACTGAGAATAAAAGAACATTGCTCCCAAAAATGTTCCTATATAATGGATCTGTCATGGCTTATAGTTTAATCCACCCTTTAGATAAGGAAGAAGTGTGGCACTAACACAAAATGGGCAAGACAAAGATGGGTGAGGAAGGCCAGCAAAGTACTTAAAGTCACTCTTAATTTAAAAGTAACGATGCCTGGTTTATTTTTACTGGATTTTCTCAAGTTTGCCTAAAATTTACCCAAAGACATTTTATAGACTTGAAGCCCTTTGATCGACAGAACTCCTTGGCAAACCTTGAGGAAACCTTCAGGAATTCATATTCTCCTCCATGAAGCAAGGTGGTGGCTGCAGCATGTTTTGGGCACACTTCTGAAAAGCATGCTCTCGGAGGCTGGCAAAGGCAGAGAGGAACACGAATGCAGAAAAATAATCCAAAGTTCTGGAGAAAGATTATATTTTGGCTGAGAGTTCATTGTAGCGGAGCTCTGTCTTCCATTAAGATAATGAGCGCAAGTATGCGGCGACAGCTACACAGAAATGGGTCTAAGATAACAAGGGGAATGGTCTGAAGTCGGCAAATCAAATCCCGTATGTAAATCCTTTCACTAGTTTGTTGAGAGATGTTAGTGATGAATCCCATAGTTTTCTGTCCGGCTCAGAACAATCAGGACCCAGTATTCATGGCAGACAGACATTTAGATTTATTAAAACGTTAATTAAAGACAGAACTGCAGTGAACAGTGTCCCCGTCTAAGGCAGGAACCTCTGCAGGAGGAGAACACAGGTTAGTGACCACGTCTATCTGGTGGAGGATGATAATAATGGTCACGATCGGCCAATCAGAAACACAGGTACGCTAGAGAACTCTAACCACAGGCTCAAATAATCTGGCACTGATGACTGGTCAGAAGGCTGGTTAAATAAAGGCTGAAGCAGGTTGATCAGATGAGCGGTAATGAGAACTGGGCAGAGGTGTTTGGAATGAGAAATCAGACCAGACATCAGTGCCAAGATCATGACATTTCTACAAAAAAACAGAAAAGCTGCCTAGATATTTCAACCTGTTTGGGAAATTTCCACACAAACCTAAAGCTGGGTTGCAAACAAAGATACATCCTAATACATTGTACCTAAAGGGGATAAGTATATATACTTACTTTTTTTTGAGTTGCATCATTTACATTTTTTTTCTTTTTAAATTGCGGTATATAAAAACAGCTCATATTAACCATAACCTGATTAATTAAAGAGTCTTGGGGGCATACATACTTATATTTATTAGCATTGCATCACTAGGCACTCTCAGACGCTGCACAGCAGATAGGAACAGCTGGCATCTCTTTAAGAGAAATAAACTGCTCATTCATTCAGCACTTGGAAAGCACCCACCGCTAGAGAGTAACTGCTGGCATCAAGTCAGGATACAAGTTATCAAAGCTAAAGTGATCCTCTGACACACTGACTCAAGTTGCCATGTCCAACCTGCGTCATCTTCTGAGACTCAACAGAACAAACGTGGAGTACCTAGAGGTGCGTCAGACGTCTCCCTGTGCTTTCTTAGCTAAGCTGTGTGGCCAAATTGTCCCTTTGCTACTCTCCTTCCTCTCGTTCTGAGTGGGCTTCCTTTTAACAAGCTGTAGGTTTTCCTCTCTCCTTGGTAATTAAGTCCAAATAAACAGAAACTAAGCCCACTCGGCTGGAAAATGCCGCCGTCTCCGTCTAATCCTTAGTGTCCGATTACAGAAAGAGACTGATGGCCTGTTTGGCTTAGTGCAACCACATGGGCTATATGTCAGGGCCGGCTTATGCAGAGTCCTGGGATTACAGTAGTTCTACCCTGCAGAGCTCAGGGAAACTGGAAAAAAAGAGAGAGATGGGGAATCCTCTGCTGGTTACAAATCTAGTTTCAGTAAAAACATATTGATTTAAACTTTTAGGAGTTGGGTTAAAGTTTGAATTTAAAATGAATTGTCTATTGCCTACATAGAGTGAAAATTATTTTGTTTCAGTAGGTACTTTGGTAGGTAGTTCAGAAGCTTGGTTGGACAGGTAGGTAGTTCTGTAGGTGGATATAGCTCATTCAGTAGTCAAGTAGGTAGGTAGGTAGAAAGGTAGGTAGTTTAGGTTTAGTTTAGGGTTATTTGGTACATAGGAGGTTGGTTGCTTTGCTGGCTAGTAGGTTGGTTGGTCCGTAGGTTGGTTGGTTGGTTCATAGGCCGGTTTTGTTGGTTGGCTGGTAGGTTGGTTGGTTGGCTGTTAGGTTGGTTGGTTGGTTGTTTGCTTGTTTGTTTGGTTGGCTGGTAAATTGGCAGTTTGGTTGGTTCGTAGGTTGGTTGGTTGGCTGGTAGGTTGGTTGGTTTGTAGTTTGGTTGGTTGGCTGGTAGGTTGGTAGTTTGGTTGGTTCGTAGCTTGGTTGGTTGGCTGGTAGGTTGGTAGTTTGGTTTGTTCGTAGGTTGGTTGGTTGGCTGGTAGGTTGGTTGGTTTGTAGTTTGGTTGGTTGGCTGGTAGGTTGGTAGTTTGGTTGGTTCGTAGGTATGTTGGTTGGCTGGTAGGTTGGTTGGTTTGTAGTTTGGTTGGTTGGCTGGTAGGTTGGTAGTTTGGTTGGTTCGTAGCTTGGTTGGTTGGCTGGTAGGTTGGCATTTTAATGATTTGTATGGCTTTTTGGCTACGTTTTGTGCTCTAAAGTACTTCATAAAGGAATTTATCAAGCAAGCATAGTACTGTCCATCATGGCAGAACATTGCTGATCCTGCTTTGATCTTAACATCCAGAGGTCATATTTCAAGAATTTTGTGATTATTTTCAACCATATAACTTAAGTGATGTGATCATGTTCTCTAACGAGAGAGAAGTTTTTCTGCTTTCTGCTCATTCAAAGCAGCCAAAGCTATTCAGTGTTTCTCTGATTTTATAGTTGAGAAATGTAACATTTTAATATGCTCACTGAGACCCTAAGAGTTTAAAAAGCTTCTGCTGGGGTAGTCATTTCTCTCATCATTGGACCCTTAGGTGGGTTTGGGCCTAAGAAGATTTTTGACGATGCCAAGCACTTTCCTTTTGGTCATAAGCTTTCTTACTTCAACTTCAAATAGTTTAGAAAATCACTTGTAACTCTTGTCAGATTGATAAACGTTGCTTTTTAAAGTCCTTGCGGGTGTCTTTCCTTCTTGGAATTGTGTAAACACACACATCTGTACTCTGCAGACCAGAAAACCTGCTGAAACTTCTGCTTTCAGAGAGTTGGTCACAGCTGCTAATGATCAGGGTGTGCTTTCCCTCTTAAATCCCACAGTGGTAGCAAGGGTTTAAGTAGTTTTCCAACAAGTCTGTTGACAGTAGCAAAACCGTTTTTCCATTAGTCTCCTTGACTGGTACAAAATGTGTCTCTAACTGGACAAATGTCATAGCGACTGCCAGTGCATCTGGTCGCAGAGACATAGTGTTCACAGCCTGCTTGTGATAAGAGGTGTGGAGAGGATGGGGAACAGATTTCTCCTCTTCTCTGGGATTCTGCTCTTTAAATGGAAACTGCAGCGATTAAGAGAAGCCGCAGCATCTGCTTATCAGCAACGAAATAGCTTTGGAGCAAAACTTTAAAACAAAGCCTTGCAGATACGGTGATCCTAGCAGCAGCGATTGCAGGAGCTATGCTGAAATCCTTCAAATAGCTTCTTATATGGAATCCCACATATTATACCACATAGATTTATAGCATTGGTTCAGCTTGAGATCTTGCTGACAAATCAGATTGTTGTCATTTCAGCTTAGAAGCAGTCGTGTGCAGATTAACACGCCCCTGGAGGACATGTATGTAGAGAGTCTTTGAAAGAATCATAATTTTACATCAAAGTAGTTGTGGACCTGGATTGTGAGTGCTGAGTGACTGAAGCACTCCAAACACTCTCCCATCCAAACCTGGCGCTGCAGAACAAACAGCCCCAGATGGTGTGGCTGGAGATAGTGTATTCACAGGCCTGGGTGGTGGTGGTGGGGGGTATGTTTGGCAGGAATGCTGGCCTGGGATGGGAAGGTCACGGCTTCAGCACCTACTATCAACAGGCCGCTGTCCTGTTAATCCTTGCTGCTCTTTCCCACAGCTGAGGCTCGAGAAAAAGCCGCTATGTTTGAAATCAAAGCCTCTGAAAAAGAGAAAACGAAACAGACTCAACAACTAAATTAGGAGGATGTGCAAAGAAAAGCCTCAGCTGTGGGATATGATCTCCCACTCACCCCCACCAGCTGCTATAATGGTAAGCAATAGTCGGTAAAGCATCAGCCGATCTCTGTCTAGTCATTCTGAAATAGACGATAAAGACCTGAGAAAGACTATTCAAAAGTAAAAGTTCATTTCATTGTGATTATAGGTGATGGAGAAACATCAAAGGAGGTTTACCTGTTTCTGCACAGTTTTGAACCATGAGCGAAAAGAAGTGTTTGGTTTGAACTGTAAGCCCTGCCACTAACCTTCTCCCATTGCAAAACTTGCATGCAGGTTTATTTATAATAATAAATAAACTCCAGAGCAACCAAGAGTCTTATTGATCTTATAATTCAATTCGAATTCAAAAATACTTTCTTAATCCCAAAGGGAAATTAAATGTTGCAGTAACTCATTTTAAAATTTGTAATTGCACGAGCATGTCATTAATTCTTTCAATCAATCTGATTATTCTGTGATGAACTCAGAGGTTTGCTGAAGAACATCAAGGAACAGACAGCAACAAAAAGAACAAGAAACACAGCTGCAGGTCAGTGAGAAAGTTATGGAGAGATTAAAGTTAAGCCAGGTTATAAGAGATTTTCCAAGGAGGTCTGCTCCATCCGTCATCCAAAGATTAGAGGCGACAAAGACATGATTGGGAGCACTGATCAAGAAGCCCAGGGTAACTTGATAAAATGCAGAGATTCCCAACCCAATCCAATAAGAGAATCCCTTTCTGGACTACTAGTCGTTATTAACATATACAGGCTTTATAGGTAAGCTTGGAAGAACATGAATGCTGAAAGACATCAGCTTTGAAGTTTGCTAAATGCCATGTAGAGGAAACACTAAACATGTGGGAGAACCTCCTGGCCAACCCCCTTCTTGTGCAAAATACTGTGTGGTAGAAAAATGGACAGAAATTCTAGGCACAGCCAAGGTGTCGAGGGTATCCGTTTTGGTTGCCTTAGGATCACGTCTCTGTTATCCGCGGATGATGTGGTTTTATTGGCTTCATCAGGGCCTGTTCTACAGCTCTCACTGGAGCTTTTTGCAGCTGAGTGTGAAGCGGCCGGGATGAGGATCAGTGAATCTAAATCCGAGGCCGGGGTCTTGAGCTGGAAAAGGGTAGAGAGCCGTATCCGGGTTGGGGAGGATGCACTCCCCCTAGTGGAGGAGTTTAAGTATCTTGTTCACAAATGAGGGGAAGATGGAGCGGGAGATTGACTGGCGGATTGGTGTGCCATTGCTTCAAAGCGTGCGCTGTAACGGTCTGTTGTGGTGAAGAAGGAGCTGAGCAAAAACGCAATGGTCTCGATTTACTAGTTGATCTACGTTCCTTACCTCATCTATGGTCATGAGCTTTGAGTAATGAACGGTATCCCAGATACAAGCTGCCAAAATTAGATAATTCCGTAGTGTGTCTGGACTCTCCCTTAAGCCAGGCATACACTGTGCAATTGTTTGCCCTTTTCGGGACGACTTTCCAGTTGTGCGCGAATTTTCCGATAGGTCCAACTTTCAGTCTTTATTGTGTGTCGTGCATTGTACCGGGGATAACGAGAGGCGATCCGTCTCTAACGACCAACTCCCGATCAGGAATCATTACAAACAAGGATTCTTCTTTTTCTTCTTCCTCTCAGATGTAAACACAGAAGCATGGTGGAGGTGTGGGTAAAATGGAGTTCTTTCTGTGAAATTGACAGACCGTAGTAGCCACGTTTGCTTAGCCACACTTTGTCCAAAACACGCTGTAGCCCTTTTCTTTTTAGGGCTTTCAGCACAAAATTGCACAAATTGCCGGGGCAGTGCTTTTCCCTCTAGTGAGCTTCATATTCCTCTTCTACTCGTTTGGCTTCCGGATAGACGAGTCAGAGTAGCTCCATCTCACTGTGAAGCTTAGTCCGATGTGGGCTTTAGACGTTCAGTGTGAGCAGGTAGATCACATCAGAGCGTAGTGCTGCACATATATCGTAAGCTGTGAACTCACACTATACAGTGTGAGCTGTAGATGCGTGCAACAATTGAAAAAATCGCACAGTGTATGCCCAGCTTTAGAGATAGGGTGAGGAGCTCAGTCATCCGTGGAGCCACTGCTCCTCCAGAAGATTTCAGGAGACTGGAGCAGTAACTCCAGGAGAGCTGGACAAGGCCTTAGAAGGTCTACAACCCATCAGCAGGACCGGTATCTGCTCCTTGTGCAAGGAGGAGCAGGGAGGAGCAGCCCGCCAGAGCCCTACAAAATGAGCCTCCAGCAGGCCACTGGTGTGTGAATGTCTCTGACCAAACAATAAAAAACAGACACGAGGGTGGCCCGACATTCTATTGGGCCCTGTGCGCACCATGGAGCTCGATTGGCATTTCCGCCACAGAACACCTGAATTGGCAGGTCCACCACTTGTACCCTGTGCTTCAGAAGAGAGCAGGTTCACCCCGAGAGCACATGTGACAGACGGAAAGG
This sequence comes from Cyprinodon brontotheroides, assembly GCA_018398635.1. Taxonomy (NCBI): domain Eukaryota; kingdom Metazoa; phylum Chordata; class Actinopteri; order Cyprinodontiformes; family Cyprinodontidae; genus Cyprinodon; species Cyprinodon brontotheroides. The sequence goes on from JAGKQL010000057.1 coordinate 10,302,313, forward strand.
GTCTGGAGAATCCATGGGAACGTTATGCTGCTTGTAACATCATTCTGCTTGACCGTTTGGTGGTGGGGTCACGTATGGTCTGAGTAGGCATATTCATGGGTGGACGCACAGACCCATGCAGGCTAGACAACAGCACCCTGACTGCCATTAGGTATTCGATGAATTCCTTGCACCCATTGTCATCAGACCCTATGCTGGTGCAGTGGGTCCTGGGTCCCTCCTGGTGCACCACAATGCCCGGGTTCCTCAGTGGCGTAGAGTCTGCAGGCAGGCAGTCCTGGAGTGATACAAAGGAATTGATACCATTGATTGACCCCCATGCTCACCTGACCTAACTCCACAGTAGAACACCCTCTCGGGGACATTATGTTTCGATCCATCCGACCCCACCAGGTTGCACTTCAGACTGTCCATATAGGAGCTCAGTGATGCCCTGGTCCAGATCTTGGAAGAGATACCCCAGGACGCCATCTGTCATCTCATTAGGAGCATGCCCCGACGTTTGTCAGGCATGCATGCACGCACCTGGGGGCCATACAAATTATTGAATAACCATTTTCAGTTGCTGCAATGAAATTTCAGCGCAAAATGGACTAGCCTGCCGCATCCTTTTTTCAGTGTAATTTTTGGGGCGTTTTTGAATTCAGCCCTCTGTAGGTTGATAATTTTCATTTCCTTCAAATGATTTGGCATCCTTTTTTCCTAAATATTATCACCTTACAGTCCATATCAGTATAAATAAACAGCATACACACATTCATACATAACACATTAAGCCCCCACCAGGTGTCATAATGGTAAGACACATCATTTTTCACTCCGGCCCTATAGGTGGCAGTAACATGTCCAATATGCAGCCCTACAGAAGTAAGAAAATAATTGTTTCTCCCAAGACAGAATTCAAGGCCAAATAAATCTGCACTTTAAAAAGCAAACTAAAAGTTATTTGCAATTAAAAAATAAGAATAATCTCAATTTTTTTTTTCAAATGCAGTATATATATGTGTCCTATTGTAGGTGTAAACAAAGCTAATTTATTAAGGGTAAATACACTTATTTAAATTTTTCTTTGCTCATTTTTTTCTTGTTTCAGATGCAGAGGCCTTAGTCGTTAATGTTTCCATCCTCTGTTTTAGTCCCAGCCTGTTGACCACTGCAGTAAATCTTGCCAATCTCTCCAATTCCCTTTCTTGTCTGTCTCCTATCGAACTAAAACAATATTAAATACATTTTTAGTTTAATTACTGCAGTGTGAAACTCTGGCCGACTTTGTGTATCCCGATAAACATCAACAAATGATTAATAATTACCAATAAAACTTTCACATAGACTTGTTGGTTAGCTACACACTTTATTTTCAGCAAGGACTGATATTTAACTCAGCAAGCTATTCAGATTAATAAAGCTGCAAAGTTATTTTTTAAAATTAGACCTTGTCTACAATCATTTATCAAGAGAGCATAGATGTGGTCGATGCAGAGCAATTTAGATTGTTGGCAGAGTCGGACAGGCCTGTCGTACATATTCTCCTTACAGTCTGACAGAACTTGAGTTAAACGAGCTTAGAGTCCTTCTCCAGAATGAAAATGATGTGCACTACAACCTTATTAAAGGTTTCAGTCTTCTGGATTTGCATGTATCATAATTCAGCTTTGAGGAAAGTTACCTTCAAGTAGTACGACTGTCCCTGTCGACAGGTTTCGGTCAGTTTGCAGAGAGGGCAGGTAAGTGGATTAGGTGTACAAAGAATCACTCAGGCCGTTAAAGTGAATTTCAGGACGTTTTCTTTGTTGTGATGAGGCATGCATGTGTACCACCATTATTAAGAGCATGACGAATGAATAATGTCAGGTTTTATCCTCTACTGTCCGGTTCCCCTTCAGCTAATAAATGACAAGCTAAATGGGATAGACGATGACGGGACAGTTGTACACTTTAGTTCCGTTAAATTGCTCACATGTCCTTCCCAGAAGAAAAGAAAAAGGTGAGTCTCTTCATAAAATCATATTAAGCTGTGTCTCTCCAGTAGAGATATTTGGCAGCTACTCTAATGCGACTGTTCTCTGAGATCTATTATTGTAGTGACCTGTAACTCTCTCCAATCATGTTCTGAAGCATCAAAAAATTATACTGACTCATCCTTTTTTATAAGGTCCGTGAGTGTTATCTCTCCACTTTCTCATTACAGTGAAACAGAGGCTGTAAAGATGAAATGATCAGCCTAAGGGGAATTCATTTAATTTAACGGCTAAATCTTTAATTGGACCACTTTGAAAGTCCTGGTTCTTTTTCTATCTGTCTTTAAGAAAGTATTGGCAAAGCTATAGTCAAAGTAAAAGTACAAAGCATGACTCAGATAAAAGGATGTAAGGCAGATCCAATATAAAGTACCAAGCCTTGAAAGAACGTTATTATGCTTGGTATAGGTTTTTTATGATGGAGAAAGAACAAAGTTTTAGCAAGTCTCTCGATCCTGATGTCTCAACTGCTCTGCAATGGGTTTCTATCATAAGCCAGGGACGATAGACAGCTTTATCCCCCTGTCGGTAGCCATGGGGGTCCGTATTTCGCTTCAAGAGAGACTGGTGCCCTTGACAAAACTGGTCACATTGGGATGAAAGACAGTTATGTGGAAATATCTTTTAAAAATATCAAGATAAAAAAAAAATAAAAAAACTGCCCATACCTTAGCACTGCCGAAATCCCTCTCACGTTTCTGAGAGTTCAAAAATGAAGAGTTAGAGCAAAAGATGACAGCACCTCGTTTGGCTCAGCCCAGCAAAAACAACTGACATTTGGCTCCTAGATATCAATCTGTTAAGTGCGCTTTCAAGCTTTTTGACCTAAGCCAAGTATTGATCAAGAGTCTTCCACAAAATTATTAAACCAACCCTAATTTCTTTACAGCCTATAATTTTTAATCATTCAAAGTCATTTTAATTAAGCTCAAGTTTTCTAAAAGTCTTCGAAAGTTCCTTTTTGGACATCTAAGCTGCTTCTACTGTCTATATTTGCACCATGACAGTGTCCTCAAAGACCTTAGAAAACTGCTGCATAACTATTTTTTAAAGTTATGTCTTAAAAGAAGACACTCAGTGGCTGAGAGAAACAGAATTCACCAGTTTATCAACTACTTTTGAACGTTTTCAGCTAATATTTCCTTGGGAGTCACTTTGTTAATGATATGAATGTATTCCAGATGGTGGAAGATAAAGAAAATAATGTTAACAAAGGATGAAGTGGGAAAAGCTCTTAAGAGGTTTTTGGGTGGCTTAAAGAAAGGCTGTTTCATTTAGGACTGTTAAATCATCTGTCATTCGTTGTCCTCCCTGTGCTTCAGACACCGAACAGCCAGCGATGCTGCTCCCTCATTATGGTGGTGGTGGGTGGAGGGGGGTCATGGCCTAGTGGGTAGAGCAGTGTGCTTTTGCTCTGAGTGGGTTGCAATTTCCCGGTTCAGTCCTCACAGCCGGCACTCTGGGTCCCTGAGCAAGGCACTTAACCCCTAATTGCTCCCCTGGGCGCTGCACAGTGGCAGCCCACTGTGCCCCAAGGGGATGGGTTAAATGCAGAGAATACATTTTTTCATTGTGAGCTTAATAAAGTTCTACTTCTATTTTCTCTGTCTGACAATTTACCACTTTCCTCTCAATCGAGCTGTTAGCTTCCAAAACTAGCCCCCGCCAGCCGCTTCCTCTTCCCTGCTTTAGCGCTCTGTCTGCTTGATGAACTGCTCCAATCTCCTTATTTCCAGATAACATGGCCAGCCGGCCTGCCTGGTTCTGGTGCTCTGTCTGCCTGGTTCTGGTTCTCTCTCTGCCTGGGTTCTGGTTCACTTTCTGCCAGTTCTGATTCTCTCTCTGCCTGGGTTCTGGTTCTCTCTCTGCCTGGGTTCTGGTTCACTCTCTGCCTGGTTCTGGTGCTCTCTTTGCCCGGTTCTGGTTCTCTCTCTGTCTGGGTTCTGGTTCTCTCTCTGCCCACCAGTTCTAGTGCTCTCTGCCCAGTTCTGGTTCACTCTCTGACCGGTTCTGGTTCTCTCTCTGTCTGGGTTCTGGTTCTCTCTCTGCCTGGGTTTTGGTTCTCTCTCTGTCCGCCAGTTCTGGTGCCCTCTCTGCCCGGCTCTGGTTCTCTCTCTGCCTGGGTTCTGGTTCTCTCTCTGCCCGCCAGTTCTGGTGCCCTCTCTGCCCGGTTCTGGTTCTCTATTTGCCCGGTTCTGGTTCTCTCTCTGCCTGGGTTTTGGCTCTCTCTCTGCCCGGTTCTGGTTCTCTCTCTGCCCGCCAGTTCTAGTGCTCTCTGCCCAGTTCTGGTTCACTCTCTGACCGGTTCTGGTTCTCTCTCTGCCTGGGTTTTGGTTCTCTCTCTGCCCGGTTATGGTTCTCTCTCTCTGCCCGCCAGTTCTGGTGCCCTCTCTGCCCGGTTCTGGTTCTCTCTCTGCCTGGGTTCTGGTTCTCTCTCTGCCTGGTTCTGGTTCTCTCTCCCCGCCAGTTCTGGTGCTCTCTATGTCTGGTTCTGGTACTCTCTCTGCCAGGTTCTGGTTCACTCTCTGCCAGGTTCTGCTTCTCTCTCTGCCTGCTCCAAAGTGCCATTTTCACCTTAGCTCTCTTATCTGGGTGATCTGTCTCCAAAGTAGGATAGATTCAGGTCCAAGACAGAAGCTCCCCAGTTAGTGATCCAGATGTAACTCCTGAACCTGATGAACTGAGAGCATCTCTGGGGGAGGAAATGAGGAAGGCAGCCTGCTCCAAGCTAGTATAAGAGCTATGCTGCTTCAGACCTCATCTTTCACCCTCTACAGATTATATGAAGCAAACCCTGACATTTTGGAAGTTTACTTAGGCTGCTAGATAATGACAGCATCTCCATTTCACGCTTCCTGCCAGCTTCCGCTGGGTTCTCCTCAGCCCCATCATCACCTCCAGACGCCTCAACGGTCTCAGATCCTGGAACATCTCTATGACGTTGCCGACCCACTGTCTTTTTAGAGAGAAAAATAATGAATTATCACTGATGAGGATTATGCAGCATGGCCATGGAGTGATAAAAATCAGAGAAAAACGCCAATTTAAAATGTTCTGTATCGGCTAATAAAGATGTATTTAAACATTTGACCAAAGTACAATAATTAAACCTAATTTGTGCTATAAAATAATACAGCTGGTGTTTAAAAAGACAAAATCTAAGTCCTCTGTCTGACTCATTTACTGATTACTAGATTATCCTGTTGTGTAAAAAGGAGAGAAGGCAGAGTTAACATTTAATGTCTTGGTTATCTCCAAACAACTACTATAGATAATGTTCTCTGAATGTGGCTCCACTCCAGAAAAACAGGGGTTTCCATGCTATTGAAAGAAATTAAATAAAATTTTACTTAAGCGGTTTTGTCCATCATACATTTTGTCTTTTCATTTATTTTAAGTCTCCCCCAGCTTTCTGATTGGATGACTTCAAAATGGAAACGTATAAATCCTCCCAGAACTATCCAGGTTCAAAGTTGATCCAGAAAGATGACACGAGTGGATTTTAGACCATTAAAGAGACATTTCTTTCTACTAAGCTGTTCTAATATGTCGGTTCAGTGGTGGCAAAGCGGACAGATCTTAGATGGCTCACTTTTAAGGCTTTGCTCTCTTTCCAAATTTTTCAACTCAGAATATAACATCAGCTCAACAAAACCAAAATTAGGGCTGCTGTCAGAGAGAGCTGAGGCAACCTTTGATTAAAACTTAAGCCTCTAATCCTCTTGAGTGATATTATGAGCGTTTGTTTGCAGCCAGTGGTTAATTTTTTGCTCGTGCCAAGCAGCTAGACTGGCCAACAAACTGACATCCACAGATCTAATACAGTCATGGTGGCTGGATACACAAAACTCACATGATCAAATTTAACCATCAACTATGTCTGAAAAAAGGCTAGCAGCTACAATGCACCTATTAATATGGCTGCATATTTACCATAGCTGTTTCATGGCAACTATTCTGGATTCCTGAGCAAAACCCTTAACCCTTTATAGGGAAAGTTAGGGTTTTTGATCACTTGCATACCCTTTACAAATGGATTCCCCCCTGTCCCTCAGTGAGGTCGAGAAGCACAAGAAAAAAAGGTAAAAAGCTAAGGCAAGGCAAGGCAGCTTTATTTGTATAGCACATTTCAGCAACAGGGCAATTCAAAGTGCTTTGCATAAAATCAGTAAAAAAAATAAAAAATAAAACAGAAGAAACCTTTAAAAATAAAAACAGAATAAAACACAAGAATAAAAATTACAGTGCAGTATAAAAGATTAAACAGTAAAGAAATGAACGCCATTTAGAGAAAGGCAACATCAAAAAGAAAGGTCTTCAGCATTGATTTAAAAGAACTGAGAGTAGCAGCGGACCTGCAGGTTTCTGGGAGTTTATTCCAGATGTTAGGACCATAGTAACTGAAAGCTGCTTCCCCCTGTTTAGTTCTGACCCTAGGAACAGAAAGTAGACCTGTCCCAGATGACCTTAGAGGTCTGGGGGGGTCATAGTGTACTAGCAGGTCAGAAATGTATTTTGGCCCTAAACCGTTTAGTGATTTATAAACTAGCAAAAGTACTTTGAAATCAATTCTTTGAGACACAGGAAGCCAGTGTAAGGACTTCAGAACTGGAGTGATGTGATCCAGTCTCTTGGTCTTAGTGAGGACTCGAGCAGCAGCGTTCTGAATCAGCTGCAGCTGTCTGATTGATTTTTTTTTTGGGAGACCTGTAAAAACCCCGTTACAGTAGTCTGCAGTCTACTGAAGATGAAAGCATGGACAAGTTTTTCCAAGTCCTGTTGACACATAAGTCCTTTAACCCTTGATATATTCTTAAGGTGATAATAGGCTGACTTTGTAATTGTCTTAATGTGGCTGTTAAAATTCAGGTCAGAGTCCATGATTACACCAAGATTTCTGTCTTATTGAAAAGTTAAAAAATAAAGTTGAAAGTTAATAAGCCTAGTTAACAATCATATTAGGTTTATAAACTAAACAATGTAAGTGACAGTATCATTAATGCATCTCAGGTTCTCTTGTACCAAAAAAAAAAAATTGTTTCACTTTAAGAGTGTTTTTCATGAATTTTTTATAGAAGCACTTTTGATATTTTTCTGAATATATTCGGGCTAGTTGGCGTTTCTTGTTATTACATTGACATTAATTTTTACCATCAAAATATCCATATCTTTTGATTGTTACAAGGGTAATGAGGTCTTGTCCTGGATTCCAACAACACTTGGAATCCAGGACAAGATACTTAGAAAAAAAATTTTGATTTTCAAATTATTTCACTGAGTGCCCTATAAAGGGTTAACCCCATACTGCTCCCCGGGTGCCACACAATGGCAGCCCACTGCTCCCCAAGGGGATGGGTTAAATGCAGAGAGTAAATTTCCCCATTGTGGGACAGTAAAAGGGATTTACATTTACATTTATTTGACATTATAAGAATGAATCTGATCCCAAATAGATCCGAAATTGGCCCTTTTTAAAAAAATTCTTAAATATCCTACTATTTATTAAACTGAATACATTTTTTTTTACCATAAACTGTCAATCTACATTTTTAAGCTACTTCAGGTCTTTTCCATTATTTAATATTATTCATCGTTGTCCTTCAGTGACAGTAAAGAGTCTGGCTTTCTCCAGAGCCAGAATGAACATATCATCTCGTGTTTTAGTGTATGTAGTCATGGCCATATGTCTGCTGCATCAGTAGAGGCTGGGACATTTTGAATCTTGTTCTTAGAAGTGAGGTGCAGACAAAGAGCTGACAGCAGAGACAAATGCATTCTCTGTTCCGTCCTTGGACGTCTGAGAACGAGCAGCCATGATGCATAAAATGTTTTTAAGTGTTTATCGAAAGAGTCTTTTGTTTGATACTTGAAAATCATCAATATCCCTTGTGTTGAACTAAAAGTCACTTTTAAGCAGTCGCAGTTCAAGAGGTCAGGGACAGTTGGCCAAACATGTCTGCAAAGCAAATAGAGTGCTTTAGTCTCTGGCGTCTAATACTACATCCATCAGTTTGCTTCTGAAAACAGAACTCAGATATTAGGGATAAAAATGCACCTAAGCTGATCATGTTTTAGTTGCAAGTCAAAAGACTCGCTGCTATTTACTAGTTGTTGCAGGTGCTAACTAATTATAGTGATAAAGCTAGTATTGCATTTCCTATGTAAAAAAATAAATAAACTAAAATACTTGGGGGTCCTGAAGTTATCTTAAATCAGAGGCACATGCTGTGATGAACATTATCTATTAGTGAGTATTTTCCTTTAGTGCTTGAAGACAGGTAAAAGAAAATAATACATTGCAAAAATTAAGAAGATTTGTGTCGAAATGGAGCAATAGAATTACAATTCCACTCTGGAAAAGCTGCAGGCCCTGATGGTGTATGTTGCTCAAAGCTTGTGTCTTTCAACTGTGTGGACTACTAAGCCTAGTCTTCAGCCTGAGCCTGCATCTCCAGAGAGTCCCCGGGCTGTGAAAGACGTTGTGCCTTGTTCCTGTGCCAAACATGGCGCGTCCTAGCAGCCCACAGGTCGACACACCGGTGGCACTGACGTCCCATATCATGAAGAACTTCAAGAAGCTTGTCCTGGAACAGCTAAGGCCCATGGTCAGACCCTTCACTGATCCACTGCAGTTTATCTACCAGCCCCGCCTGGGAGTTGAAGACAGCATCATCTACCTGCTGAACAGAGTCTACACTAATCTAGACAAGCCGGTGAGCATTGTGAGAATCATGTTTTTTTTAATTCTCCAGTGCTTTCAACCCCATCCATCCGGCTCTACTGGGTGAGAAGATGACTGCGATGCAGGAGGAGGGCCTCATCGTGTCCTGGATCATTGCGTACCGGACGGGTAGACTTTAGTACCGTATGTCTGTGTGCTGACCACCCTTACAGACACAAAGCCTTTTTTAAATCTGAAAGACCTCAGATTTAAAAAAGGTTGGAATACTAAAAGGAGGAACTCCTCTAGAACCTTTGGAGGTGATTTCACAAAGAATAATCTTTATAAAAGGAAGAACATTTTGAACAACAATGATCATCTTCTTCAGGAGACTATAACACGGGATCTTCAGTCAGAGGCTTCTCCAGATGCAGAGTAACACAGACCGCTACAGATGATCCTTCCTGTCTACAGCGATCAAACTCCATGAAAAAAGCCAATCAGAGCTTAAAACATTTAACATTAAGTTTTAATACTAATGCTAGTATTTTAATTAAATTGTGAATTAAATAAGAAAATTAAAAGTTCTTACCCAAATCGGAAATCAATTTATTGATTTATTTAATTTATTTATGGGTTTTTTTTGTTTTTTTATTTAAAGGCACAGCCTCCTTTTTCTCATGGCTTGGTCAAACACAGCTGAAGCAGAAGCAGGATCTCAGCCTGTGGAGATGAGGACAGCTCTGGAGGTAGTCCTGCGCAGGAACAAGCATTTATGTGAGAATGGAGTTCAGTTACTGTAGTCTTAAGTTGTGAAATTTTCAGTAATGACAGAATATCATCTCAGTGTTTATTATGTTCCTTTTCATTGAGGTCTCTTGTTCATCCAGATGCATAAAATTATCAAACTGCCTCCAACAAAGCTTTTATGCTATAAGCAGAGAGCTGTGACTCAGAGAAATATTCTCACGGTCATCCTGGAAACATACAACAATGTCCTGTCCTTCACTTTAACCGTCATTTACTGATTTATGTGTCAGGCAACATCCTTGCAAAAAGCAGTCAAAGCTTTTCTGCTCATCTTCAATCAAATGAAAACTTCTCAATCAAAAGGTTTCTATTCTTTGAAGTTTAAAAGAGTAAAAGACATGTCCATATGTGAAACAACACCAAAAAAAAAGCTGAGCGTTGAAAGCTGGAGATGCTCAGACAAGAAAAAAATTCTTTAGATATTCCCAAAGATATATCTGTAGAAAAAATGATTTACGTTTAAAGAAAAAAAAGTTAACATGCACTAAAAGGACTACAATAAATGAGAAAAAGGTATTTTTTTTCCCATAAAGAGGAGACCCTACTGTAAAAGGGGACCTCTTTAGCCTACTTCTGGACAGGAAGAAAAATGACCCTGAAAATGCAGAACTCTTTGAACTCAGACTTAAAAGCTTTAACTTATTTATTATCTTTTTTTTCTTCACTTTTTTGAGTAAGTCAAGACAAACACATTTTAACCTGTCAAGCACCCAAAGGCAAACCCTGTTAAATTGCTGTGTCACCTGTTTCACATTTTTGGCCGCACGTGGACACTGATCAGCTCAGCTTTACCTGAAAAACTGAAGCACAATCTCAGGACAGCAATAGAACAAATAATGCTGCAGCAAATAGCATTTCAGAGCACAGGGAGGAAAATAGTCCCTGGTTGGAGCTATCTCTATTTTTTGCATTTGGCAAAGCAAGTTTATTCATATAACACAATTCAGTGCATGGACTAATTCAAAGTGCTTTACATGAATTAGATAATAAAATAATAAGAAAAAATAAAAAACAGAATAAAAAGCAAAAACAATTTGAAAACATGATGATGCTGTGTTCAGTAGTGTGTTTCAAAAACAAGAAGGTATTCTTACACATTATTAAACTAGAAACCAAAAATAAACCAGACTAAAAAATCTAAATCACTTATTATTTCAAATATCCAGAGATGTAAAACTGTCATTTAAAGACAGCATACCTCATTCTGACAAGCTGTCAGACTATTTGCCACCTAGTTTCACTGGTTGGACCTTAGTGCAGGATTCCACACTGTTGATGACTCCATTATCAGTCTATACTGCTTTAAATCCATATTGAAGGAAAGGAGCTTTGTGTCAGCAGGTAACTTTACATTAGAAACAACAAAAATCATGTGGCATTCTCCAAGGGCCCATCTTTTATTCAATATCTACTGAAATGTTAAAGGTATTGTGGAAGATTGTTGTGAATCTTTGAAAAGACCCAACCTCTTCACTTTGAAAAAAATAAATGTACATGCACAACCCTGCACAACCCTCCTGGGAGGAACGCCTATTAAACGCGTGTGAGAGCGTGCACAAGCCCATTTCTCCTTGTGCACGCTCTGTTTAAAAGTTGCTGTTCTCATTGCTCATATAAGCTTACTGTGCCCTAACGTCCTTCCCTAACCCCTAAATCCCTCAATCACTATATAGATTGGGGACTATATAGTGGACTTAATAGTGAACACAGTTAACTTACCATTCAGACAGATTATCACTACTTGGTTAGTCTTGTTACTCCTCCACTGACCGGTACCTGCCCCATCTTTGTAATTAGTCGCCGCTGTCAGGTAGCGATAGCCTATGGCGACAGTGGGCTGCTGTGAAAGCAAATTCCTTTATGCTTTGCACGGAGAGCTCTCTGCGCAAAGCATTAACGGATATATTTGCCTCTTCTGAGGCCTTTTTTTTCTTCTTATACACTTCACCGGAATGATTGACAATTAGGGGGATCCATTTATTTAGATGATCGCCAGGGCTTACAGTGGAAGTGGATGGTAGAGAGTTTCCGCCCTGTAATCGAAGGGTTGGACGGTTCAAGTCCCCTCCGACTTTCATTGTTGTCTGTGTCCTTGGGCAGACACTTCACCTGCGAGTCTACTGATGATGGTGGTATAGATGACACGAAAGCGCCAGTGTGCGGCAGCCTTCGCGTCAGTGAGCCCCAGGGCGGCTGGTGACAATGTAGCTTGCCACCATCAGTGTGTGAAGGTGAATGATTGAATGAAGATGTGGTGTAAAAGCGCTTTGGTCAGGTCTCCTAACCTGAATAGAGGCGCTATATACATGCCATTTACCACCTGGAATTAAAGGATCTTTCATTACCAACAGCATGAGTTACCATAACTGTACAGATGGCACAAAGCTGTATGATGGTGATGTCACCAGGTGATTATACACCCATTTAAATAATTGGTAAAGGCAGAGAGGAAATTAATAAAAGGATGTGCCAAAGTTTTTAGACACTGCAAAAGAAATAAGCAAACATTTCTTAAATTAAGTGTATTTACTCTTAATTTGAGCAGGTAAATAAGATGATTTGCCAATTGAATTAGATTATTTTTACTCTTAAAATAATTACATCATGTGCACTTGAAATAGTAATAGTGCAATGTTTTTTTCTTATTTTATTTATAAAATGTTCCATTGGCAAAGGGTATCACTTACCTCATCTTCAATTCACAGAAAAAAAGCACTTAATTTAAGAAAAAAAATGACTTTATTTTGATTTTAATTTGTTGCAGCGGACCAAAAGAAGAGTGTTTAAAAGTTAGCTCCAGCAAGAAATCACCACAGGCTCTAAATCTGGGTGTAGTGATCGACTCAGACATAAACCTTCAGCGACCTAAAAAGACATTAACAAGGTTCACCTTGTTAGCAATTCACCTTCTATTACCCAAGAAAGATCTCCAGGATGATAGGAATAATGTCTGAGCAGGATCTTTTAAAAAAACGTATTTAGTAAAATTGATACCTGCAGTGGTATTTTGACAGGTCTGCCTAAAAGGTCAGTCAGACAGCTTCAGTTGATCCACAAAGCTGCTGCCAGCGTCCTCACTAAAGCCGCTTCTGCAACACTTTTGATTGATTTTGACAGAGTATGCCCGGACGTACAAAAAAAAAAATCGCTGAAAAACGCTAAGGCATACATTGGCTAAGTTATGGGTATGTTTTGTATAAGTTATGAGTACACCTGAAGTACACTGGCACACAACGTCAACATACGACAAGTACGTTGAGAAATTTTGGCGCATGCTAAAAATTTCCCGACGTATGCCAGCGTATGCTCATGTGTGGGCCATAAGTTACAGGTAAGTTATCTGATCGTGGACATATGTTGTAATTTAGTCATAAGTCGTGGTGTCCAGCCTATCCAAAACCTATGAGGAACTTGTGCATAACTGATAGGCAACTTATCAAGAACTGATCTCCGATGCATATCACCATATCTGACGTGTTCCAGCCAATCCGCCAGAACGCGTTTTTAACTTACAGCGCCACTGAATAATGGCGTATTGGCAGCAGTTTTGGTATAAAAGGGAGGGTTCACAGGAGGAAACTGTCAGTTCCTCCTCCAGACTTCATCCCCATCATAGGGTGAACAAGAAGCTGAGTGTGATGGATCCTCCCTGCGTTCATGATCAAGACCAACAAACTTCTTAGCAATGACACTGAATCTGCTGCGACTGCAAACCTTCTTTCTTTCTTGTTCTTTTTTTCCTGGTAGGCGGAAAACAGCAGCCAGGTTTATACTGCGATCAAACGCATCTTTTTATGCAGACCTGGCACATCGCTGCCCCCCTCAGGACACTGGCTTGTGCATCATTTCATGTGCATTACGCTGCCCTGCGTTATGGATAAGTTAAGCTGTCAATGGACAGAAGTTCTGGACTCGTTATAAATACTCTACGCATACACCCAAAATTGAAAAAATACATAAAGTTCAGTGTATACCAGCGTCTTAGGAGATTCTGGAACGTCAGGCATACGCTGCCTAAATCGGCAAGGTGTGACAGGGCCCTACAACTAAGGAAGTGGAGCACATCATCCCAGCTCTAAAATCTATGGCTGGCTCCTTGTATCTCATACTTCCTTGTGTCACTCTATAAATCCCTGCATGACTCAGCACCACGATACAATACATGGAAAGCTACTTTGGAACCTAACATGGAGCAGCAGATTTAGGTTCTTATGCTCCACCCATTTGGAAGATACTTCCAGAAAAAAGTAAAAGTGCTGAAACTGTCATTTGCTTTTAATTAAGATTAAATTTTTTTTATAGAGTATCCTTTGGATGTGTTTTCAGTCCAATCTTATTCTAATGATTCACTTTTATTTTCTAATTGTTTTAGTTTCCTCTGTGCCGCTGCAATGGTACTTTATTTATTTTTTTGATATACAGCAGTTTGAAATATGCTATATAAATACTACATACATGCAAAGGGTTAGGAGGAAAATATAACTACTGTAGATGTGACAGCATCCATTTTGAATGGGTCGTTTCTGCCATGTTTTGGTAGGTTTGTAGTTGAGCCATTTTTTATTGTTATTTTTTAACTTGTGGGCCTTTTTGGAATGGGAAAGGGATTGAGAGTGGGGGAACACATGCAGCAAAAGTCAACGGGCCTGGACTGGAACCGCCCTGAGTTACTAAAACAACTATGAGGTCCTTGCTAAACAGATGAACCTATCCAAGCACTCATTGGCTCACAGGTGGACACTATTTACTAATTAGATTACTTGTGACGGTAAATGGATGGATTTTATTTAGGGGTATTGTGAAGGCTGAATATAAATATGAATTTTGTCAGATATGTACTTGTAACATGTTTTGAAAATAAATTACACCTTAGAAAAATGTTTTATTGATTTTTGATCAGTTGAATAAAACTCCAATGAAGCCGACAAACTGGGAAAAGACTTAAAGGTTTGTACATCATAAAACGAAAATTCTGTTTCAGGTTTTTCACTTCAGGTTTCAATTTTGCTTTTCCAGGAGTAAAGACAGAAAAAAAATGCCATTGAACCAAAACACTTAAAAGAATGTGTTTTATTTTGTTTCAGGAAACTTTTACAGATTTTTTTCTCACAGTGTAAATAACCCTAAACATAAAGTCAGAAATGAACGGTACACCAAGTAATCATCTACCTTTTAATGACTGCAGTGTGTTACTTCTGCTGAGGACCTGAGCAGCAACCAGAACAGCTGTTCAATCACAGATAAGCTAAGCTCGGCATCCTCAACCCAGATGTTCAACATGAGAGATTGTTAAGCAAAGCCCTTCTGAAGCGATGGGAAAGTGGCCAGGCAGGATGCTGAGTGACCCTGGCAGGAACACACCTCTGACCCTTCAGCACTTCACCTTTTGGCCTTTTTCTCCTTCATGATTTTCTTGCTCTCCTCTCTCCTTCGCTTGTTGACTGGGTTGCGTGGATCGTAGATCTCGAATGTATCTTCATCCTGCATGTTGGCATCCTTGACTTTTCTGCTTTGCTCATCAAATTGCAGAACGTGGGCCATCCTAAATCAGATAGAAAGAGGTGGACAGAGTTCAAAGCACAGCACAGGAACATCCACTAAATCAGCCCTCTGAAGCCCTTTTTCCTAGAGGCAAATCCGTTCATGTTCAAACCATCTGCAAACCAAAATCACTGCAACAAAAAAGGAGAACAACCGGAAAAAAAGCTAAATGGGAGAAAATTTTATTTTTATCCAACTCCACTAAAAAGACGCCCCCCCCAAATGATAATATATATATCTATATATATATATATATATATATATATACGGTGGGGCAAAAGAAAAAGTATTTAGTCAGCCACCAATAGTGCAAGTTCTCCCACTCAAAAGATGAGAGAGGCCGGTAATTTTCATCATGGATATACCTCAACTATGAGAGACAAAATGAGAAAAACAAATCCAGAAAATCACATTGTCTGATTTTTAAAGAATTTATTTGCAAAATATGGTGAAAATAAGTATTTGGTCAATAACAAAAGTTCATCTCAATACTTTGTTATATACCCTTTGTTGGCAATGACAGAGATCAAACGCTTTTCTGTAAGTCTTCACAAGGTTTTCACACACTGTTGCTGGTATTTTGGCCCATTCCTCCATGCAGATCTCCTCTAGAGCAGTGATGTTTTGGGGCTGTAAGCTGGGCAACACAGGACTTTCAACTCCCTCAAAAGATTTTCTATGGGGTTGAGATGTGGAGACTGGCTAGGCCACTCCAGGACCTTGAAATCCTTCTTACGAAGCCACTACTTCGTTACCCGGCTGTGTGTTTGGGATCATTGTCATGTTGAAAGACCCAGCCACGCTTTCATCTTCAATGCCCTTGCTGATGGAAGGAGGTTTTTACTCAGTAAAATTTGACCGTATACATGGCCCCATTCATTCTTTCCTTCACACGGATCAGTCGTCCTGGTCCACTTAGCGGAAAAACAGCCCCAAAGCATGATGTTTCCACCCCCATGCTTCACTGTAGGTATGGTGTTCTTTGGAT